>CM066572.1:10032500-10632500 GCA_033816785.1 Picus viridis | reverse complement strand
GCCTCAAATTAAAAGGAATTTACAGAAATACAAATTCTTAAGAGTAACTGAAATATTCACCAATATGGCAAGACAAGTTTTAAATGTGACTTTTACATGTACTGAAATATGAAAATGAGAAACGTGACATATGAGAAACCTAACCTCAAATATGTTACAGGACAACTCAAGACGCTGTCATGAGTTTGGCTAGCGTAATCTGTATTTGGCTCATGTCCATCATTATCAAATTATTTTAAATGAAAGAGTAAAATTGAAAACTCATCTTTTTCTGTCTATTGTACTCTAACTCTAAATAATGTCCATCAGACTTCAGAAGACACTTAATACACACAAAGATCTGGAAACTTCATCTCGTAGACTGGAACAGACTGGTAATGAGCATGTCCAGCAGTAATGGTCATCGTTCCTGAGGGGCTAGGTGGAGGACTGTGAGAAGAACAATCAACACAACAGATTTATTATCACAGAATCATGGCTGTTATTACAGGGACTGCTTGCTTTTTAATAACTTTATGCACTAATAGCTGAGAAAGAAGAGCACCCCCAACCATCAGTATTTTATCCTATTCCTTAAATTCTAGCAAAATTATCATGCTTTTGCTGGTTTTCGGTTTTTCTTTCGTAGTCTGTTCTAAATCTACTTTGTTGATGTTACAGAACTATGAAAATACCTTTTATTACTGAAAAATTGGGATGTTTTAGCTTATAGGGAGCCACTGCTTATAGTGAGCCAAGGCCTTTTCTGCTTCTTACATCACCCCACCAGTGTTTAGCCTGGGGGTGGGCAGAAAGTTGAGAGGGGAGAAAGCTAGGACAGTTGGCCCCAATTGACTAAATGGATATTCCATACAGTATGCAATCATGCTCAGCAATAATAGTGTTAAGGGAAGTAGGAAAGAGTGAGCAACTGTAGTTATGCCATTTGACTTCCCAAGTAACTGTTATGCATGATGGAGACCTCCTTTCCTGAAGTGGCAAAACACAGGCCCACCAATGCCTGACCTGAATTTCTTACTTGGCTTTACTTGCTTTGGCTATACCTATTAAACTGTTCCATGGGTTTCCTCACTTTTACCCTTTCACTTCTCTTCCCCATCCCACAGAGTGGGACCAAGTCAGCTGCTGTGTAGGGTGGAAACGCCTACCAGGACTGAGCAAACTCCTGCCCAAGCTGTCAGCCTGTGGCTTGGACAGGTGCACTCTGCAATGGGTTAGGAACTGGCTGGAGAGCCAAGCCCAGAGTGTGGTGGTGAATGGTGACACATCCAGCTGGCAGCCAGTCACTAGTGGCGTCTCCCAGGGACCACTGCTGGACCCCATCCTGTTCAATATCTTTATTGATGATCTGGATGAGGGGATTGAGTCCATCATCAGTAGATTTGCAGATAACACCAAGCTCGGGGCAGGTGTTGATCTGTTAGAGGGTAGGAGAGCTCTGCAGAGGGACCTTCACAAGCTGGACAGACGGGCAGAGTCCAACAGCATGAGATTTAACACATCCAAGTGCCGGGTTCTACACATTGGCCACAACAACCCCATGCAGTGCTACAGGCTGGGGTCAGAGTGAGTGGAGAGCAGCCAGGCAGAAAGGGACCTGGGGATACTGGCTGATAGTAGGCTGAACATGAGCCAGCAGTGTGCCCAGCTGGCCAAGAAGGTCAATGGCATCCTGGCCTGGATCAGGAATAGTGTGGCCAGCAAGGAGCAGGGAGGTCATTGTGCCCCTGTACTCAGCCCTGGTTAGGCCACACCTTGAGTCCTGTGTCCAGTTCTGGGCCCCTCAATTTAAGAACAACATTGAGACACTTGAATATGTCCAGAGAAGGGCAACAAAGCTGGTGAGGGGTTTGGAGCACAAACCCTATGAGGAGAGGCTGAGGGAGCTGTGGTTGCTGAGCCTGGAGAAGAGGAGGCTCAGGGCAAACCATATTGCTGTCTACAACTACCTGAAGGGAGGCTGTAGCCAGGTGAGGGTTGGTCTCTTCTCCCAGGCAACCAGCACCAGAACAAGAGGACACAGTCTCAAGCTGTGCCAGGGGAGGTTTAGGCTGAATGTTAGGAAGAAATTCTTCCCAGAAAGAGTGATTCGCCATTGGAATGGTCTGCCCAGGGAGGTGGTGGAGTCACCATCACTGGAGGTGTTTGAGAAGAGACTGGATGGGGCACTTAGTGCCATGGTTTAGTTGATTAGATGGTGTTGGGTATTAGGTTGGACTCGATGATCTCGAAGGTCTTTTCCACCCTGGTTAATTCTGTATTCTGAACCACAATGTTTAGTTAATTATTTTCTGCCTATTAAATGTGTTTAAGAACATTATGAAGTGACCATCTGAAAGTAGTCACAATTGCTTTATAACTCATTTTTCATTTAGCATATTCTTCTTGCATAAAGCCTTACCGAATGGTGAGTTCCAGTATCTGTGCAAGTCTATCATGGAGCAAGTTTGCCTAGGAAAAAGAATGAAAATGGAATTATTATTAAGTACCATGTATGGAACCAGGCTAAAATGAATGTGCCAGGCCATACCACATAACCACACAATAAATCTACACAGCTTTTTCCTGTCTCAAACTCTTTTCTCACTGCTGCAATGATTCTGAGCACTGAAGAGGCACATGAGATTGAGTGAGCCTGTCTTGGGCCACAGGGAGTTATACAGCAAATTTTGCTGTTGCAGATAGAAGTTTAAAAAACGGAAACATATTTAGTTATTGAAGATACATAATGGGGTAAGTTTATCCAGGGTGAAATATGAATTGACTGTGAATTTAGATTTCAAAGATAGCAAGGAGAAACATTAAGATCAAGAGTGTATGAGATCTCCACTCCTTTTCAAACCATCTGTAACAGTCCAAAGCACACTTTAAATAACTAGAATCTCACAACATAGATAATAGTGGAGATAATAACTGAACTTCTTTAGAAGTAACAGCAGCAGTAACATGATAACATAAATGCCCTTTAGCCAGCACATCCCCCATTTATGTCTATTTTAATATCTTCAGTGCTATCTAACATTTTTCAGGAACTCACTTTGGTTTCACACTGTGCTGCAATTTCTTCAAATGGTGCTTTCTGGAACTTTTCAATCACAAGACGTCTTTTTTCTTTCTCCTGCTCTTCAAGCCCATTGTTATCTTAAAAAAAAAAAAGAAAAAAGGAAAAAAAGGAAATTTGATAGACAAAGATTACATTTGCCTTTAAGTGACAAACTTCACAGGGGCACTGCAGAAGCAAACAAGCACTGTATTTGAAGTGATGGAACCATATTCAAAGCAAGCTGTCATCTGCCATTGCTTCTAAAGCAAAACGCAGACAACCTCACTGAGCTGGTTTGAGGACCTCAGTTTTGCTCCATTCTTACTACGTGCTTTAATTACAACTACATGTTGTAATTTGCTTTATGATCTGGACTCAGGACTGCACCTCTCAATCACTGCATACTAGTTCAGCTTCAAGGGAAAAGAAGGGAGTGTTCTCCCTCCCAGTGTTATGCAGACAGGTGGGTAGAACTGTCTATCAGAATTTGGGAAAAGTGAGTTCAACCTCTATAGGCTGAGTGACCTACAATCAGCTGGAACTTCCCACTATCTAATGAATTAAAGTACCTCACTGATGAGGCAGGTTTGGCAAGCTCATATTGAATTATTGTTTTCAATGTCGGTGTCTACTGTTAAAAACATGAATGTCTAAACCATTTTTTGGATGGTATTTTGGTGGCTGAACAGCATTAATTACCAGTTACGTATAGTGACATAAAACAAAGAAACTGGGTAATTCTGAGTTCTGGAAGTTGGGTCACTTGCCAGAAAAACACTCTTTTAGAAAACTGAGTGTTTTTGAAGTTCACAGTATGTACCTTGTAATCTCTTCTTCTGAATGTACTGAAGACCTGAACATTTTTAATACGTAAAAAAATATTTAAGGTGCTTTATAAATAATCACTCAATAGAACTTCAAAATCTCATTATTTACCATTTGGCCAGTGAGGGCAAAATTCATAGGTAACAGGCATTTCCAAAGCTTTTCCTTCAGAAAATGAATGCACTGAAATGATTAAGAGATCATTTCAGAAATTTAGAAATAAATCGTGGAAATGTAAAATCAATTTCTACCCGGAGAGAAACATATATAATGCTAATTATGTTATTCTGGTCACACCTTTTTCTCCAGCAATTCCACTGTCATCTAGAACCATGCTGCGTAAACACGATTGTAAGGAATAGAATAGAATAGAATAGAATAGAATAGAATAGAATAGAATAGAATAGAATAGAATAGACCAGACCAGACCAGACCAGAAGAGACCTTCAAGATCATCACGTCCAACCTATCATCCAACACCACCTAATCAACTAAACCATGGCACCAAGCACCCTATCAAGTCTCCTCCTAAACACCTCCAATGATGGTGACTCCACCACCTCCCCGGGCAGCCCATTCCAATCTTACCGATTGCTTTCTTCAAAGCTTCAAAAGTGATTTCTTCAGTATTATCAACCTAAATACAATGAAACAAAACCTCTTCAACATCACATAAGCTTTTAAAAATATAAGGAATGCAATAATAATAATAATAATCATAAGGCAAAAACAACTACAAGGTTTTTCTGACTTAACAAGTTTCTAATAGCTTTATCTGGAGTTTTTATGACAGCTGATGGATCACTAACTCGTATTTTTAAGCCACTGTGGTGTTTCTATGCTGTTAAATCTGAGTATTGTTTCATAGACAGTTATTGTGAATATAGCAGCTGTTTCCACTGTTTGAGTTTTTCAGTCATCAGTGATGTGGACATCAAGGTGCAGCCAGCAAAATGAGAAAATAATGGTTTCCCCTTTGCACTGTAAACAAACACCTTAAAGCAGCTGAAGGAGAAATACTTTGTTTCGTGTGCTTCTGATTAATAAATTTTTTTGTTTTAAGAGAGGCAAACGGTAATTAAACTGAGATACTACCACATTAAACTGGGACTCCACACAAACATTTTGTTTCATCTACAACTACTATATTCTCTTCCAAAAATATTGGCATAATCATTTGAACTCTGAAATGGAAGCTTTTCTCATTTAATCCTGCTGTCAAGAGATGCTCAATCACATATAACACGTGGTTTTAGAAAGGAGTCTAATGACAAACACACCTGTTCCTATTATGAGCATTTACTTTCTTCACAAAGCTAAAGATTGTGATAATCTCTCTTATATTTCAACAGCATTTTTCTTCTGACTCCTAAAATTTTATGTAGTCTATCTGTATCCTTGCTAAAGCACAACAGCAAGAAGGGAATAGAAAATATAATTTGAGGTAACATCAACACAAAGCAGAAAGGAGTAATAAGACAAATGCAGAACACAGTTCCCTTTTGTCAGTAACTTCCAAGATGACTCTTGATTCTTTGTAATATGTTTATATTGCATTTTTAGCTAACATTCAAGCTTGACCTCTGTCCAGACATTCTGTTTTAGCCCATAGCTGGTTTTAAACTTGAAGCTGCTAAAGGCAGGATCAATTTGCAGGTACAAACATCTCATTTTTAACGCTTAATCTCCACCACAGGTAGCAGAAATCTGGTTAATAAAAATCATCAGAGCCTTGAAAAAGATTCAGTAGAAACAGAAATCTATTTTAGGAAATACTTTAAGTCAAGTGTTAAAAGATGTGAAATAATTTTAATTATAAAGCAGCCTTCCTAAGGGATAATTAGCACAAGCTCCTGAATCCTACATATGAACTGTTCATTGCTACTTTATCCTTCCTGTGATTGTAAAGTGCTTCCTGCTAAACTCTTCTGGAGGGGAAAAGTGACATTGTAACACCATTGTGTATGCTCTCTGCCTCATCTTTACCTGCCTTTTCCAAAGACAGCAGATCTCTCACTAGTCTTGTATCTGTCAACTCCGTGTGGATAAACAACATTCAGATACTTCAAATGATGCAGGAATTTGTTTGATCCCTCAAAATGCAAAGAAAATATTTTAGAGTATTTACTCAAAAAAAAAAAACCCCACTTTTTTGGCATATATACGTACTGCTACCCTATATCCTGCAGTACTATCAGTAGAAAAAATATGGTGTTGAATATAATTTACATTTTTACACTGCAAGATCAGTACCACTGTCTTTGTCAACACATTTCTACAAACCCCAGAGTTTAAAAAAAGCTATGATGGTTTAACTTCTCTATAACAATTAGATATTAAACTTTCTGGGGAATCTTCATTTGCATTCTTCCACCCCGATGCTGCTTCAAAATCCTGTGATTTTCATACCTTATCCTCTGTGCCGTTGCCAGGCAGAATATCCACCTGAAGAGAGATTGTGTCCACAACGCTCTTCCTCCTGGAGAGTCTGTCCTCATCTAGAGGGAAAAACAACTTATCTTGCTTTCTGTAGAACAGTTGAAACACAATCAGCCTACACATTAGATGCAAATTTGTCTCTATATGCCTATTTAACCCAAGATCATCTATTTTATCATTTTGATTGTTGGGGGGAGAGGGGGAAAAAAAAAAAGTCAGCTCTAAATTATTAAATGTGAAGGGAAAAACTTTTATTGCTCCTTTCCCCTCTCATCCTGTATCTTGCCAACTTTCCCTTAAAAGTCAAGAATTAAAAAAAATAGGTAAGACTTTATTCAAATGCATAAGAAATAACATAGCACATGATGATACATTGCACCAGAGTAATTTGCAAAGTACACTGCAAATTTTTTTGTTGTTGTGAAACTGAAGTAGTAAGTTCATAATGTGAAGGCATTCTGAAAGAGGAGGGGGCTTCTTAGAAGATGATTTGTTGACAGAAGAAATAGAGATTTCTGAATGGACATTAATAACAATCCTTCCCTATTCCTGTTGCAACAGTCATATTAAGCAGGTCTGAAAAACCTACTTGGTGAAAAGAAATTTTCTGAATTTCTAACTTCCTACATTCTAGCAGGTCCATCTGGCCTAAAAAGTTGTCAGAATCAGACCAACTGTGCTGATACTAAAAAAGAACATCTTATTCTCTTTTATGCTCATTAACGCATAAATAGATTCTGATTGAATGATCCATCAGTTGAAGGATCTTCCTTCTGTAACTGCATCCTTAACACACCAATAACCTTTTCTCTCTTTTCACATTTACATAAGATTTTAAAAACCAATAAAAATACATTTACAGACAGGTCACAAGGATCCTCTGATAAATGGTGGGTTGAGCAGCTTGATTTTCATTTATCACATTTCCAAAGCCATGAATTATGATATTACATTTCAGATTTTACCTAGGATCAGGCTATTATCATTATCAACTAACAGCCTTGCACTGCAAAATGTAAGAAGCACCTATAGGCACTTGATACTAAGATAAGAACAACTGTACAACTACCCCACCACAAGGTAATTTATGCTGTTTCTTCCTTTGTTTAAACTACTTCTAGCAGAGTGCTTTTGCAGTGCAAATATTGAGCATGAACAAACAGAATTCATTCCTGCAGAGCTGAACATACTCAGCTTTTTAAAAGCAAGAAATAGCTTTCAGAAGCCATAAAAGTGATCAAGAGGCAGTGAAAGAAGATGATTAGTGAAAAAACGCCTGAGTTCTAACTGTCTTTGCCAGGTTCTCAGAGACTCTGAGCATTTGAAGTGACATTTTGAAGGATTTACTGAAATTTTAATCCCTGATGGCTCACTGATTGGTACACGACCCATTACATGGAGTCTGAGGAAAGCACCTCAGCCCTTAAAAGTAAACACAAGGCAAAACCTACATCTCTGCTGCCATCTTGCTGCTCCCTCTGTAACTGATGCACAGACACTTCGGATAGAATTCATTTTTGTAACAGATCTGTCACTATATACACCTAACAAAAAAGCCCATTTGCCTTTAATTTCAACATATTATGTGGGTAAAAATTTGTGACAATTGCAGGTCTTTTTGTTATGTGCTATATGAAGCTCATCTCCACACACAGGAAGGAGCCCAGAGGCACAAGGGCAATGGTGGAGCCCAACAGCCACCGCCCTGGCCGCCAGGGCTCTCTTAGGAGCCCTGAGCCCATGGTCAGAGATGGCATTCATCCCACAGGGCAATGGGAGCAGCAATCTGGGTCACCCCACTGCCTGAGGCAGGTTCAGTCAGATTAACACTATCACAAAAACGATACCGATAGCCCTACTGTCTGCTCAGGAAAAGAAAACAGGAAGTTTGATATTGACGAGTTCCAAATCAAGAGTAAACACAAAGGCAAATCTTGCAGCAGCTAACATAGCTAATGGAATATAAAATAGATAAACAAAAAGGCAGGAAGAAACACTAAGTACACCACAATTTCTGGCTTTAAAGGTCTTCTAAAAGCATGGGGTTTGTAGACTGTGCACATCCTACACCGACACACCACAGCTAGCAGGAGAGCAGGATGACCTACAACTCGTTGTTACCTTTTGACTTGTGTCTGCATTTATGAGGTTTTTTGCCTGATGGAAATAGAGCTAGATTTAAAAAAGTTATACATGTATAGACAGAAAATGATTACATGTACATTTAATAGCTTCTTCCCCCGTCCCAAGTAAGGAAGACAAAAAGGTACAAGCAGTTGCAAATATGAATGTTTTTCAGGCTAATAGGTGCCAAAACCTGAAACAAAACCAAGGTGATGATTTTATATCTACAAGTCATTGTCAAGAATTACATAAATTATATTCAGAAATACCACAAATAATTAGGGTAAAATCTTTACTGGCCTTTCGTATTCAACCACAACTTTCACAGTATATACAAAAATGGAATCTATCTTTTACTAAAAGTCATGTTGTTTTGAAACACTCTAGTAAAAATGAAACATTTCAGTGAAATGAAAAAGGAAAAGTTTCATAACTCCAGAATACTCATCTTGGGTCCAATTTACAATAATACAATACAATACACCAGGTTGGAAGAGACCTTCAAGATCATCGCGTCCAACCCATCAAACAATCCAACCCACCCAACAACTAAACCATGGCACCAAGCACCCCATCAAGTCTCCTCCTGAACACCTCCAATGAAGGTGACTCCACCACCTCCACGGGTAGCTGATTCCAATGGGCAACCACTCTCTCTGTATAGAACTTCTTCCTAACATCCAGCCTAAAGTTAATTTAGTTAAATTAAGTTAAATTTAGTTAAATGAAAACCTTGGAAGCTCAATATCCCACACGATAACAAACATGGAATCAGTTTTGGCTACTGCTTGTTACAAAAAGACTACAGAAAAAAATAAAACCCATCTGATTAACATAGTCTAAGATTTATCATTAAATATGTTTGGTTCTCAGCATACAAAGAAGCAGCTGTCTAATATTTGCAGCCAAACTCTCTTAACCTTGATGTCAGAACTTACATCTTCCTGTGTGGGAATGCACTTTTATCAAAGTATCCAGGAAAATTCTAGCAAGGTCACTTGGTTATGAATACTCCTCAGTTTCCAGAACAGGCTTAACACAAATTTCAAATCACACTTTCTCATTCCAGTCTCATTCACCCAAAGACAGTTAAAAAAAAAAAAAAAAAAAAAAAAAAAAAAAAGAGAATGTAATATTTCCTTACTTGCTACCTACTTCTTCCACCAATAATAAATGTAACCTTATCTGTTTTTCTGGATGTTAGAAGAAAAATGATCTGCCAAGTATAGCAACATTTTCCTTTTCAGAAGACAACAACCAACAACAGAAAATGAACACTGCATCTCTGTCAGAACATATCACTAGTCTGCCTACTAGCAGACAAACCCACATCTGCTGGAGAACTCATTCCTTCCCATAGCAGCTTATTCAAGAGCAGGAAGCAATGTCTCCGAACCATACTGCAAGAGTGACAGACCTGCCATTCATTGCCCATATGCACAATGCTTCTTTCTCTGTATGAGCTACAAAACAGAAATCACATTTTCCTTCTAGGTAGTTTCCATTCACAAAAAAGGTCATGCTGCAGCCTGACATGTTCCATAGTCTTTTACAATAGCAACTAGTTATGTACAGCCACAAAACACAAGTTTAATAAATAGATTCTTCAAATGTTTTGGGGTTTTTTCCATTAAGCTACTCAACTGGCTGTTGAAATTATGTTAAAAGTTGAAATGTCATGTACTAGCTACTCATTCATGAATTATGTATGCTGTGTAGCATGAACTCTCACAAATTTTCAGGCACACTGATTTTCACTGTTACCTGACACTAAGCTAGCACAGACAACTAATGGAAAAAACAGTAACATTCTTGACTAAATTAACATCTGCTTATTGAGAATTTGACTAAGACCAATAACTCAAGTCAACACAAGGCCATACTGCAAAAGGATGGAATATGCTCTATACAGTGTTTACATAAAAAAGGATAAAGTGTGCCAACCTGCATAATCCTTCCTCATCTGCTCACTCAAGTTAACAGAAATACCCAGTAATAATCACTGCAATCTTCCCAGGTATTCTTTCTAAAGTAAATATTTCATTAAAGAGAGTCAAAGTGGGCTCAAGAACTTTCTTGTAAATCTAAGAAAGGAAAATAAATCTTTAAAAGACACAAAGGTTAAACTTCTTAGCAATAACACAGTAGTTAACGAGAAAGAAAACTTGAGAAAATGAAATTATACTATGATTCAGTTTTGCTGCTAACAAATAGTCACGCTGCAATTCACTGCCACACAATGCATTAAGAAAGCATTCTTCATAACTGGTACTGATCAGTTTTGCCACTAATCACCACTTACCTGTTACCTGGGGTACATATGGAACTGACAATCTTTCCACACTGTATCCACTGCCTCCTAATGATTCTGCAATCTTGTTCGTCAGGAAAAATAAATCTTTTTCATGCTTCTCCAGGGATTTTGGAAGACTGTCAAAACATATAGTTGAAATTATTATCTATCACTAGAGATTTGCTCATTAAGTAAAATATTTTTTCAGTGTCTGCAAAGAACCAGAAAGGGTCAGTGGCAATGATTTGATGGAAATAAAACTTGCTTGATTTTTTTTTGTTTAGGAATGAATATATTCCCCCAAATTAGTCCACTGAATATTTCTGCCACGTTTTAAACTACTTTAATACTTCTTGTTTATCTGAAATACATTCCTCACCTATTTTGCTACACCTTGAGAGAATAGTCTCTGTTAAATAGAAAAAAATACAGAGTAGTATTTGCCACCTACCAGCAACGTGCCCTTGCAGCAAAAAGGACCCAGGGTATCCTGGGCTGCATTAGGAGTACCGCCAGCAAGTCAAGGGAGGAGATCCTTCCCCTCTACTCAGCACTAGTAAAGCCATAACTTGAGTAGTGTGTAAAGGGCTAGGCTCCCCAGGACACAAGAAACATGGATTTAGGGAGTCCAACAAAGGGCCACTAAGGTGGATTATGAGACTGAGGCATCTCTCTAATGAAGAAAGACAGAGAGCTGGGATGGTTCAAGCATGGAGAAAAGAAGGTGATTCTTACCAGTGTGTACAACTACCTTAAGGGAGGGTGTGAAAAGACAATAGAGCCATACTATTTTCAGAGATGCCCAGTGATAGGACCAGAAGTAATGGGCACAAACTGAAATACAAAAGTTTGTTTGAACCTCATTTTTTCACTGTCAGGGTCACTAAGTCCTGGCACAGATTGCCCAGAGTGTTTGTGGAGATGTTCCAAAGACATCTGGATGATGCATCTGCTTGAACAGAGGGGTTGCACCAATGATGCCCAGAGGTCCCCCCCCAAACTCACTTACTCTGATTCAGTGACAATGCATTTTGCTGTGCTCTCACTTACACCAAGCACCATATTGTGCAGATAAAAGTGCCTCTGACTACAACTTAAAAAACCTCAGAATATCCTGGCTTTTCATATATGCTTTTAATGTTTGGTTTTCTTCTGCTTACTCTGTGCACTATTAAAGCTCTACGTTATTTTTCACAAATGAAACTACCTTAATGATCTGCAATTTTTAATAGTAAAATAGGTACTTCACTGCTCATATACTTACTTGCATTTGTCTTTAAAAATTGTTTCTGGTAAAAAATAAGATGCTTCCAGACTTCTAGTTTCAATCACCTGAAAAGAAAGAAGACAAATTGATTAGTTTCATAGCTATTTTCTCCAAAGACTAAGTTGTTTAATGAAGTCTACTGTAGCAGATTAACAATCCTTCACTAACATCTACCTTATTGCAAATAAAGCCTTTAGAATTTCTTTTGACCACATAAAGAGATTGTGGCACTCACCTTTCAGATTAAAAATCGGTTTCTCGAGGTCTTGTGCACATCAGTACTGTTTACTGAAATCAGTGAGGCTATAAAGTCTTATAGCAGATGGGGATTGACCCTATTACATACGGCACCATAAACAAAATAACAATGCTATACCTTGAGAGAAGAATGTTCTGTGCATAATTTTTAGAGCCACCAAGTAATGCCACCAGTGACTGAAGACAAAGAGCAATATTGGTGGACATAAAGACAAGAAACTAACATCAAATAACCACTTGACAGAAGTTACTTATCCCTTTTACAGAGTGCATCCTATTCTAAATTACTTGAATTACATGACTGTGATACCTTGCTGACATGCTGACAAAAGGCAGGAACTGCAATCATCTGACTCAGAAAGTTTAGATAGGCTGCCACCAATGCCATGACACCACAACGGTTAAACATTGGCAGATTATCCTCATTGATGATGGCAACGTCCTGAAATATAAAGGATAGCATTACACGTCCCAAAGTTAACAGGTTGTCCCAGATACATGGAAGTCAACATTATGAGCAGTAATACAAGCTGACAGATAGTCATTATCTGTTACTTTGCATTTAATAGTTCTTATCTTCAAATTCTAGTCTTCCAGCACACTTCTGAATTAAGTATATATTGATCAGAAGTTAGAGAGCTTGAGGGATTCAACCTCTATGAAGAGAAATAAATCTACTCAACTCAAACTTCTGCTTCTCAGGTAGAAGTCAATGACTGGTAGTCTCTTGTCCTTACTGCCTGCATTTTTTTCAGGAAAAATACAAATAGCATTTGAATAATAAAAAAATCACTTTAGAGTCACAGATCCTGTACCATAAAAAGAATTATTTAATGCTTATTAGCACTTCTGTGTTGATTCAGAATGTATTATTTTTGCTTTCTTAAAGCTCCTTTTCATCAAGAACTTGGTTAAAATTAAAGACTCACTCTGCATTTCAGAGGTTTTGTAACACAGGTGCACACTAAAGAATGAGGCTAGTGGCAGAGCGAACCAGGAACAGAGGACACAACTCCCTCAAATTTCCACAGTACATGCTAGCACTGTATTTTTTTGAATGCTTCAATTTCAACACAGATACTCCTACTAAGTTATACAGTTTCACCAAGGACTACAAGCAAGCATGAAATAATGTTTGATCCTGTAAAGGAAACGTTAAGGAATAAAGCCTGTCAACACACTGTTAGAATTTTACTCCAAGCTGAGATTAAATAGCCTGGTTTGACTAGCATTTCCAAGAGCAGTTAACCTCACCTTGCTTCCAAGGTGAGGACAGTCCATATATTTTATATGGAACAATGCTGTAAGATCACAAGTTGTAGGAATACCTTGTTAATCCACTAATGAACGTCTCAGTTATTCTAGGGAACATCTCAACAAATTTCCCTATCTGCTCTTTTCTGATGAGAGCATACTGTAGAGGTTTAAGAAATTTGTTTAGTTGAAGCTTCCCTATTAAGTACCTGAAAAGTGCACTGAATGCTGCAATTTCTAGTTTGAAAATCAATATGCAAACAAAAAGTAGGTATCTGTATTTCCAACCACAAATATAAACTGCCAAGCAACGAATCCAACAGCGATTGAGATTCATACCTGCAGAGCAATAGCTAATCGAATGAGGTCAATAACCACTTCTTCATTGGCTAGTTCAATTGTGGTAAGAGCTAGAGATGTAAACAGTAGTTCAAAGTTTTTTTGGACATTGTCTTCTTCTTTACAGCCTAAGTAGATGTGCCTGTACAACTGCTGACCATGCTATTAAAAAAAAAAAAGAGAGAAAATTAACATTAAAATCACAGAATGATAAAGGTTAGAAAAAAATATTTAAAGGTCCTATATTTGAACTCCCTACTCCAAGCAGGGCCAGCTTTGATAACAGACCATTTTGGATAAAGAAAACCCAATATATGTATACACATGCCTATGCAGACAAGTACATGATTAATCAAGAAGAGCACTAGTTTTTAACAAGTTTCTTTATAAATACAATACAGTTCTATTTCATGTTGAGGTGTACAGACATGATACAGAAGATTGCACATTCCTACTGAAGTATTCAGAAAAAATAAGTGTCCTTTTATGAAAAGGAGGATAAAAAAAAAAAAGGGTATCTTGAACCACTCTCAAGAATGTTCAAGTAATGGAGAAGGTTCAAGGATTATCCTTCTGAAGACATCAAATTTTTCACTAAGCAAGTCTTGAACAGCAAACATTCTAGAGGATGTTTCAGAAGATGAGAAGGGCTTATGTGCAGAGAGAGGCTCCAGCTGTAGTGAAGAATATAGGTTATCTAATGAAAGACTCTCAACTTCCAGAGTGACTTTCTTTGTAACACTGTGCTTAACCAATCTTTTGTAAAGAAACTATTATCTCAATGCCAGCAAAAGAAAGCCACACAGAAAGTTAGGATGAGAAGCAGGTTTTGCATGCAACACACAACTCAGTACCACCCCAGCACTCTTAATCTGTAGAGGACACAGGTCTGCATCAGATGATAGATATTTTCAAGGTAAGGACTAATGGTTTATCTCTGAAAGCATTAGGTCAGCTTTATAAGGAGAAAATACCCCTCATTTTTGACAACTAATTTTGAAGCAAAGCATAAATATTGGCCTTTTTATTACTTCTGAAAGCAAATATATAGTTGTTTAAATAGATCTTTTATTTAGGAAAAAGGAAAGAGCTATTAAAACACAGAAGCTATTACAAAATAAAATGCTAGCTGGTTAAAGACAGTATATTTGAAAAAGTAATGAACTGATCTACCTCACTAATAAAGAATTGCACTTAGAAAACTTGTTGCAAAAACAGTAATAGAACAAAAGCAATGAATCTGATTCAGTTATTTTATCTTCCTTCTAGACAGAGAAGGTAACTTTTCAAATATATTACCTTTTTCATGAAGCTCACATCTTGCCTTGAAATTTTGTCTCGTTTTATCTTTAGATCAGAAACATCTGGTATTATTCTACAAAGGAAACAAAGATGTCCTTTTAGCAAAAAGAAGCTGAAAGGGAAGGTGATGTAAAATATATGAGCTACTCGAACCTCAGAAGTAATTTCCACTTCAATTACATCCATGTTTAACAACAGCATTCACATTTCAGTTGAAGAGGAAGAACCATAAACAGAACTATGACTAGCACTTTTTTTCCTAGTCTCCATGAGATACCGTATTTTATCTTCTACAGTTAAACCAGCAGCTATTAGGAACAATCATTTAAGGCACCATGCATTGAGGCTTACCTGTGAAACTCTTGCCATCAATAAATGATAGTGAGAACTGAGCATTTATCTAAACAGTGCATTAACATTTCCTATTTGGAAAAATATTTAAAAGTCAACAGTGCTTATTCAGATATTAAACTAAAATTTCAAGCAGACCAAAGTCAACAAAAAAACCTACCGTATCCCCCGGAGCTTGGCTCTGTTGTCATGCCGGTCAATGAGATTATGGAGTATTTCTAAGACCAGCTGCCTTAGTTCAGAGTCTTCCATGAGTGAAGGAGACAATAATGGGTCCAGAAATGGTGGAGGAAGTGCATTAGATATTGTTGTTGCTTTGTATCCTGAAGTCACCTGTAAATTGTTGGAAGGAAAATTAATGTGTGTGATTATTGCACCTTAAGAATTACTTGCAGTTGTCATTCATCTTTTAGTGGGCTTGCTTTGGCATCTGAAAGGTGGATTCAATCTGAAGTATCAAGTTTTGAAGATTCATAATCACATTATGAATTTGGAAAGACTTTAAAACTCACATTCACATGACCTCTCTCATCTGTTTTAAAGTGGTATTTCTCAGGGTGGTTCCTCTATCAATTCATCCCCCAAAAGAGGTATTATTTAGGATTTTATTTAACAGGCTGTGAAAAGTTGCAGAGTATAAAATGAAGATGATTTTTGAGTGCGGTTTTTCTGTGGTTTGTTTGGGTGAGGATTTTTTCCCCAGTTTTAAATTTTTTTAATCACTTGTTTTTCTTTTTTCTCAGTTTTGTGAGGTTACATGAAGGTCTCTATCACTCTGAAAGTGGAAAATTACTGATATTACAAGCAGTAAGGTTGCAAATAAAAGTGCATACTTTGAACAAAGTGCCAAAATTTAATTGTCTATATAACCTTAAGCAGTCTGCCTGTCTGTATGCATGACAGCAGACTAATTATGTTATGAAGTATTATTGTTTTGTAAAGAATACATGATGTACAATGCTCAGCTCAGTAGACAGACCAGGCAGTGTTCAGTAGTTTCTAGCTCTTCCCTATGTATGCAGATTAAACCTGGTATGCCACAACAAAAGCCTTGCTCTGAACACAATTTCCTCCTACATTTTCCCCCAGTATCTATCCATGTCTGGGTAACTGATTAAACATCAAAACATTCCCTTCCACATCTTTGTGCCATGATGGGATTTTACTTCCATATTCTAAAAGAGGATCTGAAAACTCAGTGTCTAACGTGTTGAATTGCTTCCACATGCACAATTTGAACCTTTTAAAGCGTACAACAGGCTATGCAGCACTCCCAAAAAATTAGAAAAATTCTTCCTGACTTCAATGGAAAACTCTTAAGATTGGTGAGATGAATGTTGTCAGGAACAGTTTAGGCATAGCTGCATCTATCCTTAATGAAGACAACATGCAAAATGACCGCCTGCGGCCCTTTCTAACTTGTTTTCTCTCCTTCAGCTGTAACTGAAACTCAGCTCTTTTGCAAGACAGAATACAGGATTTCATATTCTGACAAATGAATAACAGTTTAACTGATTTGCCTAAAACCACCCTGACATTTCATGTCAAAGCCGGGAAAGATAGTAATTTTGCAGGAAAGCATTCCTCTGCTATAGTCATCAAATCATCCTTTACGGTATTTTTGCCGCTTCAGTCACTAAACATTTTTTGGCTTCTGGAACAAAATAGACCAAGATTCTACAGGCAAGAGTCTCCTTTCCTACCCACTTCTGATCCTTATCACGATGTATTTCCAGAAATACTCTTTGAAGTTCTACAGTTGAAAAATGTATTTGTGACAAAACATTTAATCATACCTTACAAGAAAATTGGGAAATACCAGGAAGGTAAGAACAAAGCTGCCTAAGGCTCCAAGGGCTTGGAGACATGCATGAATTCCTTGAGTTTTAAAAATATTACCCACTCCACTAATTGCAGTTTCTGTGGTGTCACAGACAAAAGTGGTTTCACTTTGATGTTGCCAGCACTGCTGGCAGAACTAGTCAAATCAGCCTACTCTATGATGTTCTTTTGGATCTGCAGTTCCAATTATAACTGATATTCACTGAAGGGCTCTAAGAGATGGAGGAATATTTCTTGAGCTGCTTGTATTCTAAGTTGGGAAAACGCTGTCATCATTTTACCCAGCAGAACTTCAGATTTATGTAATAGGCAGTTATGCCTAATTCCATAAACCAGACTGACAATACTACACTTAAATCTCTACATGTAAACATGGAAGTGAAACATTGTGTGTTTGTAACATACTGAACTTCAGGTGGCTTACCATAAGCAAAGATCTCAATAACATGATTTGAATTCTCCTAGTTCCCATATCACTACAATTGGAAAAAAGATGACAATTAGTTTGTTGCATAAGTTTGCTCAATATGTAGGGAAAATCTAAATCCAAAAAAATCACTGGAATTTCTGCAGTTTGATTCTTAATGGGAAGTCAGCTTGTACAGGACAAATCAAAACCAAAACCATTTGCAAATCCTGCAGATATTTAAAATGTAGTTGAATCTCCCTCATTCGCAAAGCACACATAAAAGAAGTTACAGCATTAACCACCATTAAGCAGATAATTTCAGATGTGGGGAGAAGAAATGTTTTAGTGAAGAATAAGTTGCATTCCAATCAGTTATCATTAACAAGTCTAAAGATTGATTTCACACTGCTGACCCTGCTTCAGTTTGCATAGTATATAATACAGCCCCCAATGAGTGAGAATTTCGATTTCACATTTCTTAATGTTTTTCACTTCTTATCAGGATTATAAGATCTAATTATTTTATTAGAAATTAAAAAATGTAGGATATACAAACCCAAGATGACAGGTATCCAATGATTGTGAAGCTGTCCCCAAAACAGGCACTTTTCCCATAATGAACATCATAATCTCTGATCTCTGGTAATCTGGAAGATTGCTGCCAAAAAATCCTAAATAATAAAAAAATAGAAATCACTGACAAAACCAGAGATAGCAATTTCCTGAACTGGGGGAAGCTTAGGGAATTAGAGACTCAGGACCTGGACAGGGCCAGGTGTAAGGGCAGCTGTGCCCTCCTCACACCCACAAAAGCAGCTCCTAGGGAACACTGGAGGCCAGTTTGTGAACAGGAAGGAAGTGCAGCTCTGCCAATCCTGACCAGGGAGCAATGGTAACCACCCAGCGGGTGGTCACGTTCTCTCTAAGATCAGAACCCACCACGACTAATGAAGCTGCCCAGATAGAGCTCTGGTGGGAACATGCAGCCTCCCAGATGTCAAGCTGTATGGTGTGTCCTGTTCTTATATCAGTAGAGCACAGCAACAGTAAGCATACCCATGGGAGCTGTGTTCAGGTAAAGGGAAAAGCAGGGAACTGTAAGTGAGCCTATGTCACTGTCATTACTCACCAATTGTTTGAATAATAGCATTCTGGACAATCCTCTCATCACTCTCCTTGGAGCTTGTGCTGAAAGTGGCACTTCCTGCTGAGCTGCGCCTATCACTCAGCTCAAAGTCAACACTGATGCGCAAGTGCTTCAACAAGGTATTAAACACCTCCAGAACTGTTGGGCCTGGAAACAACATGTACCAATGAATGCACCAGGGAAAGATCTCAAGAAAATAAAATACGACCTTCCAACTCCTTTTCAGCATTAATCAGATTAAGCTTAAAAGAACAGGTGAAATTCACTGTTTAAAGGGACAAGGCCTAGGGATAAACTTTTGAAGTGTGCCTACACCTTGGTATTTGAGAAATTATTTTTGACTCAGGAAATGCCATCAGACATGTATGTGCATACAGGTTGTACTGGGTTTGGCAGAGATGGAGTTAACTTTCTCCCTAGCAGCCTGGGTGGTGCTGTCTTCCGGATTTGTGACTAAAATATTGCTGAGAACACACCAGTGGTTTTGGCTGTTGCCGAACAATGCTAGCAAGTGTTAAGGTTTTCTTTTTCCCACTCTGTCCAAATAGAGAGTAGGTGGGAGTGTGCAAGATGCTGGAAGGAGACACAGGCTAGGCCAGCTGCCCCAAATTTACCAAAGGGCTATTCCACACTGTACAGGATCATGATCAGCAATAAAAGCTCAAGGAAAAGAGGTTTTGTGCATATGGCATTTGTCTTCCCAAGTAATTATTGCAGTAATCTTGATGCATGAGACTTCTCATCTTCCTACCTTCTCCCTGCCTGTGAGAGAGTGAACAAATAGCTGTTGGCTGCAGTCAGTCCTCCATGCCAGTTTCACAAAGAAAACATGAGTGGTTGCTGAAATTCAGTGCCAACAGTGGGTTAAACCACAGGTACTCACGCCTGAATTTCAGTTATGTCAAAATCTGCTACTGAAAAGCAGTTCAATATAGTGGACCAAATTATGAGCTCTTTCCGTAACATGACAAAAGACTTCACCAGATGGTGCATGGAAGTGGGTCTTGTATAAAGAGAAGGGACAAGCTCAGACTCAAGCTAATGAAGCAAAGCAATAACGTTTCAATCGTGGAACAAAGAGAAACAACACAAGAGCACACGTGTATATGTATCTTCATGACTACTCCTATGTCAAAGGACAACGCTACCTTAAATGACATAATGAACCTTATTTCAGCTTCTTCTGTTTCTGAGGTGAAACTCCTCAAAGATCATTCTACTCTTGACTCCCATATTACCTACAAGTTCTCTCAGAGCAGCTGTATCACATAGTGAGAGTACTCTTGACATTTTGTAGAGTCACACGCAGTTCTCTCAGATTTGTGACTTCTTACCAAACAGGAACTCCTGCCTTTCACAAAGTTGAAAAGATATATTTTTACAATACACAGGAAAACAGTCAAAAAACCAAGTAAGTATGCATCTGTAAACCAAGTAAGATTGAGAGCGTTTTTATCTGGGGCTTGGTCTCTTCTCCCAGGCCACCACCAACAGAACAAGAGGATACAGTCTCAAGCTGTGCCAGGGGAGGTTTAGGCTGAATGTTAGGAAGCAGTTCTTCATAGAAAGAGTGATTGGCCATTGGAATGGGCTTCCCAGGGAGGTGGTGGAGTCACCATCACTGGAAGTGTTTAAGAGGGGATTGGATGAGGCACTTGGTGCCATGGTTAATTTGATTAGATGGTGCTGGGTGATATGTTGGACTTGATGATCTCTGAGGTCTTTTCCAACCTGGTTAATTCTATTCTAACAAAGGAGAAAAAAGTAATCATTACAAAACTTTCTCAAAATAATGCTTTAGTTCAGTTGGAAAATAAAGCAAAAATGAGCACCACTCTTCAAACCTAGCCTTTGACCTGATGCCTTTAACTTAAAACAACTTACCTATTGATCCTTTAGCTGCTATTGCAACTGCTTCCAAAAGAACCTGAATAATGCCAGCACGAACACGTGGTGAGTCCCTTTTACGAACATCAAGGTGTCCAAGAATTTCTTGTATTACATGATGGGAATATTGTGCCTATTAAAAAAAAAAAATCAACATACATAAAGAAACAGAAATAAAAGTTTCATCTGAGAGTTCAATAAGAATAACTCATACATCATTCAGCTATAGTCATGACCATGTTCCGATTCTGCAACATTCTTACTCATGAACCTGTCTAAATTTCAATCAATTCATGATTAAATATGAATTAAAATAGCTAACTATCATGACAGATGAAACCACAGAGGTCAATCCATACCAGTTTACAAAAAGCTTACAGTATTAAAATATCCAGGAACATCTTTTGGGTGTCTGTGCTCAGCAAAAACAAACCAAGAATCAAATTTTGATCATGTTTATAACAGACAATACAGCTTGTAACTGAAAAAAAAATATCAATCAACATAATATATTTACATATGAAGTTGGTTCCTTGGGTTGTAAAAGCAGAACAGCTGTATTGGCATGAAGAAATGACCAGTTTAAAGAGAGATTTCTATATCAAGCAGTGTCAGATCAGCATGCCTACCCTGCTCCTTCCCCTGGAGCGTGCTGAAGGATTTCCACACTACTTTCCATTGAGCATTCCTTAATATCCCTTTTTTTCCCCCCTTCTACAAGTGTGTATTAATTGAATGTAAATTAGAAAACTTCAAAAACCATGATTAGGTTAAGTGAAAGGTTTAAAGACGAAGACAAAGGAGTTCGGGAAAGGGTTCTTCCGGATCCTTTGATTCCATCTACCATATATAATGGTGAGGTGAGCACTTAACCCCATCTCATGTGCTTGAAACATGTACACAAGGAAAACTAACCCTGGAGAAAATCCTACCTGTATAGAATACATGATGATTTTGAAGCAGGAAACAGCAAATTCATTGGGATCCCAAAGCCTGTGATGGTCTAAATGCCTGTAACAAAAAATGAAGAGATACTGAATGGCAACTTGCAGTTTTCTCAAAATTCACCTCATAGGGATTTTCTCCATACATAAAGCTTCTAAACAATGACTTGTTACCTAGAGCAGAAGACTAAATCTTCAGAAAAAGGATTTGTTTTTAGGGTTTAGGAAGTGGTAACAAAACATTTAATATTTTGATAGATTTTTACTCTAAATATGATGTAGAATTTGTTTTGAATCAAGAGCTATGAAGCAATTAAGGCTGAATGTTACATCCAGAACAGAGATTTTAGGAACTCTTTTCTTTTTCACAGGAGTTTCATAATATTTACAGAAACAAACAAACAAAATGAGCTACTCTTTGTATATATGCTCCCTTATCACTCCGAAGCATTTCAACACTTTCTGCAAGAAATATCAGAATCAAAACGATAAATGGATCAGTTTGTCTTTTACTAAGATAGGAATCACCAACAAAAAATGTCAGCTTAAAGCAAAGACAAGAAATTCTGCTTAAGTACTATGCTGAAATCTATCAAAATAACACACATCAAGTTTTCCAGAAAGGATATCCAAGTATTTGAAAACCATGACAAAAATAAATGCATTTTTAATTCTAGAAAACAGGAAAAAAATTATTTGGGATGCCTTTTAAGTGGAATGATTTCAGTTTAAAAAAGCCACAGCCACAAACAAAAAAAAACCAAATAAAACCTCAAAAAGTCTGCCCTTTCCTACAGAATCTAAAGATGCCTCAAATACCATACTTGAAAGCATACAGGTAAAAGCAGTCAGTACTCTGCAAAGGAGAAAATAAAAAAAGACAAAACAAAAAGGACAAGAGTGACTGGATTATTTAACTAACTTTGCCTAGAATCTGGAGGTCTCAACTCACTGGCCAGCTGCTATCAGTCTAGTGACTCAGCTGAGTACACAGTGCTCCTTCAAGGTTGATTAAACCTGCTGGCATAAAACTAGCCTCTCCTGTGCCCTAAATTATTTTGCAGTCCATTGCAGAGCTAAGAAAACACACTGCGGTTTTGACACGTTACATATCTTTACCAGAAATTGCTACAGGAAAGAATTTTAAAGTGTCATTTAAAGTGCCGAGAGTACAGCACATTTGCACTACCAAACATTAAGTTGGACTACCTGTTAGGGATAGCTGCCTTTCTTGTGCACATTCCAAACACAAAGAAATTTTCCTCTTTAAGTCCTTCAAGGCTTAGTGGCTCATACCACATTTATTGATGTCTTCTTTCTTCCAAATATCATTCTGGTATAGTCCATTATTTTTTCTAGATGATAGCTTATTTTAGCTAACCTGTTTAGCTTTTGCCTCATCAAATATAGAAGCATACTCCCCAGTATCTTCTCCTGGTTGGAACAGATCCTTCAGTATTTCAGGGAAGCACACGCACTCTGTTACCTTTGATGGTTCTCTTTACATCCCCCAAAGACCCATACAGCCAGAGTAAAAAAAAAATTGATAGATGCAGTTAACCATAAAGACCTTTCCTCTCAAAACAGACACACAATTTTCCTCTTCCAAAAAGGCAAGCTATCAGCCGCTTCAGGTAGTTGAGATTTAACACATCCAAGTGCCGGATTCTGCACATTGGCCACAACAACCCCAGGCAGTGCTACAGGCTGGGGTCAGAGTGGCTGGAGAGTGGCCAGGCAGAGAGGGACCTGGGGGTACTGGTTGATTGTAGGCTGAACATGAGCCTGCAGTGTGCCCAGGCAGCCAAGAAGGCCAATGGCATCCTGGCTTGCATCAGGAACAGTGTGGCCAGCAGGAGCAGGGAGGTCATTCTCCCCCAGTACACTGCACTGGTTAGGCCACACCTTGAGTACTGTGTCCAGTTCTGGGCCCCTCAGTTTAGGAAGGATGTTGACTTGCTGGAACGTGTCCAGAGAAGGGCAACAAAGCTGGTGAGGGGTTTGGAACACAAGCCCTATGAGGAGAGGCTGAGGGAGCTGGGGTTGCTTAGCCTGGAGAAGAGGTGACTGAGGGGTGACCTTATTGCTCTCTACAACTACCTGAAGGGAGGTTGTAGCCAGGCAGAGGTTGGCCTCTTCTCCCAGGCAGCCAGCACCAGAACAAGAGGACACAGTCTCAGGCTGCGCCAGGGCAGGTTTAGGCTGGATGTTAGGAAGAAGTTCTACACGGAGAGAGTGATTGCCCATTGGAATCGGCTACCCGTGGAGGTGGTGGAGTCACCTTCACAGGAGGTGTTCAGGAGAAGACTTGATGGGGTGCTTGGCTGTATGGTCTAGTTGTTGGGTGGGTTGGATTGTTTGATGGGTTGGACGCGATGATCTTGAAGGTCTCTTCCAACCTGGTGTATTGTATTGTATTGTATTGTGTCTTGCCACTGTGCTTTGCAGGTGTTACAGCACAGAGAATGATAATTAGTTGAACCAATGGCAAGAATCCATTTGTGTTGTTTAGCAGCTCAACATACACTCTAGCCCCAGGTATTTGGAGGACTGAAAAACATATTTTAATGAAACACTCAACTTTGCAACAGTTAGATTCCTACAGGACTGGTACAATAGGTATACATGGTAAGTAAGATAATAGCACAGTTCTTTGCATTTAATGCTTCTGGGTGTAAAACAAGGTGCTCCCAAAGTTTTCTGTTCTCAATCTCTACCCTAATTTCTTTTTGCATGTCTGTTCATACTTCTCAGTTTGAAAATGGCTTTTGGCAGCTTGAAAGCCTTTCAATCTATGAATGGAATACTCGAGACTTTGTGGAAAGCACTAGGCCATTCACATGACAGCTTGGTATCTTGAAAATCTACAACAGGAAAAGCCAGGGTTTGCAAGCAGTATCACTCAATCTAGAGCTTCCTGCAAAGGTTTCTTCTGAGAACATGGCTACTTTGTAGACACTAGCAGGGGTGAGAAAAACAGATTAAAGTGATCTCCATGCTTTTTTTTCACATCATGTTTTAAGAAGCAACTAGTGCCATGCAGAGAACTGAAAAACACTGAACTTTGTAATTAATACACAGAGTTCTAATTTGTACTGTAAGCACTTGTGCATAATGTGCATACTGTGTGCACATCTACCCTTGACTACCAAATGAGCTGTAAAAGATATTCCTCAAAGAATATGAAAGCATGTCTTGGAAGAAAGCAGAAATCTCAGTTTTATACATTAATCCAGGCACAGTATTCCTTTGTGCTACTTGTGTTTCATTTGGCTGGTCTCCTCACTGACTGCAACAGTCACTTATGGGACATTAGTATCTTGAACAAGCAGCTCCATATTCAAAAGAAAGGCCAGCTGAGGCATCAACCTATCTAAATCATTACGTTGCACTTCTAAAATTGGTACAATGTGACACACATTTCTCCGTAAGTACCTTCAAGTTAACAGGCAACAAGGAGGTGAGATAAAAAGAGGGGCAATTTTTTGAAGAAACATGAATAAAATCTTTTGGGTTGTAAAGGAGGAATGAATTTGTGCAATGGAATTAGAGGATGAAATAACAAAAACCTTGAAGATGAGACCTTCCATGAATTTTCAACTTACGCGAACACTGGTCTGACAGCATTATTCATATTTCCATAGGTTGCTCGCCCTAAGAGTTCCCTGAAACAATTCTCAGCCAGCAGAGCAGGATTTTCTTCTTTTTCTCCTCCTGTAGGAGAGGATGGAAGGCCTATTCTGCTGAAATAGGACAAAACCACACTGATGTTACTAATAATTAATATTTGTTTTCCTTACTATACACCACCCTTGGCTTTACAACACGAGCATGCTCTCGAGCCAGGCCATAACTCTATCTCATATATGCATCAAACTAGAATTCTGAATAAAATATTTCACTCTCACCCAGCAGGAGTATAGATCAGCATCTGCCCACTTAACTGCTAACTGCTCTATGAGTAATTATTTATATGGCAAAACCAGTGGCTGTTAATACAGATTTAACTTGTTACCCATTGCATTTTGATCCAATCCACATAGGTCATGGCATCATGCAAAAAGTTAGCGAGTGTCTTTTTTTTTTTCAGACTAATGATCTCATTCACCTGCCCATACAGAAGCCCACCACTGAATTCACACTGTGTGGGTGAGTGTTAAATAAAACTCCAATACTTCTGTACAAACAGATGGCTTGCAAATTGAAAAGAAAAAAAAAATCTGACTGAACTAGCTGGAACATTATCACCCACACAGGTACCTCCAGCTAGAGTGTGTACAAGTTAGCCACCTTCTAACTACCAGTCTCCCAACATTACTATGGAAAGCACAGTATAATAGTGTAATAGTTACTATAACATCTGCATCAGTACATACAAACCTCTAATTTTTAATCTCAGTTAAAATATAATACTTCATCAATCTCATTTTTGTCACATAGTATTCTTTACCTCTATGGTACCACAGGGCAACTGGATTTCCATGATAGTAACACAATATATTATTAAAATCTTGTAAAGGAAAACAACCCAAACACCTTTCACATTTGGAAATATGCTTTTAAGATGTAAATACTGAGGTCAGTTTCCCTGTACTTTATTTATGAAGGTGGCCCTTGCTGAATGGTTCTTTTTCCATTAAAGGCATTGCTCTGAAAGAAATACAGTGACTGATCTTCTGACCGAAGAAATAACAACAACAAAAACATATTAACTTCATTTTATATGGAGATTTTGACTTATGACTTACTAAATCTTGCAGTGCAAAGTTAATGTTTTATAGTAATGACCAAGTTCTGTAAAGTTCAAATACTCTAACTTTCTAGTTTTCCTTCTCTCTTGGTGACTGGGAATTAGGATGACTATTTAACATGGTACAGAAAGAGAGTAAGAATGTTGAATTAAAGACAGAATCCCAACACAAGAGAAGGAAAACTGCATAAAACACACACTGTTTCGGACAAACTAAAACTTATTGAAGCCTGAATTCAACCATTGAGTTTTGACAGGATTAGCTTGTCCTCACCTTGGAATAACCAAAATCAGCACCTGCACTGTAAACAGTGAAAGGTAAAGCCTCTCCAGAAGTTTCCAGTTTCCCATATTCATGTTTTGTGGTTTGGTTTTCTGTTTTGTTTGGGTGGGATTTTTTGGTTCTCTTTTTTCAAATTTTGTTGTTGTTTTGGGGGATTTCTGCTATTTTTTCTTTGCCCAAAGTCATCTCCTTTTCAGGACAGAAGAGACCTGAATTACTAAAAAAGATTAAAGGCATTTTCTATGTATTTCTAAATTGAAGTGCTTGAGGCATTGTGCCACTAAGCTTTTACTAATATTTCAGCTGACCTGTTGAGAGGTGGGAGATTGAGGGAAAAAGAAAACAGTATTTCAACCTAAGGTGTAATATTACTAATTGAGAAGTATTGTATTTATAGAGGGCAAACCTTTTTTATGCACAAAACACATTATAGACACTTAAGCAGGGATTCTGTCATCTACATTAGCATTACGCAACTACTCATTAGATTTGTTGTCAACTGCAGTACACCAGAACCTTAATTATACTTTCAGTTCTGCTGTGCAAGGTTGTGCATTAAATATCTCTAAAAGTGTTCACTATGAGCATTTGCTTTAGTTAATATTCATTCTTCAGCATCATAAAACCTTAGCTTTAAAGCCCTATAAAGTTAAATACTGAAATGCCACAAGTCAAATGAACGTGTTAACATCATAGTTGCAATATCTTCTGATAGTGAAAGATGTTCCCGTGCTTTAAGATTCTTGCAATCATAGAATGGTTTCATCTAGTTCCCAAAACCCCTGCCAAGGACCTGCACATCTTCCATTAATCAGGTTGCTCAAAGTCCCATCCCAACTGTCTTTGATCTAAAAGTTGCAACATAAACACCCTGTTGCATCTGGTAACATCAGTGACCAGGAATAAAAATACCTGTCAATATCATCAATTTTTTGCATATTAAACAGCAAAGATGGTACTATCTTGTCCATGTGCTGAGGTTCCCATATAGTTGCTCGAAGTTCATCATTAACTGTTTTCCGCACCACTCCCTGAATGCCCCTGATTCCAGCAATTCGGATCCTAAGGAAAGAGAAAAGATCCTTCAAATTGGAAACTTTCAAGAAAAATGATCATGCATTGCAGCTAACAACAGTTCACTCAAAGAGCTGAATCGATGTTCAGCTCATGGATTCTTCACAGCTGCCCAAAGAATTTAATGCATAGATACGGAAAAAGATGAGTACAACAGAGATGTAAATAATACCACGTGAAAAACCTTAAGCTTTCTGAAGTGCTCAGGAGTTAAGTCCTGATTAACAACAACTATAAAGAACACATCGCTAGGGGAGCTGAAGTAAAAAACTTGTGGTGCTTGCGTTATGTAAAAATTTGGAGTATTAATTCATGAAGGCATTTCAGTTTCACACAAAGTATCATACTGCAGACATCATGATAATTCAATTTTAATAAGCAAGTCTCAAATAGTGTAGAGCCAAAATATGCTTTTGCTATTCATATGGGTAGCCCCATTAATTTCTCAAATGAGTTCCAGAATTCAAATAAATTTACAGCATGGAAAGAATCCATGCAATCTGGCAGGTAAAATTCCACTTAAATATTCTAGGAGGTCTAGTTACCTAAGATGTGCAATATTTGGTCCTATTTAAAAAAGTCAGACTTTCATTTTCTTACTATGGAATGAACTACTCCACTAAACAGTGTTAAAAAAAGCTGTGCTACAGACTACATTAATGTGTTAAAAACAGTTTTCTGCAATAGATAAAACAATGGCACTTACTCGGTCTGTATTTCTGGATCGTGGTCACATGAATGGCACATGGCACTGAATCGAGACACAAAGAAGTCATAGCGCCTGTGATACGATGGTGTGTCTTCTTCTATGTTGGCAAATTTGACAAACTGGCAAAATGAAATACATTTAAAAAAAGCTTTTGATGCTGATTTCCCAAAAATTACTAACGAGTACTAAGCATTAGAGTGGCATAAATACTTCAGAGAAGAAAAGCTTAAATTGGAGACCTCTTTTCAGAATTAGAACCTTTCCACTAGAACTTCATTCAGATCTTTATGAAAGGGTGAAACACACTATGCAATATGGAAACAATGAACGCTTCAACAAGTGTAATCAATTCATAGAATTATTTAGGTTGGAGAAAATCTTTGATATCATCGAGACCAGCCATAAACCTAACACTGTCAAGTCCACCACTAAACTATGTTCCTAAGTACCACACCTACACACCTTTTAAATACCTCAAGGGACAGTGACTCAATCACTCGTCTGAGCAGCCGGTTCCACAGATTGGTAATCTTTTCAGTAAAGAAATATTTCCTAATATCCAATCTAAAAGTCCTCTGGCACAACCTGAGGCCATTTCCTCTCACCCTATTGCTTGTTTCTGTGCTACAACCTGCTTTCAGGTAGCTGGTTAAGCATTCAAATGTTACACTCTCACTAGAAGGTTCACTGAAAACATTCTGATTTACCAAGATTCCTGAAAGGAGGTAGGCACTGGTCTCTTCTCACAAGGACAGAACAAGAGGGGACAGCCTCAAGTTGCCTCAGGGGAGTTTAGACTGGACATTAGGAAAACACTTTTCATGGAACAGGTTGTCAGGCACTGGAAAGGGCTGTCCAGGGAGGTGGTTGAATTGCCATCCCTGGACACGTTTAAAAGTCATGTGGATCTGGTGCTGGGGGACGTGGTGTAGTGAGAGACTTGGAGTAGGCAAAATGGCTGGACTTGATCATCTCAGAAGTCCTTTCAGCCTGGATGATTCTATGATTTAAGGGAAATAAACTTGGAGGCACCCTATCAGTTCTGTTTTTACAAGAAGGAAAAAGTAGAAGTAGAACATTAGAATGCAGCTGACTTTAATTTCAGTCACATAAAGATACCCAGAAAATAAAAACTAAAAACAATCCAATTTGCAAACATCTATGAACTAATGAAGGAGTAAGTAACAGTCAGCATGGATTTGTCAAGAGCAAATCACATCCATCCAGCCTAAATTATTCCTAGGACAAAGAAGTAATTTTGTTTTAATCCAGATGAGGCAGCATCTGTCATACTTTAACTTCAGTGACGCTGTTGACAAAAAAATAGACAAAATTGTCAAAGGGAAGCTAGAAATACACTGTCAAAATAACACACTTCATAAGGCAGATGCAAAAGGGCTTGGAAAAAACATAGAAACACTTGTAAATCATCAAACTAAAATAATGTATTGAGTGAACTGAAGGGGCTTGTCAGGAATACAGAAGTATTTGAGTTTCATGAAGCACAGACTTGGATGACAGAATGGGCTCATCAAATTTGCAAAGAGCACTAGGCTGGCCAGAGCTGTAGGCATTCTTTATGCCTGATTCTTGACAAACTGGAAATAGGACCCAAAATATCAAGGAAGCAATTTGTCAGTGAAAAATGCAAAATATAATTTTAGGACAGCTGTACAAATACAAGCCAGCCACAGCTAAATGCAGAAAAGAAACTCTGGATTACAATAAACTGCACATTTAACACAAGTCAATGCTGTTTTACTGATATGAAAAAGAAAATATATTATGATACATCTATATTGCCCAGGACATCCATGAAGAAATTTTTGCCATCAAATTGGCACTAAAGCTCTTAGATGAAGTACTGCGTCCAGCTAAAGCATCAGAGCTGAAGATGGCGATTAATTGATACAGCCTTTCAATTATTCAAGGGAGGAACAAAGCTTTAAACACACACCTGTTATAAAAGACTGAAAGACATTAAATTATCTAGTCTAGAGTTGCCTAAAAGGTATTTGTCTTACAAGGTACAGAATGCAGCTATAAAAGAAAATAAATAAATGGTTTTCTTTGTTGGTAATTGAAAAAGCAATAATGGGCTTACACTGAAGAAAAGCTACCTAAGTTAGACATTATAAAACCTTTCTTTTCTAAAGGGAGCAGACTGCCTGAAGACATTCTAGATTCTCTGTCACCAGCACTTTTAAGAACAGACTACAGAGAGAAGGAAAAAAGGTAATAGAAAGGTTGAACACTGGCCAATTCTGCCCCAAGGCAGACAAATGTCCCATTAAGATCCCTCCACCTTTTACCACCCAGTTTCTTCTCACCAGCTGCTAAGCACAGGCTGAAGCATCTCTTGTACACTTACTGAGATGCAGAACCTACTTTTATCAGCAGGTCATCCACATACACCTAGACAAGACCAAAGTACTTTATTTACAGCACACTGATGTGTGCAAATTTTGAGGTAGCTTTGCAAGCTGAAAGTGGAAGCTTTGCATTTCAGAAAAACACCAATGCTTTTTCCTACTCTTCTTTTGTGTTTTGATTTTTTTTTTGTTTGTTTTGTTGTTTTGTTTCCCCCTCTCCCCCCATTTTATCTAGACCACTTATCCCTTCGTCGTGGTTTGGCCCTGGCCTGGAAGCCAGATGCCCACCAAAGTCACTCTATCACTCCCCCTCTTAAGTGAACTGGGGAAGAAGGGAAAAAAAAATATAACAGAAGCCAGGAATAGGATAGGAGCAATTTCAATAACACTAATAAGCAAACAGCAATAGACCACATGGAAGCAAAAAGCAGGGAGAGAGATGTCAGTCTCTATTTCCCATCAGCAGGACAGTGGTCGGTCTCGGGAAGCAAGGCTCTCTAAGCTTGGTGGTTACTTGGGAGGATAAACGCCATGGACGAATCCCCACACGTCCTTCTTTCACTTCATTCTTATACCTGAGCTGATGTTATATGGTATGGAATACCTCTTTGGCGAGTCTGAGTCAGCTGGCTCAGCTGTGTCCCCTCCCAAGCTTTTGCCCACCCCTCAATGTACTCTTGGGGCAGGGAAATGTTGAAAGGACACAGCCTGGATACTGGATTCAACAGTAGCCAAAACACTTGCTGTGTTATGAACTACTGCTGCAAAAAACCCCACAGCACTAGAAAGATGCTGTGAGGAGAATTAACTCCAGCTCAGTCTGACCCAATACACCCTTTCAACTGCACTACCAGCTGACTCACTGAAAGCTACAGACACAGCTGAAAATGTTAAGAGTCTGTGAAATTATATTCTCAGCCAGTACTGAAAATGGAGCAAAACTGTACAAGACCAGTTACATGTCTTTCTATAGTCAGGTGACAAGAAAGTGAAAAACAACCAAAAACCAATTCTGTATTGTCTACTGCCAGAGTTTGAAGGATAATTCGCTAACAGCAACCATAAATTTTTTAAGCAAGTTATTAAAATGATAATTTCTCTCCCAAAAGCCCCTGGAAATGCTTTAAGTGTCTAATGTCTCACTGGTTTGCTTCACAGAATTGTCAGTTACAAAACAGAAACAGATTTTCCAAAGACTTTTCAAGAGGAGAATCTAATTAGTCCTTAGAATTTCACAAAATCCAGGGGTGGAAAAAACAACAAAAAATTAGGATCTGAGCATTTTTCAGACATTCAGACGTCCCAGCCTCCAACTGATTCACCACCAAACTTCAAAGCATACAGAAGAATTGAAGCAAGAAGTTTAAAGAACACAAACCACTATGTGAGAAGAAGAATATTAACTCACCTATCATTTCATATTAGCATATTTAATATTAACTAAAATCCAAAATTATTGGATTCACAGGATGTTTCAAAAATGAAAAGTTTATATACCTTGAATAACTATTTTGCTAAATGGAAATTTACTGTACCAATATATTGCTTTCTAAGAATAAATGATGAACTTAAGTCAAGAGAGTGTCAGTCTCTTTCTTTGGATGTTTCTGCTACACCACAATGGAGCTTTGTGGCAGGGAAGCAAGTATCTGGAAGTTAGAGCTCTCTAAGTGCCACAAATGGCATGAATGTTCAGAAAGGTTAATTATTTTTTTTTATTTCCTCATGTGTACAAAAAAGCAATTTCATCCACTGAACATACAGTATTTCTGAGGCATATTCCAGGATTAGTACTCACATGACTGAACATTTAGGCCACAGGAAAGCCAACTGTGACTACACTCTTTTGAGCTGCTCTGTCCTTCAGTAAAGTATACAATTCTACTTCATTATAGAGTTTTTTCCCCTTGTTTAGCAGTGGTGCTCTTAAGCTCTTCTTGCTCTCAATAAATATTTTATCCTAAGCACCTAAGATGTTTTCAAGCATGCTTCAAATATAAAAGTTATTAAATCTACAAAAGGACAAAACACTTACCAAAGTCCAAGCACTTGCCCGAGATACATTTACAAAGCTTTTATAGTTGTAAACATGTCATTTAGTCATAGCAAATGCTTGCAATCACCTACTGGTAATTTACAGCACTTTTACCAGGGCAAACATCCTCTATATTTGTACAATGCAGAAAGTATAAAACCAGAAATTACATTGATAATATCTTATTATTTCGAAACAGTAAAATTCAGTCAGTATAAAAACATATAAATCTCTCAGGAAATAAGGGAACATATTATCTATTCAGAAGATGTTTGTTCCAGAATGAGTCAAGAAAGTTGGCTCACATTTTCAAAAAGAGAGAGAGAGGCTGTGTGAGTCCAGTAAGTAAATAATGCAAATGATGTAGTTATTAATAGTTACAGTCACTGACAGTTCTCATTTTGAGTTTTACTGGAAAGCGATGGGTACCTTCGCAGGCTACTTTATTTCATGCCACTTGGATGAAAGTTATCCCGAATGCCACACATGCAACTGTGTAACAATGGCAGCAGTGCTATGTTGGCTTAAACAGCTTCATTAGCGTGGCTATGAAACTTCAGGACCTCTTAAGAGAGCACAAGGATGAGGTGGGAGAAGTAGTACTTAACTAAGAATGACCCTAAAAGTGACTTAATCAGCACCTCTCATATTCTAGTAGATGCAGACATTGAATTTTGAGGGTAATTTAATAACATACATACTTCCAGATTAGCATGCTGCAGACAAGCAAGACAGATGAGTACTCTACCAGAAATATTGTCATTCTTTAATTTTACAGTCTTGACATTTTATACTATTTTTATACATACATGCACTCATTTCTGTCAAAAGCAACTGTTTTTATAAGCCAGTGCTAACATACAAAAATCTTATTGTTGTATCAGGTACTGACTGATCACTTCTCCACTTACAGTACAGTATTACAGTACAGTATTACCAAGGTTGGAAGAGACCTCGAAGATCATCGAGTCCAACCTGTAACCACAAACCTCACAACTAGACCATGGCACCAAGTGCCACATCCAGTCCCCCCTTGAACGCCTCCAGGGACAGCGACTCAACCACCTCCCCGGGCAGCCCATTCCAATGACGAATCACTCTCTCGGTGAAGAACTTTCTCCTCACCTCAAGCCTAAACTTCCCCTGGCGCAGCTTGAGACTGTGTTCCCTTGTTCTGGTGCTGGCTGCCAGGGAGAAGAGGCCAACCCCTTCCTGGCTACAACCACCCTTCAGGTAGTTGTAGAGAGCAATGAGGTCGCCCCTGAGCCTCCTCTTCTCCAGGCTAAACAGCCCCAGCTCCCTCAGCCTCTCCTCATAGGGCTTGTGCTCAAGGCCTCTCACCAGCCTTGTTGCCCTTCTCTGGACACTTGGGACACTGCTTGCCTGCCTTACAATATCATGATGACAACCAGCAAAAACCAGTCACCTTCACATGCACAGAAAGCCCATCTCACTGCTCCTAAGAAACAGAATCACATACAGAATCACCAAGGTTGGAAGAGACCTTCCCCTTATAAAATGAAGTGCCCTATCAATTAAAGAAAGCATTTGTGGTAATTAATTTAGAACATGATAATACTGGGTTCTACCTCTACCAGCTATTTTTCAGATGACAAACCTCAATGGTTTACAATCAAAACACCAAGAAAAACTCTCACAGAAAAATATTCCAGAATTATCTTAAAATGCTTTGTATTCAACAAGTTTTATCATCACAGTTTAAGATGAAAGTTATGCTAAAATGCACATCGTATTGATTTTGTTCAGTTGCCTACTAGTTTTTGGACCCTCTCTGAAAAAAAAAAAAAAACAAAAGAAGAAAATAAAAAGAAAAACTGGCAGAAAATTAAACCTAGTTTTAAAAATTATCTCTTGACACCGTCATGGTAGGGCCAAACAGCCCCAGAACAAACCCAGAGAGACACTAAGGTGTCTAGACATGGTCCTCCTCTACCCTGTCCTTCCTGCAGAACACCATGATGACACGGGAAAAGGAACAAAGGGGACAGGACCATGCGTGTCTTGGTAAATAGCCCTGTATCTATGGTAAGGGCATGTGTTCTAGCCACAGCCTGGCAGAACCCTTTCCCACTGGGTAACTATGTGCTGGTTTCAGTACCCTATTGGCCCATTGATCTTGGGCAAGATTTATATACAGGCTGATTTCTAGTTGCCTGTGCCTTGCTCAAGCCTTGCATGCTTCAACCTTGTCTGGCGTGAAGTTGCCTCAAGCTGCACAGCCTTGAGTTGCCTGATCCAGTGCCTGGGATAAAGCCACGTGCATACACACTGCAAGCCACAAGAGAAGCCATGAGCTTAGGAGTCAGAGCTAAGCCTGCTTCCCCTTGTGACCAGGATTTTGCTGTGCCTCAGTTTCCCCAGGACAAAGCAAGTGCCCATTGTGGAAAGACAGCCTGCTGTCTGCTGAAGCCAGACCAGTCATCAAAGACTGCGTGGCATTCCTGCTGGCAACTTGCTGTGCCTGGCACGTGAGAGCGCCCTAAAGCCTCTAATACACAGCAGCAGCACTCTCTACCTGGGTGCAACCAGTTGTGAGTAATTAATTCACTGCCTAAAGAGGCATAACTGCTCTTGTCGAGCCTCCTCCCCCCACTGTGATCGAGCGCCATTTCGCTCCCAGGGTATTCTCTTTCTGTTACATTCCTCCCGGTTTGCACAAAATAGTTAAATTGTTAGGAGTTGCCCAAATACTGTACATCCCCATTGTAAATATATTCTAACTGTACATCAAATCTTTTGATATGTTTGGAAATTTTCATATTAATAAAAGGTTATTAATATTTTGATTAATATTGCCATATAGTTGATAAACAAAGGAAATACTATATCCTTTTCGACAGACACATTGAAGTTTTACCACAAATTCAAAGAGTCAAATCTGTCATCTGTTCACTCCTGGACAGGAGAAATAAGTATAATGAATCCATTCTATCCTAGTAATATAATTGCTATGGTTATAAGCAATACATTTAATTATTTGATATGAGAGATTTAGATGGTTTACATTAAATTTAGCTACTGAAATTGTGCAAAATGGTTACAGGACGAAATGTAGCATTGCTGCAAATTTCAAAGTAAAAGCTTATTGCAATCAGCCTCCAGATTCTGTAAAACTTAAGCCAAGGAAATCTTACTTTTTCCCCAGCACATTTTTTTTTCCAGTTTCCTCACCAGCATATGCTATCCTAGCATATGGTTAATAAAAATATCTTCCATGAGAGAAGAAGACATTGTGAACTTTATAGACACTGCCAATTTGAAATCTGAACTGCAAATCTGAATATCAACATACTGAGTATTGAACTTCATCTGTTTTCAAGTATCTGCCTATATAAGGAGGTTTACCATTATGTTAAAAAACCCCACAACTCAAAACAAACAACTAATATCATTGTGGCTGTATAAACTAAGCTAACACAATCTACGAACGTAGCATATAATAAGTAATGGGAATTGGTAATATGTAGCCTGAAGATCAGGCATGAAAGTATATTCTTCATCAAAAGAATTGTAAAGCACTGGAACAAACTGCCCAGGGAAGCGGAGTCACCATCCCTGGAGGTATTTAAAAGACTGCAGATGTGGTGCCGAGGGATATATATTAGCGGTGACTTGGTAGCATTAAGTTAATGGTTTCTCTTTATGAACTCAAAGGTCTCTTCCAACCAAAATGGTTCTATGATTTGACATAAAAAAAAACCTAACAATTGTTTCTCTAGAACAGTCATCTTCAGGTTTTCTTTAAGCAAACTTAAAAATTAAATTTAACTTCCCCCCAAAAAAAAAAGACTTGTCAAAATGTTGAATGAAACTTTAGACTTTTTGTAAGAGTATCAAGTAGAGTAAGTTCTGTATCAAGGGAATAAACCTTGGAAGACAGGCGCTTTCCAAGACTTTAACTAAAAAGATATTTGTTTCATTTGAAACCCTGATTTCTGAGTAATCACAGGAGTCTCCACAGCTGAAGCAATATCTGCATGTGGAGAGGAGAAAAAACTGCAACTCAAGTAAGACAGTTGAATCCTACTTGAAAGAGATCAATGAAGCTCCAAAAGTCAGCTTTAGGACAAAAAATAACCAAGATCTATTTGCAGCCACAATCAGACCCCATGTCTTTTAGAGTGTAAGGAGACTACAAATTTGTATTGGTGAGAAACTGAACCAAGCTGTCAGTGCCAATAAATCCTGCTCCTCTGAGTCAACACAAAAAGATTTTCTTTCCTCTCCATTAACTATAGAAGGCATCTAGGGAAATTAGCATAATCAGGCTAAAATTAGTTTCTGGAATAGTGATGAAGGGCCATATAGATTCTCTGTTCTCATAGAATTTGACGTCTGATTTAGGAAAAAGTAATTATTTTTGGCTACTCAGTTTTACAACAGACAAGTACAAATTATCTCCTAATTAAAGAAGTCCACTAATCTGCTTTGCTCATTAAAAACTTCACATGGAACTGACTGGGATATCAAACATGCTACCATAAGGTAGAGTTCTGTTCAATGACATTTGTTTGGTAGTGAAACATGCCTTGCAAATCACAAGGAAGGCTGGGAGTAACAGCCACCAAGGATTTTAAACAACTGGGAAACAACTTGCATCTTGCATTTGACAGCCCAAAAACTAAATTACAAAGCTGTTTCCCAAAGAGGTCTTGCCCAGGCATTACTCTACAAATAAATGAAAAGAGGCAGGGTAGTCTGGTTTAAAGATATTAAAATAAATAAATGAGTGAAGGAATGAATACATAAATGTATCATGACTCTCAGTAAAGCCTTGTTTGGAGCACAAGGGGACACTCCCCTCCTACATGAGAGCAAGCACTCTGTTTCAGCATAAGAAATTCTATTCCAAAGTAGCATCACTCTGCTACACCCTCCTGGTCCCCTGAACTGCAACTTCATTTAATTTCATCAGCTGGGAATCACACCCAAAGGAAAGTCCAACCATTTTACAGAATCCACAAAGAACCCTTACACTGCCAACAACAGTGAAATGCAAGCATTACTTCTCCACTCCTGTAAAAGCAATCATTCTAAGACAAAACAGTCCCCATCACAATCCTAGTACATTTATAAGATTCCTGTGGTACTAGCTGGGGAATATGATGGTTGGAAGGAAAATAAGACATAATACTTATCACAATCACCACTATTTGGAAAACAGAATTTAGGAACCTTCAGTTTGACATTTCAATAATATGGAAAGATTTTTACCTCCTGGCTGATTTTCAGCTAATAGAAATCTTTCTGCACAGAATTAGTGCTGTGGAGAAGGATGTTATTTCCTCCTCCTCATACCATCTCATTGCTGGAGAGCAAGAAAACACTGTCTTACCTACATAGGAGGTCTTTTTTTTTTTTTTTTTTTTTTTTTAAGTTTCAAAATAAGAACTGACAGAACAGCTTTCCTGTTCTTTCCAGAAGAAGTTATTTCTGCAAGGGATGAGCCATCAAAAGAATTTTAGACACTTAAAACCGTTTTTCTGCTTCCAGCTGGTATCTGCTCTGTCTTTAAACCCAAACGGTATATCCTGCCACATACAGAATCTTCTCACTTCATGTTAACTGGCAGATACTTTGTGTGACTTCTGAAAAGTACTTTCTCACAGCAAGCAAGCAGAAATTGATTCTGATTTATTATTTTTACTCACAGAATTTGTTCCAAGAACTTGCAGCTTTGGTTCGCCTGATTCCAGTAGCTTGGCCACCATATGAAGGAAACTTTCCACAAATGGTTTTATACTTTGAGAATGGCAAGCCATTAGAAGTTGGTCCAATGCCTCCATGGCAATTAAAACGTATCTGAAAATTAAGGGGGAAATTGAGTGTTTTCAGGAGGGATGTCATAACACTTGGTAACAGAGGAAATACAGTTCCATTTTCTTCCCTCGCACAATTTGTTTTCAATTATAAATCCCAGCTTTCCAGTCTACAGATCCTCTGTCTATCCAAATCCAGCATGGAAAGCCAGCAACTCATCCATGCTCCTGCAGAGGCAGACAACACACTAAATAAATGAAAAAAAAAGTAGATAAAAGCAGTAAATAAAATTAATTATCTTAAAAAAAGGCCATTGATTCATTACACAAAGTTATAAATAATAGTTTTTTACACCATGAAGGCCAAAAATGCCTTCCCCCAACTACTTTCACTTCTTAGACTCAGTACTTTCCTACTCATTTCCACTTTCTTTAAAAAAAAACTTCTTTTGACTCTACATTCTTTAGAAGTTCTAGCTCAAATAGAACTTATGACACAATTTTCAAGTTCCCATTTAAATAAGATTTAGTCAAAAGGGCTACAAAAACCCCAAATATCTATTAATTTCCTGACACCCTGAATGACATTCAAGGGTGTAATGGATTTATGTGGCAAGGTTTTGGTAGCAAGGGGACTGCAGAGGTGGCTTCTGTGAGAAAACACCAGAAGCTGCCCTCATGTTGGACAGAGCCAGCTCCCGTTAGCTCCAAGACGGACTCATCATTTCCCAAAGCTGTGCCTTTCATCAGTACTGGTAGAACTCATAAAGGACCACAGGGGAGCAGATATTCACACTGCAGACCATAAAGGACCCCACTGAAGCATGCAGATGCGCCCTGACGGATGCCCACAGAAAGGCCGTGCTGAAGCACACTCCTGAAAGAGGTGTGGCCCATGCAGGAATAGCTTTTCTGGCATCTATGATCTTTGGGGGACCCACACCAGAGCCATCATTTCCTGAATGACTATACCCCATGGAAAGGACCCACACTGGAGCAGTTTGTGGATGACTGTCTCCCACAGGATGGACCTAATGTTACAGCAGAGGAAAAACATAAGGAAGAAGGAACAGCAGACAAAAATGTCATGAGCTGACCACAACTCCCATTCCCCATCTCCATGTGTTGCTCAGGGGACAGGATGTAAAGGAGTCAGGAGCAAAGGTGAGTCTGGAAACAAGGAGGAAGGTGTTTTCAGCTTTGTTTTCATTCCTCATTATCCCACTCTCTTACTAACTGCAAACTAATCAAATTATTCTTCCCCAAATTTCAGTCTTTTTTTCCCTCCACGATGGTCATTGCTGAGTGACCGCCAAGCTTACATTGACCCATGAGCTTTTTCCTCTTATTTTCTCCCTCAGATCGTTGAGGAGTGAGATGGTAGCAAGGCGGGCACCTGGCTGCCAGACAAAGTTAAGCCACTACAAAGAGACTGGGTCTGTCTCGCCTTCTAACTTGATCAGAATACACATGATGAAACACAGCCACACGTTAGCATCTATTTTTAATGCTGACTTATTTCCTTACCCATAGCGATGTCTGACAACATCTCTGCTCAGTCTCTCTGCCAGGTAAGCACCAATTCGATCCAGCTTTTCTGGTGCAGAAACTGCATAGAAAGTCAGCTTCTCCATATCAGCTTTAACAAGACCATCCTAAAACCAGGCATAAAACATATAAAAAAAAAAACTTCACAAAAAGTATAAATATTTCAAAGTGTTTTTCCTTCTGTCTACTCAACATTTACAGTATCACAGTATCACCAAGGTTGGAAGAGACCTTGAAGATCATCGAGTCCAACCTGTCATCACAGACCCCATGGTTAGACCATGGCACCAAGTGCCATGTCCAGTCCCCTCTTGAACACCTCCAGGGACGGTGACTCCACCACCTCTCTGGGCAGCCCATTCCAATGGCTAATGACTCTCTCGGTGAAGAACTTTCTCCTCACCTCAAGCCTAAACTTCCCCTGGCGCAGCTTGAGACTGTGTCCCCTTGTTCTGGTGCTGGTTGCTAGAGAGAAGAGGCTACAACCACCCTTCAGGTAGTTGTAGAGAGCAATGAGGTCACCCCTGAGCCTCTTCTCCAGGCTAAACAACCTCAGCTCCCTCAGCTTCTCCTCATAGGGCTTGTGCTCAAGGCCTCTCACCAGCCTTGTTGCCCTTCTCTGGACACTTTCAAGTGTCTCGATGTCCTTCTTAAACTGAGGGGCCCAGAACTGAACACAGTAGTGTTTAAAGCTCTAAGCCATACAGATGGGAAGAAGCTACTGAAAAAAAAACAACCAACACCTTTTGAGCAAAACTGTCAACAACGTAGCTGCACAAAATCAAGAACATAAAAAATTAAGTAATATATTCTTTAAATAAATGAATTAACTATCTTCCTCCATTGTTTTTCTCAGGGGAGAACAGGTATTACCAAAGAAGATACCCGATCAGGTATGTCACCAGGTCCAAGAGACACTTTTTTTCCTACTAGTATGCAATGTAATTTCTTTTCTTCTGCTATTCCCCCCCCCAATAAAAGAATATTTGATGCATAATTTTGACACTGTAGTTTAAGTATTTTAGATTGTAGCCCAAATATTTTATTTCTTCAGTGTCACAATTTCAACAAGGCTGATGTTTAGGGTATCTGAAGGGTAATTGTCAGAACATAATCAAAGATTAACATCTTAGTTCCAGTGTGAACTGTGATATGGATCTCCACAGGTGAGGATATAACTACTAGTTAAGAAGGAAAAGGCTTTTTGGTCTTCAGGGATTTTTGTTTGTTTTTAATGTAAGTTCACCAAGACATTACCTTTTTTCAAGTAAATTACTTTGAAACTTTTTACACACTCATGATTAAGTCATACTTTTTTATCAAGCAAGTTTTCTCATATTTTAGAAATGCCTATAACTCTGAATCATCGGGGACTGGCTTGTGTCCTGCACTGAGCTAACTAATATTAACAAAAGCAGAGACTAAGCAGGTCAACTCAGCTTCTGAGTGATACTGAAGCTGTAAGACTACAGCTGTAGCAATTTCAGGTGTTTCTACAGTTGTAGCAAACAAGTAGATTAATAAAATTAAACAAAACAGAACTATAAAACCATATAGTTCCATTCTTTCAACATACTGTACACACAGAAAACATTTCCTTCAAAGCCAGTAACATGCACTTATATAGTGACTAACACTAGTTAATACCACAGTTTGGAGAAAAGCCCATGTAAGATAAAAGCCAAGTGTTACACAAATGCTGACTGTCCTGTTCACTTCTACTTTAATACAAGATAACAAAAGGTGGTAATATACTTTAAAAATACAGCAGCAGAAACATAAGCTCATGGTCAGTCTGTACCACCATGTAATTATGTACAGATATCGGCATTACTATAAGGTAACAGAGAAGTTAACTATTTTCACAGAAAGCAAGAGCTAGGCTATAAAATACTCCAAGACTATTTTCAGTGGAATGAAGAAAATGTACAAGAATAACTGGAGAAAGTGACACACAACAATAAAAACCTCTTTTGGATCACAAAAGTCTACCAAGAGCTATAAAAGCCTCACACAATCACTATATCAAGAGTTAAAAAATAAGATCTTGTAGGGAACCAGAAAATGTTCACACCTGCAGCCATAATGTGTTTGTGGTTCTAAACAGTTATCAAGTTAAGTGCTACCTCTGCTGCAGAATACTCTAATTAAATCTCTACTTCTCAAAGAAAACACACTGGTTTTACTCTTCAATATGCACAGCACTGCTTTGAAGACGGGATTACACCAGATGATCCATTGAGGTCCCTTTCCAGCTAAGTCATTCTGCTAATGTTTATTAAAGCTATTAAGCGATAAAGATGAATTTAAGGTAGAATGTTAGAACAGAAATAAAGGGGAAAAAAATTACTAAAGCATCAGTTACTAACCAGCAATTTTTAAAAGTCAGTTCCTTAAAATATATAACTTATCACTCACTTTTGGATCTTCAGGAAATATGTTATCTACCAGACGCTTGTAGCGAGGTCGCAAAGCAGCACAGCAACAGCACACTCCTGAGGAGAGATTTAACCAAAGGAGTTAGAATTAAGTTTAGGAACTTTGGTGTTCTCATCTGAAGTGATAAGCGGACAAGCAGTCAGTTAAGGTAAATAAAAATGACTGAGAAGTCTAATCAGTAAAACCACTATTAGAAGATAATACTAGGTGGATACTAGAAATGCACCTGTCATCCAGCCATACTTAAAAACATGCAGAAAAAGCAAGATGTGTCAAAACTTAGTAATATTTTAATGAAAACTATTTCACTTGCTATTCTACCTTCACTCTGAATGATAACTTCAAAACACATGTAAACATGAATTATATTCACTCCTCTGCTAAAAAAGTCAACTACAAAATCTTCTGCTTTCAGGCAACCATATAAAACAATATAAAGGCCAACATATAAGACAAGCTCTCCTTTTATTATACCATTATTTTACTGGGCATCATAAGAAAGTTATTTTTCTGAGGTAACTTCCACTCTGCTATACTTTATTCATGTATTCTGACAACTCTTGGAATCTATTTCATCAGAAACAATGCACAATTTAAATGTAAGTTCACTTCAGTGGTCTTTTAACTCAACTATGTATCACCAGTAAGCTGAACAGAGTTACAACCTAACACACAACAATTAAACTGGAATACTGAGAACTCTTGTGTGAAACAGGGCTGGGCTTCTACCATTAAATTCTTCCTCTGTTGACATCTCCTACTCTCATAAGCCAGTTAATAAAAAAAGTAATTAAAGAATCTAAATTTACATAAAAGGGGCATGTCCTAAGTAGCTAAACTCAATGCTATTTCATATGTCACTAGGAAAAAACAAACAAACCCTGCCGCCCACAAAACAAACTATCAAAAGAGGTTATAAACCTATTTGAATTAACCCAGTAATAATCCAGACAGTTGTGCAAATATATTCTACTAAGAGTAACGCTGTGTAGAAGTTTAGGAATAAGTAAAATCATAGGAAGAAAGCAGTATCCCATTAGTGTATCATTTATATATTACTCAGTGTTCAGAAATTCAAGTACACCATCAAAATTCACCAAAACAAGACCTAATATTGCTAAATGTTTCTTGAGCTTAGTATGGGGCTCTGCACCTGGAACAACAGTCATTGTATTTGTGCCTTCCTGATTGATTTTCTACTGTATGAACCACTAACACTGGTCAAGAGTAAGCATACTCTATGTTTGATTTCATAGATATAACAATGTATTCTTACAATAAATTTAGTAAATACTTGTCTACAGCTATTTAAAAAGTAGTAAGAACAAAAAATATTGTAAAATATTGTGTGCAAGACAGAGGCAGTTAAAAATAGTTTCTTCCTTAAAGTGACTGGAGAAATAATACTGGCAAAGAACCACAACTGAAGTTTTTCAAAAGTGTTTTAGAACTGTGGCAGCTACATAAATTGAGCATAAAACACAGATAAAGTCACTCCTTCGAGAAGGCACAAATATCAGGCAACAGTACTAACTCATTCTGACAGCATTACCAACAGTTTCAGTTAATGGAAACTCAATAGTATTCAAATACTGCTCTTGAAATTTACAGCACACAGTAAATTTCAATGTCTAAGAAAAGCCTTAACAAGAACTGTATTACATAAGATTTGAAAATTCTCTCCTCAGCCTGGATTTTCAGTAGTGTATTTAGATTGCTGTATATTTTAATACAGCAGCTTACATAAAAAATCCCAAGACCTTTTCAAACAATTTTGTTGAAATATGAATGCAAAATTAATATGAATTGTCATGCTATTACAAGACTTTCCTAAGTTAAACAAAACATTCAAGTATCAGAAAGCTAACCTATCAAAGCTTTCAGCCTCCAAACATATTTTGAGTCAAGTAATTTAAGCAGAATACCATAAGAAAAAAAGAAAATTAACATAGAAAAACAAAACCAAAACCCAAAACACAATTAATAGTTACGAGATACACTTCATGGGGAAATTATTCATCATTGCTCAGTGTTTTGATGTAACCAGGAAAGATTAATAAAAACACAGGAATAGGATTTTAAAAGTAGAGTGTGAAAATATAGTAATAATTAAAAACAAAGAGCCCCCCAAAAAACCCCAACAACCACAAACAAAAACACTACACACACACAACCCCAAACCTTAACAATATACATTAAAAATAAATTGAACTTCAAAAATATAAATCTAGGAACATTTCACTGTGTAGACCAGAAAATATTAGTGTTTTAAAAGACAGGGAGAAGCTGTGCAATTGAAAACAGATTCTCTGCTTCTTCGATACAAATTTAACCCAGATAGGACTTGATCCAAATAAAGAGATTTGTTTCACACAAATAAGTTGTTTGGCAGGTTTACAGAATGCAGTCACTAAGCCAGGTAAAAAAGAACCTGTTCCATTTTATGCAGATTTATCAACAAAAAATCCTATGACAACTTGCTTTCACTATCAGGCAGTATTTGGCTTTTATGGTCTCCCCTCAAAGATATCTTTATTTCAGGTTAACACAAAGGTTAAAGTAGTATCTACTGGGAAGTACACTGTGTTACTTGATAATCAATATAAAACAATACTTCTGCAGTAGTGGGATTTTCCCAATTAAAACATGCATATTCTCTTACACTAAAGGAGTCCTGCCTTTTACATGTTAAGACGCTACACATTTCCCAGCCATGCAAGTACTTCTTTTTACACACATTCTACACAACAGCAGTAAGAAGATACAGCCTGCATTATCAGAAAATGGTAATTTCACCTACCCAAACACATACATGGTCTTGGTTCAAAAGCAGAATTATAATCATAGGCCTTTTCTTGCTCTATAGTTGGAACTTGAATATACTGCCTCATTCTGGATGTGATTTCACTCCCCGAATACTCTCAGCTTTTCAGAAATTTGCGCTCTCACACTAGCACAGCAGCAGTTACTTCACACGAGGGCTCTGCAGTACTGTAAGCTTATCTGATGAGCCCTGTGAAATTTACATAAAGCCACCAAACACGTGAAAAACTTCAGTATCAAATTCTGTTAATGAGACCAGGCGCAAGGCAAGAGAAAAGAATAAACATAAAGCTAAATCCTCAGTATGTGATTCACAGCTCATTGAATTAAGATGGATATAGTTTCCTTACTTGAACTTCCATGGAACATGCAAGTCATCAGGTCTGGGACTAGAAGCGAAAGAGTCACTACAGTTTTAGAAAAAACTGTATCCCGTTAGCAGCCACATATCAGTGGACTGATAAGCATTTCAGTGAAACAGTCTTGCTTAACCTTACTGAAGAATGGTCAGGGAAAAATGCCAAAATTTAAGGCATATTACTGACTAAAAAGGCTTTTTGAACAGAAGGGTTTATCTCAAAGTTAGAGAAGCACATAAAAATTAATAGGTTAATGAAATTAACACTACATCTCAGAATTCAAGAAGCAAGGATTACAGAATTTAAATCCTTGACATCCTTATTTAAAGGCTGTGATACATCAGGTAGAAAAATCAATATTGAATTAAGTTTTTCTGAAGTTACTTTCTGCTTACCATTATTTCTCATTTTACCATATTACTTCCTACATTATTTCTACTTATGCAACACAGAATTTTCATCTAGATGTTTTTATAAACCATGGAAATTATAATATCTCATTTTCAATGAAGTCTCAACTAGTAATTTCCAATAAATAATGAATCCATACCAATTTGCCTTAAGAGACTACTGCTAATAAAATAGTGCTTACCGCAAATAGAATCAGAGAAAACACTGATCTGCACAGAAACTGTCACCAGTTTGCTGAAGATTTCAAACGAGTTTGTCTGAATATTCATTGCTACAGCTTACTCAGACAAAATTACAGAAAACAAAGCCTTCAAGTTGACTTCAAATAGATACGAGCAAGTTCAGACCAACAAGTTTAAAAGTGACAGATTATTTTTCTCTTCATTAAAACCTAGCAGAACAGAAAACAAGTGGATTGTACTATTCATCTAAAGCTAAAATTTCTTCCAAAATGTTGTAAAGCTGTCTAATGTTGTTGTCAACAGTCTGCACAACATTAACAACCTGAATTAAGATTTCATGTTCACTCACTGAATATTTTTGTTACATCCCAGGCTTAGATCTGGTTGTCCATTCTATTGTTTTTTTTTCTCTTCCAAGATTGCAAAAAGAAAAAAAAATATTCTATCATACAGTAGCTGGACTTTAACAAAGAAGTTTGAATCCACAGAGAAACGCATGTTTTTATAATATCAATGAACTGTACAACATTAAAAATACATTTGGTTGCTCAGCTATGTAAAAATGGAGTACTTGTATATTAAACTTTTCATTTTTCTGTATTTAAGAAATAATAGAAAAAAAGCTTCAAATATTCATAGAAAAGAGCATAAAAAAAACACCCCAAACTTCTTCAACCACTACACTAACTACACCAGATTAATTTTGAACTGTTAATATCAGTTGATGCATTTAATTCAGACAAACTATTTTCAAGGACATTCCTCTTCAACTATTAAAAACCAATCAAATATTTTAGACCAAGGAAATTATTCTGGCCATGTAAGGGAAGTAATTAAAAACATTCTTCAAGCTTCTATAAAAAGAACAACTGCTGTAAGGACATACTTATCAGCCATGGCAATGTCCCTGTAATACACTCCCAGAGAGAACAGAGGACTCATCATTTCGATAGTAGGAAGTCCCATCCCCCAGACAAGCCTCTTCACCTTCCACACGAGTGCTGTTGACTTCTAAACAACTGGTTGCTAGCCTCTCTCCACCAAAATGCAGCAAAGCAAATGTCCAACACTGAGATGAAATTTCTGTTTTGAGAACAATATTCATCTTCACGTCAACCATAACAGCAAAACCTCACTAACAGCCAATGTGGAAAATTCCATCCACTACCTACTTGTCACAACATTACATTTATTTTAAAAACTACACTGGTGTTCAGATAATTTGAAAAAAGTAATTAAAACAACCCCCAAAGAAATAAACAAACAACAAACAACAAACTTTTTCCCAAGAATTTGTTCTTACAGTAGAATTGTAAAGACAATTACAAAGCTAATTATGGCACGATATGACTTCAAGGTGTCTTACACAATTGAAGCAGTATAGGAGAGATGCACAACATGATACAGTGCAATGTAAGCAAAAATTACCTTGAATATAAGCTCTTAATGAAAACGAAACCTGACAACACAGGAAGGCTGGGGAGAGACTTCTCAGGCTATCAGGTAGTGATAGGACTAGGGGGAATGGAATGAAGCTGGAGGTGGGGAGATTCAGGCTGGACGTGAGGAGGAGGTTCTTCCCCATGAGAGTGGTGAAGCCCTGGAATGGGTTGTCCAGGGAGGTGGTTGAGGCCCCGTCCCTGGAGGTGTTTAAGACCAGGCTGGATGAGGCTTTGGTCAGCCTGATCTAGTGCGGGGTGTCCCTGCCCATGGCTGGAACTAGATGATCCTTGTGGTCTCTTCCAACCCTGACTGATACTATGATACAATGTATGTCAAGCTACTAGTAAGAATCAAGGAAAACAAATCAACCAACTCAAAACAACCTGGTCAAATAAGCATAGCACTAAGCTTCTTCACTGAAACATTCTTTTCAGAACCATTAGCAATTACAAGTCACCAAGGAAGTTATTATCTTTAGGACAGTGCCTAATCCATTAAAAGGAAGTTTTCCATTACATTAAGTTCTCCAGTGGCACTCTTCACAAGTTCTACTGCCAGCAGTGTTTCCATTCTGTCTCTTCTTTCACCCCCACCTTTGTTGTTTTCACACAGTAACTTTGTTTTACTTGCTCATTTCTGTTCACTGCCTCCTCCTTTCCTACTCAGAGATAATACCAGCACTCTCTATTTTTAATATAGCATTAAGAATATCTAAAATTGATCTGGTTTGAATGAAATAAGTTCTATGGCTTATTACAAATTTCACTTCTTAGTTTTCGTCTTTGCTTATCTTCCTATTAAGCTGGTCATTACAAGGTCATTCACTTCTCACCACTACAGCAGTAACAAAAGGAAATTTTGTTCCTCTAACTTCAGAAGATACCTGGAAAGACAGAATTAAATAAATCTCCTTTATCTCTCTCCATTCCAGCTGGCATGGATAATCCGTTCTCAGCACAAAAAAAAATCCAAACTGGGTGCATTCCCACTTTCAATATTGGGTTTGCAGTCAGGAAATTAATTCAGGTGATAAACCCAGAGAAATAGAAAAAGAGAGGTTTTGTATGATGCTCCTATTTCTAAATAAACACCAATTTCACAGCAAGGCATTTCATAAATCAGTGCAAAATGGGGACAGAGCAAACTAATGGACTAAAAGAGAAGGGGAAGGAAAATGAGGCTCTTTGTATGTAATACAATCTCCAAGGCATGATTGGCATTATTCCTCCATTGAACAGATTCTTAAATGGTAACAAAAAACCTGCTGAAGGGCTCATTAGGTAACACACAGAGCCAGCACAATATCCTTCACCTACTATTTAATTCAGCAGCCTCCTTCCAAGACAAGCAGCCTTTAGTCTACCTTCAGGGTGGCCAGAGGTTCATAATAAGTTTTTAAGGGCTGCCAGTGACAAAACTATTCCAAAAAGGTTACTGTCTCCCACTGGAGCCTTCAAACAACAAGCCTGATCAGCAGATTGACCACCTACAGCTAAAAACATACTTGCTAAATGTCTCCATAAGCTTTGGTGGCAGCTACTTAAGACCAAGTTACAGAATTCATCCCAGATGTTGAAGCTGATCACACTTTTTCTTTGCAGTTCTAGCTCCAGGCAACAAGTCAGACAGTGGATAGGGACCTCCTTTTGCCCAGTTCCAGCTTTGAAAGTGCTAAACTAGGCGTTCCACACTCTCCATCCCACTGTGTTTCTTCATAGAATATTGGACACAGTCCTCTTTCCTAGCAAGAAAGAAAGTTATTGTGTTGTTTTAACACTTGCTGATCATTTCTGTTTTGCTACAGAAATCCATATGGATTATGCTGCTGCCTTTAAAGCAACACCCCTTGTATATGAGTGTATTCTGAACATGAGAGAAAGAAAAGAGCACCAACAGGAGTCTGTGACAAGAATATGGGTCCAGATACAATTTCCAAAATTAATGCTCTGTCAGTTCTGAAGCATTTTAAGCTCATGTCTAAACTAATGTCAATAACACATTACAAGCTCACTTAAAAAAAAAAAAAAAGTGTCTTGGATCCAGCTTGCACTGCATTTATTATAAGACAAGAGAACACTGCTAGTTCAGTTGTATCAGGCAGATCAATTATAATTAAGAACTACCCATATTTTGTTACCTATGAAGTTCAAAAGTAGGGTATCAGCATCTTAAAGCCTTTCTTTAACCATTAAACAATTATGTTCTTATGAAAATTTATCTGTTTTAAGTGCATAAATTATTACATATTTATCAGAACTACAGAAGCACAACCACCAAAACATCTGTAAATATTTATCTTCACTTATTTCGTTCCATATTAATAGCTTAACATACATATCAGGAAGCAGCAGCAATTTGGTATCATAATACAACTAAGTATTAGCTTGAAATTCCTTACTTGTTCTCCTACTAAGGAATGAGTAAGCATTCACAGGCCACAATTCAAGACTGCAGATGCCCACGTGAAATCAAAGCACAAACCTTAATCAGTAAAATACTGTGATAATGTTCAACTAGAATTGAGAATCACAACTGTGCTCCTGGAAAATGAAAGGGCCAAGACATTCAACATAGTTCAAGATGGACATGAAAAGGAAGGCTGAGCAGATGCAAACAATTTTTTTTTTAAATCTTGGGATCTAGAATTCTGCTCTGACTTTGTGATATCTTTTAAGAAGTCTATTTAAAAAAAAAATCTCTGAATTTATAAGGAATAAAAAATATTCTGAAATCAAATATTACCTTTTCTCACATAGTTACTGCAGATTTACAAATCTTTACAGAAGATTAATTCCTAGTGCCATGTTTCTAGTTTAGAAAAGGAATTTAGTATTTGAAAGGAAGTTTCCAAACAGAGCACCAGAACTTCAGAGTTCACTGCATGAGCTCATTTATTTGAACAATTACTGCTCCCTACTACAATGAAACCCCTCCCTAACTGTTTTGCTCTGAATTAAAAGCATGCAAGTTGGACTACAGCAACATTCACACTACACAAATACACTCACTCCTTAAATTCCTATTCAAGAAACCGGCAAGTGGAGCCTAGTGGTCAATAGTGGGGAAAGTAAGTCCATGTATCATGCAAAGATAAGGCCAAAATATTTTGTAGAGCAGTTTACCCTGAACTTTCTACAGAGACATGCATTTAATAACAGAGTGAAAAACCTACCCTCCCTCCCTAAAAATCAATTTTTCTTTGTTGTCATGCATTAAAAAATAGGGCACTTGCATGCACAATCAGCATGAGCTTCCTTACCCTTTTGTCCCATGACTCAGAAATCAGCAGCAAACAATGCTGCACATGAAGGTTAATCAACTGATAGGAAAACCAGTTGCAAACTTATTTCTGTAAATAACAACAACAACCATATTTTAATAAAATCTGAAAAAAAAAAAAAACCAACAACTATTTCACTGCATTTTAACATTCAATGAACTGTTCATGTATAGCTTAAAAGTACACAAAAGCTTTGATGGGAAGAAAACCTCTAAAGATATTCGATTTCCTGTGCTATATTCCCAGATTGTGCACCCATAAATAAGAAAAGCTTTAAAAAATAATTTTTTCAGGTTTTGACAATGAATGAATGAAATAAATTTGTTCATTGCTTGGCTATGAAGTGTTCAAAACAAATAGAAGGAATGAAAGGAGGAATGGTCACAGAATGTTAGGAGTTGTAAGTGACCTCCAGATATCAAGTCCAACCTCCCTGCCAAAGAAGGATCACATAAGGCAGCCCACGTGGGAATGCATCCAGGCAGGTTTTGAAAGCCTCCAGAAAAGGAGACTCCACAACCTGTCTGGGCACCCTGTTCCAGTGCTCCATCACCCTCACTGTAAATAAGCGTCTCCTCATGTTGAGGTGCAACCTCCTATGTCATGATGTTAATGGTTTTAGCAGACATTGTTGACAACACACCAATATGAGTGATTTTCACTTTCTATGGAATTGCTCCTAAAGATTAACTTTTCAAATGGGTTTAGGATGATGCATACCTAGAGAGAATTAACAGCTAACAGGAAACAACTGCTTCAGAATTAACAAGTCTTAAAGAAATCAATGCAGATTCATTAAAGAATATGTGAAAGCAATAACCTCACTGGCACATCATGTTCCTTAGGGTATCATCAGTGAAATAAACAGATGCACAACAAGATATTATTTTCCAGATACAAGTTTCTGTCATTTTTGGGGGGTTGTTTTTGTTTTTCTTAGCTTAAACAAAGGATACATTTAGAGAAGTCACTACCTTTTCAGTGCAGAAAAGACAATTACTTAAAAAGCAGCTGAATAAAAGTCTGCATCTTAGTATTGATGATGCTTGAAGTCCCTTCCAACCCTGACAATTCTATGACTATGTAAAAAACCCTATTATATATTTTGTGACCATAGTATTACACTAGCTTCAGATATTCTGAAGTACAGTTATCTTCCCAAGCTGTCAAAGGAAGCCAAAACCATGACATACCCTCAAGCACCTGTTCCTGTGTTGGTTAAATTAGCAGTTGAAATATTGACTTGATATAGGGCCGTGTTTGTGTTTCTTATACTCTGAAGTACTAGAATCAAGCAGAAGACAATTATTTGAAATAATCCCCCATGCAACTCCTCCATAATAGCCAAAATATGAAAATTTATCATGTATTATAAATGCACTGCAAGTAGTCAACAATACTGTCAGAAAACTAACAGGGTTTCTACTGCCTATAATATAAAGCAATTATGAAAATGCTTCATTAAGTGGAAGGTCCCATTTAGGGTTTAAAAGTCTCAAGGGTACACGAGAAACACACTCCAGATGAGGAAAAAGGTATATTGGACAGAAAGAGTGGAGAAAGTTATTAATTAGAACTACTGCTTAATTTTCACTAAAATCATTAGAATGCTTAGCTCATGAAATATTTATACAGATATATTTAGGAAAAACTGTATTTCACTAGGAAATAAATGTTCCCTTCTCATTATCAGTCTTGCTATTACTTGTTTCTTATATACCGGGGCTGGGGGATAAAAAATCCAACAACAAACACCTAGAAATGCAAAAGACAAATAATTAATTTCCCAAAACTGCTGTGGAAAAACAACAAAACCAAAAAACAAACCATCTCAAAATGCATTAAGAACATTAGAGTAGAGTAGACCAGACCAGACCAGACCAGACCTTCAAGATCATCAAGTCCAACCTATCATCCAATCTATCACTATCAACTACCTAATCAACTAAACCACGGCACCAAGCACAAATACAGGCTAAGAATTCACCCATTTTAAATTCCATTTCAAGTGCAGTTTTTCTTCCCACAATTGGCAAGGAAGCTCTACTCATAACAAAACCTACAATTTTAGAAGTTGTTTGTTTGGTTGGAGGAATGGATCATTTGTTTAAAGACCTGAAACAACTTAACTGAAAGCATTAACATCCAAGAACAAAGAAAACAAACAATCGCTATTCTATTTCAAATTTACTTCACAAACTAAGGAAGCCACCAGTACACACCAACTGCAGAATGGTAGTCCCTGCAAAGGCAACTGATAAAAAGCCACATGATGTTTGGAAAGATGAGGAAACAAAACGTTACTACATCGTTTAATAAGAAGCAAACAAGGCTCTGAACATACTTGAAGAAACATTCTGAAGTTACTCAAAGAGTCACTTCACTGTATCAAAACCAGGCCAAATCACAAAAGACTTTCCACATAACTGATACATGTGTATATACCTTGTATTTGACAGAATAGCATAGGAAGATACATTTATATTACTACATTTCACAGCAGAAATTTAAGGGAAGAATGGGGGAAAATACATTTGTCAAAACCCTTATTTTAGTTTGCTCTCTTCATCTGCATGTTACTGTCAATCACACGAGGATCTGCTAATCTGCTGGTAAACTCAGTTTAATGCAGCTATTGTAAACTTTGAAAAACGTTACTGGATAGGTATGAACAAGGGAAAAAACCAACATAGAAATCACAAACATAGCTACATATAAAATAAATTATTATAGTCAGCAGCCATTATCACCCAAATCACATAATTTTTCTAGTCCAAGCAATTTCATTTCAGCATAAAATCTGCCTTTGAGATAAATGTTTAACTGAAATCAGGGAATACAGCCAGTAAGTAGGTTAGCTGTTTCTGAAAGAACTCATTATCTAACAAACTGTTTCAAGCATCTGATTAAGTGTGAATATCTGGAACACAATGTCCAATGGAAAAAAAAAAAAAAAGTCCTAAAGAAATGTTTTGATATAGGACTCAGCTACGTTCTTTTCCTTAACGGAAGCATTTGTAACATTTTGTTCCATACGCAGCCAACACACAAAAAAACCCAAACTACCAGAACCATCCATGTTCCATAACAGAAGTAGGCTAAAGGAAACTATCTGCGCAAATTATTGAATAGAGAAATTGAGAGCACACTGTGACAAATGAAAAACACTTACTGCCCGTACTGCAAAGGCTATCTGGTCACAAGATTTTGGGTTTGTTTTTAAATAAACGGACTCATTAATCTACAGCTTCCTTCTGATAAGCCACAGATAGATCATTTAATAACTTACATTTCAAATTCAGATGAAGATAACACTTTGCAAGCATTTCTTGTTTCTATGTTATTCGCACAAGAGGAGCTACACAAAGTTATAGCAACAAAGAATAGAAGGAAAAGCCATGCTTTTGCAAGGTTGCTACAAGTGCTGCAGCAATTACATAGCAATACACCTCCAGTACAGACTAGGTATCAATACAAATGCATGCCATGGCTAATCAAAACAAGGCACTTTTATGTTTTCAGAGAGCAGACTGGAAATTTTGTGTTTATGGGCTATTACTGTATTGTGACTAAAACCTTGTTTCATTAAGGACTCATTGGAGTATTATCATCCCCACATTCTTTGATAAGATTACTAAAGAGCAACATCAATAGGAAACCTGATAATCCAATACATAACTACTGCAGAGATCAGCACTTGCAATGAAGATCCATTTAAGGAAGGTTAAATGATAAGAACAGTATATTTGGTTATCTGCTGATGTTATCTCTCTCCTTCCCAATACTACATCCCAGTTCTAACAATAAGCCTATTTATTGGACAGTTACTGTCCTCTGAATGTTCAAATACAATAACTTCGAGACTGACTTCTCAAAGGGTGTCTAGGAATAGCTAAAGTCTCCTGAAAGACCAATTAAGTCTCCTTGACCACTCTTCCCATAACACCAATATCTTGGCCTCTCCCAACCTCCCAAACCTTTAGACCTAGACATCCCCCAACTGCTTCACCGCAAAAACCAGGTAACTTTCACCAGGAACTAATGTAGAGACTTGGGAAGTCAAGCAGGAGAATACCAAAAGAGTTGGTAAGGATAACCCAAGAACTCCATCAAGCTTTCCTTTTACCTAGACATTAGTCTACTTTGTTTATGAAGCACTCATTCCAGCATGACAGAAAACATTTTTGGAAATTATTTCATTCTAACAGCCTTTTCCACACTTTATTCCAAAAGATGTTACAGACACATCTTGATGTGTGGGATGAGACAACACCATGTGGAAAAAAAAAAAGCAAAACCAAGAAGCCAGTCTTTCAGCCTTTATAATTTTCCAGATTTCAGAGACAAATACTTTTAAGATTTCAAAAGTAACACTAAATAACAGCAACTTGCTTTGTCATTATGCTCTAAAAAGAACCTTGCAGAATCCCAAGAAGACAAAATTAGGAGGCAGAACTTTCACTTTTCACATGCAACAAAGCTTACGTCTTGAAGTCTGTCTCTATGTGCATTGATAAAAAGTACCCATGATGCTTACTTACATTAAAATCTAATGACACTTCATTGACACAATTTCTGGAAGGAAAATACTAAGTATTGTGATTTTGTAAGAACTGCAATACACACACGTCTGAAAGGTAAAGGTTACCTTCCCTTCTGCTATACGCTTTACAAACTCGTTATACACAGAAGAGCAATAAATGGCTGCATAATTCTGATATCTCACTGCAGAGAAATACTGCAATCAGTTGTTCAGTGTTCTTTAAGTTCCATCTGACCCTACAGTAATGCAGACTCTACATGCATTAGGGCAAATAATGTTAATAATGATCCTGAACATAAGCATACTTGCTTTAGAAAAAAAAGGCAAAATGTTTAAACCCCAGACACACTCCTGTAGAAGTAACACAACAGAGGTTTCAATAGTACTAAATCTTAATACTAGACCTTAATAGTGCTAGACACTGCAATAGAAGCACAGCAGTGATTCATTTTTATCATAAAAGGTGAAGCACAGTTCAGACAGAACAACTCATGGCAGCTGTAAATACAGAATATATTAGATACACATTTCCTTCTATTTTGTTATAAAATTTCAGGTCCACACAGAGGAATAATTTCAACTATACACCAGAAAAGCAGAAAACATCTTAATACTTCAATAAGATATTTTACATAACAGTGGTTAAACAACACAATGCAGAATTACTGCTAAGACATTTTTAAGTACCCAGCAGTCACATCTTATTACAAAGTTTAAGTTACCACAAAAAAAAAAAAAGTACTCAAACATTTCCTCATCAAATTAGACATTTGTGAAATTCATTACAAACCCAGAACTAAAGTGCACTCAATATAATTGGTACTGTAACTTTATGAAGACTCCTTTAGCCTCTGGATAAATCAGATTACTTGTCAGTAGTCTAATCACTTTATATCCTAAATAAAAATTCTATCTTCAACAAACAATATTTGTAATTTTTTGAAAGCCAGGATTATATAGCTGTATCATAAAATCTTTTTTCATTTCTGAATAAAATGTAAATATTAAAACTCATCAATATTAAACTGTGAATATCTTACTGAAAAGGAAAATGCAAAACCCATACTGGGTTCCTGTGAAAAACATACAGAGATTTACTATGGCAGAGGTTGGATTAACAGTCACATTTTAAATATCTTTAAAAATAACAGCATCATAATTTAGGGTTCTTTTCTATTTTAATTTTGGTTGATTTTTTAACCCCTGAAGAAAACATCATAATAGTAAGCAGCCCTACATACTGTCTTAATGTATTTAAGGTAACAATACTTACTGCCAGGCATTGTTCATCAGGAATCTGTCTTCTACTTGGCAAAAATATAACAAGCTATAAAGAAAACAAATTTTAAGTCAAGACAACAGCTTTAGAATACACCCAAACATACGTAGAAACTTATGCAGAAGCAGCCAAAGCCACATTGTTAAGCTCCAATACCAGAGGCTGTTACCACAGAAACCCAGGAAACATTTTATCTGACCAGTCTACATGTAGGTTTTTCCAGTTCTTGAAATTCAAGAACTGATCTGATGCCACAGTAAACATTTTTCTCTATATTTACTGGGATGACCTTTTAAACTGCCACTATTCATGCTGCTGAAGGTGTACAGCTTTACAGGACACTTCTTCAGATGTAAATGACAGCACTTCCTCATTAAAATGCCTGTGGAAGGTGTCTGTCCTATACAATGAGAAAATATGCTGAAAACTCTGAGTGAAACTTCCCAACACATTGCTGTCCTATGATCAAAAATTACAGACTTTTATAGATTGAAGAACAGACTACTACAAACAGTAGCTGCTCAACGGATTTTTGATGCAATTAGATATTTTTAGGCAATTAATCAAAGTTACAGGAATCTATTTTAGGGATTAAAATATCCTAATCAACCATCTAGTTAATATTAAAGCATTTGAAGAATTTTCTAGATTAAAGCAGCACAGTGGAGTTTTATTAACTGCCAAACGTAACCCCCCTGAAAGTGTACCTTTTCACTAATGAGAAAAAAAATTCTCAAAGATGTTTAGTGTTGCTGTTTTCAAAGATAAAATAAAATGCAAAATATTTCTAAAAATTAAACTAACAGTAGTTTGTCCATGTGCACCCAAAAGAATAAATAAACCCCTGATAAGGATAATGTAAGAAAAAAAATGTTTTTTTTAGTCACAAACGAAGTTTTAATGATCAAGCATTAAAGCAGTGTTGATAGTTCTAAAAATAGACTTTATTCTCACTGTATATGTATTTCAGCCAAATTGCTAATAGCAACCATGACTAAAAATAGTACTTCAAAGTAATTTATTTAAAATGCCCTGTTCTATTACAAAGCTCTGTGTCCTTCTCCAAGGATAAACTTAGAAGGAGCATAATTTTATAAATGAAAAAATGTGCTGTTGATTCCAACAGACACATAGAAGAGTGAAATCTCTAAATCAGAGCTTAGTTATGAATTTAGCTGTGAGATTACAGCAGAAAGATTTACTGAAGTATTTCAACATAAAACTGCAATAACCCTGATGAGAGGTTCAAGGGAGTCAAGGGCCAGAGACTCACAGCATTTCACCGACCAACACTAGCAATCAGGAATTCAATAAATCGTGCTAGAAAATTATCACCGTTGCCCCTAGCAAACTCCACTAACTCCAGAAAAAAATAATTCAGAAATTACTAGAAAAGTTGTATAAGCAACTAAGGTGCTCAAACTGAAGATTGTGGTATTTTTTTAAAAAGCATGTTGTTCACTGGATTTATGATCTTTTTTTGATACGTACCAGGAACCATAAATTCAATATGGAGTGGTTTGCCTTACAAATGCAGAACAGCCTATGCAATTTCCTCTCCATGAAGTGTTCAATCACTGGCTGGTTACCCCCAGGGCAAAACGTAGCCCCACAGATGCTGACATCCATTACAGTGAAGCAGAGATAAAATAAGAAGCTTCCCACTATGAGTCTGCTCTGCTGTTTGTCACTGAATTAAATTTTACATATCAAGAGGAGGTGAAAAAAAGATATAATGCAGAATTTGATGACATAGAACTTGGCTACAAACCATAAGACAAACCATGATATGTTCCATGTCTTTCAGTGACATTTGACAGATCACCAGAAGCAAGTTAAGGATATTATGTACCTATACGATGCCTCCTGCATTGGGTTTTAAAGGAGTAAATCAAGAGACATGTCTATTTTTATGAAGGATTAAAAGTTATTTTATTTTACCAAGGATGTAATAGTAATTCTAAACATAATCAAAGGACAGTCAGAGCTAGTGACTGTACCTTAAAAGGCTGATCAATATTTGTATGACGAATAAGGGTGATTCTTCTTAAGAACTTTCAGTTTAAAAGAGATTCTATGCAATTTCATTAGGCTAAGGAAATCCAACGTCAATTTATTATTCTCTCATATTCCAGCAATAACAGAGGAATAAGAACACACTTTGTTCTACTCACTAGTTCTGATCATCTTACAGTTATATGCTTATATGTGATTTTTTTTTGTCACTACTTTAAATAACTGTATTAGGTTTGGCTGAGATGAGATGTGATTCTCCCCAGAGTTTCTTTCCTAGTGCTGTGTTTTGCAGTGCTGTGGCCGAGTGTTGATAACACACTGAGGTTGTGGGTTTTAGCATTTTGTCTCCTAACAGTAGGCCGAGGGGTGGGCAAGATTTTGGGAGGGGACACAATTACCAGCTGGGCACTCATCATTCCTCCAAATTAAGCCAAAGAAGAATACTGGTTTAAGCACCCCTAACAGTCAAAAAAATCCAACTGGGTAGGCATGATGTGAAAAAATAAAAAAAAAAACCACTACACATTAAGTTTTTATATCATTTGGTTCCCCACTCATATTTCCTGCTTGAAAAATTAATCAATGCCTTTAGTTTGGAAGGTACACAAATGTCCAATCCAATGCAAGATTAATGTCACACACTCACTCCTAAATATAGGCAGCTAAGCTCCAGATACAATTCCCAGAATCAAAAAAAATGCAATATAAGATGGATTTACATAGCCCAGTGCAATCCTGTGACAAGTATCTGTACCTGACTATTTTCAGTTAACTTTCTCAGGTAGAGAAGTAATTCCATGCATGAGTCCATTGCACTAACGAGGCAAACCCTGTTCTCTCACCCATGAGTTCATCTAAACAAGCACAGCTAAAAGGATATTTATCCTGCAACACCTTAAAGAATTTAATTTTGAGCAGATGGTTTTAGGAAAAGCCCTGCACACGAAATAAGTGTTCCTTGGAAAGTCTTCCCACCATCTCAACCACTAGTTTAACTCAATATCCATTTCACTGGCAAAATCAAAAGCAATTTTCCTACACCTAAGTACACGTGCTGCCAGTGGCAGGTTAAAAATCCAGATAAACAGTTTTTTCTCTATTCCCACCACAGGAAACATTATTTACTTTTTAAAAAAAAAAAAAAGGTTACTACTTTTTAAATGTACAGTAATTTTACAGGAATTACTTCATCAGTTAGGCTGGGCAATTAAAGTCACTGATATCGACCAAAGTGCTTTCTAACCTGTACATTTTATAATTTAGATTTCACAACCAGAAGTGTAATCCTCTCTCATTATAACTGAACTTTAGCTAGCAAGTCTGATTAGTATTCTGATGCCTTTTTCCACTTGCAAGTAATATAAAACGTGTTTATTTTTTCTCCCAAACAAGTTTGGATCAAATGTAGAAAGAAGTTAATGCCCACCATTAACTGAAAGCATTTTCATAACAGGATGCCAAACTTTGACATTTAATTTTTAAATGGTTGCTAAATTGCCAGACATACTCCAGTTCCCATTTTTTGTGAGGTTTTTGCTGAATCAGAAATGAATCCTATTCTAGCTTTTTTTTTTTGAAAAAAGAAAGAAAAAGTATTGTTAAAAGGCTTCAACAAAACTTACATGTTAGCCTTTACATATAATAGGACACCACTCTTAGGATTTTCACCCCACACCATCAATTTCTCAAGGAAGTGTTACCACATGTTAAGAGCATCCATATACTAAGTCCTTCAACAAGATGCCCTGAATACTTAAGTTACTCTAGAACACATTTCCAATTATTCTGAATGCATTGCATAGCCTTCAGAAAGTAGCAAATTACCTGTATCTTCCCAATGCCTTAGCTCTTACTCTTGCTTTAGCTTCCCTACTCTATCTTCACAGCAAACCCCTCATGTAGCTTTACAAAGTTTAACATCTGAGCTAGTGAACTCAATTTTGATCTAGGAATTAAAAGCCTGGTTTGTTACAGGCTTTTCCACAAGTTCTCCAGCAGAGCTGGGAGATCTCTCAATCCATGATGTAATCCGTGATCTTTTCTTCCTAGTATCTGAGGTTAAAGTACAACAGGATACCTCCCCAGATGTATTCAGCCTAACGAAAGAGAATATCAGTTCTCAGCAATGGGATTTGTGAAACTACAGTTCAATTATCTAAAGCATGGCTCCCTGCTGCACAATTAACTTTAAAGAAAGATAAAGCTATTTAAGAAAGCTCACAGTGTAGTCCTTTCATAAATTTGCATTGCCTTCAGTTAATGTTCAGTAACACCTCGCTGTATTATGGTCCATTTGAAGAAAGCCAAATCAAGGAAATCCTAAAACCACAGTCTTGCACTGCTTCGCTGCTCTCAGACTGATGCCACAGGGAAGTAGGACCACATCAGGCAAAACTGCCTACCGACAAGGTTTTGTTCATGGTGGCCTCACGGAAGGTTGTAGGACCTTCCGAAGAAGCTTCATACAGGCATTACTCAACGGCGGCAGGACCTCAGGCCCTCTCCCGGGGACAGGGAGAGTGGTCCCGCCCGCTGCTACAAGCCTGCCGGGACAGCTGTTGCGGTGAGCAGCTCGCCCACACGGACGGCGGGGTGCCCAGCCACCGGGAACAGCACTTAGCAGCGCCCACGGACCAGCCTAGCCGGCTATCAGCATGCGGGATGCCGGGTCACGGGTTAAGACAATGTTCTGCAGGTTTTCCTGCCGTTCTCCGCCAGCCGCCCCTGCCACCCTGAAGGGTCCCGCTGCAGCGGGTCGGCCCTAGCCTCCCGCTGACCCCCTGCGCGCCCCCGCATCTGGTGGGTCCTCTTCGCTCCTAAAGACAGCGGGGAAGGGAACAGAGGAACGTGAAGAGAAGACAGCTGTGAAGGCGAAAACAAGTAAAGGGACCGCTTCCTCCGTGCCCCAGACTTACCGTAGCCACCTCTCCAACTCGGTTTAGCAGCCGCCATCTTCCCCGCCACCGTGAAGTTTCCCGCGACGCAATGCACGCCGGGAACGGTAGTTCTGTGAGGAGCCGTGCCCGTCCCTTCTCCGCCCATCCCTTCCCACACACAGCCATGACCGGGACTCAGGGAGGAAGAATAAGCAGTCCTGACACGGCGCGACGGCCTGACACGACTCCCAGCAGCCTTTGCGGCACAGAGTGGCCTGCGCCCGGAGACAGGAGGCGGGGGCAGAGTTGCGGTGGGGAGGATGTAGGCTCCGTGGAAGCTACACCTTCGAGAGCCTCTGATGTACAGAAGAAAACCACATGTTCAAAAGCTTTTTCCCTCTGTAGCAAGCACTAAACTCCATGGTGCCGGGCTTCCCCCCTCATGTGCCCCTGCCCAAGCGCTGCTGCAGGTATAGAATAGAATAGAATAGAATAGAATAGAATAGAATAGACCAGGTTGGAAGAGACCTTCAAGATCATTGCGTCCAACCTATCATCTAACCCACCTAATCAACTAAACCATGCAACCAAGCACCCAATAAAGTCTCCTCCTGAACACCTCCACTGATGGTGACTCCACCACCTCCCTGGGCAGCCCATTCCAATGGGCAATCACTCTCTCTGTGTAGAACTTCTTCCTAACCTCCAGCCTAAACCTCCCCTGGCACAGCTTGAGATTGTGTCCTCTTGTTATGGTGCTGGTTGCCTGGGAGAAGAGACCAACCCCCGCTTGTCTACAATCACTTGGTTCATGAGGTAGCAAGACTAAATCTACTCTCTGCCTTTCAAACATTGTTTTGTGGTCGTTCCTGTGTCCTGTCTGTGCTGTGCCAGCTCACACAAATTAGCTTGTTCATGAAGGGACAAGCTTCTTGAGTTCATGAAGGAAGAAGTTCCAGCCCAACTATGAAGTTTAACAGATGAGTCCACACTATTCTCCAAGTTTAGTTATCAAATAAAACGTTATTGAGAGATTGCATACTTCATTGACTTCAGTTCTGTTTAGGTTATGTCTATGTCCTGGTTTCTGTTGGGATTCACCTAATTTTCCTTCTTAGTAGCTAGAATAGGTTTTGATTCAATATGTGCCTTGGCATGACAAGAATGTTGATAATATATTAATGGTTGTAGTTGTTTCTGGGAAATCAAGGACTTTCCAACTTGCTGTGTTTTGCTAGTGTGCAGGTGCACAAGAAGCTGGAAGAGGGCATCTGACCTGAACCAGCCAGAGGGATATTCCATACCGCAGAATAGCATGCTCAGTGTATGAACTGGGGAGAGTTGGCTGGAGGCAGATCACTGCTCAAGTATTGATCAGTGAGTGGTGAGCAATTGCACTGTGCATCACTTGTCTTCCTTGGGTTTTACTTCTCTATTTTCATTACATATTTACAATATTATTATTATTATCCTATATATTATTGTATTGTTGTTGCCGGTGTTTTGTTTCAGTTTCAGTATTTTTTGGGGTTTGGGATTTTTTGTTTGGTTGGTTTTGGTTTTGTCATTGTTAAGTTTGTTGGTTTGGGGTTTTTTTGTTTTGTTTTAGTTACTAAACTGTTCTTATCTTAACCCACACCCACAAGTTTTACCTTTTCGTTTCTGATTCTCTTCCACATCCCACGGTGTGTGTGGGGGGGGGGAGTGTAGAATTGGCTACATGGTGCTTAGTTGCTGGCTGGGGTTAGGCCATGTCATCTTACACTGAACCTATTTTCCTTACTTTTACAATATGATAAGCAAGATCAGTGTTTCTGACTTGTGTTATTTTAAAAATAATCCCTAAAAATGTGGAACTGGGGAAGTAAGAGACCTCCATATTTCACAGTTTTCAGCAGTATCCAAAGCATATGTTAATTTGATAAAATTAGCAAGACTGTCACATGTAGGTACAACCAGGGGACTTAAAAGAGTAAAATAAAATCTTTTCTTGTTTCTATGGTTTCTGAAATACAGCTCATATTTTTGAACTTTTGGGAATAAATAAAGTGATAAGAAAAAGTGAACAGCCTGCCTTCAACAGATAGGCATATCGAGTCTCTGCCTATAAACTGCCCATCGATACCTGTTGGGGTTAGAGTACAATTTGTTAATGTTTCAGCCAACAGTGGTCAGCGTTGAGAAATTCTGTATAGCTACATTTGTGCTTTAAGTATAGCTGGTGGTAATAATCCTCCTCGGTCTTCCCTGAAATGTAGAAGAAAGTTGCAATGCATTTTTCATCAGCTTAAAAAAAAAAAAAACTATGTCATGGTCTCTACTCCTCATGTCAGAAGCAGCTTCAAGTTCAAAGACTATTCTCCTGACAACCAGCTAAAGACAACTTGCTCTCTTTGTTGAAGTGTTTCATTCAAGCTATTGGTCTCATCTTTCTCTTAGCAGTGCATAAGGGAGTGCCATCTCCAGCATACTTGTCATGCCATATGGTTTCAGGAAAATGCTGGCAAATAGTGCAGTGACTTGTTCTTACTAGGGAACTGAATGAGACAAGCAGCAAGCCAGGCTAGTGCTCAATCAGCCGCTGATTTAAACGTGACACTGTGCATGTCCTGGTTACTCTGTTTTTCTTGTTGTTCATGCTGTTTAAAACCAAAGTTTCAGTTGTCTGACATTACAGCTGCTGTTTGTTTACCAAGTACCTTCAATTCTCTGAGAGTTTTAAAAATCTTTTCTTCCATTTTTATTGTGTTACATCTGTAAATATGTAGTAAAGTTTAAAAGCTCAAATCATAGAAAACAATAAAGTGTTGAGACTGTTGAAAAGAGCTGGTATGTTTTAAAGCAGGCCTCTTTTCTGACATTGTTCCATAAACCATGTGGTATCTAATATTCAATAAGAATCAGTAAATCCCTTAGCATAATTGTGGTGCTGTTATTTAAAACAACTGTTTTCCTAATTTGATTTCAAAACAGAGCAAACAGCTGTAGTCTATGAATATGGATGTGTTGATCCCTTTGAGCTTCCTTATGTGTTATATAATGAGTAGCAAATTTAGTTGTGGAATACAAACATTTTTCAATATAATGAGGACATCAGGGGAATATCCATCAATCTTTGTGTAGTTTTAATTTACTGTCAATGAAAGATGGACTTGATCCTTTGACCACGCCTAGGAGGACAATCAAAGTACCCAGTAAGATTAAGAAAAAGTTTAATTACATAGATACAAATTTGCTGCTGGCTAATTTGCAGCCAGACTGCCTGGTATTACTTCCCTTCAGCCTAAGCCAGTCTAAGTGGACTGGCCACTCTTGCCTAAATCTTCTGAATCAACAATTCATGCCTGTATTGATCCACACATGAACAGAACTGTGTGTCCCATGTGACATTATTGATAACCATAATGTGCACACAGCTTTTAGAGCTTTCACTCTAGAAATATCTGAGGTGTGAGACAGAAACATCCTGTTATGTGGCCAATAATAAAATGTGAGCTGTATTAGCAATTTGGCAGTAGCAGTTCTATGTTTTCCAATTGGATTACTAATTTACTTAAATGTGTAATCAAATGTTCAGTATCTGCAGCAAGCAGCAAAAAAGTACCTTATTTTGCAATGCTAGTGGAGGTTCAGAAGGGCAACAGGAATTACTAGTCTTAGATGGTTGAAGACTATGATCTCTCTTCCAGGAGAAAGGGAAAATTCCCAAAGGAATTAATGTATCAGTTAATATAACAACATATTGCAGGAATGATACAGTGAAGTTTAAAATGTTTTAGATAAGGAAATACACAATACTCATCAACAGAAACAAGCAAGAGCTCAATCAGTAGTTGACAGCTGCTCACCATTGTGTTGTAAAAATCCATTATAGCAATTAATTTTGACCTTCAAAGTGAGAAAACAGTAGTTTTCATAGCAGTGTCTCCATGGCTTGCTCAGCCACCAGTAAAGAAAACCATTCACAGGCATTTCATTTAAATATGTTTTATCTGTATAATCAGTTGCAAGTTAAATAATCATTTTGTTTATACTTAGTTGGTGGTATATTTTTCCAACCTCTTATTTTTATGGTTCATTCTATAAATGTCTGGTAGCTACAATATTTAATGGCTATCCCAATGTCGTTGATGATAGAAGCTATTTCTACCATGCATTATTAGACTGCAGAGATCACATCCTCAGGGCCTGTGTTAAGACATTTACTCTGCCATTGTTCATTTTGGCAGCAGGCAGAGTGGATGCAAACTGACAATATTAACCAGCCCTGATAGCAGAGCAGAGAGCTCATGCCAGTTCAGCCCCTCAAACCATCCAGCAGTCCCTGGTGGATGTTTTTCCCCCAGTGTCTTCTCAAGTGAGAGTTCTCAGTGACAGCTATGCTCAGTAGGAAGACAGCTGTCAGGGGGACAGCAAAAATAGGTTGGAATGATTACAGTTTTTCAGAAATTCTCAAAAAGTGCTGAGCAGCTTCTGTCAGAAAAGTTAGTGTCTTGCAAATGTCTCAGAGCAAGAATCTTAAAATTGCATCCAAAATCCCCAAATATTTCTCAAAACTATAGCCATATGTACTTGGAGAATAAAATCCACATGCAAATTAAAGATACTAATATTACAGAATCCTCAAGCAGGGAAGAAAAGTTCTCATACAATTTAAAAATATAGACACATGTATGTGTTTGAAGACAATGGTTTATGATATAAATGATTCACAGATGCTTGATTTTACATCATTGATAGCCTTAAAGTCAAAGAGATTGTGCAAGATTATTCAAACAGGAAACAAGTATTCTTATCGTATTGGATTGCATACATCTCGTACTTTGATTGGGATAGTTTAATATCCTCTGGTATCAGAAGTCTCTACAATTATATTTTTTCTGACAGATTGGAGAAATTTTGATAGATTTTTATTTTTAGGTTTGATAGTGTTTCTATAAACTAAATGGGCTTATTTTACAGTGTTTAAATGAGGTCTGTGTTACTACAATTTACCTTACTTGTTCAACTGAGGACAGAAGGAGAATGAGGTGCAGGACTTCCACCAATACAGGTGACAATGCGATGTCTCAGATACTGTATGTGAAACTCATATTTCATGAAGTGTTATCTGCAAAGAGAGCTGGCTGTTTGTATGGGTCCCAGATGATCACACTATAGCAAAGTGACATCATGTCTTAGTGGAGTCCCCGTTCCATTCCACTAAGCTCACCATATTCTGCATATCTTCACCTGAAGCATTCTTTTTCCTCTGAGAATGTTGATTACTATAATGTCAAAAAATAGAATCTCATTATTTTCTTCAATTTTCAATCTCAGAGCTTTTTGTTTGTTTGTTTGGGGAATCACTTTGAACCCTCTAGAAAAGAATAAATGTGCTCTAATTTTTCTGTAAAGAGTATTAATTCTGGGCCATTTAAAGTACTGATAATAAATAATACACATTATGTTTCATGCAACTTATTTTTGTATCTTTTTCCTTGGTTTCTAAGACTTTGGCAATCATACTGGTCATCCCCTAGTAATCTGAGAACCAGCAGGCTGATTTCAGCCACAGATAGAAATAGAAGTCTCACAGGTAAAATGGTTCTGGAAGTTTTGTGAAAAATCTGTAAAAGGTTAAGCAAAAGCAAACTGAATTAGTGTTGTCATTGAGAGAAAAAAGCATCACATGAATTCAACATGTTTTTAATGTTACTTGGCCTGGGCTGCTGAGGCATGCTGTGCATCCGAGCTACAGATACAACCAACAGCACAGATACAGCACTGAGCCAGGCCTGACGTGTTCTTTCTTCCCAGATGGCAATGAGGGAATGAGGGAGGGGGTGGCTACTAAAAGCATTGAGGGAATAATGAGAACATTATGAAGATACGAGAGCAACTGAGGTTATTACAGTGGAGGTACAGGTATGTGAGCACAAATCTGTGAGCAGTCAGGTTGCACTAGTTCCACTGATCACAGGAAAACCAGTATTTTTCCTGTTAATACCGTTTGGAGAAAGACATGTCACATCCATTAAAATAGCCAAATAAGTTTCTGAAAGGCCTGTGGGTAAGAGCCTCTGCTGAGAAAAAAAATTAATTTCCTATCACAGTGGGCCAGATTCTCAGCTTGTGTGAACTGGCAGGATTAATCTGAAATGAGTTGAGTTGTGCTGACTTAATGCCAATTGGCCTACTGGTTTAAGTTGTTCAAAATACTTCTAAGGAAATGCAGAAAACAAACAAACAAACAAATGAAAGCCCCAACAAAAACCCACAGGAATAGGTTTAGGGGAAATGGGCATAAAGTTACAGTATGAAAAACTGTTATATTTTGATAGGAAATGTTAGGGAGAAAATATTAACTATTTAAACATCTAGTATCAAATCTAGGTAAGAGATTCATCCCTTTCTATGCCATAACATTTCTTGGTTTTCTTTACCCTGTTACAGGAAGTAGTGTCAGTCTGACAAGAAGACTTGGTCGGCTATAAAAACCTAAAGCATAGATGCCAGGGTGAGAATGGGACTGCAAGGAGGCGTCAGTGGTGTAGTGAAATATGAGTGACATTAGGGACAGGATCCTGGGAATCACTGGTGGTTGAAATACACAGTCATCTAGGTTCACTACAGTATATCCTTGTCCTGTGCTTAAGACGCAGGGATCCCACCACCCTCTCTGTGTTAGCTGGTCTTTGTCCTAAGCGCTGCTTAATTGAAATGCTGTGGTTCAAGGTAGCTAACAAATAACTTGGATTCACTCACGTACTTTCATTTCTTAAAAAAAAAAAAAAATAATTCCTCCCTCTCCTGCTTCAGAAAAGTCCAAACCTTTGTGTTCAGCTGGTTTACAATGTTTTAATCTTTTCTGTCTCTCTTGGTCAATTTTCAGATAATGCTACATCGTGCAAAGCCCTCGAGGGATTTCGTAATACAAATAACAATATACGTGCAACATTTTTTCTTCCTGTTGGCTTTTTGTTGGTGGGGAGGGTTGTTTGGGTTTTTTTCCTTACAGTCATAATTATTTGGCCCATGTGTCAGATTTCCTTTTTTTGGCAAATTTACAGTGTGGGAAATATGTAAGTTGTGGAGCTCTATTTAAGATATACCAGGAGGTGGCGTGTGCCTACTTCATTTGCTCCCTGTGAGTTTTGCACTGCAGATACTTTATGCATTTGCTTTGACTTGGATTTCTGCCACGTTTTATGTACATACCAATTAGTGTTTACCAAATAAGAAACTGTTCTCTAATTTGTTTGCTTGTCACTTTTCAATGTGTGTCTCAGTGGAACCTTTGTTTCCTCTTCAGATTTTGCTTTTGAAACTTAATTTCCTTGTAGACTTTTGCATAGTGCTTATCAGTATCTGTCTGAGTTCCTCACAAAAGGTACCGTGTTAATTTGCTTTACATAGCATCTAGAAAACTGGTAGAGGTGTTGCTTTTTCTACTCTGTGTTGGACTCAACAGTCTAGAAAGAGGTCATGACCTGATGTGACATCTATCACTATTAAAAACTGAAACTAGTTTCAGTTTTTACTTTCAAGTATGCCAGACATCCTGTGTGCTTACAACCTGATTCTGTAAGGCATATGTCCTTCATGAAGGATTCACATGAGGAATCACACTAAAGAAAAGTCCTGAGGACCAAAACCGATCAAAAAGGTGGCAGCCAGTAAGGCCAGCATTTCCAAAACTGTATTTCTGCTGTCAGTAAAGTCGCCTGATGCTGTCTATTATTCATATTCTTTTTCTTTAGGCACTGGAATTCATTCATTTTGCATGAAGTGATCTAGAACTTGCACAGCCAAGTGCCATGTCCTGCAATGTAATTTGCAATCCAATAAATTTTATCCCTGCTTTCAAGGAGCAAGTTGGAGAGCAGCAATTTTTTCTGACTTTTCAAAGCTAAATGAGAGAATGAAAGAGTGAGGATGCATTTAGATAGTATGTAATACAACTGAAGAAAAAAACCCAAACCAAAACCCACTCAAAACGTGAAGAGAACAGAGTGTTAAAATGGAGCTTTTAGACAGTGCTGACTTCTAAAACCACTCTAGGAAATGTTTTTTCAGAAAATCACCAACAGGTTTGATTTCCTGTGTCATCTTGCTTTATACAAGGTTCATCTGCTGTGACTGCTGTCTAGAAAATACTGTCAGTTGCTTGACCATAATGTGTCCTTTATATTGGTGTGATTTTGAGAGAGGAACTGATAATGACATTCACACTGTTTAGCACATCTTTGAAGTTTTAGACAGGACAATATTGATAGCCCTTCCTAACCAGTTCTGTCTTTACTGAACAGGTAATTTGTGAGCTTAAACAAGTGTATCTAAATTGCTTATATATTCCAATTGCTTCTATTTTCTTACGGCTTTATGAGCATCCTTTTAAAGAGAGCATGAAAGAGATGCTTGCTTTATGTTTTTGAAGTAGCCTGCAGAATAAATCGCTTTAACTTCAGGAATAAGAAGTTGTTGTTTCTTAGGAATAAAAACTTTATTTTGCAATACTTGAACTAGTTTCCACATCAAAGTTTCTCAAGCAGGAGAGCTTGCATGCATTTCTAATCTTTTAAATTCCAATCCTTATAGTATTGAAAATAAACAAACAAAAATGCTAGCCGAGTTAAAATAATTATATGATTCCTTTCTCCCAGTAAAAAGTGATTGATGAAAGGAATTGCTGTGCCTGATCCTCAAACCTAGTTCTCAGCTCCTACCACAATAGCAGTTAATTATTTTTTTTTAAATCCTTATTATCATAATCTGTAAATAGGAAGAAATCACCATCCAGCTGAAAGATATTTCATTGGCTGTAGCAGAACAACGATTTCATTCACAAATTGCTGCAGCACAGATATGAACAGGACTAATCACAGGCCTTAGGCTTGCTAATTTCTGCTTCTAGTAGAGTTTTCTAAAAGGAAATCATTCATTTTCTTCACGGCCTTTCATTCACAAAGCACAAAAAGACGCAAAAATGGTATTGGTAGTACTCATTCCTAAATCATGAGCACCATACTGAATGCATTTTATCCAAAGATTCTACAGATAATAGACTCCGAAAGAATTTCTTCCCAGGAACTTAGCTTCCAGTCATTCCTAAGGTGCCTTGCACATAGTTATATAGTTATTTAAACTGTAAGTTGGTCAGTGAATAAAAGGTAGTTGCATCATGCTCCTAAAGTACCTGAACCCTTAGTTACCGTGTTTAGAGGTTATCATGGTGTTTTTGCACAGTGGACAGAAAAGATTGGCAACTTATTGCTTCCTTTACAGAGTGTTGTTTACAACCTGCTGGTATATGGAGGGGAAAGCAAACAGGTGTGGCAATGGCAAGCACCATTCCTGGTTTGTCATGTGAAGAGTTTTTAATTCAGACTGAATTTTTTTCTTTAAGTATAGACTTTTATCCATATGTAATGTTTTGTATCTTCAGAAGAATGGAACCAAATAACTGATTTTTTTTTAACTTTTATCTCAAAGCACTTCTAGAAGTAGTACATCCTGTTGTAACTACTGCAGTATCATGCAGTCTTCTTACTTTTAATTTATGGAAGAATAACTAGGTTACTCTGATGGCAGTCATCTATTTCCTCCCACTAAAATGGTTTTATTATTCACAAAATGGGATAGAATTACCTGATGAAAACGGTGTCTAGCTGGGAAATCTTTTGCTATGTGCTGTATTTTTGTTACAGATGTGAAGTGTTTTTTGTGCATCATTAAAATGTGTGGCAAAAGTCTGTGCAGAAAAATGCAGGTCATCCATAGCAAAAGGTACTTCTTCAGGACCTTATTAATAAAAGAATTGAACTGACTACATAATCGCTCTCTTGGTGATTGTGCACCATAAAGATAGATATTTGTTTTTTTCCTTTTATAAATATTAACAAAACCTTCACAACTTGAAATCAGTTCTGTAAACAGATCTGTCAGATTCGCCTCTTCCTCTCCTCTCATTCCTTCTCTCCTTCTCTTTTCTGTGTATCAGGATAGCTTTGGAAGCTGTGATGACATTCACTCTGCACCTGGAAAATAGGTCCATCATATGTTACCTCAATACGACTAGTCATGGATGACAGTACTATTTCCTTATGGCTTTTGAAAACAGAAAAGCTGATTTCACAAGGAATAAGGCCTAGCAGAATGGAAGTTCCATCCCACACTCAACTGGCCTTTCATGTTCCAATTAAAGAAACTGGTTATGTATATTCTAGTGTGAAAGGAGAAAAATTCATGTATGTCATGTAGGCCTAATACTAAAATTTGCTTTTCTTACAGTATGCAAATAATAAGGCATCAGCTTTGTACAGCCTTGGTGTTCTGTTTCTGTGCACAAAAACTGTGGAGAGAGCAGTCCTTAGTTTATGACTGCTACTTGTGCATCTGATTGTTAACAGAAAGGCAACAGTGTGAAATATCTTTTTATTATATTAACAATAAAAGATTTTCTGTGAGATTAAAGGCAAACTGTTTACTTCCTTTTTTTTGTAAGTATTGTATAAAATACAAAAAAGATTAATCCATCCTGCATCTTCTCACACTACAGATATTTGTCATTGATTGCAAACTTCTGACATGATTACTCACTCACTTTGATGTTGCATCTCCTTACTATTGGTTCACAAGATACTTCAATGTTCCCTGTATTCTTCTATACTCTTTGAAAGGCTAGACAGAAAGCACTGATGTCACATAATCATTTTGTCATCATCTGTGACCATTTCAGAGGAACAGGCTTGCATAAATATTTCTTTGCTCCCAGCTATGGTGCAGTACCAGAACAGGAGACACACTGCATCCTACCTTATCACTCCCATTCCAGAGGGAAGTGGTCCATAAAATTATACCTTTCCACTTGGCTTGCAACAGATTATCTTTTTGCTTTCTTGCACAGGGCAAAACTTCTTAAAGCAAAAGAAGGAATGAAAATAAATGAGGGAAAAGATTTTTTTTTCCAGGAACACTGTACAGTGACAAGAAGCAAATCAGGATAATGAAAGGCAATAGCAAGTTGAAATGGGGGAAAAAGGCAATTTTTATCTGACAGTTACTGTGACTTCATCCTTAATTTTACTTCTTAAAGACAACTGATAAACTAAAAAGCGCATTAGGGAGTTTTAAAATGGCTATCCAAAACAGGTGGAATTGATAGGGTTTTGTGGTTTCTTCATATGAGATTGGTTTTATTCTTTCATAGCTTTCATAAGGAGTGGATTTGTGTGGTTTCTTGTCCGGCATGAGCTTGAAGAATATTTGTCCATGACTCTCCTTGTCTTTGAAACTCTCAACAGATTTTTATCTTTTTTAAATTATTTTTTAAATTCAGAATAGCTTGGAAAAGTGCTTTATTTAATTCTGAGAATGAATTATGATTATATCACTAATTAAACTGTGGCTGAGTGAAGGTTTGGCAGGGACAAGGTAGGGAACAGGAGGTCAAGATTGGTGAACTTCAAGACTAGGAATAATTTCTCAGTGCTGCTCTCTCAATGTTGAATCAGCCCCAGCATGCCCTCCCATCTACATCCCTGGCTGTGGTGGCTGGAGAGGTAACCTACGTACATTCTCATCCCATACTTTGCTGAGGAAAAACACCCAAGAGATCAGGAGACTCCCATATGATATTAAAATCTCAGCTAATCAGTCACACTGTTTACCTGATATGGCAGTTGATTTCCTATATGATGATGAGTCTGATGAGGAAAGGATTGAGGCCAGCAACTGTTGTCAGCCAGACTTTGAATTAAAAATGATGAACAGCTCCAAAAGGCCACCTATTGCATAGCTCTTCCCCTAACATATGAAGACCTGTTAAGCTTCCTGCTGATTCAGTGTACTGAGGGATGTGCTGATGAATTCTCTGTTACAGAATTATTTGTTTATAAAATGAATTGGTTTAGACCTATTGTTGCATCTGCTGAGATGAATGGCACATTTGAATGTAGGTGAGAAGCAGTACATGATTCTCATTTGTAACACACTAACTCAGTTCAGTGTTAACATAAATGTGCTTGCACTGCTGAAGATTCTCTTTCTTCTGGTAACTTCTGTCTCTGGAGGGAACCCAAGTAAGATGAAGCTGGAGTAAGGGGAACATAAAGGATGAGGGGAACTTTAGTACATTCTTTTATCACCCACTTCTACTGATCCTGTAGGTTTCAAGCGCCAGGGAGTCTTCCAGGCTGTTCTCCACGGTACTTCTTCCACCCTTCAGGGTCTGCAATTTGATGGGAATAAGGAAAGTGCAGAAAGCAACAAGACGAGAAAAAGTGCCTGCAAGCTGTGAGGTACATTTAGAAGTAGGAGACAAAAATAAGAAAGACTCACTGGTAATTGAATATTTGCATTTTGCAGAACGAATTCCTAGTGTTTTGCCCACAGGAAGAAAACAAATTTCAGAAATTACTAAGGGACAGCATGATCCTTCTCCCTGACATAGATTCTGCCTTTGCTAGGGCTGACCCAGTTCAGTTCTTCAACTAAACAGTATCTCCCTAGAATATCAACATGGTGTAGTTCATACACAATGTCTCCTGCCATTGCCAAGATTCAGAATATAATTCAGCTATAAATAGAGCTATTAATTTCAGGATCTCTAGAGATATCTGTGACACTGATGTGTAGCTCCTACTTTTACAATGTATCTTGCAGTCAGATTGCAGAAACATTTTTATACATCCTCCAGTTTTGATTAATGTATCTGCAGGGAATAAAGTTTATGTGAGAACATTTTGTTGCAAACTTATCTTTCCTGCTAAATTTGCTCGCTGGCTGAAAAATACAGTGGTTTATAAATTACTCTTACCATAAATAAAGGCATTCTTCATGAGTAGAACTCAGACTCATGCCCTGCTATGTATGCAGGGGCAAGACGCTTCATGTGTTCTCCTGTTCCTCACACTTGAAATGAGATCAATAATTATTACATCTTCTGTAACAAACATTCACTTCCAGTGATGCAAAGCACTTGTACTGGAGCAAGATGTTCTGATAAGATTGCAAACTGGCCTTCCTCCCACCTGCTATTTGGCCTGTTGCAGCACACTTAGCATTAGCAATCCAAGCACTAAGAATGTATTAATCTACTCCACTCCCTGCTTCTCCCAAACCATGAGACTGGCTTAACTACTGTAAGATGTAAGCAATAATAGCAAGAATTAGATTTCTCTTATATCCTTCAGATATTTGAGACAGTTACACTTGTGTCCTATTTCAAGCTTTTATTCATGACTCTCATGAAGCAGTAGTTCTAAAATCCAGTACTCGGGGCTTTGCCACACAAAAAAACATGAGCTGTCCGAAATAACAGCACGTGGTGCACAGCCTTCTTTTCACCAACATGTGAAGCATTACCTTATTTTTAGTTTCATATTCTAATACACCACAATGTGAACATTGCAGTATTTCTAGTTTCATATTCTACTTCTTGGAGGTTAACTGCTTTGCACTTCAGTTCATTTCTGATTTTTCAAATTACTGTGTTCCTTTAGCAAACTGAGTTCAGTCCCCCTCAAGAGGTTGCAGGAGTGAGAGAGCAGCTGAGTGAGCATCTGGCAGCTAGCTGGGGTCAGGCCACCACATGACTTAAGGAATTTGCTTCTTAGAATTTGGTCTTAAAGATTTATCTTGATACTCAGAAGAAGCTGCCATAATAATTGCAGCAGCTCAAACAGCTTTAATGTAGCAAAACAACCCACTTTTCCAGAAACAGCATGTATTGTGAAACTAAGCAAATTAAAAACTGCAGAAAACATATTTTGTAGCACAAATTACACCCTGTGATGCATGCTGCTTCACTTTGCCCCATGGAATACTTTAATAAAACAATTAAAGCATTTTTAAAGTGGTATACTCATGAAATCATAATCACATCTATAAACGACTTCAAGCAGGCACATGCTGCTCCTGACAGTATTAACTTCTGAAAATAAGAAGAGAAACAAATGTGAGTTCTAGTGAGTCTCTCTTAAAACAAAACAACAAAAAAAACAACCCCAAATAAACAATTTAAATGGGAATTTTCTAGCAGAGGTTCTGACATAACTTCTTATCTGGGAGGCTCATATCATCTTGTTGAGGAAAAGATGGAATAATTTCTTATGTTACATACCAGGAACAGTTGTTTGGTAGCTAGCATCATCATGCTCTGCAGTACTTTGTAATAAAGGAGACTCCATAGAGAGCGTGTCACTGGGGAAAAATCTAACTGATACAGGCAGTCACACAAACAGCTTTATATATACAGTAATAGAATATTATCACAGAATCTTTGAGGTTGGAAGGGACCTCTTGAGATCATCTAATCCCACAAGAATCAAGTAGAACACATTTCTCAGGACTGTGTCCATTCCGGTTTAGAGTATTTCCAAGTATGGGGAATCCACAATCTCTGTGAAAACTATTCCACAGTTTGACCATCCTCACAGTGAAAAAGTGTTTCCTGACAAGCCAGTTTATATCTGGCTGTCTCCCAGGCTGTACTGATGCTTGAGGTTATTCCTCCCAAAGTGCAAGACTTTCCCAGGGATCGAGTTGATGCTGACCAGCCTATAAGTCCTAGTTCTTCTTGATCTTTCCAGAGTGTTTACTTCTTTTGCCAGTCCTTGGCAAAAAATAAAATAAGTAAAATAAGTAAAATAAGATGGTAGCTAATCTATTTCTTAGTATCACACTCCACACATTGGTTCAAACAGGGGTTTGTGTTTCCTTGGCCAAATGAGATATACACTATGTTTAATGAATAACTTCCAGTTTCTCTCTGCAAAGTTTTGTAGTAGAACAGCTACCCATAATGGTTAACTGAACCATGAGGTGTACAGAATGTAATTTCAGTAATAAAGGCTCAAGTTTTGTATCACTGACAGTAAAAGCATCTGCCACTAAAGCTGTGGAACACTTCAGTTGAAAAAAAGGGTTCAATACAGGTGAAAATCAGCTAATGCACACTTTATACTGCACAAATCTCTCTGTGGGAGTGCATAGAGATTCTGTAAGCAGAAGTAGGGCAAAAAATATTGCAGAGCTCTTGTGAAGAGTTCAATGGTTTGATTGCAATAACCATGTTGTAGGTGGATGGTACTTGCTTCCCACCTCTCTTAACCAGCACTGAGCATCAGGTAAAACTTGTCTCTAAAATGAACATACAGCACCACCTCTCGATGGGATTACTTTCTGCAGTGTGATCCTTGAAAAGCTCTCCTCTATCCTCCCTACCTCTTTGATAAATCTAATCAAAATCTGGGATAAGTAACACAGTATTTTGCTGTGATGAATTTATAACAGTACAATTATTCTGCCATCGCTGCAGGCAGCAGGATCAGTCTGCCCACACAAGTCCCGTAAAGTGTCAAATTGTAGGCAAATTCTCTCGTGGAGATGGCCACATGCCAACATCCCAGGGATACTCCAGATATGCAAGGACATCTGTTCTTGTTTAACTCTGGCCAGTAGCTTGCTCTCTCCCCCTCAGTAGGATGGGTGAAAGAATCAAAACTGTAGAAGTGAGAAGACTCATGAGTTGAATTTAAAAAATGTAGTAGGTGTAGCAAAAGCTACATATTGAAGCAAGGCAAACCAAGGAATTTGTTCGCCACTTCCAATAAGCAGGCAGATGTTCAGCCATCTCCAGAAAGGTGAGACTACATCACATGTAATGGTTACTCAGGAAGACAAACACAGAACTCTGAACATCCCCCTGCTTCACTCCCTCTCATCACAGTTCTTGTTGCTGAGCACAACATACACAAAGTCATATGGTATGGGATGTCTCTTTGGTTAGCTGGGCTGGCTGCATCCCCTCCCAACTTCTTGCCCATCCCCCAGCAGTGTAAGGAGCAGAAAAGATCTTGATGCTATGCAAGCACAGTTCAGCAATAACTAAAACATCCCTGTGTTATGAACACTGTTTTCAGCACCATATGAGCTGTAACTTTTATCCCATCTAAAACCAATACAGCATCTAAAATGAAACTAAAATTGGGGTACTGGGTTCTAATCAATCATCCTGATAATGTTAGCCCCCTTTATGTGAATTTTTGTTCTGGAATTTCTCTAGTTTGTTATAAAGATTGATCCTTGCTTTGAACTGGACTCATTCTCAACAGACATTAAATGAGTAAAAAATCCTCTCAACAAGTAGGGCCATAAGGGTGAGAGAATCCTGGAAGTCTATTAGCAATTTAAAAAATCAAAAAAGCCAACATGGATCTATTGTAATTCAGGCACCTACAAATATAAATAATCTAAAATTTAGATGTTTATAGAAACTATGAGAATCTCATAACTGTTGTCTATTTTTGTTTAATTTTGTCAAGGACTAATTCTCTTTTAGCATCAAGGGTTAACAAGTATCATCACCAACTGACTGGCATAAATAGGTATTTTCAGGCAATTTACTGCTTTCACACACTTTAAAATTCTGAAGAAAATGCATTCATGTATGGCTCATTTCATGCACAAAGAACCAGGAGCTCAGATCTTTGAGGACCTAAGATTAATGCTGCCTGACTATATTCTCAAACTGTGGTATTCACTCACCCAGCCGCAACAAAGCACCACAGAGCTGTTCACTCGCTCCTTTCAGTGTGTTGTGGAGGAAAAATACAAGAAAAGGCTCGAGGGTCCACATAAAGGACAGCGAGGGCTCACTCTCTTATGGTCATGGGCAAAAGGCAGACTCAGGGGGAACAAAATCGATGTAATTTAAACAAAACCACCACAAATTTACCAATTGAATCAGAGGACAGTGAGGAATACAACCCAATCTTAAATACACCTTCCTCCACTTCTCCCTTCTTCCTGGGCCCAACTTTGCTGCTTCCTCCCCTTCAGTGGTGCACAGGGTCGGGAATGGGGTGTTGCAGTCAGTCGTAGTTCATTCCATGTAATTTCTGCTTCTCCTTCCTCCTCAGGGTGAAGACTCTGCACAGTCCTTCCCTGTGGCAGTGTGGCATCCCTCCCACAGGACACAGTCCTCCACAAACTTCTCCCACCTGTATGGGTCGTCTTGTTGGGCTGTAATCCACCCAATGCTTGCCATCACCACCACTGGAGGTGTTTAGGAAGAGGCTGAATGGGGCATTTGTTGCCATGGTTTAGTTGATTAGGTAGAGTTGGATGATAGGTTGGACCTGATGATCTCAAAGGTCTCTTCCAACCTGATTAATTCTATTCTATTCTATTCTAGTCTATTCTAGTCTAGTCTATTCTAGTCTATTCTAGTCTATTCTAGTCTATTCTATTCTTACCACAGTGAATGGCTGCTCAGGTGTGCCTCCTGCTCTCCTTTGTTGGGGACTGTGTCCCCCAGCCTGAATGCCTGAAGATTAGAAACTGCAGGGAGAGATGAAATGGGAACCACCTGTTGATGGCCTAACAAGTAACTCCAATAGATGAGATAAGGGTCAGCTGCGCTACCCTAATAAGTATCACCAGCCAGTAAGAAGAGGAGGTCGATCAGCCGATCCTCTGCAGCCACACCAAGAGGAGAGCAACGAGTGTGAGCTGCGAGGAAGGCAGTCGTCAGTTTGCTGGGCTTGCTGCTGCGGGCAGGAGCCCTTGACCTGGGCACTCCCTACCCCCCTGCTTGAATTCCACCCCCGTCGCCGTGGGCCGCCTGGCGCCCTACTGCAACACTCCTTCCTCACTGAACTGAGTGTCTGCATGGTCCTTTCTCTCATGTCTCACTCCTCTCCAAAAGAAGAGTTCCTGAAACAAAGGAACTTGCCCAAAAGGTTTTCCTGCCTTGAATATATTACCACAGAGGTACTGGCTGGCTCAGCCTTGGTCAGCTTGACCCATCTTTGGGCCCAGCTCGGATCTGAGAAATCTTCTCAAAGCTTTTTCACAGGGGCCACACCAGTAGACCCCTCCCCAGCTACCAAATCCCCACCAGGCACAAATCCAACACTCCTCATAATAATGTTATTCTGAGGATGTCCTAGAGGCAACAGATTTTCTAGAGTTCTGAATTCTATAATGACTTTCATTTAAGGAACAGAAGAAAAGGTTATTTTCTGTCAGTGCAGAGCCCACAGTGCAGAAAACACAAATGCATCCTTTTAGTGAGCATGAAGTCTCTGGTATAATCTTTATACCATTCTGTTACCAAAACTTGACACTGCAGGAACTTAAAATTCTTTGTGTGTAATCCATCACATTATAATCTTGTGCTGTTAACATAGTAAAGTGCCACAGGCTGCTGATTTATGGTTTAAAGGTAAACAATGGTTTAGAGTTTATGTACCAAACTTCTGGTCATTGTCTCAGAAAATTAAATCACTTTGTTATTGTTATTTTGTGGGCTATTAAAAAATGTGACAGCTAATTAGAATGAAACATGGCTTCATTACTCATTGAACTGAACTGCATGAAAATGCACTATTAAAAGAATCCAGAGGGGGAAAAAAAAAAAGAATAGATGCATTGAATTAGTAACACCAAACTTGAAAAATAAACTTTCCACAAAGTACATATAAATCATTAATCAAAAAGAGTAATAAAAAAAATTAAAAGCACCTTAAACCTCTTAAACACATGCAGTCCTTGTACAATCAAAACTTCCACAGGAACAAGAAAAAGAAGACTTCAGGGCTTAGAAGATGAGATTGGCTGAAGAAAGAATGAGTACTTTATTAAAAAAATGATGCTATCTGAAAAACTGCTTCTTGAAATGAAGCATTAGTCTAATCCTAATCGACACAATTATTTTCGGACCCTGTTTTTGTACCATCTTATCCTTCAAAACAAACTCAAGAACAGTGGTCTGCAAAGGAGTATGATGCCATAAGAACTTGCTGGTTTTGCTTCCCTAAGTTCACTTGACTCTGGAAATAGATCCATGCCTATAACTTTAACTATAACCTTTATTTTGTTTGTATAAACCAAAGAGGAAGGAAGTAAGAACTGTTTAGTGACTTTTCTTCTGCCCAGCCCCAGGGAATAGAGAAATACATAACATGTCTAAAGGTGATGGGCTAAGGCTGTGCCCGCTGTGTTTTTCAGGGTGGCTAACTGCTGACAGTTTATGTACTACTAACTCACTCCTAGTTATTGTTACCTATTCTAGTATATATTTCTACAGCTGTCTTCCCAAAACATCTCCAGCAAGACCAACAGAAGACAAAACTCGACTGGAGGAAGAGAGGAAGTGCTGAAGATAAACCTAGTGAAGAGAGAGTAAAGACTACAAAACCTGTGATGTTCCCCATTGATAGCAGCTTGCAACTGATCTTGAAATAGAGAACTTGGTCATCATCTGCTACACTTCCCACAGTTGTTGAACTCTTCAGCCTCTCTCGAATCCCCTGACACTGTTGTAGTCTTCCTCAGTCTCAAAGGGAAAACAAAAAATCAACAACAAACCCAGGGGTTATGTTTCTTTACAGACTTGAAACTTTCTGGTGGTGCTTTTGCTGAAAGACCCATGCTGTGAAGGATTCTTTCAGCTTCGCCCTCAGCTGCCTTGTTCATCCTCAGGTGAGGAGAAACAGGTCCAAATCTGTCACTAGAAAATGCTGAAATGAATGAATGATTTTTAAAAAAAAAAAACCCTCACTCTCACACATACGTGGGGCTATGTTAGTAGAAAGTACAGCTTTTAGCAGTACTGTTGTTGCAGACCTACATGCTCACATTTAGTGACACTTTGCTAAGATGAACACAAAGATGGATACAATTCTATGACTCCAGGAGAAACACTTCTTACTCACTCCTTTTGTCACATTTTAATCAGGCTCCTGGGCCCCTCATTTTTCTCTTGCACCTTTTTCAGCCTGCTTTCCATTTGTGGGAGTAGATGAGCACATGCTCACTGACTCCTCAGAAATCCTCTAGATATAATTTACTACAGGAAGGAGCAATTGCATTCACAAAAGAAATCTGATTAAAAATCAGTTTTAAGTAAAAATCACAAATGTTTTAGAAGAGGAGTACTAAAAATGTTTCCCTTTATTGTTCTTTATTGTCCTTGAAATCTATATGACCTGTCAATAGAAGGCACCCATAGTTTTCATCTCAAATATGCTGTTCTTTATTAATGCTTGAGTTTTTAGAAAACCTGTATAGATTTCATGTTCAGAACTGCAAAATAAATTGAATTGCATAGAGTGTCAGCAATCATAGGCAAAATGAAGCTTTCAGGGAGACATAATAGCAGAGAACATAATGGTATTTAAATTACTGAGCCATAAAGAAGGAACTATCAACAAGTGAACAAAAAACATAACCCACGAAGAAAATTCCAGGAGCAAAGTACAGTTATTTCATCCCATTAAGGGATTCAAGTTCTCTTCTAATTTTTGAAACAGATGGCATGACAAGATTGGCAATGCTCTGCAGCATAAGCATAATCTAGCTCATTCAAAGCTGAGCTGAAAATAACAAAATGAAACTCAGCATGGAAAAAGACTCAAGCTGACACATGCATGGGGAAAGAAATTCAAAACAGAAGAGGAAAGAAATTGAAAACAGAAAGAGATGCAAACAGAAGAGGAAACCTGGAAAGCAAGTGTACTAAAGGAAGCCAGTAAGGACAGATGATGTCCACTTAACCAGGAAAGGAATTTTAGCTATGCAGACTTTAATTATCCAAACTGCAACATGCCTGGGGTGTTGGAACTTGCACTTGGAGACATAGCTAATAGATCAGTGATTGCATGGCTTTTAATGGTGAGAAGTCAGTTTCTCTGCCTTTTCTAAAATTGTCCCTACCTGCCTGACCTCCTCCATGGCAAACATAATGTGCTATATTTTATGGTTCAGAAACTTTCTAAATCTTATTGTCAGAGTTACAGATTGCTCTTTTTTCTCAGCCCCCCCAAGGAAGATCAGATTCAGTTGCACAGTGTCACCTTCTGAAACACCAGCACCAAATGCCACATATTTGTACTTTTGTCACAGAGAAATTTATAGTGTGCTATTTACAGCAATACTTGAGTAATTACCATACATTACATTTCCACTATACAGTCTTTTATAACTGGTTACATATAATTATTCAACATGTCCTTTATTTATTTTCATGTGGGTGAAAAGTGAAGGTAATTATAGCTCGTTTAGATTTGATGCGCAGTTGTGCGCAGTTCTAATTCACAATTCTCAGGACTTATTTTTTGCTACTGTAATACCTTCAATACTTTTCATAATGGTTTCTTTCATGTGACTACTAATGCATAGAATAAATAAAAAATCCTGAATTTAATTGTCTCTTAAAGAGAATAAGAGTGATACTTCATATGATGTTTAATTTTCCCTGGATGTCTTGATTTTTTCCTTTGAATCTTATACTGAAGACCCCAGAGGTGTACTCAGTACTCCAAGTAGGGTCTTGAAAGAAGGGAGTAGAGGGCAGGAATCACCTTCCTTGACCTGCTGGTTGTGCTTCTTTTGATGCAGCCCAGGATGCAGTTGGCTTTCCGGGTTGTAAGTGTACATTGCTGGCTCATGTTTAGCTTCTCATCAACCAGCACTCCCGAGTCATTCTCCTCAGAACTGCTCTCTATCCATCCTCTGCCAAGCCTGTATTTCTGCTTGGGATTGCTTGGACCTATTTGACCAAATAGTGATGCCTGATCCAGTACAGGAAAAACAAACAACCAAACCAAACAAACAAACAAAACACAAAATTAAAGCCATTTTCTCAAATTCTGTGCTTTCCTTACAGGCTGGTTTGAATTAGCTCTTGAGTACTTCCAGGTTTGGCAGAAAAATTACAGGTGAAAGGGTAAACAAGGAAAGTCAAAATGGATTTTTGCATCATGCAGTTTTAATCATTTCACTTCGTTTAACTTTCATTTTCTTAAGCTAAGGGTTATCTCCCCCCCCCCTTCCCATTGGTATTCCTACAGTTATTTGGAGAGACACAGTTACATACAAAGTATGCCTCAGAACACATAAACTGCTTTCCACCACCCTTTTCCTCTGCCTGCTTAGTGGTTACATCCCTCTGCTAACTCAGCCTGGAGAAGGTCGCTGTTGTAAAAAGTATGTCCACTGGTCTCAGTAATTGGTTACTGAGACATCTCCCACTAAGCTAAATGGCTGTATATTTTCATTTCCTTCTCTTCAATCCTTCTTATGATCCAATATGTTGCTCTTTTGCATATCTTTACCTGCCAGCTTGTTTTCTTTTCTTATAGTCTTTTGAAAGCTCAGCAGTACACCAGCTTGCCTTATAAAAGTCATGTGACTAAAAAAATAATAATATTGTAATAACTTCATAAAACTCATAACATTTGTTCTGTCATGACCCTCATATTGAGACCTGACACACCTAAACATGAGCCAGCAGTGTGCCCAGGTGGCCAAGAAGGCCAATGGCATCCTGGCCTGCATCAAGAGTAGCGTGGCCAGCAGGAGCAGGGAGGTCATTGTGCCCCTGTACTCTGCCCTGGTTAGGCCACTCCTTAAGTACTGTGTCCATTTCTGGGCCCCTCAGTTTAAGAAGGACATCAAGACACTTGAACGTGTCCAGAGAAGGGCAACAAGGCTGGTGAGAGGCCTTGAGCACAAGCCCTATGAGGAGAGGCTGAGGGAGCTGGGGTTGTTTAGCCTGGAGAAGAGGAGGCTCAGGGGAGACTTCATTGTTCTCTACAACTACCTGAAGGGTGGTTGTAGCCAGGAGGGGGTTGGTCTCTTCTCCCAGGCAACCAGCACCAGAACAAGAGGACACAGTCTCAAGCTGCACCAAGGGAAGTTTAGGCTGGAGGTGAGGAGGAAGTTCTTCACTGAGAGAGTCATTCACCATTGGAATGGGCTGCCCAGGGAGGTGGTGGAGTCACCATCCCTGGAGGTGTTCAAGACAGGATCAGACGTGGCACTCGGTGCCATGGTCTAGTCATCTGTGGCGATGGGTTGGACTTGATGATCTTTGAGGTCTCTTCTTACCTTGGTGTTATTGTGATATTGTGATACTGTGATAACCAATGATGCAACAAGGGAAAAGTGCTTAAGCCAAGTAGCAGCAGCTCATGCGCAGTTGATTTTCAGAAGAGTTTCTCTCAACATATAATAATTTTACTTTTGTTTGCTTTGAAAGAAAGATTCTAAACACATAAAGTACTTGGGTGAAAATTATTTCCCTTTTTAACTAAAAACTTTCAGTATGACAATGATTTCCTAGGACCAGATCTGACATTTTTCAATAACACAGCAAATGACAGAAAAAAAAAAAAAGCTTTGCATTTGATTGGTAAGAAATTATTACTTGAATAATGGGAATTTTATATTTCCTGAATAAAATCTCATGTTCCCAATTAAAAATAGTGTTTTACATGGAGCATTTTTTTCTGACTTGACTTTAATTCATTGATATGTGAGTCATTAATATATATTGTTTCTGAAAACTCCCTAAGGCAGCAAATGAAATGTCATACGGACAGATCATCAGCTCTAAGGCACTGTTTTGCAATTAATATGACTTTTATAACACAACTCAGTTGTTTTTTTTCATTGACAATGAGTCCTGGACTCTAGCATTACAGGTAGTTTTGAAGTGCTGAGAATCACTTTGGGTATGTACAGAGAGGGGTGATCATGGGAATACATCCTGTCCTTGCCTCTCAGTGTGTAAATACTGCATGTCTGCTCTTCTGGATGTGAAGGTTCACCATGGGTCTTTTGTGTATACAAATGTAAGAACCTGTTTGCAAACCCTCATGATGATTTTAACATGATTGTAGTGTGGCAGGGGGGGGTGGAACTAGATGATCCTTGTGGTCCCTTCCAACCCTGACTGATTCTATGATTCTATGATCTCATATATGTATGTAACACACTGACAGACTGCACAGATCCTTGATAGTATAAATGGCCTCAGATGAGGGGAAGGGCTTGGGAAAATGCAGCAGAATGATGTAAGTGCTTACAAGCACTAGGAACAGAGAGTGGAGAGACTTATAAGATTCAGTTCTACCCTGCACTTGAGGGAACTTTGGTCCAGCTATATCCCACTCAAGAATATCCTCTTCTACCCACCTAGAAAGGCAGGAAACACTCATTCTCTCCTGTTCTGGCTTTTTAATACTCATTACATCCCTGGACTTAGATCTAAGTTAATGTCTTGACCACAGACATTGGGGAGTATTTTATATAGTGCTAAGTATAAAAAGGTCAAACTGAAATGAGAATATTAGAAGTATTTACTACAGCCAGAGATGACATTTGCCTGACAAATCCAAAACTGTTCAAATTCCTCTAACCATGAAGATTTTTTTTTTAAGAAAAATAGAGATTGATTTGTTTTTTTCAAACTGACATGATTTCCTGATATGCTTATTCATCTAATAAGCTGCAGTATGTGATGGGGAATTCATCAAGGATGAATCAAGCAGTCAGTGCTGAGCATGAGTATTCCAGATGCTGTGAACTGCCCTCTGGGAGTGCCACTCTCCCTGCTGCTTCTGTACCCAGTCAGGAGAAATGAGTCTGCTGGTACAGGGCTCAAAGCAGGCAGGGTGACTGGCTGCACACAGCCTTCCCTTGCTTCAGGTTCATGCCCTGCTGGGACTAAGATCCTCGAGGAACTAAATCATGCCTCTAACTAGGGAAATAATGTGTTGATGTTTTCTTAGGAACACAGAATCACCTCTCACATTAACAGCTGGCTGGCTGAAGCACTGCTAGCACTATTACTACTCTGCTTGCAGAGAGGGCTTCTTTCTGGCTTGACTGACTAGGAAGATAGTTGCTTGAATTTTTTACCCCTGCTTCTTTGAAAATCGCTGTGTTATGATATCATTACCAAGTAGTGATGCAATACTCTGAGTAAACACAATGGTGTCAGGACATAAAGGATTTCACATCACAATGACTGGGCTGAAGTAGTCTTCTTTCCCCTTCTTGCTAGCTGCCTGGCTGCTTTCTTTCTCCTTCCCTATCACTCATCGGCATGTTCCTTCTCTCCCTTATGTAAGGATAAATGTTTCCTCTCCAATTCTTTTTAAACTAATGGGAGTTATTGTATCTTCCAGTTCCATTTAGTTCTTAGGCTCTAATCTATCCAAAACATACTCAGGGAGAGTTTTATCATGCTCTGGAAATCTTTATGTGACTTTAGGGACTAATAATGAGCATTCATCAGCTCATTTATATACAATAGAAACAGAGATGGAAAACCCAGGGGAATGAGAAATAAAATGGCTAATCAAAGGAAAGAGATAATTTCAAGATAAAATGTGATGGAACCATGAACCAGAGAAATACAAAAGTATCTTCCAGCTTGCAGAGGTTGTGGAGGAGAAATCTTGTTCACTTGGTGAAGAAGAGCCACTGAAGTCAGGAAAGAGTACTCCTGCTGTCATAGTTATGGCCATTGATTAAATAGTCATTTTCCTCAACATTTGTTCTAGTAAGACAGAGATGCACAGCTGCTGACCTGCAGTTTACATCTGAGTCATCCATCCAACCTAGAGTGGCTCTTAAAGCAACAAGACCTATCCTAATCCCTGAGTATTTTATTTTGGGACCAGAGTGTCCTTGTACAGGGCATGTCAGGAGCTGATCCTGCCTCTGCTTCTCCGAGAAAATGAAACAAGAAGCAGATATCTGCTTGCACAAACAGCTGAGCTGAAATGGCTGCTGCTGTCACTTCCATGCAACTGTAAGGAAAAGGAATACAATCTGCACCCCACAAATAATATAATGGACCTGCTTTTTAAAGCTTTAGAGTTATGTTAATTGGATTGTCATACTGAAAGAGAAACAATGAGTAAAAAGCCTTCCTAGATGAAAAACAGGTCTATAAGTTCCCATTCATGCTCTTTGCTGTTCCGTAAGGTGTCTGATTTGAATTCTATGTCCTTAGCACATTAGCAGGACACAGTCATAAATATTTAATCTTTGTTACTGGAAATGAAACTGGATGTATTTGAGCCTTCTGTGCCTGTGAAGGGTTCGCTTTCTGGGTCATGAGGGACTGCATTGAAATTACTTTGCAGATTTTTCTTCCTTGGTTTGGAAATTGTGAATGATCAGTGAGGGTTTCTTTTGCCATCAATGAGAAGTGGTACTTCGTCTGAATTATGCAGATGAGAGCCCCCAATTCTGGTCTTAATTTTTCTTAAGCAAATCTGTCAAGGTAAAGGCTGCTTTCAGATTAAATTATGTAATTTTTTGTTTGGGGACTGAATCTGAGGGGCCCTGCAATACATATTTCCCAGTCACCTGCATACCTGGGGAGAATCCTCCATAGATCCTTTCTGAGTGTAGGAATTAAAAACCAGAATCCATTTACTCAAGTTCCCATGCAGAACAATTAGGACTTTGATTTCTTGTAGCATCTTTCGGCTGATTTATGCTATGATTAAAATTTTTGTTGCTGAGGATGTATTATGCATGCAATATCTGATGAAATGGGATCACAGTGAAATCTAAAAATAGAGTCATTCAAGTATCCTTAAAAGAAAACCTGACATGAATACTAGCTCACACATCAATGAAACTGAGCTGCAAAGGCACACTCCTCTTATCCATAGTTCATGCAGAATTTAAAACATAGGCAGATCTGCTGTGCACATTTCTACCATCTAGATCTCAGAGGTGATTTGATGTAATTTGGTTTAATTTAATGAGACTAGAAAACTGGCAAGGTGTTCGCTGAGTTCTTCTATACTGCAAAGTTGATAGTTTTGCCCATTTTTCCCAACCCAGTTAACATGTTGCATTTTACTGGTCATGACTACTCCTCATCAGACTGGTGGTTGCCACCTAAAGTCAAGGGTAGGATTCCAAACCACCTTTTATTTTCTCTCAGGTGAAAGAACAAAGCAACTCAACCATACTGATATCAACAAAGTAAGCAGCCACAGCCTAAACATCTGTTCTCTGCCTGCATCATTGATTTGAAAATGTGTTCAGCAGGTTCAGGGTTTAAGGCTGATACCCATCACCTGTTTATTGGCATCCTAGTAGCTGGATCCACTGCTGTCTAGAGTCACTGATGTTCCTCTGTCCCCTTTTCTTGGAATGGACATAGCTAACGGTGGGAACATCATTCAGCCTATTCAGAGTGATGAAGAAGAGAAAGTGTGTTTGGTTAGCTAAAGAGAGCTATATACACTTTAATCTGTATATTCACTAAGTGAAAATGTCAGCTACCCAGCATATGATAGGGGATCCACTCGTCCTTGGGTGGTTCATCACATCAATTTTGCCCTCTTCACAGAGCTTGAAAGGGGAACAGAAAGGTAGAGAGACCCTAAAAAGTTGTGAGGGATTCTTCCACTTCAGGCACAGAAGAATATGATGAATGTTAGAGAAAACGCTAATGACAACTAGAGAAATGAGGATTGTTTGCAAAAAAATTGTTTCCGTGATAGAAAAAGCAGTGTGATTTCTGGACTCCTGCTCTCCCAGAGCACAAATGAGTTTTAATGTTTGCCTCTATGCTGACATTTCTTTCCTTTTCTCTGGAGCTAACCCTGAAGAACACAAACCTCTCTTTGAAGAATGCTTGGTGCAACTTACTAGTTGGATTTGTGTGATAGTAGCTGCTGTCAGAGCATGGAAATAACTGCGGGCTTTGGTTTTGAGCACTGCAGTTATAAACAGGCCTGCCTGTAGAGAGCACGGAGTTGATCTTGCAAACATTGTGTACAGTATTGACATTGGCTTTCTCCTTAATGAAGAGATTTATTTGTTCTACATTTGTATCCTCAATGATGGATGGCTCTGGCAGAATATCAATGCAATAGGTTATTTCTCAGGCATCTGAAGACAGCCTTTCCCTAAAATCGAGATTTCATCACTTTGAGTCTTGAGAAAAAAAAACATTTTTTGCTGCTTTCCCCACTGCAGCACACAGTGTCTGTAGCCTGATCATTTAAGGCATGTTTTCAGCCTTTAAGTAAGCTTTCACTACTTCACACATAAAAAAGGCACAACCTTTCAGTAAGTGTATGTAGAACAATTAACTTGTTAACATTCAGCAAAACAGATTTCTTTAATTATTTCATTTACAATTGCTGCTTCTAGTCTGTTTTGTTTTGAATAACACGACTACCCTAGTTAATGACCGTGGCACAGCCAGAGAAATCAATAGTCAGGTGGAAGTGCTTGCAAGCAAAGCTATGTGCAACATGCCTTCACACCATGCTTGATTCTTACCCTTTAAAACTGATCAGTTGAAGTCTCTACATTGCTAGCATCTCCATATTCAATGTTATAAACAGTGTTTAATGAATGCAGATTTATCCTCCTTAAGGTGAGTAACAGTGACTATAGCAGCCTGTTTTGGGTAGTATCACAGTATCACCAAGGTTGGAAGAGACCTCAAAGATCATTGAGTCCAACCTGTCACCACAGACCTCATGTGACAGAGTTGCTGCTTTTGCTCCAATTCTGTGGATTTGTACTTTCAGAGAGGAAAGCTCCAGGTTTATTCCCAGTTAATGACAGTAGCACTAGTGCCTGAACACACGCATCATTTACATAGAAACAAAATTTAAACTTTAACAAAGAGAATATTTTAGGTATATTGCTCCTACTTTCATGAAGCAGTGGGAAACAGTGATGCCATAACTGAAAGAGCAATGCAGTTAGATCCATCTGTGATACGCTCAGAAGTGACAATGCAGTTTTGCCAAGGGTGAAATTATTCTAGACCCATTCCTAACTAATGAGCTAATGATCCATCTTCCCATCAAAAAAGGTACTTCCACACTATGAAATGTTGAAAATCCCATTAAATTCACAAAAAAAATAAATGCATCCTAAGAATTCTTTTTTATTATTCATATCTTTAGGAAGGATAAATCCATCAGCCAGAATGTAATTTATTTTTCTGTGAATCTGACAATCTAAGTAGTATGCAGTTGAGATTGCAGTAAGCTCAGGAAGTTGGATTGCTTGTTGATTTTGTCCTAAAATGAATGCTCCTTTCTGTCCAGGAAAACAAACAAACAAAACCCCCAAAATACCAAACCAACCAAACCAAAAAGGCAGTTCTTGCCCTGATCTACATTCTTAAAGACTGGAAGAAAATATTTCATTTAAGCCAGACAAGAATATCAAATATCTTTTGGGAAAATAAGTAAGTTTGGCTCCTGCAATATTAATAGAAATGTGAATTCCTTTAGTATCACACTCATATAAATTTTTCAGTAGTTTTAGAAGTAAAACTCACGACCATGCTTATTGAAAAGTATAGTTCATTACTGGGAAAGTGAGAGAAATATTTTATGCACCCTTCTCACTCTCTTTGCAGATTTATTTTTGTGTATTTAGACTGAGTTCTTGAAGTATAGCTGCTTGCAAAGGTTTAAGGTGAAATTCCATTTCTGCTCCACTTCCTTCCTCCCTTCTCAGGAAATGGATTTTTTGAAACAAACATTTTTTTTAGGACTGATTCGGTAAGGATGGCATTTCCACTCAGTTACATCAATTCTGTAGCAGTCCTCAGGGATATCACAGCCTAAAGATTATGCTTAAGCCTATCTGACTCTCACTACTGTACTGTGCTTTGAGTACATTCCTCTTGTTTCTACCCTTTGTTGTTCCTTGGAAAAATCTTGACTTTATTATATGAATTGATTCAGTTCTTCAGTTTCTAAAATGAAACATTCTGAAACCATTTTGAAACCATTTTGATTTTACAGATTAAATTCTGAACTACTGAGGTCTGACAGATTTTTTGCTATGATTTAAAAATATTTCCTACAGCTTGGTAACCTAATGGCCGATACAATTTGTGGTCCAGTTCTGTTTAAGGTGTTAAGCTTGTGCTCCAGCCTCATTCCATTTAAAGGATCTTTGTCCATCAATGTTGACTATCAGAGCCAAAAAGGAACATCATAATTTGATGATCAAAGTATTTCAACTGTTGGAGACACACTTGACAAGTAGATTCTTACCCCAGCCAGTCCCCAAGGGAGGGCAGTGTCCCCTTTGATTACTTCCTTAGAAGACCAGCATCTGCACCCCTGAGGATCTCACCTATGGCAGGAGGATGTACAGGGCAAGACAGTTCTTTTAAATAGTGGGTTTCAGTATGTTGGGTGTTTAAACATCAAATCCAACACTTCAAATCCCAACCTGCAAATCCCTGACAGACAGGTCACAGAACTATGGCTTCATATGGTCATGGCTAGATTCTTTACCAAGCTTTTTGGTTTTGATGTAGCTCTAATAATATGTGAGATGCACAGAGGAGGAGTGGAAAATGCTGTCATGCATTAGGGCCTGAAGGCCTTAACTAGCACCTGTTGTGTAAACACAACTCTCCTGCTAGAATAGAAGGCAAGGGAATATCTTCATAGCTGCTATAGGCAAAAAGGTGAATATCCCTCAGGTATGGACACATTTATCTATTTCCAGCTCAGGAAAGCATCTGTGTGTGTGATTACACAATACAAGTGCTTGAACACTGTCCTAAATGGAGATAATGCTGCATATTTAAGGTCTTTACAGACAACCAGCATACAAAATGATGCCTGGTTTGTTCATAAATTCTATTTATGAACAAAGAAGCATAATCAGATATGACAAAGAGTAACAAATAATGTTTATCATGAAAGAGGAGATAAATTCATGTTTTCCAAACCATACCTCAATTTACTGGGTGCTCAGCACAGGTGAGAGTTATACTGGAGGTGAGAAATCTGCTGCTGGAACAACAAAGTTTCTCTAAATAGGGTAGATGAATAATTAAGAAAGGCAGTGTTTCTGACAGTCCTATTTTAACCATGAATGGTTTCTGTCCTATATTTACAGCTGTTATGTAATCTTGAATGTTGTTTATGATAAAATGAAGAAACCCAGCACCTTGCCAGCTTAAACAATATTTCATGTCTGTGTTAAAATGAGTTATCCATCCCTTCATTTATGCTCTTACAGTCCTGGGACATGGGAAAACTTCATTTTGGTTTATTTACAGTATTGTACAAAAAATTGCTGCAATATGGAATGAAATTATTTTTCAAATAATGATGAAGATTGTATTATAACTCAAAAGTGGAATGAAAAATCAACAGATGTAACAGATATATTTAAACTAATTACCAGCACGTCGCAGCAGAAACAGGCACATGGCGCGTGGATTCTTTTTCCTGTACCAACCATCTGATTCGTGCCTGTGATCATTAATTTAGCACATACTGAATTGTATTTTCAATTACATCTCAGAAAAAATAGAAAATCAACACGTTCTCCAGTTTTCAGATTCGCACCATTCTGTTGTGGGCACCCAAAGCCTATCTGAACCTTAACAGCCGACAGCGTTATTTATCAAATAAATGTCTAACAGCCCACTTCTGCAGATGTTGAAATTATTACATACCATTTGCTTCTTGGCAGTAATCACTGACTGTCCCAAGTGAAATTTATCAGCTGCCACAAGTTGAACACAAATGAAAGTTTTATAGTAAGAGGTGGGTTTGAGGGCAAAGAAGGGAAGGAGTGTCAGAGTACAACCTTACCAATGGTTTTGGTGAGCAGTAGCTTATGAGTGGGTTTTGAATCTCCTACTAGATGGACTGCTAGCAAGCCCCCAGTAAAATTATAGCAAATGAAGATTGAACTGGAACTTGCACAGCTTAAAACTGTGCTAGAGCTTCAGTTTAAAATGTGTAGCTCTCAGGAACTAGGTAATAATAACTCCTGAATAGTGTGAAACAGAACAAGTAAAATATGAACAAATGTCCTTCCATGAGCTGTCCCCTTCACAGTAGCAAGGTGGCTCTCATGAGTTAAGTTCCTTACAGTAGCAAAATGCTGCAGTTCGCACCTTTTGTTTGAAAGGAAAACTGTTTCTTTCACATGCAGAAACTGCATATTTTTGCACTTATTCAAGGACTTTGCAGAGGAGGTATCTGAGTTTTTTATTTCATTAGCAACATCTCAGTGAGTGATATTAAATCTACATGAAGAGCAGCATAAATATTTGAGACGAGAGCATGGGCAGGAAACGTGGCAAATTTGATGCTGCCTAGTACCTGTTCTAGAGCCTGAAAAAGTAGACTGAGTGGCTGTTGCTGAGGGAGATGCTGACATTTATATAGATATTTATATAGTAGTTAGTGTTGGGGAGGAAATATGGACCTCTCTAGCAACGACAGATGTTACCCTGTCTCTAAAGCTTCTCTGAGGCTTTAAACATGTTTTTCCAAAGAAAACCAGTTGTTACCTTTCTTTCTTTAGACATCACTCAGCTTCTGAGATGGTGGCAAAAGAATGTGATGAAATTTTGTTTTGTGGAAACCAGTGAAATTTTCTAAGGGTTCTTAATGCACCGGTAGTCAGCGACATCACTGATAGCTGAAAGGCAGAGTAAAATTCATGTTAACCCAAACACATAGGACTTTTCTGCACCTATCTGATTTGCAATACCATAGTATCACAGTATCAGTCAGGGTTGGAAGGGACCACAAGAATCATCTAGTTCCAACCCCCGTGCCATGGGCAGGGACACCCCACACTAGATCAGGCTGGCCAGAGCCTCATCCAGCCTGGGCTTAAACACCTCCAGGGACGGGGCCTCAACCACGTCCCTGGACAACCCATTCCAGGGCTTCACCACTCTATATGACTGTATTATTGTAGACCCCTGCCAACTAGTCTTTACCAAGTAGAATATAAGAGGCAGAGTTCAAGATGTTCGGGGTGTCATACAAAACTATAGAGATCTTTACACTGGGATTGTCTTATTACCTGGGAAAAATATGACTTCTTCCCTTCCTATCTGACTACTGCCCAAAGAGGCACCTGCCTCAGTAGACTGAACCATGCACTTCAGTTTGGGTGGGCACTCGGGAGGTTGTTGGATATTAGAAGAATCTCCATGTTTGTAAAGAAAATAGGGAATTATTCCTCCTTCAAACATCATCATAGTACAAAGCTTCTTAGGATCACCCATTACCTAAGCTAGCTCTTCTCTTGGTGGCCTTTGTGAAGCCATATCATGACCTCACTCTTATGAAAGTGAAAACCTCAGTTTCCTCAAACTCGCAGCTTTTATCAGGACCAGGGAGCTGCCATTTCCACAGCTATTCTTCAGTCCATGTCTCCTGGTTCCATCTATCCATGAAACTTCATCACTGCTTAAGGTGAGCTTAGCAGAATAGGCAGAGGAGGGAAAGGGACTGTGAGCAGCACCATGCCAGGTACCTCCACCTGGCACACAATGTAACCATTTCTAATAGACCCTACTTAGAGTGGGCAGCCAGGACAGTACTGGTGAACAGAAACTCAGTGTTGCTGCTCATGCCTCTGAGAAAGTGAATGATCATTCTCACTGTCTGCTCCTCAGGAACTGGCACTGTCACAAAATCCCTTACCTCAGACTGGCATGCAGGGCTTGGTCTGTGCACTGAAGGTCCACAGACCACATTCATCAGGTACAGAATGGTGACAGCTGCAGGCAGGGATTATTGCAGACCATCCACAGAGCTCTTCCTTCCCTGAGACTGACATGGCACCGATGTGCCACAGAAGTGGTCTAATTCAGCCCCCGCTTTGATAGGCTCTGCTCATCCTCTGCACATATTAATGAAGACCAGTTTGAGAACAGCAGGCAAGGAGGTGGGTGGTAGCCAGAGGGAAGATTAAGAATAGCAAGCTGAAGTTGTAAGAGATGTAAGAGAAGCAAGAGTGAGGTCTTTGATATTTTAAAGTACAGTTCACTAGGAACACACAAATTCATAGTTTCGCAGGCAGATGCAGCACAACATAAGCTTGTACAAATACTCTAGCCCTTCTGCAATGCAGAGATGCAGAGATAATTTAGAAGAGAGGTATGTCAAGTGTCTTGGCATTACTTTTTTAACAGCTGTGAAAACCTCTTTGCATCTCTTCAAAGAATAGCTTCTTATATGGGAAACTGAATAAGATGCCTTTTGTTTTCAGGCAGTCTCTACAGTGGAGAAGCTGTGGAGGATCAAGCTGTGAGGTAAACACTGAACACCACCTCCACATGACTAGGCTACAAATGTTCTAATATTTTAGTATAACCATGATCAAAATTCTGCTATACTTGGTTGGATAAAGGCTTCCATTTCCTTGCCTGTAAACTGCTAGGATGTGACAGCTAAGATCTGTTAGGTTTTTCATTGCCAGAATCCACAATGTTTCCTACACATGAAAGTCCTTTTCCTTTCTTTGCATGACAACGAAATTGAATGTTGGCCAGGTCTCATCTCACTGCACAGTGAACTTTAGCTCCGGGCACTAAACACTTGACTCAGCTTTCTGAGAAATTGTAACAGGAGAAGGAAAACAATGATAAACAGTAAGGAAAAAGTTTGAGGTAACAACATTAATGGGAAGCATCAAAACAAACCAACTGTGTTTGTAATTCCCAGTCAACAGATTTGGTGGCAATGCACCAGCAGCTCAGCTGGTTTGTCATGGCAGCTGCTGCTTTAAGCCAAAGTGGGTTTTGAGGTGGGGCTACGGTGCAGACAGGCTTGCAGGCTTAAAACTTTTAAAATTGTATTTATCTCACACAAAAAGTGATGGCAGAAAAGAATTTGGGACAGGGAGGAGGATTTAAATCTACAATACAGCCACCTCAAGAGCAATGGAAGGAAGCAACCTAGCTACTGACTGATAAGAAAGGTAGGGCAGAAGCAAGTGGATACCTTTGAAGATCAAGAAGATAAGCTAGCATTTCTAGGGAAGGAGAATGTAACAATATTTGGCAGACATAGAGTAGCAAAGCAGGATGGTAATTGCAGTAGTAATTATACTTAAGACAATACTGGAGATGTCACAAGATCTGGACAAAAAGTAGTGCATCCATAACAAATTATCAGCAATGCACTGATCCCCACTTGCTCTTCCCACTCACAGAGTTCTTCACATTGCTACCATCAGTGCTGCATAAAGAGCTGGCAATGTCATGCTTGTGCACTGACACCAAATACAGTGTTTGCATGAACTGCATCTGCTTGCTGAAAGCCCATTATGAAAAAACTAAACTATCTCAAAATGCTTATGCCTACTAATGTCTTCGTCCTGCATTTCTGGTTTGGCACAAGGCTGTGTTTTTAGAATCAGGCAGCAGACAGAATACAGATCTAACCAAGCTGGAAAAGACCTTTGAGATCATCAAGTCCAACCTATCACCCAACACTATCTAATGAACTAAACCATGGCACTAAGTGCCTCACCAACTCTCTCCTTAAACATCTCCAGTGATGGTGACTCCACCACCTCCCTGGAGAGCACATTCCAATGGCAAATTACTCTTTCTGTGAAGAATTTCTTCCTAACATCCAGCCTAAACCTCCCCTGGTGCAGCTTGGGACTGTGTCCTCTGGTGCTGGTTACCTGGGAGAAGAGGCCAACCTCTGCCTGTCTACAATCTCCCTTCAGGTAGTTGTAGAGAGCAATAAGGTCTCCTCTGAGCCTCCTCTTCTCCAGGCTAAGCAACCCCAGCTCCCTCAGCCTCTCCTCATAGGGTTTGTGCTTCAAACCCCTCACCAGCTTTCTTGCCCTTCACTGGACATGTTCCAGCAGGTCAACATCTTTCTTAAACTGAGGGGCCCAGAACTGGACACAGTACTCAAAGTGTGTCCTAACCAGTGTGGAGCACAAGGCAGAATGACTTCCCTGCTCCTGCTGGCCGCACTATTCCTGATGCAAGCCAGGATGCCATTGGCCTTCTTGGCTGGCTGGGCACACTGCTGGCTCATGTTCAGCCTACAATCAACCAGTACCTCCAGGTCCCTCTCTGCCTGGCCGCTCTCCAGCCACTCTGACCCCAGCCTGTAGCACTGCTTGGGGTTGTTGTGGCCTGTGTGTAGAACCCAACACTTGGATGTGTTAAACCTCATGCCGTTGGACTCTGTCCATCTGCCCAGCCTGGCAAGGTCCCTCTGCAGAGCTCTCCTACCCTCTAACAGATCAACTCCTGCCCCCAGCTTGGTGTCATCTGCAAATTTACTGGTGACGGACTCAATCCCCTCATCCAGATCATCAATAAAGATGTTGAAAAGCATGGGGCCCAGCACTGATCCCTGGGGCACACCACTAGTGACAGGCCGCCAGCTGGATGTGGCACCATTCACCACCACTCTCTGGGCTCGGCCCTCCAGCCAGTTCCTAACCCAACGCAGTGTGCTCCTGTCCAAGCCATGGGCTGATAGCTTGGCCAGGAGTTTGCTGTGGAGGACTGTGTCAAAGGCCTTGCTGAAGTCCAGGTAGACCACATCCACAGGCCTCCCCACATCCACCAGGCGGGTTCATAGAAGGAGATCAGGTTAGTGAGGCAGGACCTGCCCTTCCTAAATCCATGCTGGCTGGGCCAGATCCCTTGCCCGTCCTGTACATGCTGTGTGATTGCACTTACGATGACCTGTTCCATAGTCTTGCCTGGCACTGAGGTGAGGCTGTCAGGCCTGTAATTCCCTGGCTCCTCCTTCTGGCCCCTCTTGTGGATGGACATCACATTTGCCAGCTTCCAGTCATCTGGGACCTCTCCAGTGAGCCAGGAGTGTTGAAAAAAGATGGAGAAAGGCTTGGCCAGCTTCCAGACATATTCTGTGAGGGTAAGTGCTGTTTCTAAAGCAGTTCAATAAAGCTCTCTCCAGAATTTGCATAAGAAATGCTCTGTAGAATTGTTAGTTCAGCATTTAGGGAACTTTTTCTTCACCTCATCTTTACTCTATACCTCAACATCTTCTACCATCATTTATTATTAAATAATTAAATTTTTATTTTACTGAGGCTATTTTGTTTTGTTTTGGTTTGGTTTGGTTTGGTTTGGTTTAGTTTGGTTTGGTTTGGTTTGGTTTGGTTTGCTTGCTTGCTTGCTTGCTTGGGTGACTCATTTAGGTTTTAGGGGTTTGGTGGGACACAAAAGCCCCATGGAAGTGCTACAGGCTGGGGTCGGAGTGCCTGGAGAACAGCCAGGCAGAAAGGGACCTGGGGATACTGGTTGATAGTAGGCTGAACATGAGCCTGCAGTGTGCCCAGCTGGCCAAGAAGGCCAATGGCATCCTGACCTGCATCAGGAACAGTGTGGCCAGCAGGAGCAGGGAAGTCACCGAGAAGAAGAGAAGGCTCCGAGGTGACCTCATTGTGGCCTTCCAGTATCTGAAGGGGGCCTACAGGAAGGCTGGGGAGGGACTTCTCAGGATCTCAGGTAGTGATAGGACTAGGGGGAACAGAATGAAGCTGGAAATAGGGAGATTCAGGCTAGATGTGAGGAAGAAGTTCTTCACCATGAGAGTGGTGAAGCCATGGAATGGGTTATCCAGGGAGGTGGTTGAGGCCCCGTCCCTGGAGGTGTTTAAGACCAGGCTGGACGAGGCTCTGGCCATCCTGATCTAGTGTAGAGTGTCCCTGCCCATGGCAGGGGGGTTGGAACTAGATGATCCTTGTGGTCCCTTCCAACCCTGATTGATTCTATGATTCTATTCTAAGTCATTCTGCCCCTGTACACTGCACTGGTTAGGCCACACCTTGAATCCTGTGTCCAGTTCTGGGCCTCTCAGTTTAAGAAAGATGTTTGGTGAGACTTCTTAATTATCCAGGAGAAAGGTGAAATTTCCCTCTGCACACACATTCCCACCTCTGCATCCCATGCATCTTCCTTGGTAAGGGAATGGATAGCCAATGATGGGAGATAATACTGGTAATTAATTTTCAGGGTTGTTTTACCAGTATGGGAGTCATACACAAGAAAATAACAAAAAATGCTTGTCTTGCTCCTAATACTTTAGGAGACTTTGAACACTGTAGTGGTCTTTTTTGCTTATTTGAACTGCAGTTCTGCTGTCTCCCCATTTTAAAAAGTAAAGTCTCTAAAGGTTCTGTGTGTAATGTGCCAGGTAATACTGTTTCAGGCAGGTATCTTTGAGTCTACCAACTTATTACTGGGTTTACTGAGAAAAGACTAATAGCCCCTTTCAGACCTCAAAACCACACAATTTCAGAAGTGTAATTTAATGGCTTCTTAGGAGGAAACTGTATAGTCATTCTGGGAATGAGTCAAGTCCCTCAGCCCATCAAGGTTTGTCCAGCTGTCTTACTCCACTTCCCCTGGGGCATCCTCTAATCTGCTTTCAATGATTCCAATATTTTTTTACCTCAACCACCTTGCTTTGGAAGCAATGTGCACATTTATGGATTTGTTTACCGCTCTTCGGCTGGAGCTTGTTTTCCTTTGTTTTATTTGTCTTTCTCTTAGAAAGAAAATCCCAGGGCAAAACCCTCACTACAAAGCATACTCTGAGCTCTGAGGGTGATCTTTGTCTTTCCTTTTACTGGCATTTTTTCTAAAACTCAGGCACAGTCATCAGAAACCTTTCTTGCCTCCTTCATTTAAGTTTCAAATAAAGATAAGCAAGTTACATATCTCTTTTGATTGTCTTGTGTCACTATATTGTATCCTTCTGTATTGGAAATCTTACAGCACTGAGCTCTAAGCCAATACCAAAGGTCCAAACCGAGTGGTGAACATGTGCCACAGCAGAGTCATTCTTTTTTATAAACACCACTACTGAGCTCTGAAGGAGGAAATGCTATTTTATTTCTGGGATTTTGTTACCTGGAATATGTCATTTTACAATGAGCTTTTTTTGGTTAGATAGGCTTTTCTTCTTTACCAGGTATATTCTTTTAGGGGACACATTTTCCTGGAAACATTTTAATTAAAAAACAAAGCAAAACAAAACAAAACAAAACAAAACAAACAAAATCCCAAAGACTCATTTACTTGAGTACAACAGGTCTACAGCAGGTAGTCTGATAAAACCCAGATCTCCTGCAAGATGTTAGCCCTGGCAGTCTCTGTCTCCTAGAGGCTTTAATGAAGTCTCCAATTGTGTCTTGCACCAGAACACATCCCATCTCATTTCCTTCAGGCTAAACAGCTTCACTGGTTTGTTTTTTTTTTCAGATTAAAAATATGCACTTCAGAAGCTTCTTTCAGTTTAAAAACTGTCAAAAGCTGATCCTTCCATGACAGTGCATAAATCATAGATAACAAGGTACAAAGCTGTATGGGGCAAACAAAAGCCCTGATCATACTTAGGATCAGGAATCTTCAGTTATATCAGAAGCATGAGTTCTTTGGTGTTTAGTTCTTTTTTAATGTTGTTAAAAAAAACAAACCCAGAAACAAGAACCTACAAACCAAAAGAATGAAGGAAGCAGTGTGAAGAAAGATTTACAAAGCTGTATAACTAAGAAAATTATCCTGATTTAATAGAACCATTCAGTGATGGATTTATACTGTTTACCTTATCTTGACCTTATGCTTAAGTGCTTTTATCATGATTGCTAAAGAATATAAAAGGCTAATTTCACATTCATTGAATGGTGTACAGCAATGTCCAAGGCAAGTACAGAGGACATTTCTGAGGCTGGAAGTGTCCAAAGCATTTTAACCAGGAGCTGAGAAGGAGGAAGGCTTAGTTCCATAAAGCTCCTCTACATAATGCAATGCAGAGTATGTGCCCCAGGTGATATTGATAGAAAATGCTACAACTTCCTTACACACTTATGTCAGCCCATTCTATTTGTTGTTTCATAGATTAGAACAAATGAAACCCCTCTTAGAACAAATGAAACCCCTCTTAGAAACTGAATGCAGCCTGTGCACTTAGCAGAAGCCACCATCAGATACATTCCTTCAGGTATGACATACCTGGCTACCATATTTATCATAAATTCAGACTTTGTCCTGCTATGAGGTTTCCACTCTTCAATGCACAGTTGTGCACAGATCTGCTGTCATAGAATCATAGAATCATAGAATCAACAAGGTTGGAACAGACCTCAAAGATCATGAAGTCCAACCTGTCACCCAACACCTCATGACTACTAGATCATGGCACCTAGTGCCATGTCCAATCCCCTCTTGAACACCTCCAGGGACCTGTCCAGGCTGTTCAAATACAATTAACTGCTCATTGTTTTTTCCTGCACCCATTTATAAGGTGGGTTTATAGGCTTTCAGATCTGCTGGTGTCCCTTCATGAATCAGTTCATGGACACTGCTATTCTCTCCTGTGTCCATTCAAACCCTTAGCCCTTGAGCTGCTGTAATTAGGAATGGTAATTTGTAGACTATTGTTGTTTTCACCTTTAGCTTTGGGAGCACTTGGAGGGAAGCTAATGGATTAAAACTGGCTATCAAAAGCTAGCTATTTTGTACAAACAGCTGTTTATGCAAAAATCAGAATAGCAGAAATGTTTGCATTTGAAAAAGAAAAAAAAGTGGCAAATCATGTTTTCCAAATTTGGACCACATTTTTACTGAATGATCTCCAAAATTTCACTGAATGAGCTCTGTGAAAATGCATTGGACTTCCATCAAGACAGTGTAATTGTGCTTTTACCATGGCCCAGTATGCTTCTCTTTCATCCTTTCTCAATTATTCCTTTGTTCTACGTGATCACTCATTTTCAATGTGCAGCACCCCAGCTGATCTGTTTGTATACATTAACCTTACAACATACATTTTAGATTTTGGTTTGACTTTTCTAGCTTTGGTTTTACTCTTTCTATTCTCTTTCTCTGCTAGTGTCCTTCCCTCACCCCTCACACTTCTTCCCAAACTAAAGTGAGTCAGAGACACACTGGCTAAAAGAAGCACAAGTTTTAAAAAGTAATTATCTTCAAATGAGTTCTCCAAATCACAGTATCACCAAGGTTGGAAGAGACCTCAAAGGTCATCAAATCCAACCTGTCACCACAGACCTCGTGACTAGACCATGGCACCAAGTGCCATGTCCAATCCCCTCTTGAACACCTCCAGGGATGGTGACTCCACCACCTCTCTGGGCAGCACATTCCAATGGCTAACAACTCTCTCTGCAAAGAACTTCCTCCTCACCTCCAGCCTGAACTTCCCCTGGTGCAGCTTGAGACTGTGTCCTCTTGTTCTGGTGCTGGTTGTCTGGGAGAAGAGACCAACCCCCTCCTGGCTGCAACCTCCTTTCAGTTAGTTGTAGAGAGCAATGAGGTCTCCCCTGAGCCTCCTCTTCTCCAGGCTAAATGATCCCCGCTCCCTCAGCCTCTCCACACAGGGCTGTGCTCCAGACCCCTCCCCAGCTTTCTTGCCCTTCTCTGGACACGTTGCCGCAACTCAACATCTTTCCTGAACTGAGGGGCCCAGAACTGGACACAGGACTCAAGGTGTGGCCTAACCAGTGCTGAGAGAAGCATGCACTTTTGGAACTAAAACAAAATTTACCTTTCTGCCTGTGGGTGTCAGCAGATATTTGGAATTCTCCTGGAGGTGGTAACAAATTCATCTTAAAAATAATTTGCACTTTCTGCAGTCTCTGAAGGAAAGAACATTTCTGCACCAGCAAATGTTTATCAGCTTCTTTCAAATATTTTACTAGGAGACCTAAAGAATATAAGGTTTCCTGAAAGCTTGTACCACCTTAACCTGCGTTTTCTGACTAGCAATAGTCCCTACTTAATTTAAAATCCTTGCACCCTTACTATATTTCTACCTTGCTTATGTTTTTTGGCATCTGTGGTAGTCTCCCACCAGCTCAAGATGTATTTGAACTTTATATATTATCTGTCTTCAGATGTCTTTAGCCTCAGAAAGCTTCTGTCTGAAAAGATGATGTGATGACAGTGGCCAGGCAGATCAGAGGCTGTGCTTTTAAGACTTCCTGAGACTGCACCAGGATTTCAGAATATGTCCTTCTGTTCTTGCCACCTTTTCTTGATGAGAACTGCTTCTGGTCACAGCTGGTGTATGTATGTTACCATACACTGGAGATGGTGATGCATAAACAGTTACTTGGACCTCCCCATCCTACCAGCTTGCAGAATAGAGTATGAGCCTCCATCACTGATGGGGCCACTGCTGTAAGCAGGGTGTCTTGCCTTTCTCCCAAGCCTGCACTGTTGCACTTCATGTTGACCTTTCCCTCTTGACTTTGAATGAGAGTGAGTGAACTGCCACTTTCCCTGAGTGTATGGATTTTGAACACACTCATCCTCTTCAGTCCACTCAAACCTATCTGCAGACACTGACAGAATGAGCACTGACATTAACTGATACATATGTCTGTGTTGTTTTCCCCACGTTTATTCCATATACTGAGTAGGATGTTACTGTTATTTTAGATTTTTTGTTGAGGAGGCTTGCTGTGTGGCTTACAGCATTTAGTGATGAACAGTTGAATATGCATGCCAATTTCTCTCTTGCAATTATTTTTCTCTTAGTGATCCATCATTAGCTTTCAAATCTATGTTACAATACAATACAATACACCAGGTTGAAAGAGACCTTCAAGATCATCGCATCCAACCCATCAACCAATCCAACCCACCTAAACAACTAAACCTTACAACCAAGCACCCCATAAAGCCTCTTTCTGAACACCTCCAATGAAGGTGACTCCACCACCTCCATGGGCAGCCCATTCCAATGGGCAATCACTCTCTCTGTATAGAACTTCTTCCTAACATCCAGCCTAAACCTGCCCTGGTGCAGCCTGAGACTGTGTCCTCTTGTTCTGGTACTGGCTGCCTGGGAGAACAGACCAACCTCCGCCTGTCCACAACCTCCTTCAGGTAGTTGTAGAGAGCAATAAGGTCTCCTCTGAGCCTCCTCTTCTCCAGGCTAAGCAACCCCAACTCCCTCAGCCTTTCCTCATAGGGCTTGTGTTCCAAACCCCTCACCAACTTTGTTGCCCTTCTCTGGACACGCTCCAGCAAGACAACATGTTGATTCTTCCAAGACATCATCAAAACAAGTGTATAGCTTATCTGCATTCCAAGGACATTTCAGTTAGGTGTGCTTGAAAACTTAGACAAAATGTCTAATTTCACTGCAATTTCTGTAGAAAATCTAGAATACCTTGTGTGCATGTACTCTAATTCACAGCACTTAAACACTGTGAGAAATGTGACTTCCTGAATCTTATAATAGAATTTTTGCCACTGTTGTGCTTGCATTTATTTTATAATGACAACAACTGACACATTTTTATGTGAGTGTTATTTATTTGATTTTAATCTGAAAATGTCTATATTCCCAACTGTACTTAATATCCTTCTTCTAAACAAATATGCTTATTTCTTTCCCACAGAGTATTCCATTCTTCCCCAGAAATGTGGCATTTGACTACATATACAAGTAATTTCTATTTGCATCAGAGTTCAAACTGAGTTGTGTTATAGTCACAGTGTTCAATATTCACAGAATCACAGAATCACCAAGGGATGGTGACTCCACCACCTCCCTGGGCAGCCCATTCCAATGGCTAATGACTCTCTCTGTGAAGAACTTGTTCCTCACATCTAGCCTAAACTTCCCCTGGCACAGCTTGAGACTGTGTCCTCTTGTTCTGGTGCTGGTTGCCTGGGAGAAGAGACCAACCCCCTCCTGGCTACAACCACACTTCAGGTAGTTGTAGACAGCAATAAGATCTCCCTGAGCCTCCTCTTCTCTAGGCTAAACCATCCCAGCTCCCTATGTTTATTCTGCAGATGACTATCTTAAATTAATGTAAAATTTTTCATAAGATGCTCTTTCTCATTTTTTCCCCAGTCAAATGCATAAGAAAAATGGAAATAGTGCATCAGGTATATAGTCATAGTTTATTTTTCATGTTCAATTACTGGGATTTGTTCCCAGAGTATAGCTTGGCTGCTTCCAGAAATAGTTATTTTAAATCAGACTGAAGCCCCAACTCCCAAAGTGAAATTTTGGTGTTACTATGAAATGAGACCAAAAAGAGGTTTCCACACACCTCTGTGAATCTGGTCCATTTCATTTCAGACAGCTATCATTGGTATTTTCCTCTCCATTTCCACTTTTTTTTAATATTCAATACATAGAGGTTTTGCCCTTTGTTAGACATTTTAATTCACTGTGGAGAAATACATCTGGATATTAATGAGCATTTCCTCTCTCCTTCTTCCCCAAAGAATGTTCTTTTGGGAGCAGCAGGGTAAATTTCTACTCTGCACCTATGCTGAGCTATTGATCTCTCAACAGCTGTAAACAGAATCCTGTATTTAAAATATGAAGCCTCTCAGACAAAAAATCCCAGACATTACTGCTTTTATGGGCACTGCAGCTGCTGTGCTGTAGCATAGCATGTTATGGTGCCATTCTGGGCTTTTGGTTGATGTGCACTCTAAAGGCAGAAAAGCAAGAAGAGGAAAAATATTTAAAAATTCAGAAGAGTAGTTGCTGTGTGGAGTTGGTGTTCTTGGTCACTCTTAGCTACTTGTGCCTCCTGCTTCCAAGTCATTCCTAGTCTTTCCCAGTCAGCTGTGCTCCTTGAAAGAAGTGCATATGGGGTATACCAGTATGGAGGTACAGCTGTGCCAGTAGAATAATGGGATACCAAAGGCCAAGGAGATCTCTTGGAGTGTGCGAACAAGGCAGTGCAGGCAGAACCTTGTTGAAATTTAATGCCTTACTGTGTTAAAAACCACTCTAGGGGAATCGTTATCAGCTTCAAAGGTGGTGAGCATTCCCATTGTAATTGTGAACAGAGCATTTCTTTAATAATGACAAGTGTATATTTGATATCAATCATGTGCTGCAATGTTCCATAACCACAAGCAGGAAGAACCGACAGGCTTGTCACAGAAAGTTAAATTCTTTGCCTGCTTAGTTTAGAGGGACAGAACAGGGGCTCGTGTTTGTCCATCACTGTTGGGGCATCTAACATACAGCAATTCCATCAGAGGAACTCAAAGGCAGGAGAGAAAGTCAACATGTGAAGCATGAAACATAAATAGTAGGATGTGCAATAAATGTTCCTTGGGGTTGCTAAGCAATATGCCAGGCGTGGGCAAGAGCGATGCCATCCTGAGAGCGCTGCAAGTTGCCAGCCCTTAATTGAATATTTTTCTGCCCAAGATGCCCAAAAGGCAAAATGCATTTGAGAATTAGAAGTGCAGTGGAATGTGCATTAGGAAACTATTTGGGAGAAATAATACTTTTTGAAATACACATCCATTAATAAAACGTTTGACATAAACTTGGAAGTTTATTTCAAGTAATTTCAAAAAGTATCTGTGAAGTTTGTTGGCTCATTTCCTAGCTCAGAAATGTCTCCATGTCTTCTGTCCTCCAGACAATACCCAATTTAATTCCAAAACTTATACAGAAACCACTCCATCTAGTGGCCTGGACATTGAAAACATGGAGCAATGTCCTGACGATGCTCTGAAATCCCGTAGGATGCTGCAGGCAAGAGGTTGGGTTTCTCAGCTGAGTTTTCTAAGCCTGGGGCTAGCCTTGGCTCTATGGGTAGAGGAACACGTTTCTCAGGAGAGGAGATAAAACTCAGGAGAGGGAACCAGGGGAATGCTTCTCTTGAGTAGCTCAAAACCTTGGATCTAGAGAGAGGTGTCATGGCCCTGAGCACACCTGAGGTGTCATGGCTAAGAAAGACACCTGCCCAGGGCTTTGGATGCTGATTCTCAGGCTCAGTTCTGACATGGCAAATTTATATCAGGCTGCAGCCAAAAATACCTCCCCATCTTCCTTCAGGACCTCCAGCTCTGGATCCTATTCTGAAGGATAAGTGCCTAAAATGAAAGTGTTACAGTATTTAGCCCAGAGGAATCTCAAGCAGGGTTTCTGTATTATAACTGACATGAAATATCTGCTGCTGAGAATTTGTCATCTTGACTTTAAGAACAATCAAATGAGATTCTTCAGTATGACCATAACTCTATTAGACTTGAATTTGTTTCTCTGAAATATGGCATTCTGTCTTGAGTGGAAGCACTCAAAGAATTCTTGGGGAAACCTTAAAGGAATGTTTTGTAGTTTGGAAGCTGACTTAAAATCTGTCTAAGGTGAAAGGAATTGCACAATATCCAAGGAAATTAATTTATGCCCACAGACCCCTACATAATGATTTTCTTTAAAAGAATAATATTTATTTATATATATATATATACATATATCTATCTCCTGTCAGCTAAGTCTTTGGCACTGCAGTAGAGATTTACCTCCTCTTTAAAAATAAAATGTGCCTGTACCAGGCTGTGGAAATATCCACACCTTGTGAAGTCTCTTGACAGCTGATCCACAGTAAAGGATTTGGAAAAGTTCAGTTCCTTGTTTCTTGCTTGCTTTTGTGAGGGAGAAACCAGAGCGCTATAAGGCTGGAAAGCATACTAAGGCATAGCTTTTTGTTTTGTTTTGTTTTATTTGGGGTGTCCTCATCTCACCTTTTGCTTCTTCTTGTATTCAGGAGTTGAGACTCTGAAGTACGAAGGAGTTTATAATCTGGATACTAATCATGGAGAAAGGTAAAGACAGACTTTGGTGGCTTTTAATGTGCCAGGGTAATTTGAGTGAAATCTTTTAAGTGTGGAGTTCATTGACCTCATATTTATTCTGAATCTGTGGTTACCTCTACATGTCTTTCTATTTATACTCTCTTATTGTACAGTCTAAGAATATGGCAAAGCAGACTAGCTCTCCCATGCTGGCACGAGCAGCCTTTTTCTAGTTCAGGCTGTCTAAAGCTATTCTGTTGATTTGTTGCCATTGTTACTTTAATTTAGCTGCTAGTCTTCTTCATGTTGACCCATGTTCTTTGATCCATATGTATTTATGTAATCCCTTTAGCAGGAGCTTAATTGGTTGTGTTTTGTTCTTCTTCAAAAAAAATAAAAATGGGTGGTGGTGAAGTTTCACTATGGTGATCACATTTAGCTTAATTTTCAAATGGTTAAATTCCTATGATGGGGAACAAAATGTGGCTACTGAATTGTGATCTCTCAAAGCTCTTGGTGATAGTATAAATAATTTCTGCTATGACTGCTAGACAGTCACAGTGCTTCTCTGCACAAGCTCTGTAGCAATATTATTTTTTCCTTTTTCCCTACCTCCTACAGATGATTTATCACAGATATTAAACTATTCCCAGCCCTAACAAAATACTCCACTTTTCTGCTAAGAAGCAGATGCTTGCCAGCTCACATTTGTTATATATTAATGACATTCTGGAGCAAACTGAAAATGGCTTTCTGAGAAATTGAGGTTTTTGCTTTCCATCCCTGTAAGAGTGATCATGGAGAAACTCACTGTTTTTCACCATCATGCTGTTCCATGAATGACAGCTCTGTTGGATTTATTCATCAAGATATGGAAAATGCAGTACTAAAAGTGTCAGTCTGTTTTCTCACTCAAAAGGTGGATTTTTAGGTTTTGAATATTCATGTAATCAGGACCTCTGTAGACATGGGGCTATTGAAACCCAGATCAGAATTAGGCTTTTGGAAAGGGCTTTTTTTTTTTGGAAAAAGTTTGTTTGCTTACAAACTCTGACATATGGATACTGTGACAGTTCACAGATATCTATGAGCTCTTGGCTTTACACAGTTTTTCAGACCTGGGTAATGGCAGAAGTCACACTCTGCTCCAAAACCTGAAGGGCTACTATGCTGTCTCCAGGTTCTGGGCTCTTGTTTAGAAAGAACTTTAGCACATAGGTGCTGGGGTCTATAGGTAGGTTTCTGAGTAAACTTAGCACAATGGAAGTAGATCAGTAAACTAAAGTGATTTCTGTTAAATCTTTGCCATCTCTGCTACAGGTAGTTCAGAGAAATGTCTGACAGTTAAAGTTCAGCCTGTCTGGCCAAATGTCACCACTGCACATGCGGTATGAAACTTGGTGAAGGGAAACCAGCCCATAAATCTTTGCTTCCTTGGTCATATGCTCCTCTGCAAATGACCCCACCTCTTCCTGCAGATGGCAGGGCTTGTCAGCATCCTTGTCATGATCACTCATGAAGACATGTTACAATTTCTTTTGTTGTTTACCTGTGGTCATCTTTCTCTCCCCCTGTGGAGTTTTGATAATGTGCACTACATGATGCCATATCAGAGTAATGGAAAACTGAATCCTGTGTCTGCAGGAACAGGACATACTAATAAATGAAAGATTAATGACAACATTCCTGATTGCCCCAGGCCTCATGGTCTCTGAGAAGAAAGATGGACAGAATAGCTCCCTGCGAGTCCTTGTCATCACAACTGCTTTGCCTTTCTGATACTCTGGGCCCATGAGCTGAGCATGGTGGAACAGTGACAAACAGTGGACACAAAAGTTTCTGTGAGCTGCTCTAAGCTTCTAATTCTCATGAAATGTTCTAAGCCCACTGTCGTGGTCAAAGGTCTGGCTGTATAGAATCACAGAATCATAGAATGGGATGGAAGGTGCATCTGCAGATCATTGAGACCAACTCCTGTGCCAGAGCAGGATCACCTAGGGAAGGTCACACAGTACAATACAATACAATACAATACAATACAATACAATACAATATACAATACAATAAACCAGCTTGGAAGAGACCTTCAAGATCATCGCATTCAACCTATCAACCAATCCAACCCACCCAAACCACTAGATCATGGCACCAAGCACCCCATCAAGTCTCCTCCTGAACACCTCCAATGATGGTGACTCCACCACCTCCCTGGGCAGACCATTCCACCTCCCCGGGAATGGTGGAATACATAGGAATGCATCCAGACAGGTCATGAAAGTCTCTAGAGAGGGACACTCCACAGTCTCTCTGGGCAGCCTGTTCCAGTGCTCTGTCACCCTTACAGTAAAGAAGTCTTTCCTCATATTGAGGTGGAACTTCCTGTGTTCCAGTTTGTATCCATTGTCCTGTGCCCTATCATAGGATACCACTGAAAAAAGACTAACACCTTGTTCTTCACATCCACCCTTCAGATATTTATAAACATTAATAAGATCTCACATCATTTTTCTCTTTCCCAGACTAAACAGTCCCAGGTCTCTTGGCCTTTATTCATAAGACAGATGTTCCAGTCCCTTAATCATCCTCTTAGCTTCTGTTGGACACTCTCTAGTGTCCATCCTGAACTGTGGAGCCCAGAACTGAACACAATAATCTGGATGGGGTCTCACTAGGACAGAGTAGTGAGGGAGGAAAACCTCTCTTGACCTGCTGGCCATGCTCTTATTGCATCCCAGTATACCACTGGCCTTCTTGGCCACGAGGGCACATTGCTGTGCCATGGATAACTTACTGTCCACCAGGATTCTAAGGTCCTTCTCCATGGAGCTGCTTTCCAGCGGGTCAACCCCTATTCTGTACTGGTTTATGGTGTTCCCTTCCAGCTACAGGACTCCACATTTATCCTTCTGAAACACTCTATGACCTACACATATTCTTGTATCACCTTGTGGTATCTCTCAGCCTCTGACTTATAGCAGCCATTAGCTAGTTAGTGGAACAGTCATATTGACTCCAGGCTGTATAGTCATGGGGATGTTTAGGGTCATCATCCCACTATTTACCTTCATGCAGTACATAGCACTATTGATCATGAAGCATTTTACTCACTTTTGATTCTTGAGATGTGAAGACACTGCTGGATTCATGTTCCCATCTGGTGTTCTGGTGGCTATAGATGTGTAAGCAGCAAGACTCACAATCCGCTGTGGGATCATACCAACTTTACAGCTTTATTCTCAAGTCAAAAATCAAAAATCAACAGTAAAGATGTGGAATGCACAATTAAACCTGTCCTTATAATTAATATGTCCAAGAACTGAGAAGAACGTTCCAAACTAAATAAGAGGAAAGAGTGAAGCTGTTATTTTGTATTGTACATAAGCTTTCAGAAGAGCAAAGTCACAGAGATTAGCTTTCTCCATACTCAGATGAATTTCAAATGCAGTGTTTGTTTGCAGACTTCCCTGGCACAAGAAGACAGTGTTTTCCCTGTGAAGCCATTTGGTTCAAATCCAAATGACAGACTTTCTCAGAACAAAGCACGAAGCCATTTACTTTTCTCAGGCCACATGGGCCATGCCCATTTCTGCAGTATCTTCTTCACAAGCAATATCTAAACAAACCTTTTAGTGAGGACTGTGAATAAAGTAAGTAAGCAAACTTGTTACTTTCCCACATCCATAGTTTGAAAAAAAATACAGTTCCTGGTTATTTTGTTTTATTCATATCTACTGTGAAATGCCTCACAAAACCCCTTAAACTCATCAAAATGCTTGGGCAAGTCCAGTATCTCTGTATTGATGGGAAGAGTTAATGAAACTTTCCCTATTAACCAAGATTCCCTATTAACAAGAGTTAGCATCAAGATTGTAGATAACAGATAATTCTTTATTCTATATTCTTTACATGTTATCCACAGCAATATAAATATGTATAAATACACACATCCTTAGCAAGTGCACATCCAGAAAAGTCAGAGACAGCAAATAGGATGGTAATTCCTCTGTGCTCCCTGTCATGCTGCTGCAATTATGGCTGAATTGTCATCAGTAAATGGTACGATTTCAGTGGGTTTGTTTCAGTTCCTCTAGACAGCCTCAAAACCACGGGGCGGGGTGTGTGTCTGTGTGTGTGCTCACTGAGTCGTGTTGTACAGCACATAGCAAACTGCATTGCCTCATCTTGGCTGTATTTAAATACAAAGGCTCAGGATCTCAGCATCTGAAGAATCAAACTCTCCTGTTATTGGTGCTGGAGAAAGTGAGCAGGAAAACCAAGCACAGTGAAGGTCTTCCACATGGCTGTCCTGTTCCTTATCCCTGAACTACAGAAGCAGTGAACTTCAGCTCCCTTAAACAAAATTGCCTCTACCTTCTGCTGCAGTTACCTGAAGCATACTATGCAATATTAAAGACCAAACTGTTTTATTCACTTCATAATGAGTATTTGCTCCTGGAAGGATAAAATTTACCATGGTGACTGCTGCAAGGGAAAACTTCAATTCTTGTGATTTATTTCAAATTAAGAGGCAATCAGTCAACTATAGGTTCAGTAACAGTATTAGCAATACCACAGGTAAAGCACATTACCAGACATCTGCAAAATGCTTAAAGATCTAAATGAAACACTCTACAATAAACAGTCTAAGGGCTACTTTTGACAGTGCCAAGACAGGATCTGCCTGCAGGTGTGTTAACCTCATTTCTCTCCCTGCTGCTACACATTTTCATGCTATTTTGCTATATCACATAGGCATCCTGTAAAGATTCACTAATGTGAGATTTGAATTTGTGGTAATGGGGCAGAGCAGTGCATAACAGCAGAACAAAAGCCATCTTTCTAAAAGCCTAAAATTCTTCCTCACATTTAGCATTGTACAGAGGCTTCCTAGTAAAAGGATATATATATATATGTGTGTTTCCACCTCAGCTCATGATTAGTTAGTATTTATATATCAAAGTGACAAATATTATGTGCCTCCCATTAGTGAGTTCTGCAGATGAATTTGATAGTTGCTGCAGGAGAAAACACAATAAATAAAGTATACAGTGTCAGCTGTTTATACATTGTGTTCAGGGGTATGAAAGGATTATGGATATGGAAAAAGAAACTTTTAACATTTTTTTCAGTGCCAACTTTCCTTTTGAGCTTAGCATGAACAGAACATCAGAAATTGGCTTATTCTTCTGTATTTGAGAAATCAGAATCTAAGAACCTCACAATATTGATAGGTGAATTATCTGGTCCTTTTTTCTCCTCATACTCAACAACCACTTATTCCCCTTTGACAACAGAAGAAACCTCCAAAATCCTGGTGTAATAGCAGATTCCTGCCCCCAGCAGACAGAGGGAACTCGGGAGCAGCAGAAAATTCCACAGGTCCTCCAAAAGAATTTCTAGTGCACAAAAATGATATATGTGTGCAAACTTAGCACCGGAATAAGCCAGACTGCAGAGGAAAAAGTAATGAAAACCAGGTGCCTCTGATATTTGTCATACTACCAATGAATAACTGTGTTTTGGCAAGAACAAAGATTACAAATATAAGTGGTTTCACGAGGAGGCTTAATTGTACCAGGACACAAAAATACTGGGAAAAGTAGTAATCAAGTTCACATCCAAATGCAAAGACTCAAAGATACTCATTCTGCCAAGTAGAACAATGACAATACAGAGAGAGAAGCAATGTTTATTAATTTAGCCCAGGGCCATTAGGAACTAAACTAATTTCTGTGGGTAATGTTAGAAAACTTTATTCCATCTTCAGCTCATTCTACAAATTTACACATTTGAATTTGTGGAAGAGCAGCTTTGCAAAGAACATTTCATTTCTTACACACACACACATTCATCTCTGATGACAGAAACATTAAGTTACTACACACCTTTGATGAACATATCTCTGAAAGATATGCTGAAAACAGTGTCCTTGGACTATTCAGTTTTCCCCACAATGGTTATTATTGTTGTTAGATTTTGTGTCATTGTCCCCGAAGAAATGTACTGGAAAGGAAAACTTAATGAGTATGAAAGAGATAGCTGCTGTAGACAGTGACTACAGTTAAAGCTCTGTAACTCTCAGGTAATTTATGATCTTTCCTGGTGGTCAAAAGACAGAAACAACCACAGTCAGAAAATGGAACTAGAAAATTTTACCTTTAATCTTTCTGATTTAGTAAAGGGAAAAGTGAGAGTGTCAAAAGATGTCTTTTCTTTGTTCATTTTTCTACTGTCATTGGTAAAAAAACAGGTTTTGTCAGCAAGAGAATGGCAGCATTTAGAAAGGCAGCAGAGAACCAAAGAAATACAAAGGATGACAAGAAAGATAAAAGTATAAGAGAAAAAATTGTATGTGGAGACACAGAGAGCGCTCTGTTTATACAATGTATTAGAGTGAAGATTAAAGAAGGTTGTGGTCATAGTTTATGCATAGCTTCAGTGTAGCAATAAATATAAAGAAGACCATTCTCGGAGGATAATATAATGTGATAAGAAGCAATAGCTTGAAAATACAGAGGGGAAATTTTGGGATAGACATGAAGACATTTTTTAATGATAAGGATAATGAAGAGGAGTGGCTGAAACAGCATCCTCAGAGAGAATTTCACCTGGGTAAAGTGAAATCTTGTCCTTAAAAATCTTCTCATAGCTTTGACATTCAGAACTGATATTAAGTTGATGGATATGGAACAAAGTCCAAGACTCCAGCATTTTCTCTTCTCTTAAGAGCAGTAATGAATGTCTTCCTTTCCAGAACAGTCTTCAGATCAGTGAGGCTTATTATAAATCCCCTGATAGCTGATGAGAAGTAACAAAAATCTAAATGTTATAATTCAAGTTCCTGATACAGGGAAATTTATCAAACATATTATATATATATATTTTTTCCCCTCTCTTCTGTTTGCCCCCTGAGAAGAACTTTTTTCAAGACTCACGGACAGCATGCCAATTCTCAGCACCAAGGACCTGTTGGTATCTTAGGGAGTGTCATAAAGCATGTGAGAGTAGAGAACAGATATGAGCACCACCTTGTTATTGCTATCAAAATACCTGAGTCAGAAAAGTGGAAGATAGCGATTAGCTAATCATGTGGGAGAAAGTGCTTTCCAATTGGTACTGTGACATTACAGCATTCAAAGCAGCTTGCCACTGAGGTCTGCAAGCAACAGTAATTATAGGCTCTTAGGTGGGATAAAAGGATATTGCTGACAAAACATTTTAGGTCTTCAAAACCATATTCACTCCCTGGGGGCCTTGTACCACATTCTTGGTGGATGTGTTGGGCTGGATTCAGAAGAATGCATAAGAAATTCTTCAAAGCAGAAATACTGTGGCAATACTCTCACGTCTAGGCATACCCTATTCTTCCTGTATCACAACAGCAATATCGTGTATAATATTTAGTACTGGTTTGAAACAAAAAAGAGTATGCAATGCATCCTCTAAGTTTTCCCTGGGAATTTGTCTTTCTTTACTGAAGCTGTTAAGTACAAAGAATCAAGAATGAACTCCAACACCAATTTACTCATCATGTTTTCACTGAGGAAGGACAAAATCCCAGGATTGTTTCACATGCAGGCTTTATTTCAGTCTTTGCACTTTATGTCAACACCAGAAAATCTTTCTGAGATTCATGCTATGTGATAGAGCTAAAAGATGAAGAGACCTCTACATTTTGCAATTTCTCAGTGAATTGAGATTATTCTTTCTATCCTCATAAACTGTTGTGATTTAACATCAGTCAGCAACATAGCACCAGACAACTGGTCATTCAATCCTTCTTCTTCCCAGTGGAATGGATAAGAGAAACAAGAAAATAATAGAACTTGTAGATTGATATAAGAACAGTTTAATAACTAAAACAGAATGTTTAAAATAATAATGAAACAATATAATAGTAGGAATGAAAAGGCATATAAGAAAGAGAACTAAACCTCAAGAAAGACAGGTGATGCACAATGCAATTGCTCACCGTTCACTGACCAATGCCTGAGTAGCTGTCTGGCCCCCACCTCCACCAAATCTCATCAGTTCATATACTGAGCATGATGTTCTATGATATGGAATATCTCTTTGACTATCTCAGGCCAAATGACCTGACAATACACCCTTCCAACTTTTTGTGCACCTGCATGCCAGCTCAACATGGGAAATGGAAAAATCCTTTATGAATGTAAACACTGCTTAGCAACCAATAAAACATTAGTATATTATCAGCATTATTCTCACCCTAATTCCAAAACACAGCACTGTACAAGCTACTAGGAAGGACCTAACTCTATCCCAGCTGAAACCAGGGCATCTATGCAAGCCTTGAAACACGTTTGGTGATATCAGAAGAGGAAAACTGATATGAATTTGTTTTGAAAAGAACATATAGGTTCCCAAATGATGAGCAGTGTGACTTTTCACATCCCTTTTCCTCTCCACAAATCCTAGTCAGCGAGCATTTCAGAAGGTGGAGTTGAGACTCTCCCTAGCTGGGAAGCTGGATTTCAAAAATCATTGAAACCCCTCACAAAAGATGATTTTTTTGGCCTATTATTGAAGCTTAATCATAGTCATCTTCTCTCTCCTCCTTTGCATGTCCCAGGGCTGCAATGAGCACTAGTGCATGGTGCTGGTACTGCCTGCAGCCCTGAGTAACAAGGAAATGCAGAGGAACAAGTTCTCAGGAGCAACCCATAATTTTGCACAGACAGGTTGAAAACTTCCATCTATTATTAACCATGGGTACCAATAATAAAGTGTTTGTGACTAATAACCTAACCTGCAGGCACAGCAATCTAAACTAGATCTACTGTTATCAGTTGCAGCTCAGAGATGAATCTGCATGATCAGAAGTTTTTTAGACCCATTCAGGCCTTTAGCAGCACAGGCTCTGAAGGGCTGCTGCTAAAGTCATATTAAAAAAATCAAAGCAGAAAAATTATACTCTAAGGAAATGATTAAGAATGAGTTAAAGGCACACAGTGATTAAAAAAAATAAATTGGCTTTGCTTTTTGTTAAACTTTCTCACTTAGGCTATCAGCAGAATTGCATTTTGGGCTTTTAAAATCCAAAAATATTGAATTTGAGATAAAGCAAAGAGCATCTCCACTGGAGTTTGTTTCGGACTAAGTCATCTTCCGTTTGTGTCAGCCTCCAGAGGGAAGACAAAAAATATACACTTTTTCTCTGATAAAAATGACAGTGCTCAGAATTGAGTTTCACTCCCTTTTAGTGTTGGGTGTTTTTTTGTTTTATCTTTGTTTGTTTGTGGGGGTTTTGTGTGTGGTTGTGGTTATCATTGTTGTTTTTATGATTTAATGTATGCTAGTTAGAAGGAAGTTGTTCTTCCTTAAGGGGAATGAAGTACCATGGATTGAAAAGCAAAGCACAGTCCCATACTCTGGGAGGGGGATCTTTAGAATCACATTGACAAAAATTTCTGTTCAGATATATAAGTTAGGAGTCTCCAAATGGATATGGAAATGGATTGCCTTAATGGTGGAAAATTTCTACATGCTGCCAGTTTAGTGGGAACATTTTGGAGCACACCACTGGGAGGCTGGAGATTTTGAAATCTAAATTGGAAACAGACGCACATATTACTGATACTGTCTGCAATCTGTAGTGGATCAGGAACAATCCAGGCCAGTGGCAAAAAAGAAGCCTCCCTAGTAACCTGGAAGCTGAGCCTTTCCAAAAATACAGAATAATGACTTCATGACAAAGCAGTATGTTTGACTTAGTGACACACAGGCATCTAGAGTTATGCAGCTTGCCTTTAAAACCAATGTGTGGTGGGACTGCATTAGCGATGAGTTAGCTAGGGCCCTTCTTGATGTGGTGCAATTGCTAAATTTGTAGAAAGCTAGATAATTTTCTGAAGATCAACAATTTCTGCTGAAAATTACCAAAATTTTGAACATGACAGGAGAGAGAAGCCAAGCAGCTAGTATGTCTTGTGACATATGTTGTGAATTTCCTGATCCATCAATTACCCATACTTGTCAAGCAGTCAGTGAAGAAACTCATTCCATGAAAGGGATAACTAAAGAACTTTTAACTGCTGTAAAAATCAATTCTGTTATTATTTCATACAGTGGGTGTTGTTTTTTTTTTAATCTGAAGAGGGACTAATTTGTTAAATCATAAAAAATTATTGTGTATGTGATCAGATCTAGAACATCTTTGTTAAGTGATGAAAATTTCCTTTCTTTGTTTTATGTTCTGTGGATTTTGTTATGATTTTGCAGCACATATAGAAAATTTAGTTTCTTTTTTCCCAAAAGGTTTCTAAAGTTTACAAAAACTGTTGCAAATATGATCCAAAATGTATCAAATCTCCTGTAGTTTACTCTGATAGTTACATGGGTGATTTCAGCCACTATGATGTTTTCTCTCACAAGGAGCTATTCTGGGTTTCCTCTCTCTTTTAGTTTACATATTTCTGATGGGGTGATTCATTTCACAATCTAACTTGTGTTTCCATTTTTACTCTGGTGATACTCATCCTAATTTTTTTTTGCACTCCTAATCAAAGAACTACTTCATGCAATCATGAAGACTAGCCTGCAAGAGAGTTTCTTGCAGCTAAATTTAACTAAGCTGAAAACTTCTGCAGGGGAAGTGGAAAGTGAGTGGGCTTGGAAAATTGATTTAGTTGGAGTATGGTGCTAGTCTTTTAAGTCTCATAACAAGCAATTTTGGCCTTCTGGTTCAGTCAGGCTTTGACAGATGTTTTACCTTTTATCTTCTTTTCCTTCAGATTATAGAAAGGGAAATTTAAGCTCAAGTGCTGTAAAACATTTCATTGATCTGAAAGTGCTGTACATCAGTAAAATATGATGTGGCACTCCTTGATAGCCTGGGCTAGACCTGGGTGTCTTACCAGCTACATCTAAACAAATATAATAATGAGACTCACATTAGATGAAGTACTGGTCAGGAGTTGTTTGTGTTGTTTAATGCTTACTGCAGACTGGAGCAAGGCATGGTCTGTACTAGCTAGTTCCCTCATGGGCATCCCCATGAGGGCCCCATGCCACTTGGCACTTTATATGAAGTCACTCTCTTTTGCTTCTGGAGGTGATGGGAAATTTATCCACATAGATGACAGTAGCACTGTGCTGCTTGGCCTTAGGGTCAAAGAATAAGCATTGGCCACTTTACTCACATTACTACATACAGAGAAATGGGATCTACTTTGTGCATAGCTAGATTAGAGGGAGGAAAAGTCGGCAAGTAGGTTAAATATTTTCTTCTGACAAAGCAGGATTTCACTGCCCATATTTTTCTGCTGCATGAATTCGTAAAGAACATTGAAACCAGCTTTGAGTTTACCCTGAACTGTTAAATATGTAATTATAATAATTTTAGAGTCACTTGTAGATGAGCACAGAACTGTGCAAGAAGCATCAAGGTATTACTCAACATTTCTTGTAATTTGCATAAAACCTCCTGCCAGCTCTGAAGTGAAGATACCTACACCATTGCCTGCACTGTTACAGCACAGAAATTTTCTGATAGTAGCATCACATCCTTGGTGTCATCATTTCAGCCTGGGAAAGAGCAATTCCCACACCTCATGTAGCTGTTGATATGGTCTATACTACTGAATATCTGCCCGTAGATCAGGGAGAAATAACCAAGAGCAGGAAGATGTACAATCAGCTGCACAAATTAAGCGCCCACATGTAAGGACAAAGAACAGACATCCATATAAGATTTCCTCAAGAAATGCTGGGGCAGAGCAGGGGAGAACAGATACACTCTGTGCACTCATCCTGTTTCAGAGAAGACTAATGACAGAAAGAGCGAAACTCTTGCAAGTGTTTGTGAAATGTGAAAACATCTAGGTATGCCAGCTTCATGGGAATGTATTATCTGGCAATGGTCAAGAAAGATTATCCTATATTATGGTAAGGGACATTTAGATTAGCCTTTAGGAGAAATATTAAGAATAGGATAATTAAACTCAACAAAAGGTTTTAGGATGAGACAACAAATGTCTTCCATCTGTCATAAATGATGTCAGAATTATGAGACTGCCAGCTACGTGGCAGGGGACTAGACAAGTTCTTTAAATTGCTTCTAAACCATTTGTTCAGTGATTTTTCTGTGGATGGATGTGTCAGTGGCAAATTTTTTTCAGCCCTCATCTTGGAGTTACTGTGGTGATGGCCATACTGCTGTACAAAATGAGAATCAAGAACAGTTAGGCTTACATAAAAAGCAGTGCTGTTATTGTGAGGCCATAACAGTAATCCAGGCAACTGTAGCTGCATGAGAAGCAGAATGGTTTGGGGAGGCAGAAGGGTGTTGCAGCAGGACATCTTAAACTTTGATTTATACCCTCTTAAACTTTGACTTATACCTACCTTCATTGCTAAGATACAGCATTGGCTTCGTTTGATCTTTTTGTTTTTTAAGGTTTGCTGCTTGCAGAAACCAAAGAAACGTGATTGCCACTGACATATTAATCAATAAGAGGGAGTAAAGAAATGTCAGAGAGCAGCTGGTAATGTGGTTAAAACAAGCTTTGGATCAAGCTGCTCAAGGGATGTAAAGACTAATAAGTGGAATGGATGCTAGCAGCAAAAAGCAGCTTAGAGATGTTGCTCTGTTAACAGCCTTAAAAGAGAAGCTTAGCACAATGGCCCTTCATTCATAGCTGATTCTGGATGGAAGTCAGTGGGGAAGGAGAGAGATGATTATAAAAAGCCTACAAGATGCAAGGATGAGGGGTTGGACTTGACCTCCAGAGGTCCCTTCCAACTCCTACTGTTCTATGATCCTATGATATTGGAGCAATGGTTTACAGGAAGGCTTAGACCTGAAACCTTGTGGTTCTGAATACATGAGTACGGGATTGGACAAAGCAACAATAATCAGTGTATTATATGGCCCTCTGTGAATATTTCTCCTTGATGAATCTATGCCAAAGTACAAAACATGAAATAGTCCTTGTGGAAAGGCTGGTTCTTTAGATTGGCATGATTCAGTGAAAAAATAGAGACTATTAACAGCAGTTTGATAATGTCATATGTTAGAATGAAAGCAAACTAAGATAAAATTAAACAAATTGTAACTAAAAAATGAATTGCTGTTAAGCTTACAAGCAGAGAGAGATCAGCTTCCAACCAGTTCATTGCCATAGAGTCATAGAATCCTAGAGAATCATAGAATGTTAGGGGTTAGAAGGGACCTCCAGAGATTATCTGGTTTTACGCCCCTGCCCAAACAGGATTACCTGGGGCAGGCCACTAAGGAACATGTCCAGGTTGGCTTTCAGAGATTACCTCTTGTTAGGATCAAGTAATTATTTCCAGCACTACAACAGTGGTAACAGGAAATTGGGCTGCTACAAGAAGCTGAGTTTATAAGTTCAGAATATTGAAGCTCTCAGGATTCCTTCTTAGGTGCTACACAAGGTACTGCATCCAATAAATTCTGTGCATAGTGTCTTCCAACAGTTTGTCACTGTCAGGGACAGAAATGCCAGGTTGTGCTGTCCCTCCTGTGTGGCACTGGCAGGACTAATTATGGCCCTGTTGCTGAAACCTCCCAGCTCATGTCAAAGGGGTGCCAGCATGACGACATTCTCTTCCTGAGAGCTCTTTTGACGATGTAACTGGTGGCACTCAGTGCAGCTCTTTTCAACATTATATGATTCACTCTTAGTTAAAACATTATGATTCAGGGAAGAGTTTTAGCTTCATGATTAATTCAGGTCCACCTTTCACTACTTCCCAAAAACTTGTAATCAGTAGGTGACTTGCCTTAGTCAAGAAAAACTAAAAATAAGCCAAATTCAGCATTTTTTTCCAGAGAAAATTAAGGCTCTTCATTTCAGAGTTACACAGCCAGCACCAGGGCAAGATGAGACAAAGATAGCCATATTAGCTCCATTATGAATATGTCATTTTTTGTGAGAACTGCTGGCAATTCTACAGAGCTGATTTCTACACTTGAAGAGCTGCAAACCCCATGATCCCATAAGAATAAGCGTTACGTACACTTCACATAGTGTCAATTTGAATTGGACAAGGTCCAGAGCCTCCATCCAGAGCCTCAACACATGAGTAAACCCATTCTTTGAGCTCCAGGGGAAAAAGAAAAAAATTTTTTTAAAAAGTGCCTGAAGCCACTGAGTGTAGCATGCACTCCTAATTTTCATTTGGGGCAGCAGGAGTCATAGTCAGTCAGCTAAAGAGAAATTAAAAGGCAGTTTGATGTCCTTTTCCAGAAGAAGTAATGAGGATAAACTTTCCTTTATACAAAATTTGTAGAAGTGAGTCACAAAACAAAGGGACTCACTGACTCATCTTTCTGGAAGGAACAGTGGGAAACAACAGTAGCATCTCTCCTTATGTAAATTCAGCCTGGCTGGCAGCCAGATGGAGAAGAACTGTGGAGATGTATTTAAAGTTAATTCAGCCCTGTCTAGAGCTGAGCCTGGGCCCGGCTAAGGTTGGGCAAGTTGGGAAAGAAGATACTGGAAATTGGTGGTGAAGAACAGTTAAATGTTGTCAAGTACTGTATGAGATATTAATTTGTACATCCTCCTTCTTAAAAAACCTTTGCACATAAGTGTCTTTCATGAGACAGAATGAGTTTCCTCCACAACACTTGAAAAACAAGCTAACAAATACAAAATTATTTCAATTTCTGATACTATCAACTGTGATCTTCCAAGAGAACAAATGCACAGATCATGCAGTCAGGTCTCCATCCTTAAGGAGCTCTGTTTCAATCCAGGATACCACACTCATGTAGTGTAGGTTGTCTTGAGCACTCTGTTTTCATGTGTCATAAAAGTGTAACATGGTGGCTCATGCTAGCACAATGCGGTGAATGTCTCTGGTTTTATCTTTCTTAGCACTCAGCTTAATTTGTTGCTGAGCATATAAATCCCTGAAAATTAATTTCTTTTAAAAATCATGTATGGCTCAAAATTCAGTTTCAGGAATGACATGTAACAGCACATTCCTGAAAGACCATCTGATGGCACTAAGTTCATCAGGGGTAGGATAATGCCACATCACCCACTGGGGTGTTGCACAGGGATCTGTAATAAGGAGACTTCAAAAAATGAGCAGGGACTCTCTTGTAGTAAATAACTCTGCTTCATTTCGATGTCTGATGCTACAGTTACAGGCTTTCAATGGACTATTTTATTTATTTATTTTAATTTAATCTCTAACCAAGCTGACAGGTACTGTGACAATAGAAACAACGAAACAGATGTACACAAAGGGGGGTTTTTGTACTTAGAAATACATGTAACTGCTGCAACACTTTGCCTCTGCTTCTTTGTTTCCATTATGTATTCTGTGGGTTTGGGATGCTCCTTATGCACATTAGGGCAAAGGTATGCAGCTGTGAATTCAATGAGATGGGGGAATTCAGAACTGATAGTTGAATATTCAAGTGACATTTACAGGCTCTGACACCCAATTTAGCAAATATATGCACAAGCTAAATTTGCAGTCCTATACTTCTATGATATTATAATTGTGCCTTTTAAAGGCAGGTGTTTGCTGGAGTAGTTTATAGGTTCATCTGAATTTCTTTTAAAGTTATTTTTTAAAGAAAATACTATTTTCCTAAACCTCTAATCCAGCTGGCAAATAGCTCAAATAAATCTTGTTTAACTTTGAAAAATAATGTAGTAGCCAGCTGGCTGTAATCAGAAAATATTCACCCCACAGGTGAACTTCGCTATATCTTCAAGTATTGTGCTAATGTAACAGAGGTGCGAGCAGATTCAGATTAATGCCTTCACAATGAACTTTACATCCCTAATTCAGTGGAATAATTTGTAGGACAAAGATATGAGGATCCAAAGATGTATAATTAAATTTGTAACCTTAACTACACCTATAGCAACTATTGCAGCTCCCTGTAGAATCACCATGGCAACCCATAGATGCCACAAAGCTACAAATCCTGCTATTTCAGTTACACTCACAAGATCTATTGTTTCTCTTTTATTGTATTTGTGTATGTTTCAGTCTCTGGAGCTATCCAGCTCAAACCATGGACAGTTACCTAATCATGGAGCTCTGTTTGGGTGAAAGAGAGTCAGAAAGCAAGCCACATGCCAGTTGGGGTGTTTTTGTGGGGTGTGTTTGTTTGTTTGTTTGTTTGTTTCCGACTTCATTCTGGGGCAGTTTTTGCATATAATTTGGCATCAAAGATGATGCCAAACTATGTCTTTGCATATTCAGAAGTCCAAGAGTGTCTTGATGTTTAGGAAATTCCACCAGGATCATCATTCTCAACTACCCAGTTCCCACAGAAATCTGTCAGTGAAAGCATTTTAATAAACAATATAACAACTGCATCAATTCCTATCCATTAATCTTAGAATTATACAAAATTTTGCATTTGTCTTCTAAACGTATGTTCATAGAGGCAAATAAAGCCTGTTCATGGCATCTTTGGACCAAAAACCCCCCAAAGTTAAATTACTGATTTGTCTGGAAAGGGATTGCTGTTTCTGCTCCGAGGTGCACGGAGGTGAATATAGATTTGTGATAGTCCATCTTAAACCACAAGACCCACCGGTGCTAGCTGAAGTCTAAACAAGGGAGTAACACTAGTTACTTGACTTGTGCAGGATTGAGGTGAGATACACTTTATAACAGTATATTAGAATAACAGTATAACATTAGAATAACATGTATTAGAATAGCCTAGGTTAGGCTCACATGATCCATCCTGAAACACAACCCTATGGTTTATACCACCAGTTATGCCAAAAAGAAAGGTGCTGTGATCAGAAAATGCAGCTCTCTGACATAATTAGCTGCCTGGTCTGGCTGCTGGAGAAGGATTCCTGTGTCTTTGCTTCATATCCTGTCTACTGGATGCAAAATACCTGTCTGTGGGGCTGCCTTCATGCAATCCCAGCTTCAATGAGCACTTCTATGATTGAAACAAAATGCTAGGGATAGAGATGAATACTTTCAGGCTTGTAATAATCTTTACAGTTTGGCTTCTTACCAGCCATTTACGTAATCTATTATAATGAGAAGTATTTCTCCAAGTATCTAAAGGACCACTTAAACTCTGACTTATATTCATGGGTAATTAAACAGACACAACTTGTTTCACGTATAGTTTTCCTTGTTGTGGTGGTTAATCAGAGTTTCAGTACAAACCAAACAGGTAGTTGTCTGATTGTCCCTTCTCCCCTCCTTAGCAAGTCCTGGGTCTCAGAGGAGTAACAATTATCCGCTTTGTGACAGTAGATAGATAACTGGGGCAGTGTATTTTGCACTTCCTGCTGGCATTTTTGTTATCTTGCTGAAGCAGACTATGCAACAGATTTGGTAACCAGAGGACATGAATCTGTCTTGTCGACAGGGGATAAATGTGTGGCAACGACAGCTTTTTGTGATGGTGATTAAGGATGTCTGGCTGTCATGGTGTATTTGCATTGGTTGGTGTGACTACACAGCTCCAGAAGAGTGTAGCTTCTCTGTTTGTCCTTACAGAAAGTTCAACTGAAGTGCTACTGGGCCTGTTTAGTAAAACATTCATTTCAGTTTATTCCTGTTTTGTCTAGATCACTAAGAAGGTTTTCTTTATAATGGCTTTATAGTGGCTTTTCCATGGAAAAAATGCAATTTAGGATGTCCATAAAATGATTCTTGTCCTGTGCCAGGTCTCAAAGCTTGCCTTTTGCTAACATTGTGCCTTGTCTACCATGAGTGTTTTCCTGTCTTCAAAAGGTTTGTAATCAAGTACTGAGAGCAGTTTCTCTTTCGCTGAAACCTACTGAGCTAGCTCAGCAATGTCACGTGTGTGAAGGTAATGCCTTCCAGGCTCTGACCTTGTTCAGCATTCACCTTTAAGAATTTTTGTTTCAATGGAGGTAGAACTAGGCTGTTTATAACATCCACTGTTTCTGCTTCCATCACTGGAGAATGCATACAGGAAATATCTCACGTGTCCCTAAGACTAAGTGAAGAGAACTCAACACATTACATCAGGATTGGTTTCTCCAGAGATCAGTTAGAAACTTGAGAAAGCCTTTAGCTCATAACCAATGAATTTAGATGCCTAAATTCATGTGTCCACGTGAGTCAGATTATTTCAGGTCTTCATTACAGTCAGTAGAGACCTAAAGCTTTATTCAGATAGCTAAATTGCTGCATGTCAGGTAACAACATAGGGCTTGTAAACCTAGGACCAACCTGTGCCTTTCTGGATCAGCAGCTGGACTCCAGGTGGTATCACTTGGGGCATCTCAAATGACCTTAGTCTTTGCTGAATCACATCTCTAGAGGCAGACACATAAATAAAGATGTTTGTGTTGGAGCTAAATCCTTTTACCTGGAGCATTAATGATCACAATTCACACTGGATACTGGAAGCAAATTGGAAACTTCTTAGGTTTGCACCAAAGTTTGCTGAAGCTGATGCAGATGCATTAATGGCTTTTGGAGTGTGTCCTTAAATAAATGTCATACCATAAGATGTGATGCTTGGAAACAGCTGTGGTGGCTTTTTGCTTGTTTGTTTGTGGGGGTTTTTGTTCTGTTTTGTTTGGCTTGGTTTTGGTTGGGTTTTTTTGTGTGTGTGCGTGTTGTTTTGTCTTTTCTTCACTTGATCAAATGTACCTAGTTTACAGAGGAGAATAATGATGTGTCTTTTAATTAGCAGTGATATTAACTGATTCTGGGAATCGTGCTTTGTTCTTTCTTTTCCACCTTGTCACATTTTTTCCACTAAGATACAGCAGCATGCAAATGAGTGCACAATGTTAGGTTTTTTTGTTGTTTGGTTGGTTGGTTTGGTTTTGTTGTTTTGTTTTTACGAAAAGTAGATTGATGTCATAGAAATGACTAGAAAAAAAGAATACACAGACTTCTATTTTGAAATGGAAGAATACAACCATCCAGTCTGACCTCAAACATAGCAAGGTTCTGAGAATTTTTTCAAATATGCCATCAGGGAAGGAAATTGGTCTTTATCTGGGAAGAATTCCCCAGCTGATCAGTAAAAGTGAGCAGGTAGCTCACTCCTTGTCCTATCTGTTTACAGCAGGTAGATAGATATATACTTAGGAGGATTAAAAAAATCATGATAAGATGCTGAATTTTACTGGCTCTCATAAACAAAGCTTTACTGTAAATGAGCACTTCAGATGAAAAAGAAATTAAAGGTTGCAGCTACAGGTAAATATAAATATATATATATAATTGCTGTACTTGCTGATTGTCCTCACATGTTTCTACAAAAAGCAATGAACAGGACATTAAGACTTTCCTTCCACATCTTTTTTTATCTTGATCCCATGTACAGAGGTTGGCATCTAGGCCATTCTGCAGATGAGGCTAATCTTTTCATGGCTGTAGTAGGGATGCTAGGGTTTTGGGTGGGTTATTTTTTTTGGGAGGGGAGGGGCTGTTGGGATTTTTTAAGTCCCTTGGTGAGAATATTTGAATTGTCATTGAATTGACTGCTGAAAATTCACCTTGACGTCTCAGAGCAGACTGCCCCAAAACTGTTGCTGAACTTCAAAATGTTGCAGTGCCAGAATTATATGCTCCAAAAATAGAGGAGTTAAACTGACTTAGACAAGTTTAATTAATCACTGTGTTTTGGAAGAAAAAATAGCATGATTGTCTGTTGAAGTGAATAATACAATAATACAATAATACAATAATACAATACACCAGGTTGGAAGAGACCTTCAAGATCATCGCGTCCAACCCATCAAACAATCCAACCCACCCAACAACTAGACCATACAGCCAAGCACCCCATCAAGTCTTCTCCTGAACACCTCCAGTGAAGGTGACTCCACCACCTCCACGGGTAGCCGATTCCAATGGCAAATCACTCTCTCCGTGTAGAACTTCTTCCTAACATCCAGCCTAAACCTGCCCTGGCGCAGCCTGAGACTGTGTCCTCTTGTTCTGGTGCTGGCTGCCTGGGAGAAGAGGCCAACCTCTGCCTGGCTACAACCTCCCTTCAGGTAGTTGTAGAGAGCAATAAGGTCACCCCTCAGTGTCCTCTTCTCCAGGCTAAGCAACCCCAGCTCCCTCAGCCTTTCCTCATAGGGCTTGTGTTCCAAGAGACTGAAGAGACAGTTCGGACAGCAATTAGGTTGCTCAGAGGCATTGTTGGAAGGCATCAGTGTACTAAGCAAGAGCAAGCCCTGTTCTTTTTGGCTCTTGCTTTTGGAAAGCGTGACAGAAACCATTTCAATACAACCCTTGTGATATGAGTCTACTAGCTTACACTACTGGGGCCCCATTCAAATCCACTGGAAGCAAATATCTCCTTGGCTCAGTGGATTGAATCCATGCTCCAGAATGCTTTCAACATGTTCATACAGAAACTTACTTTCAACTGTGTGACCAAAGAGAAGAGCAGAAGAGATAACCTGGGACAAGAGGGAAAGGAGATAAATATTCTTGGACATGTTGCTATATGTTACTTGGTTAAAAGGTGAGATTGATAGCATTCATGAAGCAGAACATAACAAGGGACAAAACAAAGTAACCAGCTCCATCTTCTGCTATTCCTGAGAGGGCTCTGATGGACCCTGGACCTGAATCATCACTGCATCCTGTCTCACTGGCCCAGCCTCACTCTGATGCTGAGGATATAATTTTCCTGAATGTGGTCTTCTGGCTTGTGTCTTTCTTAGAGCAGCCCCATTCCCACTGCTCCTTGACATTAGGTAATCTCAACACATCTCTTATTTAACACCGTGGATACCTGACGAGTCAAAAGCTCACCCCCTACTGTTGTCACTGGTGGCAAGAAGCTGATTATTTTTAAGTTAGTTCAGATCTGCCTTCTGCAAAGAGGCATGTGAGTTTCCTAATTTCTTTCCCTGGTCAGTTTCTAGCTATCAAACACAGAGGGCCCTATTTACCTATGCCCCATTTTAGTCCCATTTGGATTACACAGACCCACCTTTTGACATCGTGGCATCTAGTGTGAACCCCAAAGCACCAAGAACCATTTTTTACTTCATAAACTAATTACATCTCCCCTGACTGTCAAATTCAGCACAGCAGTTCAGCTATGCTGTGAATGCCACAATATTTTACTAGGTCATCCTCCACAAAAGGACTGTTAATTTTAGAACACTTTTTTCCCAAGAAAGAAGTAAACAGCATTGTCAACCACAGTCAGGCACAGTGAAACTGCTTCTACAGCAGTAGTGCCTCAGCTGGACCTTTTCCCCATTTGGTAAGAGGGATCTCACCCTGGGTAATTCACTCAGCCCTGCCATGAATATTGCTAACCAGTGGCAGAAACAGGTTCAGGTCCCTCTGATCTGTGTTCTGCCAGATGATACAGCCACACTCTTAAGCTCTTAGGGTCCGGATGGGGTGCTTGGTGCCATGGTTTAGTTGATTAGATAGTGTTGGGTGATAGGTTGGACTCGATGATCTCAAAGGTCTCTTCCAACCTGGTCTATTCTATTCTATTCTATTCTATTCTATTCTATTCTATTCTATTCTATTCTATTATTCTATTCTATTCTATTCTATTCTATTCCATTCCATTCCATTCCATTCCATTCCATTCCATTCCTCTTCAGTTGCACTAGGGACTTAGACAAAGTTGTCTGTGTAAGCTGCATGTAGCTAGGACTTGCAGAAGCCCTTTGCCATGCCGAGGCTAGGACCCTAATTACAAACCAATGGTCCCCTTCCTAAAATCACACAGAAGCTAAACTCAGAGCATATTCTCCTATATGATTTGTAATAGTCCTTTGAAAACCAGAAATTCTAATGGGAAAACTGATAACCCCTCAAGTCCAGAGGTGCTGTTGAGTGCTACTGTAATAAGGTAGTGTATATTCAGTGTAAGGATAATGGGTATTGTGGGATTTATAACAAAGCCAAAAGTCAGTAGAAGATTCAGATGATATAATGAATTGCAGCAATTAAATATGATTGATTGATTGATGAGATCATTAGAAAGCTGATTTGAATTGCAGGTCTGGTAATTCATCACTCTGTGGCCTCAGCATTTTTAATGATATTTGAGGAGCACTTGCAGGTTTTCCTGCACTGTTTTTTTCAGGCCCCTAATTATAAATAAGGTGCCTTAAGATGTTTTTAAATCAGTGGGCAGTCTAGTGTCACTGTCTTTCACTGTAATCAGAGTTGCAGGCATTCACTGAACTTTCCTTTTGAATTATTTAAGATGTAGATCATTGCAGAATTACAACATAGATTTTCTTTCACAGTGTACAACACGGCAGTGGAAAATTCCACTGTAATAAGACTGGAAGGTTAACTTCTTTCATAGTTAACATTTTTTTGGGTGCTAATTAAGAAGCAAACCAGAATCTACATTCCATGCATTGTTAATCATATTTCATTAATTAACAAACATGCACCAGTTAGTCTGAGGCATGACATTTTCCAACACATTCCTTTTAGCTGGTTTAGTAGGTTGTACTTACATCTCTGTGCATGCAATCTAGCCCATCACTTGAAAATATTTTGCATATACATATAAATCTGGAGTTGTAAGAGTTTGGTCAAGTAACAAGGCATTTGCTTTGTAGAGGCTGAAAATTAACAGCCACAGTCAGACCTGAAAAATTAATGGATTCTAGTTCATTTTCCAGGTCTGACAGCTTCTACCCCAGAGCATTATAGAGTAAAATGTCCAGGGTGTATGGCACCTTTAAAAGCAGCCTCCATAGTCTGTGGGAACATCTAACAAATAGTGAATCCACCTGGGTGATATTTCTGGACCTGGCCTTAAGAAAATGAAAAGCAGAGATGCCACTTACACTTCATGTCTAATCAATTTGGCATGCTTGTCCTTAAACAGCTGGAGGACAGGGACATTCTGTCTTCCTTCTGCCTTGCTTCTTCCCACATGCCTTGCTGCTCATAGTTTCTACCCAGTGCTGACTTACATATGTGCCTTTCATTCCATCACTTCTAACATTATGGCTTCTGCAAAGCACAATATGTGTGCACCCATCTTCCATGCCCATGGCTCCCAGGTTTCTCAATTCTTTCAAGAGGGCTAAGAGTTCTGGAGGTCTCTGTCTCCCACTGATGTTTTGAACCCTTGTGATGGTCTTTTTTTCCAGCAGCAGAAGTAGACTGATGTGATTCCCTTGGGCTTCCCTGATGGGCTCCTGCAAAAGAATAAAACTATCCTCTTTTGCTTTTCTCTGAATTTTTGTTGTTGCTGGTTTGGGGTTGGGTTGTGTGGGGTTATCTTGATTTTTTTTGGTCTTTTTATTATTATTTTAAATTTCCCTGGTCTGGGAGATTGGGTGGGCATGCAGCATTTCACCTAAGACATGAGTTCAGTCTGATATAGGCTGAAGTGGACAGCAATATGCAGAATTTTCTGCTAATTGGGAATGCCAGGGAAAATCTGAGGTCTGGCACACCAGATTATTATGTTTACAAGACAAAGGCTTCTCTTTGCAGCTGCAGTGAAAAAAATGGCATTCTTGACAGCTTTCCTGCCCAGCTGGTGGCAAAGGGGCTTACAGGAATGGTAATGTCACCGTGGGGGGGGGGGGCAGGATGTGACTCACTCAGCCTCTGTCCTCTGCTGCTCATCTGAGTACATCCAGCGTAAAAATGCTCACCTCCACATCAGGGACTCTCCAGTCTTCATACACTCATGACACCTTTGCCATTTAACAGTTTTCTTTTCTCCTGCATAAGAACCAGGTGACAATTGCTTACTTGGAGCTCTGATACTGTTAGGGGTTTAAGAACCGTAGAGAAGTCTTCCAGGGACTTGATAGCCCAGGAGGTAGCCACTGGAAAAGTGTGATTTTTGTTATTCCATTCCCATGATCATAGAATCATAGAATCATAGATTCTGTGATTTTTGTTATTCCATTCCCATGATCCTGCATCTACTCCCCTATATAAATGGGCATAATTGTTTGTTCTTCCCCTTGTAGAGAACAACGAGGTCTCCTCTTAGCCTCCTCTTCTCCAAACTACACAGTGTCAATTACCTCAGCCATTCCTTGTAAGACTCATTCTCTAGGCCCTTCATCCACTTTGTTGCCGTTCCTTGGACAAGCTCCAGCATTTCAATGTCTTTCTTTTAGTGAGGGGCCCAAAACTAGACGCAGTATTCACCTGCCTCACCAGTGCTGCATGCAGGGGCACAATCACCTCCCTGCTCCTGCTGGCCACACTGTTCCTCATACAGGCCAGGATGCTATTTGCCTACTTGGCCACCTGAACATACTGCTGTCTCATGTTCAGATGACTGTCAGCCAGCACCTTTGGGTCCTTTTCTGACAGGCAAATTTCCAGCCACTTTGCCACAAGCCTGTAGTGTTGCATGGGATTTTGTGACCCACAAGTCAGATGTGACACTTGGCTCTGTAAAGACCTCTGTCTGAATAGATGGTAATAGATTAAATAAATTATTCTGAATTTTTAACACCTTATACTTTAGAATGAGGTTTCTAATAGCAGCATAATGGACCTTGCAGTTGTGGTTTGTGTGTCTGCTTTTATTATATTTTTCACAAATATAAGTACATTCCTTCTTCATAACATTTGGCATAATTAGATCTTGTCGCTGCTCTTTGCCTATATTGTTTTCAGACCTGTTTGCAGCATTGGGTATTTCTAATAAGGTTTTAATGCTGATGTATTTTTCTCCCAAAAATGAAAAATCAGCAAATGCAAACAGATTTGGGGAGTATACATGAGAAGAGTAAAAGAAGAAAGATTCAATTTTAGATCTTATGTCTTATCAGATTATGTGATGTGATTTGAAGCACCTGTCTTTTTCAGAGCAATTTACAAACTTCGTAGGAATTCTAATTCACCATCTGAAAAAATAAAACGAAGACATAACATAACAAAAAAAAACTAGAAAAAAATATTGTGCTGGTTGTCTATTAAATACATATTCTGGGCAGTGACTGACGGGAGAGCAGCCCTGAGGAGAGAGACTTGGGGGTGCTGGTGGACGAGAAGCTCAACAAGAGCTCTCAATGTGCACTTGCAGCCCAGAAAGCAAATCAGATCCTGGGCTGCATCAAGAGAAATGTGGCCAGCACATCAAAGGAGGTGATTCTCCCCCTCTACTCAGCTCTGGTGAGATCCCACCTGGAGTACTGCGTCCAGTTCTGGAGCCCCTATTACAAGAGGGATGTGGACGTGCTGGAATGTGTCCAGAGAAGGGCCACAAGGATGATCAGAGGGCTGGAGCACCTCTCCTATGAGGACAGACTGAAAGAGTTGGGGCTGTTCAGTCTGGAGAAGAGAAGGCTCCGAGGTGACCTCATTGTGGCCTTCCAGTATCTGAAGGGGGGCCTACAAGAAGGCTGGGGAGGGACTTCTCAGGATCTCAGGTAGTGATAGGACTAGGGGGAATGGAATGAAGATGGAAGTGGGGAGATTCTGGCTGGATGTGATGAGGAAGTTCTTCCCCATGAGAGTGGTGAAGCCCTGGAATGGGTTGTCCGGGGAGGTGGTTGAGGCCTTGTCCCTGGAGGTGTTTAAGACCAGGCTGGAGGAGGCTCTGGCCAGCCTGATCTAGTGTGGGGTGTCCCTGCCCATGGCAGGGGTTGGAACTAGATGACCCTTGTGATCTCTTCCAACCCTGACTGATTCTATGATTCTATGATTCTAAGTTCAACATTCAAGTTTTAGCATCACAGCTCAAGAAAAAGAGTAGACTAACTTGGACTAGGTGATGAGAGCCTAGATATGATGATCAGACATCTAGAAACAGCAACCTCCAAGGGACAATTGAATGCACACTAGCTGTTTGGTCTTAAAAGGAGACGACTAACCAGACACATTGTAACAGTTTTGAAATGAATAAAAGTCCACCAGGAAGAACTGATAACAATCTGTTCAATGACATGACTGGGATCAAGAGAAGAGCTCTTGGATTTGAACTCAAAAAAAAAAAAAAAAAAAAAAAAAAAAAAAAAAAGGAAAATTTCCAATATTTAAGATTAGACACTCTTTAAAACTTTATAAGCATTCAGTAAGTGAATCACAAAGCTGAAAACAGATTGTCTAGAGTTCTGGTGTCTCAATTACTGGATGTTTTTATGAGAAAAAATGACAAATGTCTTTTGATTTATATATAATCACATATAATTAACCCTAGTCTGAATCAAGACGATGAGTAAATTATACCTTTTGTCACTTAATCTCTGAGGGCCCAGATCAGAAGCGATGCATTAATACCATTTGGGTTTTCATGGCATTTTTAATGATGGGATTTTAAACACGATGCGGGAAGAAAACACCTTCTGAATCATTCTGACAAGCAGTGTATTGCAAAGAGAACTGCAAGTACAAACAAAATAAGCAAACTGAGCAAACAGTTCATCACAGACAGGAAGTGCAGCCAGGTTGGATATCATCAAGACAAGCAATTTACCATTAGCAAATTGCTCTTTGCTGAGGTATTTTAAAGAAATATATTTTTGTGGAGAAATTCCATCTCACAGATTAATGCATTTTCACAACTTTCCATGTTCTGTCTTTATACTTACAGAACAGAGTAATTTTCTTATTTGCTTACCTAAAAAAAACTGATTTCAAATATGTGTGTGACTATACACATAAAGAGTTAATTAAAGTGGAAGAAATCATGGTTGGAGCAAAGTATTTTCATAGATTCATAGAATGGTTTGCATTGACAGGGTCCTTCAAGATTATCTAGTTCCACCCCTGCTGCTGTGGGCAGGGACACTTTGCACTAGACCAGGCTGCTCAAGGCCTCATCCAGCCTGGCCTTGAACACCTCTAAGGAAGGTGCCTTCTTTGGCAACCTGTTCCAGTGTCTCAGAACCTCCATTGTGAAAAATGTCTTCCTAATATCCAGTCTAATTCTACCCTCCTCAGTCTTCAATCCACTCCTTCTCATCATATCACTACAAGCCCTTGCAAAATGTTCCTTCCCAGCTTTCTTCTAGGCCCCTTTCAAGTACTGGAAAGCTGCTATAAGGGCTCCCCAAAGCCTTCTTTTCTCCAGGATGAACAGCCCCAACTCTTGCAGCCTGCCCCCAGAGGGGAGCTGCTGCAGCACTCTGATCTTTGTGGCCTTCTTCTGGACCTGTTCTAGCAGTTTGGCGTCCTTATGCTGGGGGCACTAGAACTGTCTTCAGTACTCCAGGGGGTGTCATGAGAGATTCTTTTGGAAGAAAACAGTTTTATTAGTTTTAAATAAAGCACTTAGAAGAAGAAGGTTTGGGTACTGCATCAGAGGTATATGTCAGAATCATTCTATGTCTTGTGGAAAGAGCCTTCTACTTTCCCTCAAGCTGCAAGAAAAATGATCCTAGATTTTTAGTAAAATCAGACACCGTTTAAGCATATATTTTGGGAATGCCTCTGGGTTTTGGAAACCATATGTACATAACAGGATGAACAGTGGCTATGTCTCCATTTTCAGTCTATAGTTGAAACGTTTTTAGTTTGTTTCCTTTTTATTATGAGTAAGGTTGCCTTCAGTTTTTATGAAAGTACATTATAGGCTTTATAATAATATCACTCAGATGCAGCTTATGATGAAACTTAGAGTGTGGCATAGGAATGATGGTGGTCTTTATCTCCTGAAAAGCATAAAATATCTGAGTGAAAGTATTTGAAGTACTAAGGTGCCCAGAATATTTAATTTCTCTTTAGAAAGAAATTCACCATTACTGAGCATAAGGACGAGGTCAGTCTGCTGTCAGTGTTCTGCCTAATGCTGCTAGGAGCATAGAATCATTGAATCAATAAGGCTGGAAAAGACCTCAAAGATCATCAAGTCCAACCTGCCACCAAACACCTCATGACTACTAAACCATGGCAACAAGTGCCACGTCCAATCCTCTCTTTAGCACCTTCAGGGATGGTGACTCCACAACCTCCCAGGGCAGCACATTCTAACTGCTAACAACTCTCTCTGTGAAGAACTTTCTCCTCACCTTGAGCCTAAACTTCCTCTGGTGCAGCTTGAGACTGTGTCCTCTTGTTCTGGTGCTGGTTGCCTGGGAGAAGAGATCAAGTCCCTCCTGGCTACAACCTCCCTTCAGTTAGTTGTAGACATGTTTGCCTTTCTGCTGCAAGGGCACATTGCTGGTTTTATGGCCAGCTTGCTGCTACCAGGGCCACTAGGTCCTTCACTGAAGAGCTGTTTGCTAGAAGCCTGGCCCCTAGCCTGTTGTGGTACATGAAGTTATTCCTCCCCAGGTGTAGAACTTTGGTCTTCACATTGTTGAACTTAGTGAGGCTCCCTTCTGGCCAAAACTGCAAACGTGCTGGGAGTACACTCTATCCTGTCGTTCCTGGGTGTGGTAGTTTTAAGCTATGCTTTTAAACTTTTTCACAGATCTTGAATAGAAAATAGTAAAATGTAAATAAATCACTATTGGGTGTAAAAAGGAAATTAATGATAGTTCTAAACAATTCCATTGGCGAGATAAGGTACTTAAGCTAGCAATGTAAACAATTTCTATCCTGTTGCTTCTTTGCTCTGGGAGAGATCCTAGCTTGCTTCTGCTTGACCTTGTCTTCATTGTTTTGGCTAAGTCTAGTGTCTCTCTCTGTTCCTTTCTCTTATCCCTTTTATGTATGGGGGGGGAGGGGAGAAGGGGGTGTGGAGCAGGGAGGGAGAATAGAATAGAACAGAACAGAATGGAATAGAATAGAAACTATTAGCTCCCCTGGTCTTTGACCAGGGGGATCCTTGTGCTGTTTATTAATTGTAAATACCTGTAAACATTGTAAATATTGTATATTTTGTACATATTTATTGCTGCCCAGGAAGGTGGCTGAGTCATAATCCCTCGAGTTTTATTTAAAAGCGGCATGCCTGTGATCCCTGGGAGCAAGATTTAGTGGTGGACTTTACAATGTCAGATGTCAATGATATTAAAGGTCTTTTTAATCTAAATAACACTATGATTCTGTGGTTCTTTCTGATAGCAACACAGCATGAAGGCATGAGAGGTCCAATAGGTTTCTGAAGTGTGCTGATGACAATTTCCTTACATAGGTGGTGAAGGAGCTGGTGAGGGGAGATGTTCTGATGGAGTTTACACTAACAAACAAGGCAGAATTGATCAGGGATGTAAAAGCTAGTGGCACTTATTGGCTGCAGCAGCAATGAGATAGTGGAGTTCAGGGGAGAAAACAAGACAAATATAAAAAAAGGATCACAGGTCTGGCATTCAAAGAGCAGATGTTAGGTTGTGCAATGGTTTGTTAGGCAGAATCCCATGGGATACAGGACTGGAGAGAACAGTCCAGTAGAGCTAGTGGATTTTCAAGGATCACTTCCTCCAAGAGGTGAATTTTTATGTGCAGGCAGTCAGGCAAAGGCAGAAAGAGGCCTGGATGGATAAATACAAAGCTTCTGACTAAACTAAAAGGAATGCACACAAAAAGTGAAAGCAAGGGCAGGTGACTCAGGAGGAATATAGACATTGTTCATAGATGGAGTAAGGAAATCCAAAGTTTATCTGGATTTGGATCTTACAAAGGATGCAAAGGGCAGCAAGAACAGCTTTTACAAGTTTGTTAGTAGAAGAAGACTGGGGAAAATGTGGGCCTGGTGCTGAATGTGGTAGGGGCCTTGGTGACTAAGAACATGGAAAGGTTGAGTTATTCTCTGTCTTCTTCATCTTAACCTTTAGCAGTAAGACTGACCTTCAGGAATATCAGGGCTCTGAGACCAGAGGGGAAGTCTGGAGCTAGGAAGACTTGCCTTCAACAGTGGAGGGTTAGGCTAGAGAACATTTAAAGAAACTGGACATGCACAAGTCCACATGAACAGGGTTGCTGAGGGAAGGAAGAAAGGAATGTAGCAGGCAGTTGAAAAAAGATTCTCCTCTTAAGCCAAGACAGCGACTGGTGGGAGAAGAACTATTTTCTACGGCTTTTTCCATGCACTGATCCTAGAACTTCAGTACTGGGGGCAGGCTGAACAAAGATACAGACATCTGAGGCTGGACTTATTGATTCAGCTGATTAAGCTTTTCAAGCCCTTTATGAGAAGAGGTATTTATGGAACCTGGAAAAAAAGTTCATAGATAGGCCTCAATAATTGATGATAATGTCTTGTCTATCATCCTAGTGCCAGTTATAAATTGTATACAGGAATAACTTCACCATTAAACAAAAATGTCTGTCTTGCTGACATGAGCAGAGTAGTTGTTAACAGAAAACAGGGCACTAAATAGCAGGGCTTGTGTGGAAAATGAGGAGCAGTTTGAACTCCAGGTGGTGTGTGAGAGAAGCAATGATTGCTTAGGCTAGAAGGGAAAGAGAAGCCAGTACTAACATAATTAGTACAGCAAATCTGTGTAAGTGGTTTGCAGAGGCAAGATTTTTACTCTGAGAGTTCATCTTCTTTGACTATGTCTAAGATAATCAGCTTGGCCTGATGCCCAGAGCCAACAAGTATCCTGACTATAAATCTCTTAGCTTCATCTCCTGGGGCCCATCTAGTTCAACCCTTCAAGTTTTGCTGAGCTCCCAAGTCTGAGTCTGGCTCTATCCTTCTACCTTTCAGACCTAGTTTTTTCTGTCACATCTGGGAATTCCAGAGGTGTTACAGGCACTGAGCATGGGCAGTTTGCCAATAACAATACTACAATTCCCTCTGGTAGATCTAGGTTTTCTACACACAAATAGAGACAGCACAGAAACAGGAAGAAATTTTTAAAGAGCTGTCTAGAAGATTCCTCCTGACAACTGTGATAGGAATATTATGGTATGACAGCGACAGGGAAGGATGGCTCCAGGTTGAATGCAGGCAACACTAGTCATATATTTACAATAGGTAGCGTATGTTGCAGAGATTCCTGGCATGGTCTTACCTGTTGGATGAAGAACAGTCTTATAGGCACAGAGTTAGATATCCCTGCTGTAGCAGGTCAGAAACATGCTGAATGTCATGATTCTTGGGTCCATAGCAACGTGTTACCATCATCTTCCAGATAATCTCCTCTCACCCTGCCAATCCACCAGCAGAAAAACTCTCCAAAAGGCAGATCAGTAAGCTATCAAAGAATATTTGACATCTGGGAAAACACAGAGGAACAGTGTTCAGTACAGACATGAGCTTCATACTCATTGCAATCTTAAGTCCTAAGAAATGCCATGAATAATAGAATCATTGAATCATAGAATTGTTAGGGTTGGAAGGGACCTCATGGATCATCTAGTCCCACCCCTCCTGCCATGGGCCTCATGGTGAAGAAGAAATTTCAGTCTGTGAATGCTGAGTGGGTGAATGCTCTTAACACCAAGCTGTGCTCAGGAGATGGGTGATGCAATGGCCGTGTGAGTCCTGTTTGGTAGTCTGTGCTTAGAAGAAAAATAAACATGCAAGCTCCATGAAGAGAGCAAGTTCAATTTTCCTCAGTTAGTGTTGCCTTGTGATAAATTGTGTTTCCTTTCATCCATTTCTACATGGCTCCTTGATCACTCTTTGAGGCCTCTGTTAGCTGAATAAAGCACCTGACTCCATTGTGATGCTTCATTTAGTGGAGATAAGACAGCTGCTGTTTAGATATCATATCAAATCCCTTGGTTCCCCAGCATAGGAAGTTCAAGGTTTGGTCTTCATGAAATAATTCTGAATCTGTTATTGACATGATCCTGAGAAAATAATTGAACTTTTTAATGTTTGTGTGTCCCACTTGTTCTTTAACTTAATTCTCAATGACTTGTTAAGGATGGTAGGTCCCCTTCTTTCTGGGGTGGCTAGGATTCATTTAATTTTATAATGGAGAACAGAATAGTAGGTAAGAAAAGAAAGTTTGAGAAAGCATGGAGGAAGAAACATTTGTTTCAAAGGAAGGAGTCCTTTCTTCCTTCCTATCCCCAAATATTAAAGAATAGGATTTTCTCTTACAAGAGAAAAGAGGTAACACCCCACTATTCTACCCAACTTTTAATAAATGCCCACCCACTAAATACGTACCTCAAATAATCAGTATTGGCAACCCTTAGTGGAACATAGAAAATAGTTTACCATATTAATGGGGCATTTTGATCCAGTCTGGTAAAGTTTATGGGGAAAATAGCCCTATGCTCAAAGCTGATGAGCTACAAGAGTTCATCAGAAAACAGTAAGGGAGAAATAGTGCATAACTAAAAGCTGGCAAGATATTCACTTGGCATAGTAATTCCTCCAAGTTTTTTCTTGTGTGTGAGTGATAGTGTAGCTTAGAAGACCTCTCTAATTGTTAGCATTTTGGAAAACCTTTTGTTCTGGAGAGGTGGCACTTTGAGTGCTCATTCCATTTTTCTTCTTTCAATTTTTAATTGAAAAAGAGCAAAACAAGAGAAAAGCAAATTGCACAATGTAGCTGGGTGAGCTATGACGAAAAAGACTATTTGAAAAGGGATTGTTAATGAGGGCTTGGAATGGACATTTGGTAGTTAAATTTCACTGCATCTTTTTCCATCTATGCTAAGCAATTTTATTTGCTGATGGAAAACTCACAGTAGATTCATGAGTCATCTGTTATAATTATTTTTAGTCACTACATTGTTTTTCAGTCACAGGAAGTTTGCAGTTTACTTATTACCAAAGGAGGGAAAAATAGTTAGTACTTAAATATTTATCATGCTACCAATTTAGAAGCAGAAAATGGTGGAATAACACGTCTAAAATCAGTCTTTCTGATGGCATTTAATCTGTGATGGAACTCTCAGCTGTTCTGTAGAAAAAAAACATGCCTGGCTGCAGACATGAGAAGAGGTAGCTGCAGGCATGAGAAGAGGTAGCTGCCTGCATAAGAAGACTGCTGGGAGCAGCTAACCAGTCTCACTGGTAATTGTGTCCCAAACATTGGCTAAACCTATCCTCCTTGGCGCCTTGACCCTTCTCCTTCAATTCTGGGCAGTATGGGAGCATGGGAAAGACAGTTACTTCTTTCTGGTCAAGCAAGAAAGAACCTACTGCTCATGAAGGTTAGCAGAGGGACAAATGAGTTGACAGGATGCCAAAGCCTGCTTTAGGAAACAGAACCATTATCCTTGGGAAAGAAAAAGTCAGTTGTCTCACAGACAGAGGAGATGTTTGGAGGAATTGGTGATGAATGTGGATTGTGTGTAGACAGACAGAAAAAAGGAAAAGGAAAAAAAAAAAAGGGCTGATCAATCTGGTTTTCAAAAGACAGGTTATTGGTCATCTGGAATTTGTTTTCCTTTCTGGAAAGCTGCAGCTTATTTGAACTTTGAGCTTCTAGATGGCAATGAGAAGGAAGCAAGCAACTTGGACTATGGTAGAAAGTACTTCGGTGAGGAAGCTCATAGGAATAGGGAACAGGGAACTCCCTGTCTTAGGATGCTGTGGGTGCTCAAAGTTTACATGCAGTGACTGGGAAACTTCATGAAGTCCAGATCTGCTGGAGGCTGTTAAAAGCAAAGACAACTCTCCAAGAAATCTGAGTCATAAGTGATTTGGAGGCTGGCAGAGCATCCTGGAGAGGAATCAGTGCAGACTTGTTTTTTTCTTATGCTCATTCCTTTGTATCCACTTGCTGATCCTTGTTGGAGACAGGATACTCTGCTAGATAAGCTGATCCCAAATACCCTGTCTCATGCTGTGAGCAATGATACCAGTTATTCAATTACATAATGTCTTTAACACACAGTAAGTCACCAAAATCTATAGTAGCTTTGGCATGCTGTCATGTGCAGGGTTGGCTCTTACCTTGGTGACAGAGGGATCATCCCCACCAGAACTTTATAAACTTCATAAAAATATCTCTTTATTTTCTTCCTTAGCAGTGGCAAGCAGTAGTGTCAGAATGCAACAAAGGTTTAGGAGAACAGTTTTGTACAAAACAGCAGCATCAGATGAGGATATCCACTGTCAAGTTAATACTAACAAGTGGAGAATATTGAGTTGTTATGTGTGGGGGAAAATCAAAAGGTCCACTACCTTGTAAATGACTTTACAACTTTACCCTGCACACTGTTTGCAAGCTCAGTCTGTTTCTACATTCCTGTCTCCTGTGAGCTTGGACAAAGTCAGCAAACTGCCAGGTGAAGACATACAACTTGTTGCAACATGTGACAAAAGTCCATGTACTTACATACTGATATATCTCTAATTAAGTCTTTAACATGTTGCAGAGTTCTTGTGTGTCTGTGTGCCAGTACAGTAGCCCTCAGAGGGTATTTTGCCAGTTATCCTGAGATGTACAGAGATGGCCAGGCACAAGATGGGTTTGGAGAAAGAAGATCCTTTGTTGGTAATGGCCATATTCTCAGCTTTCCAATCCATAAGAAATAACCGTTCTTGTCTTGTCAGTTATATCTTGCCAAAGGATAACCTTTACTGTTCCTACTTTGTACTTTCTCCTAAGCCTACATTATATTATGCACATACACACAGACTCATGTCTACTCTATTATTTTGTTGAGATCCCCACCAGCTAAAATGTATCAGAGCTAACAGCAGACATATGAACATTGTAAAAAGGTGTTGGGCCTGAGCCAGTCGCTTGCCCTATGGTACTGTATAGTGGAGACATGTTAGCTGGGACAGCACAAAGTGAAGTATTTCTTCATTATTTCATGGTGTGAATGTGACTATGAAAAAGTTGTGCATTTTGCTCTAATTCTGTCATCATGTAATTATCATCATAAGTGTATTGCCATTATTCCATTGCTCATAAGGACAGAATAACTTTTGTGCATATCTTGCTTGTGTTTATAGAATAGAATAGAATAGAATAGAATAGAATAGAATAGAATAGAATAGAATAGAATAGAATAGAATAGAATAGAATTACCAAGGTTGGAAGAGACCTTGAAGATCATCGAGTCCAACCTGTAACCATAACCTCACAACTAGACCATGGCACCAAGTGCCACATCCAGTCCCCTCCTGAACGCCTCCAGGGACAGCGACTCAACCACCTCCCGGGCAGCCCATTCCAATGACGAATCACTCTCTCGGTGAAGAACTTTCTCCTCACCTCCAGCCTAAACTTCCCCTGGTGCAGCTTGAGACTGTGTCCCCTTGTTCTGGTGCTGGTTGCATGGGAGAAGAGGCCAACCCCTTCCTGGCTACAACCACCCTTCAGGTAGTTGTAGAGAGCAATGAGGTCGCCCCTGAGCCTCCTCTTCTCCAGGCTAAACAGCCCCAGCTCCCTCAGCCTCTCCTCATAGGGCTTGTGCTCAAGGCCTCTTCCCAGCCTTGTTGCCCTTCTCTGGACACGTTCAAGTGTCTCAATGTCCTTCTTAAACTGAGGGGCCCAGAACTGGACACAGGACTCAAGGTGCGGCCTAACCAAAGCAGAGTACAGGGGCACAATGACCTCCCTGCTCCTGCTGGCCATACTATTCCTAATGCAGGCCAGGATGCGGTTGGCCCTCTTGGCTGCCTGGGCACACTGCTGGCTCATGTTCAGCTTCCCATCAACCAGCACCCCCAGGTCCCTCTCTGCCTGGCTGCTCTCCAGCCACTCTGACCCCAGCCTGTAGCGCTGCCTGGGGTTGTTGTGGCCAATGTGCAGAACCCGGCACTTGGATGTGTTCAATCTCATGCCATTGGACTCTGCCCATCTGTCCAGCCTGTCGAGGTGTCTCTGCAAAGCCTCTCTGCCCTCCAGCAGATCAACTCCTGCCCCCAGCTTGGTGTCATCTGCAAATTTACTGATGATGGACTCAATGCCCTCATCCAGATCATCAATAAAGATGTTGAAAAGCATGGGGCCCAGCACTGATCCCTGGGGCACACCACTAGTGACAGGCCGCCAGCTGGATGTGGCACCATTCACCACCACTCTCTGGGCTCGGCCCTCCAGCCAGTTCCTAACCCAATGCAGTGTGCTCCTGTCCAAGCCATGGGCTGCCAGCTTGGCCAGGAGTTTGCTGTGGGGGACTGTGTCAAAGGCCTTGCTGAGGTCCAGGTAGACCACATCCACAGGCCTCCCCACATCCACCAGGCGGGTCACCTGATCATAGAAGGAGATCAGGTTGGTCAGGCAGGACCTGCCCCTCCTAAATCCATGCTGGCTAGGCCTGAGCCCCTGGTCATCCTGTAAGTGCTGTGTGATCGCACTCGAGATGACCCGTTCCATAATCTTGCCTGGCACTGAGGTCAGGCTGACAGGCCTATAATTCCCTGGCTCATCCAACCGGCCCTTCTTGTGGATGGGCACCACGTTGGCCAGCTTCCAGTCTTCTGGGACCTCTCCAGTGAGCCAGGACTGCTGAAAAATGATGGAGAGCGGCCTGGACAGCTCATCCACCAGCTCCCTCAGCACCCTAGGATGGATCCCATCCGGTCCCATGGACTTGTGGGGGTCCAAGCGGCTGAGAAGATCTCTAACTGTCCCATCCTGGAACAGGGGAAAACTATGCTGCTCCCTGGCTCCTTCTGCCAGCTCTGCAGGCCAGCTGTCTGGAAGCCGTTCTGTCCTGCTAGTAAAAATTGAGGTAAAGAAGGTGTTAAGCACCTCTGCCTTTTCCTCATCCTTTGTTACAATATTCCCCTCCATGCCCACCAAGGAGTGGAGCTTCTCCTTGCCCTTCCTCTTGCTATTAATATATTTATAGAAGGACTTTTTCTTGTCCTTCACAGCAGAGGCCAGTCTGAGCTCCAAATGTGCTTTTGCCTCCCTAATTTTCTTCCTACAAGACCTAGCAACATCCCTAAACATTCCATGGGTTGACTCCCCTTTTTTCCAAAGATAATACACCCTCTTTTTTTCCCTTAGTTCCTTTAGAAGTTCATTACCCAACCAGGCTGGCCGTCTGCCCTGGCGGCTCATCTTCCGGCACACTGGCACAGCCTGTTCCTGCGCCTTCAAGAGTTCTTTCTTGAAGTAGGTCCAGCTCTCCTGAACCCCTTTGTTTTTAAGGGCTGTTTCCCAAAGAACCTTCTGAGTTAGTTCCTTGAGTAGCCTGAAGTCCGCCCTCCGGAAGTCCAGAGTGGAGGTCTTCTTGTTCCCCCTCTTGGCTTGGCTGCATACCGAAAACTCTATTATGTTGTGGTCACTGGTGCCTAAACACCCTCCGACCACCACATCACCCACCAGCCCTTCCCTGTTGGTGAAGAGGAGGTCAAGCATAGCCTTACCCCTGGTAGGCTCACACAGCACCTGGGATAAGAAGCTGTCCTCCATGCACTCTAAGAACCTCTAATAATCCCCTCAGTCCTTGCCTCCTCATTTTCACAAATGTTTTATGATGTGCCTTTTCAGAGCAATAAAAATTAAGGTGAAACTTATAATGTAACAGAGAAATTATTGTTCTGTCTCAAATGATTATTGGAATACAAAACACATCTTACACGTGTCAAAGTGTAAAATAAATTTCTTAGGGTCCTGCCTAAGGCAGAAAAAATAGCTTTTGTTGCTCACAGGATGCTAGAGTTTGGAAGGGACCTCTGGAGATCTTTGAGTCCAATCCCTCTGCCAGAGCAGAACCATGGAATCTAGCATAGGTCATACAGGAATGCATCCAGACAGGTCTTGAAAGACTCCAGAGAAGGAGACTCCACAACCTTTCTGGTGAGCCTGTTTCAGTGCTCTGAGATGTGTACAGTAAAGGAGTTTTTCCTCAAGTTGAGGTGGAACTTCCTGTGCTGTAGTTTACATCCATTGTTCCTTGTCCTATCACAGGGCACAACTGAGAACAGCCTGTCCTTTCCTTCTTGACACCCAGCCCTCCTATAGTTATATGCATTTATTAGATCCTCTCTCAGTCTTCTCATCTCCAGACTAAACAGCCCCAGGTCTCCCAGCTTTTCCTCATGAGACACATATTCTAATCCCTCAGTCATCCTGGTAGCCTCCCTTTGGACTCTCTTGAGTAGATCCCTGTCCCTCTTGAACTGGGGAGCCCAGAACTGGATGCAATAGTCCAGGTGGGGCCTCACTAGGGCAGAGTAGAGGGGGAGGAGAACCTCCTTTGATCTGCTGGACACACTCTTCTTAATGCACCCCAGAATACCATTTGCCTTCTTGGCCATATGCTGACCTGTGGGTAACTTGTCCACCAGGACTCCCAGGTCCTCCTCCATTGGACTGCTCTCTAGCAGGAGGGCATAGTAATTTTAGGTCAGGCATGTATTCTTTTCTACTTAAGAAAGAAAGAAAAAAAAAGGAAAATATTTGGCTTTGGATTTGACAGCATTTTATTTGAGCAAACCCTGTTTTGTTCCCTTGTTATGTCACAAAGAGAAGAGACTGATCACAAACAAAAGTTACCCTTTTGATTTGGGTTTAGTTGACCTTTGCAGATTGCTTACGTTAAAAAAAAAAAGATACTTTAAGAAATAAAAGCATCAGGGTGCGATGTGCCATCTCCACCAAAGTATCACCTCTTCCTTTGACCAAAGTGTCCCCTCAATTTGTGAATAGAGTCAGTTCCCACAGCTGTATTGCTCAGCAATGACGAACTGCCAGAACATTTTTCTAGCTTGTATCTGAAGTGTAATTATCAACAGCTTTAACATTGCCCTGGTTTATTACTTGTAAATTTCATTGTTTTTCTGCAATCACATATACAGAATTATTTGTGAAAGCAGGAATTGTGTCATATTACCTCCTAATCATTTCAAATATAAACTGTCGGGATGTTTTTCAGCTAATATATCTAATAATCTAACTCTCTGAAAGGTTCTATTAAAATAGGCACCCCTAATAGCAGATAATTAATTTTATTAATCACAGCTAGTAATTTCAGATCGCTGTCTGAATCTGACACATACTAATGCATCAGTTAAAAAGATGCCAAACCTCTGTGCTGGGATCTAATAGTATGAGAAAGGTCATCTACAATATCACTTACACTTCTGAGTATAAATTATGTAGGTAGGTTAATTTCTGAATGACAAAATTATAATGATGTTCCTTGAGCAATATTATCTCTCTGGAATTACTACTTTATGGGGGGTTTTGGGTTGTTTTTTTTTGTTGTTTGGGTTTTGTTTGTTTGTTTGTTTGTTTGTTTTTCCTTTGGGGGGTGGGGCTGGAGGCAGAGGGAGGGGAGGAGGGGTTGATTTTTTGGGTTTTGGTTTGTTTGTGGTTTTGGTGGGAGGTGTTTTTTTTTTTTTTTTGGTGGGTGTTTAATTTTTTTTCCTCCTGTGTGTTGTTACACTGCTATCCAGGGAATTCAGTATTCAGTGAGACAAACAAACTTCAAAGGAGCTGCCAGGCCGTGTAACTTAGTGAAAACAGGTGATACGAGCAGAAGAGGGTGACGTATTGAAATGGCTCACATGTAACTTGTGCATAACTCTTGCATAGCTCTTGTCAAACCATAGCACCTCTTTCTTCTGAGTCCAAGAAAGTGTGATATTGGATGTGATCCGACTTGCCCCTCTCAGAAATACCACTGCACTTTAGATAAGTTCTTATCTGGAAGGAAATTTCTCTCCCAATGTGTCTGTGCCTTTGCTATCAGTACATAGGAAAAGGTCATTAAAATGTCTGAAACAGGTTGGAAGGACTGAAACAGACTCAGGGAAATGTAATGTGAAACCATGTAATCATTCCCCCGGGAGCACGTTATTTATTCATAGTCATTAGACCCTCCTGCATATGAAAGGCATGTACAAAGGGGAGCAATCAGATCTGAATAGAAGTACACATAAATAATATATTCATTTAGCCACTTTTTCTTTTTCTAGACTATTGAAAAACAGATTCTTGCTTCATCAAGTGGACTTGTTATGAGAACTTACTTAATGAATATATTTACCAATATTTAGCTTTACAGACTGATTTGGTGTATTCCAAGCCTGAGCTGCAACTCACATCTCTTTCCCAGACTGCTCCTGAATGGACACAATGATTGCCAGCACAAATAATGTGGTGTACAAATTGCATCTCTAAATTCACTTTCCATGGACAGTAAACAGCAATTACTTGCATATTTGCAGAAATAAAAATGCAACTTGCATAAGCACAGATTAAACAAGTTAATTTCAAACTCAGATGGGATGTTTGTTCTGTTATTCACTAAGGTCTTCATCAAAACAGAGACAAACAACACAAATCATCATCCAGGGTTTTGTTGTTGCTTTTAATATATGCATGCTAAATGAAGATAGTCCTGATTATAAATAAACATCCTTAGAGTATTAACAGATATCTGCAAGGGGTCTAGCTACTTAACAACACAAACAGCAATTTTAGACAACATATTTTATACAGCAGGTGGGATAGTGTGTGAAAATGAATATCAAAAGTTACTGTGTTTTGGCAGGTGACTGGGAGGTCATTGAATTGCTGTAACACAATTCCTCGTGATCTCCTGGCATCCCCCTAATGTTCAGCCTTCTTGGTAAAATGCTACCCTATAAGCAATCATATTTTTTCCCTCTGGGCTGTGAAACTAGAAACTTGCACATTTTAGACTTTCTAGAGGAATCATGGGAATAGTAAGATTAATAACGTGTGTTAAATTAATGCACAGTCTTAGAGAAATATAGGCTGCAGATATGAGAAGGTCTCAGATGAAAATGTTTTTCAGAGCATATGAGAACAGAAAGATGAAAGTGGCAAAACCAGAGGAATGAGTGGGGATGACAGGGGATGACAGGCAATCATCAGCTAAGGTAAGTTTAATAGGAAAATAAGGTTCCCGGTTTATTCTCTTCCCAAAACTGAAGTAGAAACAATCACATTGTTTGGTTTGAGTGTATACTACCTGTGCAAAATGCTAGATCAGTCTGCCTTCCTAGTGAAGCAATCATGGATTATTTTTCAGCAGTTTCCCTCCTGTGTGTTTGGCTGCTTACTGCATGCACATTAACATATTTTCCAGTTAGCCTGGACAAGATGAATGGTGTCTGATGAGCTCTTTGTTTCTGTGAGACGATAAGTGCTCTGTGCTCTGTACCCAGCTCCATCACACTGACTGTACATTGCTCATTGATGACCCAGGGCAGACAACAATACCCTTGTCCATCTGTCACATCACAGAAGCATATGAAAGTGGACTTCAGTCAGTCACTCATAGCAATGGGAAACAAGTTACTGGAGATAAGCAGGGGAAATACAACTGTGGCAGAGTTAACTGCCAGGGGATTGCAGAGGCCTTGGTTCAGAGAGCTTGTTCCCATAATCTGGCTTTTAACCATATCAGTGTGCTAAGAACCATTTCTCAACAAACAGATCTTTATCCAGGTCATAGAAACAGTAGGCAAAAGATAAAATGGTGCTTATGAAAGGAGCAGAGCACTTTCTGAAGGTTTAGTCATTTAGTAGGTACTTAGCTCGTTTTTCTGTGGACTGTTGAAGTCAACAAGATATTTTCCTTTCTCATCTCTGCAGAAAACAACTCCCTTTTGTTTTCAGACTCAGAACTCTTTAGATTCTGCTTTTTTCCTTCCATGGAATTTCCTGAAAGAGTTCGGTCTGTTATGCTTAGCAGTCATTAGTGTGTGCAGCTGCTCCATGCTGAAACACTTAGTTATGACTGATAAGCCATCTTCCTATGCAGCATTTGTATTTGTTACCAACCTGATGAGACTTTTTTTTTAAAAAAAATAATCATAGCCTACTGAATTACATAGAAAATTTTGTGTTTACTTCACCATGCTATCCTCCCTTAAGGAAACGATGCAGCGTTTTAACGCATCCAACCTGCTTTTCACTTCTTCAAATTCATGTGTAGCAACGTCTCATTTTTTTTTTCCAATCGGCTTGAAGAGTCCTTTCCTCAATAAAAATATGCTTTTTTTTCAGATGAAAGCATGCTAGAAAGTAGACTGGGTTTGCATCTTTTTACACATTGTGAGAGATTTAAGACAATTTGTTTAAATCTTCAGATACAGGAAACACATTGGAAGAAATTTTATTAGTGGTTTTAGGTAGAAGATAGTGTGGGTGAAAAATATGCAGCAGCCTCCTGTAGTGATGAGGGATGCATCCCCTTTGTTATCCTGTCCAAGTAGTCAGGTCCTCAGGCAGCTGTTTTACCATGATGCATGTGCCTCACTACATGCAAAACAAAATATTGTGTCACAAGAGAGCCCACCCCAACAGAAGAAACTCCGTTTAAACTCAGCAAAAGTATCAAAAGATTAGCAAATTCTTTTAGCAGGGAAGCGAATATGGAGACTGACCTTGTTATGATCAGGGACTTGAAAGCAAAATAGCTTCTGGGCAACTCTGCACTTAATGAACATGCAGCCTCCACTTTTCCTAAAGGAGTGTCACTCCTCACTCCCGTGCTGTCCAAGTGGGGTTTTCATAACTGCTGACATACTCAAACAGCCCTCAGCTGAATCACACTTGCTTTTCCTCAATGCCATTCAAGTCCATCAAGATGCCATATACAATTAGCCACTTCCACATCTCTGCTTTCTGGAGGCTGGAAGGCAAGAAGAAAAGGGTAGCTGTGATTTATGTTTGTTTGGGCTTAAAGGCAGTGAAGTAGTCTGGAAGAGAGGTGGATTAGGGACGAGATGAGCAGGGATGGGCTCTGATGAGGACAGTGCTGCATGAGGCAGAAGTACCTATTAACGGTTGACAACTTGCAGAAGCTTCTGAGGAGATGCAAGGAGGCAGATATGGGTTCTGAGGCAGAGCACTATCCTTGGAGGGGAACCTGGGGCTGAGATATTAGCTAAGGATATACCTTCTACAATAGCCTTCGATGAAAACAAGATAAATGTATTCCCATGACAAGTCATGAAGTTCCACTGGAAATTAATGACAACTGGATGTCAAATTTAAAGTAGTCTATGAAAATCTGCCTTTACAAAAATGTCCGAATAAGGAAATTTTTCAGTTGATTAGTTCTACTTAGAGACAGAATCAACTCATGGCACTTGTTCTCTGTGCTACAGGAAAAGCCTCTGGACAGCAGCTGATTTTAAATAGTGCCTTTCACATGATAATGCTATCTTTGATAAATTTCAAAGTATCTCCCCTATGGATGGGATTGATAAGGGATGGAGATATATCCTACATATAGAATGGACCTAGAAAAGGGTCCATTTGTACAACTCAGAAGAAAAGAAAAGAAAAGAAAAGAAAAGAAAAGAAAAGAAAAGAAAAGAAAAGAAAAAGAAAAGAAAAGAAAAGAAAAGAAAAGAAAAGAAAAGAAAAGAAAAGAAAAGAAAAGAAAAGAAAAGAAAAGAAAAGAAAAGAAAAGAAAAGAAAAGAAAAGAAAAGAAAAGAAAAGAAAAGAAAAGAAAAGAAAAGAAAAGAAAAGAAAAGAAAAGAAAAGACAAGACCAGGTTGGAAGAGACCTTCAAGATCATCGAGTCCAACCTATCATCCAACACCATCTAATCAACTAAACCATGGCACCAAGCACCCCATCCAGTCTCCTCCTAAACACCTCCAGTGATGGTGACTCCACCACCTCCCTGGGCGGCACATTCCAATGGCAAATCACTCTCTCTACAAAGAATTTCTTCCTAACGTCCAGCCTAAACCTCCCCTGGCACAGCTTGAGACTGTGTCCTCTTGTTCTGGGTCTGGTTGCCTGGGAGAAGAGACCAGCCCCCATCTGTTTACAACCTCCCTTCAAGTAGTTGTAGAGTGCAATAAGTTCTCCCCTGAGCCTCCTCTTCTCCAGGCTAAGCAACCCCAGCTCCCTCAGCCTCTCCTCATAGGGTTTGTGCTCCAAACCCCTCACCAACTTTGTTGCCCTTCTCTGGACAAGTTCCAGCAATATAAAAATATTAAAGATAATCTGTAGGATCCAGTTATAGCTTCTTATGAGCAGAGTCCATCTGTTAGCTCTTGCCCTGTTTCTTCTTTCCAAGGAAAACACTGAGAATATACTTGTGGAACTGAAGTGTAATTCTCTGGGCCCTTGATTGATTGTTTATACAATCGCCATGTTTAGATATTTTGACCTTGTCTAATCTCTTTTTAGAGCCATCCAGTGAATGAGTCTACAACATACTTTGTCACTCAGTGTCACCATCTTCCATTTAAGTATTGGGGATGGCATGCTAGCTGCTGGACAGTATCAACACAAAGCAGATGGAGATATTTATCTAATCAGCATTGCAGAAAGAGTGTACTAGGTCAGAGGCAACTTCCATATGCACTTAGAGTGGCTGGAAATTCTGGTGCCTGATCTTCTGACAGAAGATTTAGAGTCTATGCTCAGATTTTTCTCTACCTAAAAGCAGAGAAAGATTGGCTCAGTCTCTCTTATTTCTTATATATGCAAAATATTGGGTTCATAAGGAATCTAATTACATGTTCTGGTGGACCAGATGCACAGCTGAGATGATATTATGTTCTGGGTGTATGTGAGCTGGTTTATGCAATCTGAATAGGAGATATGTAAAGGCAGAATTAGGTAGGTGAGGTAAGGTATGTGAGAAATCTAACTAAAGTCAGACTGGTTGTTCCGCCCACTCGTACCCTTGACCTTGACAAGTACCTTCCTCATGCCACATTCACATGTCTCTCACACCTCATGCACACCAAGGAAAGGGACAGTGGGGCACCAGTGGGGCACCAGTGGTTGTGCACATGTCCGAGGGGTGAGCATCCGCCTGAGAGAAAAGAGCGGGAACAGCCATTGTGTGTGGGGGTCTGAGTGAGAGCAGCCACCTGAGAGGAAGGGAGCAGGACACACCTGGGGAAGGAGCAGGAGGTGGCACCATCATGGAGCCTGTAAGTAAAGGGTTACCACAGCCCTGCTACTTTTTGGGAGTCTGTGTCTACCCTGCTAAAGCTGATTTAGAAATCTTCCTAAAGAGGACTCCCCTCAATATAGGTTCATGAAAAATTAAGCACATCCTGTTGTCAGTCTAGGGATTTTTTTTTCCCCATTAACTTTGCTAGCTTGAACAAATCTACTAGCCTGGGTTCAAGAGGTGAACCATCAAAACAACACTCCTTGATCACTGTTCCTACAGTGTATTTAGTTTAAAGATTAGAGCCCAACCATTTGCAAGCAATGAAATACATGGCTACTGGGAAAACTCTCATTTTTGGAGTGACTTTGACATTGCAACAGTAATATAGTCATCCTCCAGTCTGTTTTGATACTGGGGATTGCTCAAACTCGGGTACAAGATCTTGCACTTGGCCTTGTTGAACATCGTGAGATTCAAGTGACTTTACTGCTTGAGCCTGTCACAATATCTCTGGATGGCATCTCTTCCCTCCAGTGAATCAACTGCAGCACTTAGCTTGGTGCCATCTATGAGCTTGCTGAGGGTGTGCTTGATTCCGCTGTCTATGTCACTGATGAAGAAATTAAACAGTGTTGGTCCCAATATGGATTCTTGAGGGACAGCAGTCATTACTGGGTGTTGAATATACTGTTATGTTGAACAGACATAATTGTCTGAAATATTCCTTAACAGGTTGTTATTCTGACTTGGACTCTTACTCTCCAGAAGAAGAGAAGCAATACTCTAGTTTTACTTAACCAGTATTTGAAGATCAAAGATTATTTTAAGGTTCTTGTTCTTTTGCTATTAGTCCTTCTTTCCAGCTAAGAAATACTCACATTTCCCATTTATTTTTGCTGTTTGTTTAGTCCTGGTGTGTTTGTACAGTTTATCCTGATTGCCTTTTTTTTTAATACTGTGACAGTTTTATGTGGTTGTGCAGATTAGCCTTTCATGATTACATTGGAGAGAACTACAAATCAGGCTGTTACTGAGTAGATTTACTCTGTGTGCAGTGTTACTCTCCTAAAAGACTTACCCTGTCCAGTAGTCTTTTGTATACATGGCTATAATGAAAAATTTTGTCATTTGACTTCATCACCTCAGAGATTATCTCACATCTACAGTGTCTTACCATGCCTTTAAGGACATAGCAATTCACAGCATCACAGTATCACAGTATCGCCAAGGTTGGAAGAGACCTCAAATATCTTCGAGTCCAACCTGTCACCACAGACCTCACGACTAGACCATGGCACCAAGTGTCATGTCCAGTCCCCTCATGAACACCTCCAGGGATGGTGACTCCACCACCTCCCTGGGCAGCACATTCCAATGACGAATGACTCTCTCGATGAAGAACTTTCTCCTCACCTCCAGCCTAAACTTCCCTTGGTGCAGCTTGAGACTGTGTCCTCTTGTTCTGGTGCTGGTTGCCTGGGAGAAGAGACCAACCCCCTCCTGGCTACAACCTCCCTTCAGGTAGTTGTAGAGAGCAATGTGGTCTCCCTGAGCCTCCTCTTCTCCAGGCTAAACAACCCCAGCTCCCTCAGCCTCTCCTCGTAGGGCTTGTGCTCAAGGCCTCTCCCCAGCCTCATTGCCCTTCTCTGGACGCATTCAAGTGTCTCGATGTCCTTCCTAAACTGAGAGGCCCAGAACTGGACACAGTACTCAAGGTGTGGCCTAACCAGTGCAGAGTACAGGGGCACAATAACTTCTCTACTCCTGCTGGCCACACTATTCCTAATGCAGACCAGGATGCCATTGGCCTACTGTTGAAAATTTTGTCAGAGAATAAGTGAACAATTTCAGTGGTTTGATATCACAAATTTCAACTGTTACTGCAGACTTTGATTTATTGTACTCAGTTGCCTTCCTGAAATACTACTATAGGCAAGATTTATTTTGAGAAAGTCTTGTAACACATAGATTATAACATGCTTTTAACAACCAGAATCAATTATTCCTTCTGACATGTGAAAGCCATAAAACATCAGCTGAAGACTGATGAGTTATGAAACACTCTGACTCATTAGATACATGAACACTGCAGAAATTTGGGAACAAATTATCTGACTTGCAATGATAATTAATAATATTTATATATCTCTTTTCATTCTGAAATATTCAAAGGCAATTCTTAGACATTCTGTAGCCAATATAGAAAATGAGACATAAAAATCAGCTGTATTCCCTCGGGAGTAAATGAGAGAATTGCAGGTTGCTGAAGGCAGAGTTACATTATAGCTGACAATTAGCAATTATCACAGGAGCTGTATGTAACAATTCCAAATTTCACTATCCCAACTCAGCTGCTACCTTCTGCTTTACTCTAGGCAAGTTTTCCAACATGTCTGGCCTAAGAGGCCTATTTACAAAATACCTAATGTTGAAAGCCAAGGAGAGACCCTCAAGGGCTGCTAGCATAATCAGAGCTTATGGCTCTCTTGCTGTCTGTATGTAAACAGTATGTCTTCATCAGGAAGGGTTAAGATTATATCATTAAGGCACAGCTTGTTGGATTTAATATTTTCTTGCACTCTACAAACATGAACTCATTATCTTAATGTCTCACAAACTGGGTGGCTGACTGTGTGATTTCTCTTTCACAAGTCAAGAAACTAAGGTGGGAGGCAAAGCACACTAATTAAGGCACCATATGAGACAATGTAAGGTGGCATTAGCATCTCTCTAAGTTGCCCTTAGTTTTCTAGATAATCAATGAAGCATAAGGGTGATTCATATCCTCCTGAAGTAGATACCTACATTTGGCTAAATTACTTGCCCTTTTTCATGGACTCTGTAGACTTCTTTTCTTGTGGGTACACAAAATACTCGCTCCCATGTCAATGATTACATTGCTGGGTACCAAATTAAGTTAGGGAAGTGTTGGGAAGATAAGAAATACAAACCCTGCCGTAAAATCCACAAGGGAAAACAAATAACACATACTTTCAGATCCACATTAAGTGCCCCCTCCACCCTCCCCATCCCCCAAAGGCTGTTCTAATATTTTTGTTAGAATCAAACTAATATCAATAAACATGGATAAAATTGTCTTCCTCTCTGCCATAGCATATCCTTTCCATCTAAGAATGGCCTGTAGTCCAAATAAATAATCCCTCTACCATGACTCTCTGCTTTGAGTACAGATGGATGCTGACTGCATGAATGGTGAAAAGACATAAATAAGATGGCATTTTTTTAGTCATTTACTATAGATACCAGATTCAGGGATGCAATTTTTTCACTTCACTGACTGTACAGAGTCAGTGTGTGATGGTCTGCATCCTGCATTGCTTTTGTATACATCTAACAGGTGTCTTAAGAGCTTGAACAATGAAAGTGACTCCAACTGTTTTTCAGTAATATTGATAATTCTTCTGATCTTTGGATGAAGCAAAACAAACCAACAACAAAATCCACCAAAACCCCAAAGCATACCATAACCACAGCTATAGAGACTGTGCATCTTAGAGACCACTGAAGAAGTGACCTGATTGCTCTTCCATTAGAAAGCAGTTGAGGAAGAAGCAGGAATAGAAGTTCTGGAGAGAAAATAGTTCAGTCTCTTTTCATGGGACATATTGCCCTTTGCAAAGACAATGGGTTTGTGTTTTAAAAATCTATCTCTAAGATGCATTGCAGATGTGTTTTGGGGAACCTTATGAAATGTCCACATGCTTTCAAGGTTTCCCTGCGAGCATATGGTAATTAAAAAATAAACTCAACAAACAGTAACATAAACAGAATATCAGTGGCTAGCACTTACCCCATCTATCAGACATATGCTGGAGCATAAACAGGGAGGTATATTAGCAGTTATTGATGCCATCTGGTCTTTTTCTTATTTTGATTGTATAGCAGCTTCATCATTTTAACACAGCCACTCTGGAGGGAATTAATAGAGAGAAGTAACAGCCGTCCAAGCACAGGAAATTTAAACAGCTAATGATGTAGAAAAAGCATGAGAGAAATGGGGTTGGGACTTTGGCATCCTAGCTCATGAACAAAAGGTAATGGCAAAAAAAAAGAAAAAAAAAGAATGGCAACAAAGATGACATCTATTGATTTAAGTTCTGAAGTTTTTCCACCTCAGAAAAGAAATTACCATCTAGAGACTGGAGACAGTATAAACCACTGTGACCTGGAAGCACATTTAAGAGGAAATGAAATTTATCCAAGGTTAGGAAGAAATTCATCATAGAGAGAGTGATTGGCAATTGGAATGCGTTGCCCAGAGAGGTGATGGAGTCGCCATCACTGGAGGTGTTTAGGAGGAGACTTGATGGGGTGCTGGGTGCCATGGTTTAGTTGATTAGATGGTGTTGGATGATAAGTTGGACATGATGATCTTGAAGGTCTCTTCCAACCTGGTTTATTCTATAATTTCTATTTCTAATTTCTCTATTGTTAATACTAAATGTGGAGGGGTGGTGTGGTGGTGGAATGCAGTATACAGCTATGTCTGCCTAGAGAATAATTTTTAAGGTTGAAAATCAGAAAGTTCAATGGGATTTCAGGATGGGATATATTTTTTTCCTCATTTAAGCAAAAATAATAAATGAAAATCATGTAAAGTTCAGCTGACTGATCAGCTACAGTAACCAACAATGAGACCTTTCAGGACAGTCTCCCGCTGGTGGCTAAGTGCAAAAACTTGTGACATGAAAATCTGCTCTTGCACTTAATATCTTATCCTCCAGGCTCTCTTAGGCCCTCCTCTTACATCTGTTTCATCCTTCATAAGTGGTGTAATATTAATTGAATTAGGGATTTGGTCTGATTTTCCTGTATCTTAAGATACTGCAAGATTCTGGGACACTGGTTAGCTGATGTTTCATACTCTGTTTTTTACTAGAATTTCCATCTTGAATCAAAAAAAAAGTCTTTTCTGGACAAAGCTTCAGCAGATCTCTCACAGTCATACTGAAATGTTGCAATGAATAATAATTTTCCAACAGAAACTATTTTTCCAAAGCATTTCCAAACAAGTCTGCATAATGCCCTGCTTGGATGTCTAATGCTTCTGCACTGATGTGGACAGGATAGAACTCAGGAAACCTGCAACATCTCTGCCAGATTTCCTGAGTGATCTTGCATGAGTCATTTAATCTTTTGTGCTTTGCTTTTATCCTCTCTTTTATCTAGGATTTCAGTCGTTCTTTCTCAGTTATAAAGTGAATGGCAGAAGAATAAATAAAGAGTCATTTTGGGAGGGTTGTGGGTGATGATATTTACTGTAACTGTGGAAGAAAATCTTTCTGTCTTTTTAACAGATTGGTAAACTTTGTTTGCTCTGAAAATTTTGCTGCTTCTGCTGCTCTTCACCAGCTTATCACAAGATAGCTGTGTCCTACCCAAAGAATTTATCTTTGTATTATTTTCTCATTCTTTCAATACATATTTCTTTCTAAATGATACAGCAGCAGAAGGAAAAAAAAATCAAAAAATCAACACCTCCTGTTCCTGTCTGTGTTCTGCAGCTAGAGAAAATGAGTCATTAGTTCACTGACAGTTTCCAGCCCACTTACAAAATCTGTGAACTTTATGTTTGCCACTCTATTGTGTTTGAGGTAAATGTTCAGCCACAGAAAGCCCTCTAGTAAAATAAATAACACAGATTTTCTTAACAGGAGCAACTTAAACTCACTTCTGCTCTAAGTAAAGGTGGGACTGTTTACAGATCACATTACCACTTATTTTTCACTCACTGAACCTTAAAAGTGTTTCAGTGAACACCTCAACACAGGGAATTTGACCCAAATTTACAGAGAGTTTGCTTTTCTCATTTTATATTGAGCCTCTGAAGGCATGCCATGGGCTGTCATTTCTCCAGTCCCCTTATAACAAGGGCTTGGGGATCACAATTATGTGTCTGGTGCCAAAGAGGATGAAGCCATATAACTTTGGGATTTCCCAGTGCCTAAATGATGTGACACCTGAATAGGGATTATCCAGGAGATCAGGGTCATTAAATGCCTAATACCAGTCTCTTTATGAGATGAATATCCTAAAGCTTTGTACATCCCCAATGGCTAAACTGACACTACTGTAGATGAGGTATTAGTGTCTTTGTTCTTACTCAGAGATGCCCAATCTCTGTATCAGTTTTTTTCTCTTTTAGTATCTTTTCCCAGGTGTTTTGTTTTGTGAAGAAAAGGCAGGAATTACCTGGGCACAAATCCTGACCGAGCTCTGGAAACAGGTACTGGACACTATAGCTAATGCCACATCCGACCTGGTGTTAAAAATCCTGGCCAAAGTCTGCTAAAGACTTGCAGAAGCCTGCATTAAAAACGTTGAGTAAAATGTGACCCAGGAAAATAGGCAGAACTGGCAGACTGCATTTATTTAAATCACAAAATGGAGGAGGAAAAGCAAACAGACTAATTTCCACTTAATCATTTCATAGTGTGTCATTACATTGTGAAATTCAACACAGCAACCTGTCAGCACCAAAGCAATAAACTGCCACCACCTTTCCCAAGTTTTAAGGGATGCAGCACATCTGTTTGCTGAAGAGAAACATTGTAATTAGTGCTGAGTCCTAATGACTGTTCCCGTAGCTGAGTGGATGAGCAGAGCCCAGCACTTGCTCACTACAGTCACTAAATGTCTGCATCATTCACGAACTGCAGATCTGTACACACTTAACATTCTTTTCATATCATTCCACTAAGAGTTTGACTGTAACAGCAAGAATACTTTGCAGTTTTAAGACATGTCTCCCTGCAGTGCTTCAGAGTCCTTCACAGACATAAATTAATTCATCTTCATGGGGCTCCTGGTTTAAGACCTTATTCCACTAGTTAAATAGAGAGCAAAATGTCTGTTAATTTAAAAAAAAAAAAAAAAAAAATCAAACAGCAAACAGGTTTGGGACCCTATAGACTTAGGCACATAGGATAGTATGGTACTTCAAATAGTAAAAACTGTGACACAAAACACAAACTGAATTCTCTGTCTGCCCTTTCCTCTGTCTGCTGAGAATCATTCAGCTGCTTCTCACACAGATGGGAGTCTTGCTTACATTAAAATTGGGTGGGAAAATGCTTATAAGGATACCTCTTCCACTACTTCATTTGTTTCTTAGTTATCTCTGCTTGATTTTTGATATCAGCATTACACAGCCTGTCCAGCTGTGTGAAGATTAGGGTGATTTGATCCTTCTCGTCTGGCCAAATTAATTAATCCGTCTTTAGAAATTTCACTGGAGTGCTTATTCCCACTGAATGAAATGTCTTGGGTAGGCAGTCACTGCCTTTATTTAGAAGATTGGTCTGGCAAAATTCATTAAGGATTTCTGTATCTCTTCCACAGCTGCACAATTTTCAGTTAAAGTCAAAGTGGGATATATTAACATTAATCACCAGCTGGGATTTAACTTCATAACTGGACATGCATGCATTCTACAGCAGTAGGTCAGGATTTTGTTACAAGTCACCAGCTGAAAAGAACTGAAGCAAAGCCGTGTCACAGTATCACAGAATAGCCCAGACTGGGAGAGACCTCAGAAGACTATCTGGTCCAATGTTTCAAGTAAAAGAGAGCCTAGATGAGTTTAACTAGCATCCTGTATAGTAACAACTTGAAAACCTCCAGTGATGTGGACTCTAACATACCCCTGAGCAGGTTGTTCCAGTGATTAATTGTTCTCACTGTAAAATGTTTACTTCTTTTATGATTGACTTTTAAAGTACCTGAATACTGTGATGAGGTGATCTCTGAGCCAGGCTGAAAATGCCTAACCCCTTCAGTCTTTCCTGATAGAGGAGGTTCTCTCATGGCTCACCTTTTGACCTCTTCCAGCCTGTCCAAGTCTTTCTTTGAATTGTGGGGACAGGAACTGGACACAGTAGTCCAGGTCTGAGAAGCACTGAGCAGGATGATCACATCTCTGTCTCTGTCAGCAATAACCCTGTGGGTGCAGCACACTGCTGCTGACTCCTGTTCAGCTTGTTGCCCACAGGATTGCATGGGTCCCTTTCAGCACTGCTGGTTCCCACCCACAGAGATCCTGGCCTGTTAATAGGCTTTATTGGTTATGTCATGCCAGGTGCAGGTCTTTGGACTCATCTTTGTTTAACTTCATATAGTCCAGGTATCTGTAAGATGGCTCTGTCTTTGATGTCACCACTTCCCCACTCAGTTTGGTGAGGGTGTTTTTAATCCCATGATTCAGATAATTTGTGAAGATGTTTAACAGCATGGAGCACAGCATTGACCCCTGAGGAACCCCACGTGTGACTGGCTACCAGCCTGAGTGAAAGCCATCGATCACCACCCTCTGAGTGCAGCCGGTTAGGCAGATTCCTACCCATCTCACAGACCACCCATCCAGCCTGCATCTATCCAGTTTGTCTGTGAGGAGGCTGTGGAAGACAGTGTCACATACTTTGCTGAAGTGCAGATAAACAGTAGGTGCTACTCTCCTCATGACAACAGAAGGCAAAGTTGTGCTATGGAAGGTAAATTCACAACAAAATTGTTCATATCACTCTCCATGTGGACAGTTATTTTCATCCTTCTTTAGGTAGATGATCATAAAAGGTATATTCATTTTTCCAGGGATAACTAGCAGATGAGTAAGTGGAATATGGCACGGGAATGATGTCTTCTTATTAGATGAGAATTGTAATAGTACATGGTTTCTTCAAAAATTTATTGGATGAAGTTTCAAATCTAAATTTCCAAGCATCATTTAGAAAGCAAAAAAGCCCCAAACAAACACAATTATCTTGTACTCAAACACAATACTAAAGGTTATGAAACTCAGCAGACAGAATAATCTCTCATTATTCAGACAGCATAAGAGAAACACCTTACACCCATAAATCTACTCATATCTGTCACATTTTAATAAGGATGAATACGAGGTGACATATTTTGTCATAGTCTAAAAAATGCAGACAGCTGAACAAATCCAGGCAAAAATGACCTGTGATTGTGTCTGTGTGACCACTCGAAAATAGGAACATAGAATCATTATGTTATTCTTGGATACTCACAGAAAATATGGAAATCCTAGTGCTTCCGTCAAACTTTTTAATCTTCTTTTCTCTATGCTTAAATGTTGATGATTGTTCTGAGTTCCTAAAGCAAGTCAACATAACAGCTGAACTAGAGCAAAACTTCCAGAATCCTGGTCTAATTGCTCAGATGTGAATAGAAAATTGTCTGAGTAAATTATTAGTTTAATAACAAAATCCTTTCAAAGTATCTTGCTAGTGCCCTTAAATGGCCTCTGAGTAAGAACACAGATATCTTATACATATTTTGAGGAAAATCCAAGTAAAATAATCAGTTGTCCTCTGTGTTTAAGAGCATCTGAAAGGACACAGAACAGCCTGTAAGATGAATCATAGAATCATAGAATCATAGAATCAGTCAGGGTTGGAAGGGACCACAAGGATCATCTAGTTCCAACCCCCTGCCATGGGCAGGGACACCCCACACTAGATCAGGCTGGCCAGAGCCTCCTCCAGCCTGGTCTTAAACACCTCCAGGGACGGGGCCTCAACCACCTCCCCGGACAACCCATTCCAGGGCTTCACCACTCTCATGGTAAAGAACCTCTTCCTCACATCCAGCCAGAATCTCCCTATTTCCAGCTTCATTCCATTCCCCCTAGTCCTATCACTACCTGATACCCTGAGAAGTCCCTCCCCAGCCTTCTTGTAGGCCCCCTTCAGATACTGGAAGGCCACAATGAGGTCACCTTGGTGCCTTCTCTTCTCCAGACTGAACAGCCCCAACTCCTTCAGTCTGTCCTCATAGGAGAGGTGTTCCAGCCCTCTGCTCATCCTCGTGGCCCTTCTCTGGACACATTCCAGCACGTCCACATCCCTCTTGTAATAGGGACTCCAGAACTGGACGCAGTACTCCAGGTGGGGTCTCACCAGAGCTGAGTAGAGGGGGAGAATCACCTCCTTTGACTTGCTGGCCACATTTCTCCTGATGCAGCCCAGGATCTGATTTGCTTTCTGGGCTGCAAGTGCACATTGAGAGCTCTTGTTGAGCTTCTCGTCCACCAGCACCCCCAAGTCTCTCTCCTCAGGGCTGCTCTCCAGCCAGTTCCTGCCCAGCCTGGATTTGTGCCTGGGATTGCCTCGGCCCAGATGCAGGACCCTGCACTTGGTCTTGTTGAACCTCATGAGGTTGGCTTGTGCCCACCTCTCCAGCCTGTTCAGGTCCCTCTGGATGGCATCCCTTCCCTCCAGCGTGTCCGCTGCACCACACAGCTTGGTGTCATCAGCAAACTTGCTGAGGGTGCACTCGATGCCACTGTCCATGTCACCCACAAAGATGTTGAACAAGACAGGTCCCAGGACTGATCCCTGAGGGACTCCGCTTGTCACTGGCCTCCACTGGGACATGGACCCGTTGACAGCCACTCTTTGGGTGCGGCCATCAAGCCAGTTCTTTATCCATCTAGTGGTCCATCCATCAAACCCATGTGTCACCAGCTTGGAGACCAGGAGGTGGTGCGGGACAGTGTCGAAGGCTTTGCTCAAGTCCAGGTAAATGACATCAGTTGCTCGCCCCTCATCTATTAATGCTGTCACCTGCTCATAGAAGGCCACCAGGTTTGTCAGGCAGGATTTGCCCTTGGCAAAGCCATGCTGACTGTTCCAAATCACCTCTTCACTATTCTTCTGAGTCATTAGTGCCTCCAGGAGGATCTGCTCCATGATCTTTCCGGGCACAGAGGTGAGACTGACTGGCCTGTAGTTCCCCGGTTCCTCCTTCTTACCCTTTTTGCAAATGGGAGCAATGTTTCCCCTTTTCCAGTCTGTGGGGACTTCCCCAGTCTGCCATGACTTTTGGAATGTAATGGAGAGGGGTTTAGCAACCTCATCTGCCAGTTCTCTCAGCACCCGTGGGTGTATCCCGTCAGGTCCCATGGACTTGAACACTTTCAGGTTCTTCAGGTGATCACGAACCTGAGCTTCACTTATGATGGGCAGTTCTTCCTCCCCGTCCCTGGCATCGTCTTTCATGACACCAGGAGTGTGGCTGGAGGCCCTTGCAGTGAAGACTGAGGTAAAGAAGTTATTGAGTACCTCAGCCTTTTCCACATCACTTGTGACTAATTCACCACTTTCCTTTCTGAGGGGGCCCACACCTACCCTAGTCTTCTTCATGCCATTAATATACCTGTAGAAATTCTTAGTGTTCCCTTTAACCTCCCTGGCTAGAAAAGAAATATATTATTGTATCTGCTTCTTAGCACCTTCTTGCAAAGCAAGCCAATGAGTCTGAGAAACCCCAGGGAAGTATGAATCTGATGAAATAAACTGGAAGTTATCAGCTGGACAATTAAAAAATAGTTACAATTACTTAATACTGCCATAAACGCATTTGAAAATAAACTTTCAGTTTGTAGTTTAGCTAATATCAACTTGCTTATTTTTCCCCTCAAGGCATATCTCCTACTGTAGATACTTTCAAAACCTTGCCCTTAGCCACTATAGGTTTTATTTCAGGTTTACCTGGGGCTGAATTTTACTGTCGGAGAACATTTACTACAGAAATGTGGTGTGCTGGCACAAGTACTCCCTCCTGGACTCTTCCATCTGCTCAGGTTTCAGAGAACAGATGTCAGGATGGATTTCAGACCTGAGAAATGCAGATGAGTGAAAGAATGGATTTTGGCAACAGCAGCTCCCAAACTAAGAATGATTCTCTTTTAAAAACGGACAGAAAAATAACCCTTAAAACCAGGTTCAGTAAAGCGCACTGGAAACAGAATGATGGGCAGATAATTAATCTGTAAAAAGCCTCTTGCTAGGACAAAGGAAGAGGACTTTACCAGACACCGGCAATGACACTTCTGCTGATAATGATTTGTGGTTAGCTTGGATAAATTAACATATTGAAAGGAAACACTTTAAAAAGGAAACTCAAAGCAGAACTCAATTTTAGCTATTTTTTTTTTTTTGTTGTTGCTTTAAATTAGAACATTGTTGCAAGGTTAAAATGCTGACAGCCAGTTAAGAGGTGATAACAGACCTTACAGCTTTAAAATAGCAGATTGTTTCTTCCCCTAATAAACCAGCTCTGTGTATCAGAGATGAGATCTTAAGGAATGAAGCTTCCAGGTTGGAAATACTTTAAGCCAGCCACTTTCTTTTAAATAGCATTCTGCTCTTCCACCAAAATTTAAAGTAGATTCCTTTAAGGGTAATAAATTATCTATTTTTACCCTGCAGTATGAGTCCTCAAGAATCTTGCCTCACAAACCATAGCATTAGTGTGGGCCTGAAAACGCGTCGAAGTCAATGGATTGTTTCCTCACACTTCAGATCAAATTCTGTGATGTGTTGTTGTTTTTTTTCTCCCTCTAATCTTGAAATAACAATGAAATTATGCAGTAATATAATAATGAAAACTCTGCACTTAAATTTATAATCAGCAAACATAATTAGGTATTTTTCTAAGTCACTTGTTATTTACTCAAGATGGCATCATTACTCAAATGCACTTAAATAAGAGCTTTTTGAATTATTTGATTTGTGTTATGTTTTACATTGTTTTTCACTTTCATTAATAAGTTCATGGGTGATTTTTTTCCTTAAGCATTTCTACCAGTTGTCATTAATAGTGTATTAATTTTGCTAAGTGGGAAGCATGTAAAATACAGATTATAGCATAGACAATATAAATCATTTCAGGGAAAGCACTGAAGACTTAAGTCACACATCCTTGATTCTCTGCTTATAATAAATATTTGACTGTTGTCATAGAATAGATTAACTCTACAGTCTTAAGACAACTTCCACATGTGGCATCATGGACCATTGACTATCTAATGTGAATGTCAGAGTGTTTTATTGCTTGAGCGTTGCAGATTTTATCCATATCTTACTGAAACTCATTGAAAGACTTTTATTGACTTCTGGCAACTATAGTAGAACTTAATATTTTCACAATTATTCTTTTCATGAGACTCCAGCTCAGTAGGAGACAATGAAATACTGATCTGTGAGGAAGCACAACTTTCCCAATGGACAGAAATAATATTTCTCTCACTGGATCGAAGAGAGAAAAACACAGTAAGGAGAGAACAGAGCAGTTGTAGGACTTCTGTAGGTTTCAAGAGACTGGATTCAGATCTGCTTTGCCTCAGTGTTACTGTGTAGACTCAAGCAAATATATTACTATCACAAACACAGATCAGTCATGACTTCTGTTAAAATTCTAATGTCATGAAACCAAGGCAGGAAAATCTTATCAAACCTAAGCAGGTGCCAGGTCTGACTGAATGAAATAACATGTATCTTCATGGACATTGCATGCATCCATGTTGGTCAACTTGGAAGGGTCAACTAACCTCAGTTTTTTGTTAGTGTAAATCTAGATTTCTAAGTATATGACTGACATTGGCTGAGTAAGGAATATTCCTCACAGTATTTTTGCAGTACACAATACTAACCTCAAATCCTTGAGCACTGTTATAATCTCTAGAATAGAATAGAATAGAATAGAATAGAATAGAATAGAATAGAATAGAATAGAATAGAATAGAATAGAATAGAATAGAAAGAATAGGTTGGAACAAACCAGGTTGGAAGAGACCTTGATAAGAGAACCAGGAAAATTTCAGATGAAGTCTTAGGGTCAGTGTTGACTGGACAGAGAAGTGCTTTAATTTACTTTTCAGTACAACAGCATGAATTAATAAACTCATGGTGAGTTCAAAGAGCACAAAATCAGGTCTTTTGTGACTCAGTGAACCTGACAAAGGGGACATTGATGGTTTATTTTGTTGGGGCTTTGTTGTTGTTGTTTGTTTGTTTTGTTGTTGTTTTGGTTTTGGTTGGTTGGTTTTATTGACAGTTTTGCTAATGACATTCGGCATGTCAAGAAACATTGTACTAGTTCATGTATGTTGGTGTCTGAATCACAAGGCTGAGTCTAGATGTTATCTCTGCTGCTGGACCACGGTGTTGGCCATGAAGCTTGATGTCACTGACTCCCTAGTCTGTAGGATAATTAGATACCAACTCCTTAGTCAAGAGCCTTGTCCCTTGGTTACAGGTGAGCACGAATATTAACAGATAAAATCCAGTGCTCTAAGACAATATCTGGAAAAAGCTGCTTTTTCAAAGCAGCTTCCGTATCCGGGTTATGCTTTAGAATTAGTTCATGTATGTAAAATAGTAGAAGTCCTAGCAACATTATGCACACTATGCTTTAGAGGAATAACACAGTAACGGATGAGGGTAAGGTAAGGGTGTAAAGGGAGGAGGAGCAGAATTAGTAGATCTTCTAGGGAAATTTGTTTCTGGATATTAACTAATATTGTAGAGTGCTTTGTTATGTGGCATGCACACTGATCATCTCTTCCTCCTCATTGGACCCTTGCAGTAGTTAGCAGCCACAGAGCTGGCCATTATGGTCTTACTTTTAAAACACCATCCATCACATCCTCTGGACCTGTAAGAATTTCTCTCCTCCAGTTGCCTTGCCGAACTACAGCAGAGCAATATCATTCTTTAACTCATTGACAACATAATCACACTAAACTCTGTCAAGGTTTATTTATTGCTGATTATTATTCCTTCTTCCCTTCTACTTTCACCTCACATGCCGTTCACTCTTGGTTGCCATGGAGATGCTACACAGTCTAACTTTAGATTAGCCTTGTAACCTTGCATAATTTAAAATTCTTTATGTTTCTTAGCAACTTGGCTGAATATCTAGATCTTTCAGCTATTCTCCTAGACATTGGAACAATGAATTTACTATCCCTGAGCATACTTAATGCTTCCTAGAGAGAGGGTGATGCTTTGCCTACACTTGGTAATCCTTACCCCTACTCACAGACCTGTTGATATTCACAGAAGTCACCTGAGCACGAAGAATGTTGTTACATACATAAGGCTGAAGTCTTGCAAGGATTTGCATTGCAATTGACTTTTTCACTACAGGAACAAAAACAGAAACTGGGGACGGGGGGAAAATGAATTAATAAAATAAAGCATTTTGCAAATAAATGCTTAGGGAAAATAGACAAAATCACAAAAAGATTACATGGATATCCACTCCTATACCAAAAGCAGCATTGTGGGACTGAAACCCAAAGAAGCTGTCAACTATTAATTATCTAATCAAGAAAACCGCTAAAGTTAGGTAAAACACTGTCTCTAAACTACCCACAATACAATTCCATAGTAGTGAACAGAAGAATCAATTGTAGTGATTCAATGTCACAGCAGATGTTTGCCATACAAAGGGAGGAAAGGAGGGAAAGTCTTTCAGCAGCAGCTTCTCTAGCTGATACAAATCCCGGTGCTCCTGGGTGTTAATAAAAGGCATTTGGTGCAGACAGAGCTGCAGCAGGAACATATACCTACACCAGTGATCCTGGAGACCAAAAAATCTCCCATTATTTTCTATCCACATATTTATAAGAGATGGCAGTGAGGGCATATCCATTTAGTTTAACCTTTTTAGGATCATATGGAACCTAAGATATTTACAGAAAGAGTTGACAGTCACAGAATCATGAGCATTTAAAATGGAAACAAAAAAGAGCAAGTTTTACCTATTTTAACATTTCTAGGTTGTGCAGACCTTTCTAAGATGGACTGAGTATAACATAAGCAGATCTGTGAAGTATCAGAAATTCTAAAATAATTCAAAGTATTCCTGAAGGGAATCAATTGGGAATAAGCTTTGTGCATTCAGATCTAGTGCATGTCCTATCTGTCACATCTCATTTAACTTCCTGTTAGTCCTGTACTTTTCCTCTCTTAGGCTGTGCTCTGTTTTGTAATGTGGAAAAAAAAAAAAAGGCAACAAAATACTGACAGAGCAACTACCCTGTTTGTCACTCCAGACTTCTGCCTGCTAGAGGCTACCATGTTGGAAGATGCCTCAGAGAACAGAAGCAGTTAGCAGTTCTGCTGCTTTCCTCCTCCTTGACTGAGGAATAGTTGGGACAACTTCTTTGGGACCACTTTTATAGTCAATCCATCGTAAACTTATCTGAGTTTCATATACATCACAAGGGTGGAATCAGGATGGTTTTATTTTCTCATAGGCTGTCATATCACTGTAGATGGAAAGAAACTAATTAAATGGAGATTGAAACCCACAATCCTAAATATCAGACTATGCTTCTCATCCTTTCTGAGGTAATTAATCTCATGAATCCCCAACCTCCCCCTTCCCTTTGGGCTACAGCAAGATACTTATGTCTACCTACCCCTTCTCCCCACCAAAAAGTCAACCTTGAATATTCTGGCAATCAGCTAATTAGTAAATGTCATTGGAATGGTGAAAATCTGAGCCACATTTTCTCTGACTGAAAGAAAGTCAAGAATTAGCAAGCTATGACCGGGAATCTGTTAAGAGCTCAGATGAGTTGCACCACATATGGGATCTCTCTGAATTTTTGTTTTGGAGGAAGAGGTGTCCTCCAATCAGAATCGATTCGCTAACGAACACTGCTATACAGTTTTAGTATCTCAGGTTTTAGACTGTGTGGCCTGGGAAAGCAAGAGTAAAATGGACTGAATTTATTCACAGTTTAGGATGACAGTAAGTTTCAGTGCACTGTTTGTACTGAGAAGAAAGCTAACTTCTAAATTTATCACTACTTTTTACAGCCTTAATGAAATACTCCTAGTGAAACCAATGGGAGTTTTAGTCGGAAGTCTGTGTTAATGAAAACAAGAGGATGACAGATGAAAAATGGAGAAAAGGAGAAAATGACTGAATAAATATGTAGAGTTCCCATACATTACTCTTACTGAGGTCTAAATCTCTCTACTATCAGTAAATAACACACCTTTGGTTGTTAGTCATAATATGTGTGACATGAAAAATACTTTGTTTAAACTATACCAGTCAAGCAAAATTCTTATTTATGAAAGAGATGCTCCAGATGTAAGAAAATTAACCTAAAACAGATATTCCAGATGTAAAAACTTAACCTAAAATCTGAGTTAATATAATTTCCATAGACAAACTTCCTAATACAACCTTCTCTTACTAACTAGATTCAGTTCAGTGGTTTTGATGAGTAACTGTGCCACATTTACATTTACTGAAAGTTGCTGAATTTTTCAAAGCTTGATGTGATTGTAATTGCTAATATCAAATCTGGATACTGAGCAATACATCCAGAAAGACAGAAAGACCAAAATTATTCTTCCTCACATTTCACTCTTTTCCATAGTGTGAAGCTAAGGGCTAATTTACCTCCAAAGTCTGCTACTGGAATGCAGGCAAAACTAGAACCAAACCAAACCAGAACAAAACAAAACAAAACAAAACAAAACAAAACAAAACAAAACAGTGCATTAATCAAGAAGGATCTGTGTTTATATACTTGAGAATCCAGCTAAGACATATGACATAATTATAACTATACATTAGAACATGAGAATATATTTTTCTTATAAATCAAAGCTCAGTGGAATGATTTGCAAAAGGTTGAATCAAGTGCAATACTGTTCACTTACAGCTGAAACAAATTTGAATGCTACCAGACAAGGCTTTGAGCTTTTCTAAAGCCTTTTCCAACTGAAGTGCTGTTAGTGTGACCCTGTCACATTCTCTGCATTTAAGAGGTTGAGAACATCCATGTATTCAGATAGTTTATTTTGTCTGGAAACTTTAGACAAAGCACAAGAAGTAGAACAAAAAATAGAATATCTGTCCTGTTTATTATTCAGTATTGAGCCTCTGTATGTTTTGATGCTACAGGGTTGACATCTATTAGAATTGGTGAAAACAAAGAGCAAGCCCATGGGAATGATCACAAATAGGTGCACTGCATCATGAGAAGTGAATCAGGTCGTGTCCTGAAATTCTGTGAGGCTAAGTTTTACAATCATCTGAGCCACTGCCCACTTCAGAATTTTGTTTCCAAACGGATTAATCCAAGGTTGACAGGCACCATTTCAGGAAAACATCTTTCCATGGTAATACTTCCCTTTTATTACAAATGTAATTGAATACCATTCTCTGAACAATATTCCTGCTGTCAAAAGCACAGAATCACAGAATCACAGAATCACCAAGGTTGGAAGAGACCTCAAAGATCATCAAGTCCAACCCGTCACCCAAGACCCCATGACTAAATCATGGCACCAAGTGCCACGTCTAATCCCCTCTTGAACACCTCCAGGGATGGGGACTCCACCACCTCCCTGGGCAGCACATTCCAATGGCTAACAACTCTCTCTGTGAAGTTCTCCCCACCTCACGCTTAAACTTCCCCTGGCACAGCTTGAGACTGTGTCCTCTTGTTCTGGTGCTGGTTGCTTGAGAGAAGAGACCAACTCCCTCCTGGCTACAGCCACCCTTCAGGTAGTTGTAGAGAGCAATAAGGTCTCCCCTGAGCCTCCTCTTCTCCAGGCTAAACAAGCCCAGCTCCCTCAGCCTCTCCTCATAGGACTTGTGCTCGAGGCCTCTCCCCAGCCTTGTTGCCCTTCTCTGGACACATTCAAGTGTCTCAATGTCCTTCTTAAACTGAGGAGCCCAGAAATGGACACAGTACAACCAGCTATTATCTTCTCAGGAGACCGCCTCGTATTTACCGACCACTACTCTATTTATACAGAGAATCTGCTGGGTAAATGAAAGATTTATTCATTTATCAGGAAAGGGTCATCCCTTATCCTTGGCACAAATTCCATTCGCTGTCAGATCCATTATATCATCTAACAGTAAAAGATTTATGGAGAATGGTCTTCTTCAGGAAACAAAATCTATCTCACTACAGAAGAAAATAGTCTATTAATGTCCAGAAGAATTAGTAGCTTGCTTCAGAGCTTTCTTGAAAGGTGCTGATTCCTAGAAGAGATTTGTCTTGTAATGTTTTCAGCTTGGACTATTTCAGGGTTTGATACAAGTTCTGAAAGTCCTGACTCCTGGAAATGTGTATCCACAAAAGTCCTTGGTTCGTTATATCAGGCACTGCTAGAGGGGTGTAGCAGCTTGGATTTCTTTACAAACTGAAAATAGACCCAAGAAGATGGGTAAACACTGTAGCTTCTCTCTGCCTGGGGCTCATTAGAACCTCAAATGCCCTGGTGTCAGCTCAGTTTGAGTCAACTCAAGTGAACTGTCTTTATGCCATAGTCAAAAACTGCCAGAGTGGAGATATACTTACATGCTGCTGCCTGACTCCCTGAGTTCCTGCTGGTGAACCAAAGCTTGGGTTATCCCAGATGATGTGCTGGAACAGTAATGGGATGCAGCGCCACAAATACTTGTTTCATCCATTCATTTTGTAGCTGTAAACCTAATCTCTCCTGTTATATTCTAGTGTGAATGCCCTTGCCTGAATTAGTTTACCTTGAGTGGCATCACTAGAGGCAATGTCTTCTCCATGTGGTGGAAAATGATGCAGAGATGCCAGTACTACCATTAGGCCAGGAAGATGTATAAACTAATCAGCCTATTTGTGTCTGAAATAATTAGCTCTGATGAAGGGCAGGACCTGCTACTTTGTCTGTATCACCAAGCTGCAGTGACCTGCTCTCAGGCCTGAGCCACTGTTTCCCATACCTTTTTTATTTACCTTAGTCTTCTGAGCTAATACCTTATATTAGCAGCCTCCATGATGACAAACCCAATGCCTGAATTCAACTTGAGCTGTAAATTGCCTCTGCCTCTCTGCAGGTGCACTAATTTAGAGCAAGGATTCACATTGGGCATGGTCTGGAGAGGCACCAGCTTCAAGGAACCTTGAGTGAGGAGTTAGACAATTTATCATTTCATCAGGCACAGTCTTAATCTGAGGCATGTACGCATACCCAAACCATGTACCAGACTCATAGTAATTCAGAGGAGACTTTCTCTGACAGAGTGGCTGTCTTCCAGTGCTATATTCCATCTTCTAAAGTTCCTATTAAATTTCTTCATTAATTAGCAATATATTTCTTACTAGGATGCCATTATATTTGTCTCATGTTGTTTTGGATGTCACATGTGTTGCACTCTTCACTGTGTTTTGTAAACACTTTCTCTGTTCTTGCAGACAAGTCAGGACCCTTTAAGCGCATGCAGTTTTCAACCATTCATTCAGATTTCCTTGAAATCCTTCCATTTAGCATTATATCAAATTCCATGTGTGCCTTTAATGCTGAAAAAGTAGAGTCAAGCTTCTGAGCTTTTGTAAACATCTTTAGTCCATTAAATTCTTTCTATTTATCTTCAAATCACAACATGACTTCAATTTTATTCTTGACAATGTTAGATCTAGGCTACATTTTCCTTTCGTTTTGGTGATGTTCATTTAAAATGAACCACTTCACATTTAATTGCTAGTTTCTATGCATGATTGTGAAGATGCTAGGAGAAAATGCCTGATCTGTAATGCCAGACTATGTTCTGGGGCTGATATTTTGGTTTTGGACAGAACAGTTACTGAAAGGTCCTACAGACCTCCAGTCCTACAGACTCATTGGAGTCTGATGCAGTGTGGCCTTCAAACTATTTCAAAACTTGATGGTACATACAGACCATCTTTTTCAGAGAGACGTGATGAGGCTGCCAATGGCAAGACAGTATCTTTTTCTTGTGATGGAGCCTTCAAAATTGACATGAAGCTTCATAAACGCGTTATCTGCTCCTTCCACAGATGGTGTTTTTTCAGTACAAAGAGCACCTGACCCACAGCTGGTAGCTGAATTTCTTGGTAATTTTAAAAAATTATTATTTATCATATATATATATAATATGTATTTTATTAATAAAGTCAAAATTAGATCTCTAATACCCATAGGCTATCCAAAGCAAACAGCTCAACCATTTTAAAAGTTAGTAAAAAGTAGTTTTTACAACTGCCTTTACCTCCATTTCCACCTCAGTATCATAGATGCATTAAAAAGAGACTTGGAGATTGTTTGGAAGTATTTGTGGAACAACTAATCACTTAACAGGACGGGTTGGTATGAACGAAATAGGTGAAACAATAGTAGGAAAGAGTGCTAGTGTCACTATAAAATAAAACACACACAATAAAATCCTGTACAGGTGATCAATGAGAGGTTGTCACCATTAATTTGATTAATTGTTTTTCTTTTGTGGTTTGTTTTATTTTTTTCTAGAGAAGAGCTAGAATATTTCATTCCCACAAGTCAGAAAATAATGGAAGGAAATTGCAAGAGTTGTGACCAGCCTCCAAATAGAACAGAGAAAAGTTAAATGAGCTTAATGCCTCAAGGCTAACAATTACTTCCTTCACAATGTAATATACAAAAATGTCATAAAATTTTCTAAACATTAATGATTTAAATTCTGTCTTATCTTCTACTTCATCTAAGTCTGAGAAGGATTCTTACTGCCCCTTATAAACTGGGAAATTAAAAAGTAGAAATTAAAACTTCTTGATTGAAGTCTTAAAAGAAATCTGTAATAACCCATGGAACAACGTGTTTTCTCTTTTTTCAATCGAAACACCTTCTTCTAGGCAACCAAGTAAAGAAGTTCAAATGAGTTGCCTAAATATTAATCTCTTGTACCCTTTGAGATTCTGCAGTCCGCTCCAGTTCCAGGAAGTATGTATCACCTATGTGTCTTAGAGAGGACCTAACACTCATGTAGATGTCTTTGCTACCTGAGAGTGGTTTAGATGTCTCTTGGTGTTTATTGTTTGACAAAAAGGGCTGTATGTGACAGTCTGTGATCTAGGGAAATCCAGTCCCTAAATCTGGTGTTATGCAGAAAGCTCTTTAAGTCACCTTCAGGTAGACATTTGGTGCAGAGTCAGCATGTGTCTGCTGACATCTGGGATGCCTGAGGGTGCTAGGCACATCCACAGAGAGATAGCAGATATGATATTGGATCTATAGGACAGCTGGAGTAAAGCTAGCACAGCAAGAGCACCAAAAATTTGTATTCTGGCACTGAGCCCTTCATCTGCATTGACTGTACTTAAGCAGCACACAGGTAACCTGCAATCTGATACATAGTCAGTTGTGTTAATCTCAAACTGAATCCCATCATTTGTGTCAGATGCAGACAGTGGGAAATCATCGCTCTGGCTCAGTTGTAGTCTGGAATTGACAAAGGCCCAATACTAATCTTACTGAAAGAAAGAAAATTTAAGCTGGAAAGAATTTCCACATCATGTATGAGTTTTGGATGACAGTGATCCTTTGTGCTGTATTTGGCTTGTGGAGTGGGATTCTCATTCTAGGATAACATGGGTAACAATTTCTTCTAAGCATGAACCTGCAGAGCCTGAGCTTTTTCCACCTTCTCTTTCTATGAGCTAATACCTTGGGTTTAGTATGAGTGCACTGAATTATATGGCACAGCTCCAAATCTCATAGCCTGCAGCACAAAAAACAAATCAGAAATTTCACTTCAGTGCACTTGTGTACTTTCTGTTCTCAAACAGCACTTGATGAATCAAGAAATGCATTCTGCAACCAAAATCTTATTTATTATTCAACATAAGGGAGGATGTATCATGTAAGCTTTACCTCGCCTTTTGCTGGGCCTAGATAGACAATATCCTATTTTATTTTTGCCTAAATTTTTGTTCCTACAGAGAAATAAAACTGTCTTTAGACCCCCAGTCTCAGACTAGATCAATTTATCCCAAATAATGGTAATTAAATGCACCGCAGTTCAGTCCAGTTCATTGCACTGAGTTCTGTGAAGAATTTTAATAACTATTTTTCAGTCAATGCATTTGGCAGATTGCTCAGACATCGGACATCATGTCTGAAAAACTCAAAAATTGCGTTTAATTGCTAGAACAAATCAGAAGTTTCTTCTTCTAGTCACAATGAGGCTTCTCACTCTGCCTTCACTTTGGTTTGCAGCCACTGAGATTCCACCTACTGATGTTAAGGTGCTGGGCTATGAAGCTGTAAATCCAGTCCAGCTTATTTACATGGGTCCTCCCATTTCCTGTTGAATGTTAACAATTCAGGACACTTACTGGTCTTGTTTATATTGTTTTCTGTGTCTAAGCCCTTTTAGGATGACTTTCATGCCCATAAGAATGCATTGTAAAGACTGATGGGAACCTTGAAGTTGATCAGGACATGCTCCACAAGAGGCAACAAAGACAGTAAGCCTGATACCTCTGATCCCTGGATGAGATGGCAAGTTTGAAGCAGTAGACGGAAGGTCTAGATCTGTATACATGTTCCTTGTAGTTAATCTCTGTCTACAAAGGATACACTACAGCAACGTCTGGATTTAGAGCTGAATTTGTTTGGAACGTTCCTCGGCACTGAAGCCAACTGGCATGTGTAATAAACTCTCTTAGACTCCAAAGCAGAGTGGCTCCATACATATTGTATACTGGTAATGGTCCCTGGACTACTCTTGTTTGAAAATAGTGCTCTGGAGCTTTTGGGAGACTGCTAATAGGCACAGGCTAAAATTGCACCAGGGACTGTTCAGGCAGTTTTGTAGTACATTCTGTCACATTTCCATGACCAAGAACATTCCCCAGATCAATTTAATTTACTGGTATAATCACTGCCTGTACAGCTTGTGCTGTAAAGTTGGACTCCTGTAGTACAAAGCACTTTGAGCATATATATATGCCTGTGCCAAGGGATTACTGGAGAAGGAACCATGAAAGCCAGAGCTCAAGAAGTGCAACATGGCCATTCAGCATGCCTGGACTCAGGTGAAGGTTTGATTTTGACATGTAATGTAGGCATTGCTCTCACAGATTGGAAATAGGGAGAAAAACATTGACTCTCAATACTCAGCAAAATAAACGTTCTGTCATAAGTTATAAGTCTGGGACACATTCTTGGCATTATGTAGGAAATGGAAGATTTCTATCAGCTTCCTAGAACACTTAAAAGGCATCAGGATGTCATGGGACTGCACATATTTTTCACATTTTGAAACAAGCGGGGAAATCTAGAAGGTTAGTGGTGAAGATACAATGTTGCAGAGTTGCACATGCTATCATAGAAATGAAGCATCTAGGTATTACTTTGTCAGTGAATCTTAGTCTGCTCCAAATATTGCAACTTCTTTAACTTGTGAATCTCAAATGTCTCAACTCTGAGTTATGAAAATAATATATTAATCCATGACTGTAGGAGTTAAAATGACATCAAAAGCAGTAAAGGTATGTAACTCAACTTTACTACTGTAAAGGGAAACATTTGTAATTGAGATGATACCTCCTACAGAACAGACTAAACATTCTCCACAAATCCCACAGGTTTCTTATTCAATGGATTTAAACAGGATATAATAAGCAGGAGTAACAGGTGCTGTCGAGCTCAGTGACCTGTTAACAGCAGCTATTTACCATGAAATTCTCTGTGACCAACAGAGAACAGCTTGTGAAAATACAGTTCACTCTTCAATTTATTGTGTCCGGCTTCTTTTTCTGTCCATATAGCCCCCAGGCTACATCTTTGCTGACAGCAGTAAGTCTCCAAAAAAGCATTCCTGCAGACTCTTATTGCCCTACTGCCGCCCACATAGCAACCTGCTGTGTTCTGTGGAAAACACTGAAACTTTGATTACAGTCATTGCTCAGTTTATACTACAAAGATATCAATACCGAGCAGGAAGTGAAAGCAGGTCTACAACAGAGAAATCAGATGAGAATTTAACTCTCAAAAATCTGAATGGCATTGAAGAGATTCTGGAAAATTATGATCAAGCAAAAATTTGGTTTTATAGGAAGTTTTGGCTTCACCGAAAGGAAGGCAGAAAAAGAAACTTTCTGAAACACTCCACAGGAAGTCTTTTGCCACCTTGTTAAGAAAATGTCATAATAAGGATATCAAACTATCTAACTGTCATCCTCGAGGAGGAAGAATAGTATGACAAACATGACTGCTACAAGAAGAAAAGAAACCATTGAAAAGCATTGCCATAATTTCAGCTATGGGAGCATGAATGTGTCTTTATTAAATAAAAATAAACAGAGGGTCAGAAAGATGTTATAGTGGATTTCATGTTTCTCCCTGCATGTCTCAGTTTTGCCATTGCTGTTCATCTGCTTTTATCTCAGATTACATATACTCCATTCTGAAATATCAGTACAAAAGCTGGCAGTCCTCACCTAGGACGTGGGAAGTCCACTCTCAAGTGCTAAATTGACAGTGCAGTCAATAGGAGGTCAGTGTCTGCAAAAGTCTACGAACAGCCTATGCAGTAGGGCTCTTTCTTAGGGACCATGAAGGTACCAGGGCGTTTCAGGGCACTACTGAAATACAAAAACATTCATAATACTTATTTAAATTGGAAATTAGTGGGTTTTTTTTTTTTGCTGGGTTTTAGGTTCAGAGTGACTGCATTAACACAGCACAGACTGGCTAGTTCTCTCTTCTCTGTTCTTACCACTCATAGAATGACATAGAAAACTCCAGTGAAGGACAATGTCTTTGCAATTAACAGGCTTCTCTTTCCAGAATTTTATGTCCCCTGTTCATAGATCAGCTCCTTCATGGATAAGTGAAGCACATGTCCCAGATGATGCCATTTTAACTATTGCTATAACTGTTACCATCTGGCACTGGCGGCCTTAGAAGTCAGGATAACAGATTATTCTGCCTCATTGCATTTAGCAGAGCAAAGGACAATCACTCTGCGAGAGAGTAGACCAGAATGAAGCAGTCCTGGATCCTATCCAGCTCTGTTCCAATCTTTCCATCTGAGCAGGGGCAAATCTGTAAATACTCATAATGTTCTCTTCACTGTCTCTTTGTTGGCTCTCTGAGGTGCAACTTTCACTAACAATTTGTAGTAGGCTTAGTTAAGATGGGCTCTGCCATCAGCCCAATCACCATCAAACTCAGTAGGCAGGTGAAACAATCCCATTTGAGGACCCTAGGAAACTGGAAAAGAAAAAATTTATTTCTTCTCCTGTTTCTTGATTAACAAGGGTTGTGCTTTTGTATGTGCACATTTCTCAGAGGTATCTGAGACGTTCTGGATGGCAAGGAGCCGCCCCAAGAATTGTCATTATCAAGTGACACTAAACTGCTGTGCCCATCACAGAAAACTCCAGTTTCCACCAGCCACTAACTAGACCATTGGGATGTCCCCATTCAGAAAGGTCCTGTTATAGGCTGAAAGTATATGCTGGCTAATCAGAGCTTAAGCATCTGCACTGAACCTCCCTTCTGGCTGATCTTCATATCTCTACAGCTATCAGTCATTCTTTGTGTACCAATATATGTGACAAAATTGATACGAGCAAGTGTCCACAGCTCTGTCCAAGTGGTGAAGTTGTGACTCACAAGGTGAATGGGCAGTCAGTCTTCACAATACTTGGCATTGCGAAGAAAGAGCTGCAAAGAAATGTTTTATGGTTTCATCCTAGTGGGGAGCCTAGTTCTGCAACTGCCCTTGTACTTCCTGGGCTGGAATGCATTAGAACTTTAATTGTATGCAAAGGAATAGAGGTGACACAAAGGAGACACAAAGCCTGATAAACATGGCCATGGACTGCACAGAATGGACAGACAGCGTTTCCTTTCGGCTTTGAATTATAATGAGCAGAAAAGCAGTGACCCGACCAATTATCCTTCTCTTTGACTGTGCTGTGCTCTTTCTGCCACAGTGATTTTTTTTGCTACAAGACACATAGTTATTTTTACATTGTCTTTTTTATATAGCTAGCCTTGCAGTCTCTGCTGTGATGGGTTAAGCAGACAGCTGTGCCTTCCAGTGAAGCACCTATGACTTGCAAATATTTCTGTTTATGCAGTTGAGCTGCATTTTTCAGATCTGAGCAATGCAAGTTTCTTGTGTTTCTTTCTGTTGTTCCTATTTGGATTTAAGGGAATTCAAGTCATCAGAAATATCTAGGGCAGAACTGAAGAGGACAATGAGCTCTTAAGACACTTATAGAATCATGTCAGAATGCATGCATGGACTCCCTTGTTTATGAAGCAGGAATCATTTATTGGTACAGAACAAGCAGCTTATATAGGAAAAATTGAGCAGGATAAGCAATTCCCTTGCATTCTTGCACCACTGCTGCAAAATGAGTTTTCTTCTTTGATATGCAGCTGTCCATTGTTATTTTCATCCCATATCAGGTTGATCTTCTCCAGCATGGAGGCAAGTGTCCTCCTGTCTCACACTTCAGGTTGTTTACCACGGTCAGCTCTCCTTTATCATCATCCCATCCTTCCAGTATCAGTGGCCTGTTCTTTCTAATCCTGAAACCTTCCGTAGATACTTTCTGCTTTCATACAGAATCATAGAATCAACAAGGTTGGAAAAGACCTCAGAGATCATCAAGTCCAACCTATCACCCAACACCTCATGCCTAACTAAACCATGGCTTCAGGTGCCATGTTCAATCCCCTCTTGAACACCTCCAGGGATGGGGACTCCACCACCTCCATGGGCAACCCATTCCAATGGCTAACAACTCTCTCTGTGAAGAACTTTCTCCTCACCTCCAGTCTAAACTTCCCTTGGTGCATCTTGAGTCTGTGTCCGCTTGTTCTGGTGCTGGTTGCCTGGGAGAAGAGACCAACCCCTTCCTGGCTACAACCTCCCTTAAGGTAGTTGTAGAGAGCAATGAGGTCTCCCCTGAGCCTCCTCTTCTCCAGGCTAAATGATCCCCGCTCCCTCAGCCTCTCCTCATAGGGCTTGTGCTCAAGGCCTCTTCCCAGCCTTGTTGCCCTTCTCTGGACACGTTCAAGTGTCTCGATGTCCTTCTTAAACTGAGAGGCCCAGAACTGGACACAGGACTCAAGGTGTGGCTTAACCAGTGCTGAGTATGGGGGCACAATGACTTTGCTGCTCCTGCTGGCCACAATATTCTTGATGCATGCCAGGATGCCATTGGCCCTCTTGGCCAGCTGGGCACACTGCTGGCTCATGTTCCACTGACTGTCAATCAGTACCCCCAGGTCCCTTTTCTGTTTGGCTGCTCTCCAGCCACTCCAACCCTAGCCTGTAGCGCTGCATGGGGTTGTTGTGGCCAAAGTACAGCACCCGACACTTGGACTTGATGAATACCATCTTAGATTTCTTAGGATATTCATAAAATGGAGGGCTGTTTGTTCAACCTGCAGTACAGGATGTCTAATAGATAAATGTTCTTGCCATCATTGCAGGAATCTGAAAGAAAACAAAAAATAAAAAAATAATCTCTGGCTCTGGTGATTTTTACTGTAGTGATGAATTTGTAATCATTTATTCCAGACACTGTAGGCACTATACACAAACCTAAGGTTAATGCTTAATAATATTCTAAGCACACTTGTGTGCCACTGAGCAGTGCTTGCATACATGAGAAATTCAAATCCCATCATCCAGTTAAGCCTTGCACTATGTTAGATTTCACCTTATTGATGTCAACAGGAATTATGTTCATTCATGCCCAGGCTGAACAGGGTCTGTAAAATCATAAGGTAGAACTCATATGCCCTCACAGATGCAAGACTCCCAGCGAAAATAGCATGGCATTTACTCTACAAGATATCAGTGTTTAGCCTGTAGAAAAAAAAAGAGCTAAGTGAAATATTGGTTGGTTTTCCGCAGTTGTGTGGTTTCATCCATTCCTCCTTTCACCAGGTTTTGTGATGAAGCTGCTCCTACTCCCTCATTGTTTATCCCTCACTGAGAGGGAGAGTTCCCTAGTAGCTTTGGTTTTCTTCCATTCAGTTTCCTTACATCACTTCCAGTCAATTTAATCTCATGGAATTCAGCTACAGTAGATATAGAAAGGGATTATAAATGATGGCAATATAAAAATAGAATCCCAAATATAAATAAGGTGAGTTGAAAGTTTTTTACTCCAAACAATTAATATTGATAAATATTGTTCAAAAACCCCGACTTTTCACAAAGGTTTCAGACCTGGTGAGGAAGAAATAGTTGATTGGCATAGTTCATAACTTTATTTTACTGCTAATGAGCCTTCTGCTGTCAGGACTTCTCTGTGCCATTCTCTGTACAAGCCGCCAGTGCAGAAACTTTGTTTCCAAATCTGATGTGATGATGTAGAGCAATACCTCAGCTTTCAGCCTGTAGCTAAAAGATGTTATGAAAGAATGCAGGCTGCCCTAGAAACCTGTGCCTATCAATTATAACTGCATTGCATATTTTTTGACTTGTCCTCGGGAGAATAGACAAGATTCTTTCCATTTATTGAGCTTTACAAGTATTTATCATGCCATTCTCATAGCAGCTGATGCCACACTGAAATCTAAAGATTAAGCTGACTTCAAATAAGTTGATGCTCACTTCTCAGTTGTATACAAATTGTCTGTAAAACAAATAAACAAGCAAGCAAATTTGTATGGATGTTTCCATGGGGATATCACTTTCTTGGAAAAATTGTTATGGCTTGTGAATTTTCTTGTTGAAACCTGGTGTGACATAGTCTTAGGAAGATCTTCATTTCTTCATGTTCCTTCCTGAGACTTCTTCAGAACCAAAAAGCTCAGTCTGTTTTCCTTGAAAAAAATATATCTATACTAAAACAGACAGAAGAAAAAGGGGGAAAAAAGCTGCTGCTTTATTTTTTTAAGAGAAACTTTGCCATATCTAGAGGAGGGAACACAATAAGGAACAGGTCAGCCGCTGTAGTCAACAAGTGGCTTAGGGGCTGGTGCAGACGAATGAATTTTGGGTTTTTCGATCTTGGGGAACTTTCTACTGCACCAGGTCAGATGGTAACAGATGGAGTACATCTGTCCCAGAGGAGGGGAAAGGTCACAATACATGAGAATGGCCTGTCCCCCAAAGGTAAAAAGATTCTGGGAAGGGAATTAGCAAGTCTCATTGACAGGGCATTAAACTAGCTTCGAAGGGGGAGGGTCGGAAACCAGTGCCCTCAGGCAGGAGTCTGGAGGTGATAAGCTAGACCTAGAGGTGAAACCAGCAGCCCAGCTGCAGTGCATGTACACTAATGCACGAAGCATGGGTAACAAACAAGAGGAGCTGGAAGCCTTGTTGCAGCAAGAAAGTTATGATGTAGTTGTCATCGCAGAGACGTGGTGGGACGACTCGCATGACTGGAGCGCTGCAATTGACGGCTACAGGCTCTTCAGGAGAGACAGGCAAGGAAGAAGGGGTGGAGGGGTGGCCCTGTACATCAGGGAGGCACTGGATGCTGTTGAGATGGAGATCAGGGATGATAGGGTTGAGTGCTTGTGGGTGAGAATTAGAGGGAAGACCAACAGGGCAGACATCCTGGTTGGAGTCTGTTATAGACCACCCAACCAGGAGGAGGATGTCGATGAGGCATTCTATAGGCAGCTTAAGGCTGTCTCAAGATCGCCTGACCTCGTTCTCATGGGTGACTTCAACCTGCCTGATATCTGCTGGGATCTCAACACAGCAGAGAGGAGGCATTCTAGGAGGTTCTCAGAGTGCATGGAGGACAGCTTCTTATCCCAGGTGCTGTGTGAGCCTACCAGGGGTAAGGCTATGCTTGACCTCCTCTTCACCAACAGGGAAGGGCTGGTGGGTGATGTGGTGGTCGGAGGGTGTTTAGGCACCAGTGACCACAACATAATAGAGTTTTCGGTATGCAGCCAAGCCAAGAGGGGCAGCAAGAAGACCTCCACTCTGGACTTCAGGAGGGCAGACTTCAGGCTACTCAAGGAACTAATTCAGAAGGTTCCTTGGGAATCAGCCCTTAAAAACAAAGGGGTCCAGGAGATCTGGACCTACTTCAAGGAAGAACTATTGAAGGTGCAAGAACAGGCTGTGCCGGTGTGCCGGAAGATGAGCCGCCGGGGCAGACGGCCAGCCTGGATGGGTAATGAACTTTTAATAGAACTAAGGGAAAAAAAGAGGGTGTATCATCTTTGGAAGAAAGGGGAGGCAACCTATGGAATGTTTAGGGATGTTGCTAGGACATGCAGGAAGAAAATTAGGGAGGCAAAAGCCCATTTAGAACTTAGACTGGCCTCTGCTGTGAAGGACAACAAAAAGTCCTTCTATAAATACATCAATAGCAAGAAGAAGGGCAAGGACAACCTCCACTCCTTGGTTGACACGGAGGGGAACGTTGTAACAAAGGATGAGGAAAAGGCAGAGGTACTTAACACCTTCTTTGCCTCAGTCTTCACTAGCAGGGCAGAACGTCTTCCAGACAGCTGGCCTGCAGAGCTGGCAGAGGGAGCCAGAGAGCTGCATAGTTTCCCGCTGCTCCAAGAGGAAGTTAGAGATCTACTGAGCCGCTTGGACCCCCACAAGGCCATGGGACCGGAATGGAACCATCCTAGGGTGCTGAGATTGCTGACAGATGAGCTGTCCAAGCCACTTTCCATCATTTTTCAGCAGTCCTGGCTCACTGGAGAGGTCCCAGAAGACTGGAAGCTGGCCAACGTGGTGCCCATCCACAAGAAGGGCCGGTTGGATGAGCCAGGGAATTATAGGCCTGTCAGCCTGACCTCAGTGCCAGGCAAGATTATGGAACGGGTCATCTCGAGTGCGATCACACAGCACTTACAGGATGACCAGGGGCTCAGGCCTAGCCAGCATGGATTTAGGAGGGGCAGGTCCTGCCTGACCAACCTGATCTCCTTCTATGATCAGGTGACCCGCCTGGTGGATGTGGGGAGGCCTGTGGATGTGGTCTACCTGGACCTCAGCAAGGCCTTTGACACCGTCCCCCACAGCAAACTCCTGGCCAAGCTGGCAGCCCGTGGCTTGGACAGGATCACACTGTGTTGGGTTAGGAACTGGCTGGAGGGCCGAGCCCAGAGAGTAATGGTGAATGGCGCCACATCCAGCTGGCGGCCTGTCACTAGTGGTGTGCCCCAGGGATCAGTGCTGGGCCCCATGCTCTTCAACATCTTTATTGATGATCTGGATGAGGGCATTGAGTCCATCATCAGTAAATTTGCAGATGACACCAAGCTGGGGGCAGCAGTTGATTTGCTGGAGGGCAGAGAGGCTTTGCAGAGGGACCTCAACAGGCTGGACAGATGGGCAGAGTCCAATGGCATGAGATTTAACACATCCAAGTGCCGGATTCTGCACATTGGCCACAACAACCCCAGGCAGTGCTACAGGCTGGGGTCAGAGTGGCTGGAGAGTGGCCAGGCAGAGAGGGACCTGGGGGTACTTGTTGATTGTAGGCTGAACATGAGTCTGCAGTGTGCCCAGGCAGCCAATAAGACCAATGGCATCCTGGCTTGCATCAGGAACAGTGTGGCCAGCAGGAGCAGGGAGGTCATTGTGCCCCTGTACATTGCAGTGGTTAGGCCACACCTTGAGTCCTGTGTCCAGTTCTGGGCCCCTCAGTTTAGGAAGGATGTTGACTTGCTGGAAGGTGTCCAGAGAAGGGTAACAAAGCTGGTGAGGGGTTTGGAACACAAGCCCTATGAGGAAAGGCTGAGGGAGCTGGGGTTGCTTAGCCTGGAGAAGAGGAGACTGAGGGGTGACCTTCTTGCTCTCTACAACTCCCTTCAGGGAGGTTGTAGCCAGGCAGAGGTTGGCCTCTTCTCCCAGGCAGCCAGCACCAGAACAAGAGGACACAGTCTCAGGCTGCGCCAGGGCAGGTTTAGGCTGGATGTTAGGAAGAAGTTCTACACGGAGAGAGTGATTGCCCATTGGAATCGGCTACCCGTGGAGGTGGTGGAGTCACCTTCACTGGAGGTGTTCAGGAGAAGACTTGATGGGGTGCTTGGCTGTATGGTCTAGTTGTTGGGTGGGTTGGACTGTTTGATGGGTTGGACGCAATGATCTTGAAGGTCTCTTCCAACCTGGTGGTGTATTGTATTGTATTGTATTGTACTGTATTGTATTGTATTGTATTGTATTGTAAAAGGGGTTGTTTTACCAATACAAAGTGTTAATCTTTCAAAAAATGAGATGCTGAAAGATCTATGGCAAAATGTCAGTGCAGATATTTTGCTTTGATCATCAGAAAGTACAGATTTGGTTTCATCTCTGCACTGCAAAATGGTATTAGAGAATAAAGAAACAAAATATATCACCAAAGAAGGCATTCCAAAGCCCTGCATTACATGTGCTACCTGTTCCTGTCATGCCAATAAATACTGAACATTTACTTAGTTTTTTTTCCTTGATTGTTGGAGCAAGAATGAATGGGTTCTTATATGTACCAGGGGTAAGCAAATGCATTTTCCTGGAAACAATAGACACAAACCCTGAGAAGTGCAAAAGCAATGCTGCCTAGGATCACAACAATGATGTGATCACTAATGAATGATTCTGGAAGAAAGAACATGAGTTACACACAGATAAATGTTATTTCAGTGTCTTGGGTATTTCACAGATATGTTTAGAACTCCAGTTACTGAAATATACATAAGACTAAAGGCAGACTTTAGTTTTATTTCTTTAAAACATGAAAATTGCATTTTTTATTATGTTTTGATTTTTGTGGTTGCTGCTGTTGGTTGTGATTTGGGTTGGTTTGGGTTTTTTTGTTGGTTGTTTTGTTTTAGAAATGCTTGCATTCAATTTTACTTCTGAATTATATTTTGTTACAAACTAAAAGAAAACATTATTTCAGAGAATGTTTTAGTCACTTAGGCTTGAGATTTTGAAAAAATGCATGCAAAATAGGTACAAATATAAGAAATTAGCATTACACTGATAAATATTAACCTATAGTGACTGCAATGTAATGTACCTAAAGATACATTTATCTTATCATTGGCTGCCAGTAAGAACTAGTGTTGAATTCATCCAACCTGAAGATATGGAAAAAATAATGAAAATCTGTTAGATAATGTAAATATATTTTATCTGTATTACCTCTCTCTCTCTTCCTGCTCCTGAATCTTTTCCCTTAACACAATTTTGACTCATGGGGTGAGTAAAAGCTTGCTTACTTCAGGCCTGTATCGGCACTTTAGGGTTTAAGGGTATTCAGATCCAGCATGGGTTTGGGTGTCACTGCTTTCTGTGGAGAATAAGATAGACCTGGAAATAGAATTAGTGCAAGGCATTCTTGGCTCATTAAGTGAAAACATGAATAAAAGATTTGTTATCAATTAGCTGGTTTAATGAACTGCTCCATATGTCAAGGATCTAAAGAGTGTTCTCTGTCTTTATCTGTACATGGCTACATCTGCACACATGCGCAGGATCAGGGTCCAGAGTGTTTTGTAAATTACATTTTTCCCTTCAATTAACCTCACAGAAACTCTACTTTTTTGAATTAATGATAGAGCAATGTTTCTTTAGAATGCCAAAGGGCAGGGAGATGTTTATTTTAAATGTTATGAAAAAATTAATTTTTAGTGGGAGCCTGAGGCCTTGTAAAAATGACAATCATTTCTGAAGACATGGGAGTTATTGACAAAAGTCTAAAATGATGTTTTAATTCTAGGACATTTATGTTTAACAAATGGGGAAATGAGATGCTAAGAGGCTGAAGCCATAAAGTCTACTGAAATGAAAAAATAAAAATAAAAAATATCAGTAAAGGATTAACTGTTTGGAGGACAAATAGTTTCAGAGTGTGGAAAGAGTCCTTTTAATAATAAAATTAAAAGTGGAAAACCTATATGTAACCTCAATTCATCATGCCAAAACAACCATTTTTAGGAAGCATTGTCTGAAACATCTCCTTTAGGTGGCAGAATGCTTTCATAAAATATAAGAGCTGAAGTTCCACACTGTGTGGATCTGGGGAAGCAGAATGAGCTTTGTGCACAAGCGATGTTACAGTGACTAAGGACATAATAAATGAGTAAACAAATAGCAGTTTCCTGCTATTGTAACAGAGATCACATCTTTTAAACTCCATCTATGGATTTCATATCTACTCAAACACATTTTTTCTGGTTTCATTAATAATGTGAGACTAAGAGTAAACCTTGTTTCTTTCTACAACTACCCAACAGTTACAATGAAGAAGGAGCTATTCTCTTGGATGTACACTATGCTAGCATAAGAAGCAATGCACAGAAGTTGTACTTTTCATTAGGTATAAGGAAAAAAAAACATCTTCATAAAGGGAGTGCTTAGACACCGAAATAGTGCTGACTAGCGAGTTTGTCTCTAGAGCCTCCAGACCCATATGGACTACCTGTACATATGGTTTTCTTTTCATCTTTTGTGGAGTTCCCAAAAGAAGTCAGTGGATTTCCAGGGAAATGAAGACTGGAGATAGAAAATAACTGGAATAGACCAAGAGAGACTAATCTTTCCACTCTGCACCACAACTTGTTCAAGTGCAACTGCTTTTCTCTGGATAGCACAGCCATAAAAGGCTGATTTCTTTCAAAAGAGTATATTTAATTTAATATGAAATATTTAAGAAACCAGTCCCTAAAGAGGATCCTAATGTTATCTTTTGTACTATCGATAACACATGAATTCCACAGAGGTTTACCCAGAGGGAAGTTACTTGCAGATTTATCTTTATTGCTCCATAAAGAAAGTGTTAAAGCATTTCTGTCTTCAGCAACTTCCAATGGTGGCACATGGCTTCATGCTGTCTGGTTCAAACATGTCCCCATTGTTCTGTTAACCCTCTGCTGCTGGTGGGAACTGTGGATAAAGAAGGATTCACCCTCTGTGACCTTCCACAAATTCTCCAGCTCTTGTTCAGACAAACTTCCCCTACAGATGCTTTAAGGATACTAAAAAGCACGTACATCACCTAAGAAATTACTATGGTAAAATTTCTGACTTTTACTGAGTTTTGTCCAATATTGCAATCTGCTGGATATTTAGAAATGCTGCTGGGAATGTGTTCATGCTGTCTTAAAACATTGCTGCAACTTATATGACATTATTTAAGAATAAAATTTGAATGGACCAAGTTTATTACTTACTTTTCTCAAGTAGAATCGAGATCTTATGTATGGAAATCCTTACTCTTCAGCTGACCATGTCTCTTGGTCTGTAATTCTGTTTATTTCTTAGCACTTTCCTGCTGTCTCCCTCCTCCTCTGCTCTTCCTCCTAATCATAAGAAGGGGGGCAGAAAGGTCCATAGGCATACCTCAAGGATTGTATTGGAAAACAGCAAATTAGACAAAAATAAAATAAAATCTAGCAATCAGTGTGATCACTGTTACTGGAAGAGAAGCATAAAGCCTCTCTGGTATGTGTTTGAAAGCTGGTGCTAGCAAAGAAACCAATCATCTTTTGAACATGAAGTTTCCTGTCATGCTTGAAGGTGAATTTCTTTTGGTAGACAACCTGATTAAAAAAAAGGAAGTGTCCTCTATTCTGTTCCGAAGAAACCACTTTTTCACCAGTGCAGTTCTTCATAAGTCAAGAGCTGATCTAGCATATAAAAGATGATGGCACATCATTAAAACCTTTCTATGCAACAGTAAACTCTTCCTCATTATTCCCAGGAGACTAAAAATGATGAGTTAATCAGGTCCCAAGTGGAAACATTATCAACCTGTGGAGGTCAGATTCACCTCTGAATATATTTGAAATACACTACAGAAAAAAACTTTGTGAAATCTTACAGAAAGCAATAATTCTTTCTTCAAGCTCTAGCTAAAGATGTCCTTTCTCTGGCCTTTTGGTTGACTGATAAACTAGCTCAGTGTGATTCAAATGTTTAGTAGGTCTGCACTCTGACAAAAAGGCTCGAGGGTGTTCTTCATAGTATTCTACATACTAAAACATGTGACATGAAATGAAACATAGATATTGGAGATCTAGATAACATTATAATTATTTTCTTTATGACAATTTTCAGATACCTTAACTCATGCCTGCAGTCCTCAATTATCCGAACCCTAATCCTAATCCTAAACCCTAAACTAAACTATGAATGAAACTAAACTATGAATGAAACTAAAAAGAATCCAGATTTTTTTGTCTTAATGTCTTATAAAATTAACAGACCAGATCCTTTGGTCACCATTGTCCTTGATAAAGACAATCTTTGCTTGTGATGCACTACAGTACTTCATAGGAATCCACCAACTGTGAAGAATTACAGAAAATGCAATTTTCCCTTTGTGATCATGAAAGGGAAGTCAGCATCATGGTGCTGCAATGCTAATTTTGTTCCTTTCCTGGCTTTAAAAACTTTGTGAAGCTGTGAAAGAAATAGCAGCATAAAAATTGTAACACATATGGAGAAAGTTGAATTCTACAGCTACATACTAGATAATGGCCCTTGAGGACCTATGTCCTCTTTCTAGACATGTGCAATGCTAAAGTCATTTTTTTCCAAGGACTATTAATAGACATCAAGATTTTGTCTCCTGTGTCATTTTTGCATGAGTTGTATTACTCTACTCTGTATTAGAGGTCAGTCCTACTGAGAACAGCATGCAGGCATTCAGGTACACTCAAGAAACTGCAATTTCTTCTCTAAAACACTGCAAGTGAGTATTAAACAAATGATAAACCAGCCTCCAGACTCAGACTCTTTCTTCCTCACATGACAATAATTGGTGGCTATTTTAAACTGGTTTGGCATCCAATTCCTGTTGGAGAGGTCTACTCAAGCAAGCATCCATCTCTGCTGGGCTTTGTCTCTAGATATTTTGGAGTAACCAGTGATTGCATCACACACAAACATGTATGTGCCTGTAGTCCTCTTGAAACCTTTACTGTAATGTATGACTTTGATCACCTCTAGTATGTAACTGAGACCTTAGCTTGGCTTTTGATCTTGCAAATAATATCCACAAATGGTTTGTTCTATATCAAGACTTTTGTAGCACAAAGATCTATCTCCACAGCTTTGATTTTAGGGACCTTCTCAGTTCAGTGGCTTTTTCAGGGTGTTTTCAGTCTTTAGGACATGAATAGCACCTCACTGAGACTTCATCTCCTAGTGTCTGCTGAATAGCTTATAAACGAAAACATAGTGCTGTGAGCTGGTGGAGTGCACTCTTGTGTTCTGACTTGCAGATGCAAGTCAACAGATGGACTGAAGTCCCTCCAAGCCTGTGCACTGCAAGGTTCTGGACTGAATATCTTCATTCAGCATCTTCTGGCAACTCTTTGCTTATGAAATAATTAATGAACAAATTCTTTTTGTCATTTTGTTCACTTACCAGCCTTTCAGTTTGTTTGTTTGTTTGTTTAAATGAATTAAAATTGTGTTTGCCTTATGTTTTGGAAAATAACAATCCATATTCACCCACCAGCACAGGGAATTAACAGCCTTACTTCAACTGAAGTAGAGTTGAATTAGACAATTATTGATCCAGATGGTTAACTTACAATGAAAATTAATAGAAGTATTTCCTTGAATCAAATTATTTCCTGATAAGACACTGCTCAGTCAATAAGTGACTCTTGCAATATCATTCTGTAGTGACATAAAGATAGCATTCACATTTCCTTAATCCTCCACATGTCAATCAATAGCAGACACACTTAAAATACCTCCCATAGTGATGTGTAATTGATTTTGCTTTAGGATTTAAAAGGCTGCATCTTTGAAGTGGAGGTCTAGCCCGAAAAGTCAGTTTGCGAACGTGACAACACAGGTTTTGATGACTCACTGAGTTTCAGATTAAGCATGTTTATTGCATCACTAACTGAATGACCTTTCTCTGTGCAAGTAGAATCATTCAACTTGCCCAGTGGTGCCTTATGCAATGTTTCTGCTGGAGATGGCCAGCTAGTTGTGGGAATTTTCCTTTACAAAAAGTTTTCTTGTTACAGGCATAAATACAAACTTCTCTTCTGACTTCTGCTGAAGACTATCTCTCCAAGACCTAGCTATCATTTTCCCCAGCCATTTTCTCTGTCACTGTTTGTTAGAAACTCTGGTGTGTCTTTCTTAACCAAATTCATCCATAGGATGTCTGGATTCAGGTGACCTCTGTTTATCTACTCTGTTTCTCTATAGCAGAGATAGTCTCACTGTTACAGCAGGGTTTTTCATCAGATGAAAGGAATCCTAAATTAGATTAATAATATCAGAATCTGCACCTGAAAAGACATTCAGAAAATAAAAGGCCAGTCTGATGTTTATTATTTTTTAATCTTGGGTTAAACAGAACTCCCTCTTAACATAACTAGAGTAGGATCTAGGCAATTTGTCTTTTTCTTTCTTTTTTTTTTTTTTTTTCTTTCTTTTTTTAATTGCAGGAATCACAGACATTCATTCACTTTTTCAACTAACTTCAGGTGCATAATGATAAAGATTACCCAGACAAAAGTAAATAAATGCTACCATGACAACTGAGCCAGACAAGATTCTAACCATTTGCTTAGGGCTGTAGCAGCACAAAATTTGAGACTATTGAAAACTACTTGTTTTAATAAAGAGGATATGATTTTGAGTAAACACAAAAACCAGATTTGAGAGCTGTATTTCCAGCCTGCTATGTTTAAGACTTGTTTCCTGAAGTAATGTGTAACTACAGTACTGAGACTCTCTGCCTTTACTAAATCTCCTTCATTTATGCTGTGTGTATTTTCTGTTTCTTCCTTTTGACATTTCCATTCATACTTTAGCAACTGTTCCTTATAGTCATATTTATTTGTGCATAGTTCAAATCCCTTGTTATGTATTTATAGACCAATTTATTGCCTAGTGAATCTCAGTCTTCATGATTGCACTCTAATACATCACTGTTTATTGATCCTGTATTTTAAAGTGCCAGCAGTTTGGATTCAACAGCTGTTACCCTATGTAGGAGTGATGCTTTAACCACAGTACCGAAGATATTTGAATGCTAGGCAGCTATGTTTGTGCTTCCTCCATCAAAATACAGATTATGAATGTTCTTAGCCTTGCTAACATTCACATAATGCTTTGTTTTATATATCTTTTTTTCTGAGTTAGAGAGTTCTGAGGAGAGTAACTAACAGTTAGGAAGAGCAAAGAAAGGGCATATACAAACTATTTAAATGGGTTTAACTTTAAAGAAAAACCTCAGTTTAAGTAAGAGAAACAAACATACTCTTATTTGTAAAAACAAGAGACCACCCTGGCTTCCCTATGTGACTGAGAGATGCTAATTCTAAGAGTAGCTCAGACACTGGAAATTGTTACACACTCTTACCATGCATGGCAGAATTATTGGAAACCCAAATAGACAAGTTTTCTCCAAATAGGAACACATTGTTCTATCGTGATGAGGATGCATTTACCTTCTTATCTTTCAGCATAGATATTTGCATTCAAGATCACAACTTACTGTGAGCTATTTGATAAGCAGGAAAGAAACACCATGTTCAAGCTGATACTTTATCACATTATTTGTTGAGTTTTATTCAGGATGACACTTGAAACTATTCCTACCCCTACATTAAGAAGTATTCCTACCCCTACATTAAGAAGTATTCTCCCCAGAAGTCTTCACAGACCTTCTTGGTGTGCAGAAACCCACCAGCTGTGGCTGAATATGAGATGTCACTGCTGCTTTGGAGAACCTCCATAATCACCTGGGTTCTTTATGCTTTATCATTCCCATATTCTCACTAAAGAAACATAGCTACAGAGAGTTCTTGATGAAGTAGTACTGTTACTACAAGCCATAATGCAAATTTGCATATATTTGTCCAGCAGGTTGAAGGATTAGAATAGAATAGAATAGAATAGAATAGAATAGAATAGAATAGAATAGAATAGAATAGAATAGAATAGACCAGGTCAGAAGAGACCTTCAAGATCATCACATCCAACCTACTACCCAACCCACCTAATCAACTAAACCATGCAACCAAGCACCCTATCAAATCTCCTAAACGCCTCCAATGATGGTGACTCCACCACCTCCCTGGGCAGCCCATTCCAATGGCCAATCACTCTCTCTGTGTAGAATTTCTTCCTAACCTCCAGCCTAAACCTCCCCTGGTGCAGCTTGAGACTCTGTTCTCTTGCTCTGGTGCTGGTTGCCTGGGAGAAGAGACCAACCTCTGCCTGTCCACAACCTCCCTTCAGGTAGTTGTAGAGAGCAATAAGGTCTCCCCTGAGCCTTCTCCTCTCCAGGATAAGCAATCCCAGCTCCCTCAGCCTCTCCTCATAGGGCTTGTGTTCCAAGCCCCTCACCAACCTTGTTGCCCTCCTCTGGACATGTTCCAGAGAAGCTAAATGCATCCTCAGCACAATAGAACAATGTGTTCCTATTTGGAGAAAACTTGTATATTTGGGCTTTCCAATAATTCTGCCATGCATGGTAGGAATGTGTAACAATTTCCAGTGTCTGAGCTACTCTTAGAATGAACATCTCTCAGTCACATAGGGAAGTCAGGGTGGTTTCATTTTGTCTTTGGCTGTTGATATTCACCTTCTCAGAAATGAAAGCCATTTTAATTTATATTACTAATTTCTTACAACAAAAAAATCAAAACAAACAACCAACAAAAAAACCCAAACCAACCCACTCAACAGCTTAACAAACAAAATTCCCTGAACAAACAAACTCCTTTAACAAACAGCTTCACCTGGACTTGATGATCTTGGAGGTCCTTTCCAACCTGGACCAAAGGTTTTGATGCTTGGGCTTGATGATCTTAGAGGCCTTTTCCCACCCAAACAATTCTATAATTCTATGATTTAACATCAACTGCTTCACTTACTTTGTCAAGTTTAAGTTAAAACACCTTTCAACCAAACTCTTCTGTATCACCCTCTGAACACAACTCTGCAAATTGTATCATTTTCCAATATGTGTGGAGAAAATTAGGTGCCTGGAACCATTTCTTCCTAGTAAGCAAAGGAAACAGCATTAACATTCATTTTAGTGCACATATTATTCCATGAATCACAAAGATGATTTAAGTGTTGGCACTGAAAAGCAAAAGACTGGATAGGAAAATAGATGTACTTTAAAAACTTAATGTTTTGGCCCTTATTTTTGTGAACAGACTTTAAAATGCTTTGCAGCTCTTAGAAATAAGATTGTGTTTCTCCCATTTGCTGTTCTCCAAAGGATCCCTAGCTAAGTAATAATAAAATAAGCCTTTTTTTCCCCATGCTGTTGTAACCAATGTATTTAACATAATCTGTCCCTAAGGGTCCTGTTAGCAAGTGGCTTCCTGGTGACAGGGTTCATTCTTACGGAAGTACAAGTTCAATCATGCCCTTTGCAACACTGCTGTAAAATTAGATTAATGATGCTGAAGTCAGTGATGATATTTAATAACTAACTTGTATGAATAGATTAACATTATACATTTGTACATAAGCTCATTTTACATCTATCTGTAACATCTGCCCAGGTATTTGTATGCCTGTATTATATGCACTTGTAAATTACTATATTAGAGGAGGAAGAAAGGAAAAAATACCAAAAAATGGGAAGAACATGAAGAATGTCAGTCACAAAGGGCCATGCTTAAGGAGCAAACTGGCATAGCTTCAGCAGAGCTAGGAGAACAACCACTAGCTGAAGATATAGCTTCTGCCTGGTGACCATAATTCAGCTCATGATGTCTTCCATCCCAAATCCCAAAGTGTTGTAAATAAGAGAGCTTCATTTGTGGATGAGCAAATAGAAACAAATATTGTTAAATATTTCTTAAAAAGACAGGGTCATTAACCTCAATTTTATGGTTGCCATACAGATTTTACATTTGGGATTTGCAATTTTCAGTCCGAAAATTCACCTAATGGTAAGGATTAGCATCAAAGAGCTTGAGGCAAAATGTCTATTTTCAGTCAAATTAAATCAGTTACCAAGGTTCTACTCCTTTAATGGATCAGTTGCTGAGTCTAGAGCTGAAAATAATGACATTGTTCTTTACAATTCATTCTGACTTTGCATTTATTTCTAAATATTTTGGTATCTTCTTACTAGATAAATTGTGAGGAAAGAAAAAGAGCATCATGTAACCTGAAAAGTCATTTGCTAATCCTGCCATAGTGTCTGATATGTGTTTGCTACCTGTGCCAATGGGAGCTTACAAAAGGCCATAGACTGTATTTATAGCCTTGACATGTATCCACAACAGTCTTTAACATATATCCACAACGGTCTTTCAACACCTTTTTTTTTTTTTTTTTTTTCAGGTCTCAGAATTTGTTTTACCAATGTTTTAAAACTGAAATTCCAAAAAAGACAAAGAAATACTTTTTCAGCCCCTGTTACTTAACCATAAATTTTAATAGATTTGAAAGTACAATTCTGATCTTGCCCTCTAGTTATTAACAGCAGAAAGTTCTTTTACTTAGATTTTCTGTGCAGCCTTCTGCCTCCTGCTGAAGCTACTGTTTATATAATGAGATCAAACTTAATCAGGAACTTATGAGTAGTCTAAGGTACATTTTATTTGGTGTATTGACATTTCACATTTTATTACCCTTTCTGAGATCTCTGTATCACAACAGTGAAATGTCTTTTGAATGTTAAATATTTGGTTGGTTGTTTTTTTCCTTTCAGTATTTTTTGTGCTGAAAGGCAACATCTTCTGTTTTAGTCAAGACACTTGTTTTCTGAGATAACATTACCTAAAGCTATTACTTGCATCTATATTTACAGCACTTTGGAATGTTCTCCCGGAACTCTGTGTAGTTCTGCGTTCGTGTGTCACAATGATATTAATCTTTCAAATAAATCCCAATCACTGCTATACAGATGTTTATCTAACCCATTTCTTGAAAACTCTTAGTGAAGAATATTCCACAAAATTCATCACTGTTCCATCTGTCTTGGAGATGAAAACTTTGTTTAATAAGCATTGTGTCTCTCACTGAAAAAGTGTGCCAAATATTTCTTGTCCTCCTTTACTGAATACATAGAATAATTTTGCATTGTCCTCCTTATACTAGAAGATAGAAGAATAGAATAGAATAGAATAGAATAGAATAGAATAGAATAGAATAGAATAGAATAGAATAGAATAGAATAGAATAGAATAGAATAGACCAGGTTGGAAGAGACCTTCAAGATCATCACATCCAACCCATCAACCAATCCAACCCACCTAATCAACTAAACCATGGCACCAAGCACCCCATCAAGTCTCCTCCTGAACACCTCCAATGATGGTGACTCTACCACCTCCCCAGGCAGCCCATTCCAATGGGCAATCACTCTCTCTGTATAGAACTTCTTCCTAACATCCAGCCTAAACGTCCCCTGGCGCAGCCTGAGACTGCGTCCTCTTGTTCTGGTGCTGTCTGCCTGGGAGAAGAGACCAACCTCACCTGTCTACAACCTCCCTTCAGGTAGTTGTAGATGACTGACACTTCTGATTCTCCAAGCTCCAAATTAACCTTTTAATTAAAATGATATATGTCCTGTGGGTGAAATACAGAAAGAAAGTAAGGGCAGGTCTGGCTTGTTAAAACTTGGAGAAAACAGGGATTGATATGATTAAAACCCATGAACTTTCACTCCCTAGGGGACATCTGGAAGAACAACTCCGGTCTTGAATCCTTGAAATTCACTTGAAAGTTGTTCTGTTTTGCTTTGTTTTTCACTAGGGGAACTTACAATAGCAAATAGTTAAAGGGTTTAACCAGATCTATTTCTAATAAAGGAACAATGATTGAAAAATGGAAAGATTAAAGGAGTCAGTGAAATGACAAGTTTCACAAGCCTTAGACTATAAAAAAAACACCAACCAAACCAATCCAAACAATGAAAGCAGATAAAATATTAGTGCAAGAAAGAAGACTTCAATACATGCAGAAAATTGATAGATTAGGGTTTATGAGAGGCCATTCTTTGTAGAAACTGTTAAAGCATTGTGTCAGTTCCTGAAAAGAGATGTATTAAGGAGGATAATCAGGACTGGGCGTAGTGCTTAGAGAGGTTGCAAAATATTCAAAGACCAAAACAAATGATCAAAGGTCTTAAAAAATCCTTCAAGAGAAGAAAGAAAAATTAGGTTTAACCCCAAGATAAAAAGGCTAAGAGAAAGTACAATGTTAAATATAGTGGAGAGACATAATTAATGTCTCGGGAGATCACTGGTATCTTTATCAAGTTTTTTATTTAAGTAACAGGAATAGATGCAGTCTGCCTTAGGCAAAGCAAGAAAGGTGGATTCAGCTCTGCAGCTTCTATCTGCCCCTCTCTTCTCTTTCCTAGACTGACAGGCCCTCATCTATTAATGTTTTCTCAAAAACCATACCTCTTGTTTCTGCACTGAGGTTTCCCAGTACTACAGTGGGGGGCCTCATAAGTGGTGAGTCAAAGAGGGAGTATCTAGACCTTTTCCCTTTTCACATGCAACATAGCTATTAATGCCACACAGAAATACTCTTGCCCTTTCTGCACCAGTGTCACTTTACTGGCTCACGTCACATTTGCAACGCAAGGTGCTGTGCACAATTTAACCTTCATTTCACTGCGAGATCATCCCAATATTTCTTCACTATGTGCTTGATTTCAGCATTTACTAATAAAAACACCACTCAGAGAAATCAAATGGAGTAAAAAAACATTTTGGTTTGCTGTAACCTCCCAGTAAAATACTCTTCAAGTGTTTTTCACCAATTTCTGGTACAGATACAATGTTTTTATCTAAACCGTATTTCCCTGGCTTGTTAATAGTAATATAAAGGGAGACACTGTCAAATGCTTAAAAATTCAAGTTTAAAAGTTATCTGTGGTGCAAAATATCTAGACTATCTACACCTCCTTCACTTTCCTCCCACAACAACAAATCAGAATAGTTTGATTTGATTTGATTTGAAAACTCCATGCTGGCTGGTTTTTACCACTTTACTGTTAGTAATGCTTATGTAATAGCGATTTGTTTGAATCTCATTCCAACAGCCTTGGTGATGCTAAGCCACCGGAATTTCTCTCTGAGAATCTCCTAAGTTTTTTAAAGATGGATGAGATCTTTGCCACTCTTCAGTTCTCACTACCACCCATCTGTCGTATGGTACCAAAGATACCAACATATGATGTGTTGACTACTACAGTTACTACTGTAACTACTGCAATTGAATTTCAGATGAACTGCCAAACTGTTTATACCAGTCTTTCTTAAATGTTCCCTAAATATGTTTTCTCTGTTCACTCTGCCTTTGTTGAACCTCATTCTGACTTTGGGTCATATGTCATTTTTGTAAAGAGGTCTTACAGAGAAAGCAAACAAGAGTGTAGACTTTGGTGTGTCACTACTCTTTGCCAGGATTTCTTTTCCTTTCTGCTGATGAACTTCTGATTTTCATGTAGTTTTTCTTCTCTTGCTTCAACAGTATTTAGAGAAATTTATTTTTCCTTCACTACAAGTAATATATTTTGTCTATTTGTCTGGGTTATTTTGTTTCTTTTTTTAGGGGGGTGGTGAGGGGGAGCAGGGATTGTGTCTTCTCAGAATGTACTATCCATTTATGCTCATTCTTAGTCATCTGGTCGTATTTTTAAAAAATTGTACAAATTTTTAATACTGTTATTTTTAAACCTTCTCAGCACTCTTCATTCAGCCATAACCACCTCCTACTATCCTTTGTTTCCTGCCTGTTCTTTTCATTACAGGGTTTACTTCTCAGTATGTGATACAATCTACAACAGGACACCTGCCTGCTTGAATCTGATTTTTTTCCCCAAAGACCCTATATTCTTCCTTGCCTACCGAATGAAGTTTTTTCCTAGCCTTACTCTACTAATACTATTCACTCATTCCCTATGTTTATCCCTGTGAATGTTTATTCTTCACAGTCATTTTCTCCCAAATTACCATTTAGCTTTGGATCTTCAGTCAGTTCCTCCTAATTATCTTGAAGGAAAGCTGAAATAGTCAGTATCGCAACTGACTTCTCTAGCTCCTGTAGGGAGAAAAAAGGTATATCAATTCTCTCTGATAGCCGAAAAGAATGGTAGTTGGCTCATTGTCCTTGCCAGAGTCAGGCAACTGCTGAGATAACAGGTTTCTCTGTGAGGATTAAACTCCTGCTGGACAGGGTACCAAACTGGGAAAGAAGTCTAGGATCTTGCCTCTGGTGAGAAGAACTTGTGGATATTTTATGGTTCTTGGAAGAAAAAAAAAATATCCTATGCAAGTAATCTTCACTCAGAGCTCAGGGAGCTAACATTCCCTGACAGGGTATCTCAGCAGTTGTGGGCCTGTTTTAACTATGCTTGCCTCCAAGAACTGCAAAGGGATCTGATATTACCAAGTGTCACAAATGCAACCAGCGACCTTAGGCAGTATTTGTAGCCCCTAACCATAAGATACCTGCATTTTCCATTGGAGCTAGTCCATCATTCACATTACGTCCAACTTTTTCCAAGGTCTTAGTCTGCCATTTGAGATGTTTAGAATTTATGTCAGTGCACATGAGAGAGAGGGAAGAATTGTTTTTGTTACTGATTTCTCAGGCTTTTCCATATGGAGGGGATGCCACATATTCATCTGGGATGAAACAGTTCTCTTCATTTCAGACCTAACATCTACTCTTTCTTGACTGAAGACCTGCTCAGTGACTAGACAACAGCTTTCTTGCTGTGTGAGACAGAGGAAGGCTCTCCTTTACTCACACTACAGGGGAGCTTTTTCCCCCTGCTTCTTGCAGCTACTATAGTTGCAACAGATTGGGCTCTTCTGTGTTAAAACCCAAAACCTTCTCTGTTCCAAGCCAAAGAGTTCCAAGCCACCCACATTATTCATATCTTTTCAACAGTCACAGCAATATCTAGCCCCAGAAGATTTTAAAAAAAAAATAAATATCCAGAATGTTGGCTTAAAGATGAAATGAGGAAGCAATTTTCAGAGCCCCCTAAGGTCATGTCCTGAATTTTAATTCTTACAAATGGAAAGTGAATCAGATCTGAGACTTTTTATTCTAAAGAAAGGGAAAGGAACACAGTTTAAAAGAATGAAGTAAAAGCAATTTAGAGTAGTTGTGATTCAAACATGGTAAGGAAATGCAGTTAGTTTGAGAGTATTTATGATGCTCCCTTCATATGATGCTAGTCTGGCTGCAGGTTTGCAGGATTTTTGACAGGAACAGTAATAGTAGTAAGTAATTCCAGTACAGCAATGTGTTTTAGTGAAATGGGAAAGCGACTGTAAATTGCTGTGAGCGAATGCTGTTGCATGTGGATTAGGAGGCATGCTTCATAGTGAGTCGCCATGCCATCACTTTGAGAGATTATTCCTACCCTCCTCACTTTAGGTGGCATGTGCAACTGCACAACATCAGAAAAGCCTTGGAGCTGTCAATTTTATATGATGCCATTTATTCACCTCCTGGAACCCTCCATCCCCAGACATACAATGGAAGGAATCTTAAGGACACACACAAAAAAAAATGCTAGTTGGAGGATTAATGGCAAAGACCTGAAGTCAAATGGATGATAACTGTTCTTTGAGCATAGATAAATCCCAAACGATTGCAACACAGAAGCTGGTGAGAATGAAAACAGCAGGTTGCCTGGAGTCGTGGTTACAACATTATCTCCTGTTTAAGAAAAGAAAAGAGAGGTGAGATGCCTGTGGAGCAAATATCAAGCTGTTTAAGTCAGAGTTGTAGATAATGGAAAAGGGAGGAATGGCTGTGAAGAGGCCACATGGTTCTCTTAAAAGGCTCTTGAGTGATGCAACACTTGCTTCATAAAGGAAAAGCAGAGGTTTAAGCAATTGCAAGGTCCTCGCTGAATACTGTCCCATTCACCATCACTTACTTGTGGTGGGATCAGGAAGCAGTGTTTCTAGCTGTTGTTGTTAGGCAGTGGTTTCATGATGTGTGTATACAGACTGAGACTCAGAAGCAGTGAACTGCTTACTCCACACCCACAACAAGTCCCTGAACATTGAACTGACTCGCAGAATTCATGTCTCTATGACAGCACTGCCTGCAAGGCCAGGGGATACCTGGGCTTCCTCTCACTTTGTCCATTACCACCTCCTTGCTTTGAGCACCACTGGCTTGTGGTTTCCCACTTCTGGGAAGGCGTACAGCAATAGCCAGGAATGCCAAGACACTTCTGCCCTGTTGGCTATCAGGCAGATGGGGATGCTGTCCATTTGACAAGCCTCTGTCCAAGCTAAGTGATTCCAAAAGCATGTGGCTATTTTCATCACATAATTGAACAACACATTTTGAATAGGCTTCTTCTTTAAGGGTACTGAAAATTGAGGGGCAACTTGGCTTTTTCATCAGCTTCTTTTCCTGGAAGTGGAGTGCTTAGTAAGCATGACCTCCCAAAACATTTCATGTTTCTGAAAATCTTTAGTGTAGACTTTTGAATTTTTAAGCACTTTTTACCTTCCCAATGACAGAGGTGGTGTCTTGTCCATCTTTCTTTCATCATGTTAGTGCACTTTGGCTCAATTACACTCAGTACAAACAGGAATGACAGCCTTTAGCTATGTGAAAACAGTCATCCAGAAAGAAAATTCTCATTGCTCTGACCCAAATTTCAAAACTACTTAGAACAATGTGTTTTCTGATTCACTCGAGCTGCTCTACAGTTATATCCTTGGTGAGATTTAATTTTCATAAACACCTCCAAGAATAGTAAATTATTCACTATCAAGACCTTTTCATTAACCACTGACATCTTATCAGTTCGTCTTTCTGCTCCCACGAGAGAAAAGTAAAGTCTATTATGCCAGAAGCAAGAAAAGAATAGCTGTTTGGCACCTAAATTTCATTTAATTCTATAAATCATAATCTATGATTACAAATTTCACCTCAAGATTCAGGGCTATAGGTTCAGTGCTAGTGATTTGCAGTGTCCATTTTTTAGCCATGACAGTAACTGCTAATTCTACCTAAATTAACTGTATTGAAACAAAACAAACCAGAAGGAAACATGACAATTGCCTCTGTATAAACCTATTGTAAATCAGAAATAATCTGCTAAAAGCACTAGACTTGTCTTTAGCTGAGTTAGTCCATATGCACTCTACCTTCCTGAAAACAGGTAAACAATTATGGACAAACTTAGAGGTTGTCTTAAATTCTAGCTTTTAAAAACATACTTCAAGAAATAAAGCCAAGGTCCTGTTTCAAAAATAAGAAGCCAAACTGTATCCACCAAAAGGTAGAAACAAAATAGTTTAAACAAAAGGAAAATAAGAGGGTTTTTTTTGTGAGAATTTTCTGTTCAATTTGAATAGAATCCCTATTTACTCTCTGTGATTATAAATCTGCCTTTTTCAGCAAATATGTTATTCTTGACCCCCAAAAAATAACAAATCAAATTATCTTCTCTACTTCTGTTCCCTTGCTTCAGAGGGAAGAAGGTTTTCTTGACATCATCTTAACAACATACATGAAAATTCTGTCTTTCTCTCTAAATCACTGTTCATATCCTACATTTTTGGTGTCCCTCCTGGATTATGGGCCTTTTGTAATGAGCTGATCTGATTTTTATCATGATGATGATCAACAGCTTGGGGCATAATATCATCAGAAATCCCCTGTGAGTTTGCAAATTGTCAGATAGATGAAGAATGCTCTTGTAGGTTGTGTTTATGACTCCTATATACTTTTTAGGAACTGTCACTGCAAACCCCTCGAAGTCATTATCTCCCTTCCATGTTTGTCTTTATACATAAATGTAAGTAATTTCTGCTTTACAAATGTGTATCTGCTACAGAATCTCATTAAAACTTTTCCTGTGCATTTTAAATTCTCATCTTCCTGCATCCTAGTTATTCTTTCTTTCAGCAAAAGCAATTTTTTTCCACAGAAGAGAATATGGCCACAACAACCCCATGCAGAGCTACAGGCTGGGGTCGGAGTGGCTGGAGAGCGGCCAGACAGAGAGGGACCTGGAGGTGCTGATTGACAGCCGCCTGAACCTGAGCCAGCAGTGTGCCCAGGTGGCCAAGACGGCCAATCGCATCCTGGCCTGCATTAAGAATAGTGTGGCCAGCAGGAGCAGGGAGGTCATTGTGCCCCTGTACTCTGCTTTGGTTAGGCCACACCTTGAGTCCTGTGTCCAGTTCTGGGCCCCTCAGTTTAAGAAGGACATTGAGACACTTGAACGTGTCCAGAGTAGGGCAACAAGGCTGGGAAGAGGCCTTGAGCACAAGCCCTATGAGGAGAGGCTGAGGGAGCTGGGGTTGTTTAGCCTGGAGAAGAGGAGGCTCAGGGGAGACCTCATTGCTCTCTACAGCTACCTGAAAGGTGGTTGTAGCCAGGAAGGGGTTGGCCTCTTCTCCCAGGCAACCAGCACCAGAACAAGGGGACACAGTCTCAAGATGCACCAGGGGAAGTTTAGACTCGAGGTGAGGAGAAAGTTCTTCACCGAGAGAGTGATTCGTCATTGGAATGGGCTGCCTGGGGAGGTGGTGGAGTCGTTGTCCCTGGAGGCGTTCAAGAGGGGACTGGATGTGGCACTTGGTGCCATGGTCTAGTCGTGAGGTTTGTGGTTACAGGTTGGACTCGATGATCTTCGAGGTCTCTTCCAACCTTGGTAATACTGTAATACTGTGATATACACCTTGTTGAAAAAAAAATAAGAATCCAGTAGATTATGGGCCCTTTTGACTAAAAAATAAAGAAAAAAATACTCATAAACCAGCCAAGCGTTTGGAAGCACTGATAAACTTTGGAGTCTCTAAGGAGGATGAGAAAGATTAACTGTCCACGTTACACTCTTCTGAATAATTTTTCCATGTTATTATCAATTAAAAACAAAGAAACAAACCCCTAAAGCCCCAAACTGAAAATCCTCAAATAATAATCTTGGATCCAGGTTGCTTCAGAAACCTTAGCTGCATTCTCTGGAAGGTTAGTGGAGGTTTTTTCTAGTTTATTCTTTTTTGTTTGACGGATATAGTTCTTTGAAGACAAATAGCTGCAGTAAGGACGGCCATCCTTGTGGAAAGTATTTTTAATTCTCAAAATAGACTGGCAATAATGCAGTTCCAAAAGATTTACAATACCCCAAATTCCAGTTTAATCAAGGTGACTTCAAAATGCATGCTCATTAGTACTGTGGCAAGAGTGCTGCTTACTAAATGAAGGAAACAGAAGGTTAATGAGATCTCTCACATAATGGTGAGAGAACCAGAACTTTACAGGTGGATTAAATGTTGAATATTATTGGCAGGCCAGCTTTGTATTTCCAAAGTTTAAACAATGACTGCAATAAAATTTTCACTGTTTCATAGACTGACAGTCTTCTGCAAATAATGTCTGCCGATTAAGTCTATTTTGCACTCAAGAGGCTCCCAAATTGTTATTTTCTGTCTTGAAACTGAGATTAAAACTGTCACTCAACAGCAGCAACAACAGAAGTTATTGCATAGTCTGGATGGTACTGATGATTGATAGTGGACCACAGCACACAAACTTTCACAGTAAGATCACTGCATTGTGTGTGGTGGCAATGAAAAACATTGCAGCTACTTTCAATAGCTATTCGTTTGGAAAGGCTTGTGTGTTTATGAAGTGGAAAATTGCCAAGTAGAAACAGCAGTGACAGCAAGTTGATGTCTTTTAAAGTTTTGTGCCACACATTTTTCCAGACTCAAAAGTTCCTCCTACACACAAGAGACATACAGTTGTCTTCACTACTGAAATTGCTACTCTGTGCTAAACAGCAAAGGAACAGGTTATGAACATTGGTCATGAAACCGTCAGCTTCATGTCTGACCAACACACATGTCTTCTTCTTGGCCTTTCCATCAGGAAGAACAAGACGGCCCACAATCTTTTTTTCTGCTTTTGTGATAACAGTGGTTATGAAAAGAGGAACATTTCTAATGTTGATTGGACATGATTTATTACCACTCCAGTGTAGCAGATCCAGCATATGAACAAGCCTGAAACAAAGGCTCTGCAGAACTACTTTTTCATCAAGCTCTCCGTATGAAAAAAAGTGGAGAAACAAAAGAGGAAGATTAAAAATATCAAAATGTTTATTTCAATAGAATCACAGAATTAACCAGGTTGGAAAAGACCTCAGAGATCATCCAGTCCAATCCATCATCCAACACCATCTCATGAACTAAACCATGGCTCCAAGTGTCTCATCCCGTCCCCTCTTAAATACCTCCAATGATGATGACTCCACCAGGACAGCACATTCCAATGGCCAATCTCTCTTTCTGGGAAGAATTTTTTCCTATCATCCAGCCTAAACCTCCCCTGGCACAGCTTGAGAGTGTGTCCTCTTGTTCTGGTGGTGGTTGCCTGGGAGAAGGGCTGTCTGTAGGACTTACTGAAAACATATTTTAAGAGTCACTATCAGACTATTTTTGCCCTTTTGACTGAGCTTTTACTAGTTCATACAGATGCTGAAAAAAATACTGCAGAAGTGAACCAAAGTGTGTTTTAGACATGTTTATGCTCTTTGATGCTTCAACACACAGGGAAGGATAATTACCTTCACATTTGTGTTTTCAGATGCTGAGGTGCAGCCTTGTTATTCCCTCCCATGCTAACAGTGTGCCTGAAGTGCAGAAAGCTCCTCACTGAGATGCCAAGTATTAACATCCCACACAGAAAAAAGACAAGCCTCTGGGGCTAGGGAAGTGCTTTTCCCTCAATTTTAATGGATTATTTTGCACCATAATGGGATTCAGCACACCAAATGTTTTGATCATTTGAATCTTTCTCTGTCTAAGCATCTGGTATTACTGTGGGTGCTCTAAAGTACATGAGACATGGGCAAGGGTGGCAGCTATAATGCCAAACGCATAGATAACCAACACCTTTCTGGGGATGAAGCCACATGGGATACCACAGAGCTTCTAAAATGAAATTAGAAAAGAAATATTTTAGCACATTAGTCACTCTATGGTTGTCCACATCTGAAAGAGTTACCCTGAACTCCACTGTTTTATTTGTGGTTCATCCATTTACAGGAATACCTTTCACATCTGTTTAGTGCAGCTAAAGATCCAGGGGGATACTGTGGGCTAGTCTGTCACTTGTTTTGGAATTGTTAAGTCTCCTTTTCTTCTAAGTAAACACTCACTCTGCAGGAGACTGTGGAGAAGATCACTGAATTCTGCACAAAATAATGTAGCTTAATTTCTTAAATCTTCAATACAGCTTAGATGCTATTTTTGTTTCTCCAGAGGTAAACAGTACTCTCTTCTGTGTAAAAGTATCTATCTCACTGGTTAAAGGGGAATTATATTCCTTACTCTCATTATCTCAGTCATTGTGACTTCTTTGCTCTTTGACTTTGCTTTTAATGTGTAAACTTTCCATATAGTTAATCTTTTAATTCTTCATTATCGTCTGGTTCTAGCTGCTTGTGATTAACTTCAAAAGAAGAAAAGATGACAGAGAATGGCTAAGTGAGAATAACAGACTCCTAAATCTTATTGTAAAGTGCTGGTTCCAGTTTCTTTGGTAATGATAAAGTAATAAAATAGCAGATTTTGTTGCTGTTTTTCTTTCTGTGTAGTTAACATTTAAAATTGCAAATGATTTGTCAAGGAAACAGAATCATAATCCATAAACTACTAGAAACAGTCATACTTCATAAAATCACAGACCCATTGAGGCTGGAAGAAACCTTTCAGATCATCAAGTTCAGCTGCTCTCCTCAGGCTCACAACCTCACCACTACTGCTAATCTACCATTGCTAAACCATGTCCCTAAGTGCTACATCCATGTATCTTTTAAATATCTCCAGGAATGGTGACTACACCACCTCCCTGGGCAGCCTGTTCCAATGCTTGATAACCCTTGTGGTAAAGAAATTTTTCCTAATATCCAACCTGAACCTCCCCCGGCACAAACTGAGGCTGTTTCCTCAACCTTCTCTTCTGAAGACTAAACAACATCCAATTCCTCAATCATCCCTGAGAAGACTTGTGTCTTATGGCTTTATGGCCCTTCATTAGCTTGGTTTCTCTTCTTTGCACACAGTCCAGCACCTCAGTGTCCTTCTTGCAGTGAGGGGCCCAAAACTGAACACTGTACTCAAGGTGCAGCCTCACCAGTGCCAAGTATAGGGGCACAATCACTTTCTTACTCCTGCTGGACGCAATGTTCCTGATACAATCCTGGATGCCATTGGCCACCTTGGTTATCTGCGCACACTGCTGGCATATCCTTGGCATGCCACTGAATCACATGAGTTTTTGTCTGATTGGTTACGCTCTCTAAAACCTACATAAAATCAACATCACTCAGGTTGCAAACAGCATGGATTAACAATAGTAATAGAAGATAAGCTATGGAAAATATGTTTACTGATGATACCTAAATTGTTACATAATGTGAATGAAACCACTCCTGCCTTACAGCAGCAGGAAAAGGAGATCAGATCTACAAAGATTTCAGAAAGAAACTTAGCAGTGGTATGCAGAAATCCCAAGCAAGTTGTGTTTCCGTAGTGACCACAAATGGGTTTTTTCTGTCTGTTAAGTCATTCCTCCCTTGCCTCGTAAGCCTGTTTGTCATATCCACCCTTATATGTCTAGGTATGAGAATACACTACCCCAAGATCTAGAGATAAGAAATATGACAGTCATATGAACTGACATTCTCATCTTACTTTTGACAAATCTGCAAGCCACCAATGGTCTTGCAGCCTAGCAGTCACAAAACCTGACCCTTGGAGGATGCTTACAACATAGGCAATGGAGATCATCAAAACTAAAAGCCTGCAAAGACAGCCACAGAAGTTGAATGACCCAATGAAATGACTGAGGGTTTTTATCTTTGTGGACAAGAGACATGAAAATCAGCCTTGCTCAGACTGGAGGGAAAAAATAAAAGGAAAAAAAGAATGAAAGAAAGAGGATTAATTAATGGAAAATAAATGGTAAATGTGGAAAATAAGGCTTCAGATTGTGTGTGCAAGAGAGGCAGGATTCAGTCATTTGGAATATTGTTAATTTATGGAATTGCTTTAAAAAGTACAGAGCCTGTAAAGGTGTTAATTCAATATAACACATTCTGTCTCATGAGATTTATTTAAGTGAAAATGTCACGCTGGTTATATTTGAAATAAGAGTTAATTGTAATTGCTATTTTAAAAATTTGTTAGATCACTGTGAGTTTATCTCAGCTGCAGGCCACTATAAAATGTACAGTTAGATTGCTGTATTTCTGAGTGTTGAGGCCTATTAGGGCCTACAAGTATACAAAGACCTAACTTTTTATTAGCCCACAGAGAAAAGACGTGTGAGGTAAAGCTGACAAAGAGAATCCAGGCACCACCCATGAATGCTTTGAATTTTGAAATGAATGGTATTTGTGCTCTGGCCCAACAGAAAGGAGAACATTATGCCACTGGGGTTCTGAATAAGTGCCTGGATTTTTCCCCTTGAATAATTTATATGATAGACTTAGAAGATGTAAGGAGCTGATGAAGGCTGACAGCTGAAGGTTCAGACTTTGGGCACCCAACAAGGAGTCTCACCATTTCACTCCCCATGTAGTTAATGGAGAGAAGACAGTGCTTGAGATGTGCCTCTCTTAAGCTGAAAATGCATCAAAAGTTTTTGGTTCCTTGTTGTGAGTCGAATGGACTTTTTTGGTAAGTCATAAGAGGGGAATGATTTTGCACTAAGCAAATTATTCATGCATTCTGGTTTGCTTTAATTTTACATGAAGGATGCAAACGTAAACTGAAAGTATTTGCTCCCTGCAAATTTAATGCCATACTTGGAAAAGAGAGATGAACCCAAATATTCTTCTTGTACAAGAGAATTTATATTTGCTATTGGCAACCAGCTTGAAAAACAGAGACATCCCTTATGATTTGCTTGCTATTATTAGATCCATCAAAGACAGGATAATGATTTTTTAATGAGAAGCAGAAAACTGTGGTTTTAGGAGAAAACTTTGCCCAAAAAAGGAATGGAGAAAAAAAAAATCAATAAACCAAATATGAAAGCCCCCAAATGCCCCCAAATCTACCACTTTTCCTCATCAGAAGATCAAGAAGCCTTTTGTCCTGTACATGTTTCATCAAGGTCCCATTTATTAGCATGGACAAAGTAGATAAGGGACTTTTCTGTACAAAATACAAATAAACATCTTTGCAGAATCTGTGCATGATTGAATATATCACTACTCTAAAGTTGTATGTTACCTAAGTTCTGGTCCTGAATGCTCACCCTGAATGAATTTGTGAAGGTGAATAGCTTTGGGCCACAAATCTGAGTGAAACCAGATACCCATAACTATAGCTACAATTTACCATGCAACAACCAGTAACTTTCAAGAGGTCCACACAAACTGTTGAATGGATAGTGGGGTGGACTGACAAATGCCTGAAAGATAGAGCTCAAAGAATTGTGGTCAGCAGCATAGAGTCTAGTCTAAGATCTGTAGCAAGTGGTGTTCCCCAGGGATCAGTACTGGGTCCAGTCTTATTCGATGTATTCATCAGTGTCCTGGATGAAGGGAAAGAGTGTACCCTCAGCAAGTTTGCCAATGACACAAAACTGAGAGGATGGCACACCAGAAAGCTGTGCTACCACCCATCTGTAGAGGCTGGAGAGTTGGGCAGAGAGTAACCCCATGAAGTCCAACAAGGACAAGTGTAGGGTACTGAACTGAGGGGGACCATGTGGCTAAGTTGGTAGCACATAAGACTCTTACTGGGAAGGTCGTGAGTTCAAGCCTGCAGTGGGCAGGAGAGTTCTCCCTGGGCAGCAATGTCCTCCCTCCTCAAGAGGGGATTGGACTTGGTGCCATGGTCTAGTCATGGGGTCTGTGGTGACAGGTTGGACTGGATGATCCTCGAGGTCTCTTCCAACCTTGGTGATACTGTGAGGGAGGAATAACCCCACATATCAGTAAAAGGTGGTGCCAGGAGGATGGAGTCAGTCTTTTTTCAGTGGTGCCCAGTGACAGGATAAGAGGTAACAGGCACAAACTTGATCACAGTTCCATCTAAACTTGAGGAGGGACATTTTTACTTTGAAGGTGGTAGAGCTCTGAAGCAGGCTGCCTGGAGAATTGACTCCTGTCTCTGGAGTAGTTCAAAACCTGCCTGTGAAACATGCTCTTAGTGAATCTGCTCTAGTGGGGAAGTTGAACTAGATGAGGAAGAAGTTCTTCATAGAAAGAGTGATTGGCCATTGGAATTGGCTGCCCAAGTAGGTGGTGGAGTTACCATCACTGGAGGTGTTTAGGAAGAGACTTGATGGGGTACTTGGTGCCATGGTTTAGTTGATTAGATAGTGTTGGATGATAGGTTGGACTCGATGATCTCAAAGGTCTATTTCATTCCATTCCATTCCATTCCATTCCATTCCATTCCATTCCATTCCATTCCATTCCATTCCATTCTATTCTATTCTATTCTATTCTATTCTATTCTATTCTATTCTATTCTATTCTATTCTATTCTATTCTATTCTATTCTATCTCCTCCAAACCTTATCATTCTGTTATTCTGTGAACTATTCCCAGCTTCTGCCTACCATAAGTCACAAATAGTTTCTCTGTCCCAACAGCAAACCTGATCCCCAAAGACAATTACACTCTGCCCTAGGGAAGGAACAGTATCCCATGTCTCTGCAGCTGCCTTATAGCTGTAAACGGAAGAGAATGGCAAGAGGTTGATCATGACTTGAGCATGGATGAAAGAAGAAGAAAAAAATTCTTTGTCATTCTGGCTAAAGGAAATTTTTTCCAACCTCAAGATGAGAGATCAGTTTAAACAGGAACATACTAGTGAGACACCATTAGCAGGGTATTGAAATGCTTCTTGCTGTCACTGATGTACCAAAATACCCTGCCTAGGGATTGTTTTCCAGCTGTAGTGAATCGCTGATATTTCAGAAGAAAACCAATTTTCTCCATATCCCAAAAGGAAAGTTAGACATCGAGCAAGAAAATAATATTTCTTCCCATTTCCTGCAGGCACCAATAGACCCCAGGAAGTATGCAGCAAACTAATTAAATATTGTTATGAACAGTGCATAACAAACTCACCATGATCTGTCTCCTTTCATCCTCTTTTTGGGAAGCCAGACAAATTATCTTATACTGCCATCACACAGTTTAATTTCAAGCTTCTGTCTCATCCTTTTTCTTTCCTACAATCTTCCCTTGAACAAATCACTCCATTTCCATGGTTTAATCACTTCCACTGTAATAATTAAAGTTCTTCATCTCCATGGCAGTCTGGGACCTCCTTGCAGAACTTCCCTTTCTATTAGAATCCTTCTAATTTTTAATTTAGAAAGATTCATTCCCAGGTCAGCCCCAAATATAAACATTTTCTCCTCATTTTTTTCAGGTTGCTCAAACTGCCCTTTTAAAATCTGTTTTAAGATAAATTCTCTGTTTTCCTAATGATCCACCACTGTTCAACTTGTTAATCTCTTTTTACCATAAGTGAGCAAAACATAGCTTAAAAATGACAAATAAACTTTAGGCAGACTTAATTTATGGAATTAATTTAACCCTAGGTGAGAGATGAGACATATGAGGCCAGAATAAATGAAAGAGTTGATGGCTCCAGGTAGATTCAAACTTCAGGATGTTACAGTCTGTGCTATCTGTGAACCTCTAGAAAAGAATGAGTTCAGGAAGACTTATCTGAAGATTTTCTCCTGGGAAACCAGTTCTAGGGAGACAGAAATGTTGATGAATTCTGACAGTAAACTGCAGTGACATCCCAGAGGCCCGTGTGGCTATGTCAGGTGTCAGACACCCTCTCATTTGGTCACTGTGGATTGTGATGTAAGAGCTGAAACTGCTGAGGTTTATCACTTTCAGTTACTTTTGCCATTAAGCTACTTCTGCTTTTGTTAGTCCCTGATAAACAAGAGATGTTTAGCTACAGCTGCTGATGTGCCTCTTTACATTTGCAACTTCTGAACACATTCTACAGTATAAGTAATTTTGAGTCTAATATATTCAGTGTTTTGAGACAGTCAGGCTGAAAAGAGTGTTTAAGAGCTGATGCTTTGACTCCTTGTTGCAATAAATTGCAAAGATATTGGCTGTCTTCTAAGCAGGTAAATTATTACAAATTAATATGAATCAGACAGAAGGAAAGTTTGCTATTACAAATGCAAATTACTGCTTTCAACAGGAACATCTGGACACAAAGTGTCAGATCTCCTATTAGCTCAACATTTCAAATCCAGAAGTACAGTTGATAGGCAAATCCATTACTGAATGAAACATGGTCTGTTTGTTGACTTGCTAGAACGTGTCCAGAGAAGGGCAATGAAGTTGGTGGGGGTTTGGAACACAAGCCCTATGAGGAGAGGCTGAGGGAGCTGGGATTGCTTAGCCTGGAGAGCAGGAGACTCAGGGGTGACCTTATTGCTCTCTACAACTACCTGAAGGGATGTTGTAGCCAGGCGGAGGTTGGTCTCTTCTCCCAGGCAGCCAGTACCAGAACAAGAGGACACAGTCTCAGGCTGTGCCAGGGCAGGTTTAGGCTGGATGTTAGGAAGAAGTTCTACACAGAGAGAGTGATTTCCCATTGGAATGGGCTGCCCAGGGAGGTGGTGGAGTCACCATCATTGGAGGTGTTCAGGAGGAGACTTGATGGGGTGCTTGGTGCCATGGTTTAGTTATTTAGGTGGGTTGGATTGTTTGATGGGTTGGACACGGTGATCTTGAAGGTCTCTTCCAACCTGGTTTATTCTATTGTATTCTATTCTATTTTCTATTCTATTCTATTCTATTCTATTCTATTCTATTCTATTCTATTCTATTCTATATTACAGTGTACTTTCTGTACTGGGCAAGGTAGCACATTTCAGGATTGTAAACCTGGTTTCAACAAGACCTAAGGAGTTTTCCACAGGCTTTTTTTCCTCTTCTTCTTTTTTTTTTTTCTTTTTTTTTCTTTTTTTTTTTCTTTTTTTTTTTTTTTTTTTTTTTTTTCTGTGCATTCTGAAATTCTATTCTTTGTTCTGTACCTATGCATTTACCCCACAGGCTTAACAGTTTGTAGTGACATTGAGCAAGCATTAAAGAAAGTTTATTGAACATCTGTGTTTTACTAGATTCAGTTTCTGCTCCTTATGCCATTCAGAGGCCTGTGCTAGCAAAATGCTTCTAAAGAAGATAGTTCAAAAGTGGAAGGGTTTGTTATTTTGGTCAAAGCCACTAAAGAAATATAGAGGACAGTGCTAGTACTCCCTTCCTTCTGGATCTTATGCTCTCTTTCATACCAGTAACAGTTGCATTAACAAAGACAATGAGAATGGTCCAATGTAGTGAGGCAAGCACATCAAGGAAAAATGCCCAGCCTTCTACTTATGCACTTTTGCTGAGGGCAAAGCAGCTAAGTACTTATAAAAATTTGCAATTTACGCTCCATTTTCTGTGACTTTATAATGAAGTTAGTGTGAATGGCAGCAATATGATGTAGCTCTGCTGTACAGGAAGTTATCTGACCATCTTTGCTCAAGAAAGTTAAAATTTAGCCTAAAAAAAGCTATTGTAATAGCAACAGCTTTGCACAATTGTTTCATGCAGTTTTTATCAAGTTATTCTGCTATTATTCTGCTCCACCTGTGCAGAACAGAAAGTGCTTCTCTACCCATTAGTAAATAAAGGGCCATGGCATGGTCCCTCTGAAAGTCTGAAGGCTGACAGTAAAAATAGCCAGTTTTCCATTTTCCCCCAAATGGCACAAACCCAGAGGGTTTCCATTCACTTCGAAAGGAGAAGAACTGAAATAAAAGGGCAGATTTCCCCAGCACAAACTGCAAGGGAATATTCTGTGCATCAAAAGTTAGCTGAAATTAGAGTGGCTAATAACAGGAAGCATTCCCAGAGCATTCCTTCACAAATCCATTGCAAATTATTGAGCAGAACTATTATACAGGCAAGAGTTAAATGCTGCAGAATAGTGTATCCATGCTATTTTTTGTTTATCTAGGGGTAGGGGTTTTTGATTGCAAAAAAACTGAACGTCACAGGTGGTATTCGGAGGCTGCTTGCTGTTGTCAAGAAATAAATATCTGTTAGGAAAGCTCACAGGGAATTTTTTTCTATATGAAACCAGATGAAGAAGGAAACATGACATTTGATGATGGGCTAAAAGCTGCTACTCCAAATAGCACAATGAATGAGTTTGCCTGAGTAAAAAATAAAGTTAAAAAACCCCACTCTCCATACTTGGCCCCACGTTTACACCCTCTTTTTGTTTTTTTTTTGGTATGCTTTTTGTGTGCTGCATCAGGAGGGTTTTTCTGTCTACTTAGTCATCAATCTTACTTTAAATGCTGCATAGCATTATGGTGGATCTCTGCCCAGCAGCTACTCTAAAACACAGAAATCAACCAGCACCTTGTTATTTATGTGCATTAAGACAGGTCAGAGCAGTAGGGAATGCTCAATATGGGATGTAATAGAGGAGTAACCAGTGATAAATGTGTGATAGAAAGCAGTCTAGCATTAGTGGCAAGGAAGAGAAGGAGAGCAAAAGACTCCTATCACAGTGGGCCACTGCCACAACCCACAGTGCTAGATAATTTGAACACTCCTTTTCATCTGAACATAGATAAATTTCTTAGATGACAGGGACACAAAGTCTTTTATGATTACTTAGGTACCTTGACATAAATGGCCCTATTCCTCAGTTGTGTGGCTAATCAAGTTAATTACTGCTTTTCATCTGTGCCCAGCTGGGAGTGGCAGCAATGATTTCAGCCCAAGAGCTGACACTGAGCCTGTCCCACTTGGGCTACCTGACTGTTAAAATCTTTAGAGGAATGACAGGCTTTACAAAGGACATGAAAGGCATTGTAGGTGTAAGTCTTTTTCATAGTTTATATCTCCATGATTGATAGTACATGGTCAAATGCAACAGCTGTACTCAGAGATAACATTCACATTATTCTGAATAAATTATTGAATGTGCTTCCACCAGACTACTGAAAGTGGAGTCTCTCCACTCAGACCAGTGGCTATTTGTATCAAGCACTCCTGTCATAAACAGATCCTCAAAAATACCTTTATATAAAAATTAATTGTTCAGGTTTACACTTAAAACAATTGAGCATTCTCATATACCATATAGACATTTCAGAAATGTATTACTCTTAATCTGTTTTTAAACAAGTTCAAACAATTTATTTTGTCATTGGGATTCAAGGGCAATTTAGAATCATAGAATGTACTACTTGGAAGTGACCTCTAAAGATCATCTAATCCAACCCCCCTGCAGTAAGCAGAGATATCTCCAGCTAGATCAGGTTGCTCAGAGCCCCATCAAGCCTGAATTTGAATGTCTCCAGGAACAGGGCCTTCACAATCTCACTGGGCAACATGTTCAGGGTTCTATCACCCTCACAGTAAAGAAATTCTTCATAATGTCCAGTCTAAATCTACCCTTCTATAATTTAAAACTGTTGCCCTGTTGCTATATGCCCTTGCAAAGAGTCTCAGTTTTCTTGTACACTCCCTTCAGGTAATACCTTATAGTAATAAGGTATCCTTTCATGTAAAACTTTGATTTTTGCACCTATGGTGGGTGCAGCTTTGGATACTCATCTGTGCCTACACATGCTGTTTTTGTGAGCCTCACATGGACACATGTAGGGTATAGACTCAGGGAAGGAATGATGCTGTGTCTTTGGTCTGTTTTCATAGAACCATAGAATCAATGAGGTTGGAAAAGACCTCAGAGATCATCAAGTCCAACCTATCACCCAACTCCTCATGACTAACAAAACCATGGCTTCAGGTGTCATGTCCAATCCTCTTCTGAACAGCTCCAGGGATGGTGACTCCACCACCTCCCTGAGCAGCACATTCCAATGGCCAATCACTCTTTCTGTGAAGAATTTCTTCCTAACATCCATCCTAAACCTCCCATGGCACAGCTTGAGACTGTCTCTTTTTGTTCTGGTGCTGGTTGCCTGGGAACACTTTTGGTGGCTAACACTTGAAGCCTCTGTGTATTGGCAGAGTCTCAGGCTATCACAGCTGCAGTGATCAGAGGGATCCCTATGCAGGCCTGAGAAATACTTATCTGTTTAGGTAGATTTTTGTGACGAATACTACCCTTCACTTACCCTCGTATTCCCTGCTGGTTTGTTGCTATTGCTTGAGTAACTATAAGCAAATCCTGTTAGGAGTAAGTTTCATCCTCAGAAAGAATTTGAGACTAAATTCTCTTGTGTTTCTAAGGGACTTTGAAGTCCCAAAATGAAAGTTCTAGTAAAGCACAGCATTGTGTTCTCCTTGGGCCAGGGTAAAAATTTGGGCCATCTGCAGCTGAGGACAAATCCTGCATTTCTGAAATGGAGAAGAAACATCAGTGGCAAAGAAAAGATATATATTCAGGTTGGCACAGTGGTCATTCAGTTCCTATGGTTTTTGATTGGAACAAGTCCGTATGATGAAGTTCATTCTGGGCCAGCATCTTTCTACATTCTGCATTGATGCGCCATGATATCTAGATTTTACATTTGGCATTGGAACAGCTGCTTGTTGAGAGAGCCACTTCTTCCCTCTGGCTGCTTGGAAACCAGTTTTGCAGCCTGTGTAATGTCTATTGCAGTTGCACTGTAAAATAAGACTTCGGGCTCTTTACTTTTACAAGATGATCTTAAGTCTCTTTCAAAGATGTGATTGCTATCCTTTGCAGGTATTTACCTTTGTGTGTTAGCACTTGTTAGCACTTAGAGTTGCAACAGAGAAATGGCCTAAAAGAATGACACATCTGTATATATTAAATATAGCTTGGAAATGCTCACATGGCACTAAGTGTTTCTGCAGCTTCTAGAAGTGTTCAGAGTGTCTGTTGGAAGTGTGTTGCCCTATTTCTACTGGTTCATGAAAGGAGTATGAATCCTATGCTGACAGGGGCTCAGACCAGCTCATGCTAGTGCTTGATCTGCCCATCTGCCATCTTTATGCTGCTGTTCTAGTAGTGCAAATTAGTTGCAAATTATTTTCATGATCTCCTGTTCAGAAAAAATAATAATAATAAACCCCTCTTGCCTATGGGAGTTCTTATGAGGGGTTCTGGAAAACCTTGTTCCTATTAAGTCACTGTGGTTTGGACTCAAGTTTTCCTTGCTGTATAATTGATGTAATTTTGCTTTAAGAATCTATTGCTAACTTTATGATTCATTTTTACAGGCTGGGCTGTACTTGAAAATTTAATGATATACACATTACAAAATGCTTTAAACAAGAGGAAAGAACACATCTTTTGTAAACCATCTCTTCTTACACTATGAGATCCCTACTTCTCATTTACACTAAAGCCCTTTTATATTCTTCCAGCTGTAGAAACCAGATGTGAATGGATTACATTTATCTAATCTTTAGTACAAATAAACACAAGCTCTGAAGTGTTCCTTCTCCTCTGGACTTTGAGGTAGAGACATTCATGCTGTGATTTGCCCAGTTTTTCTAGAGAGCATAAAGATAGCCCGATCCTATTGCTTATCTACTTTTTATTCTTGAAAGATCGTCAGCACACAGAGTCATTAAAGTACAGTACAGTGTGACATGCCTGCCACATCATTAATTGATAAGATATCGACAATTTCATTTTCACAACAGCAACTGACCATAGAACTGTACTGAAAAATAAGAGCATTTCCCTTCTCTTCGGGCAGATAGAAATCAAAGTTTTTAGTTTTCCAGCTTGGAATTCCAATCCTAGAAAAATGAAAACTATTGCATCTGTCTCTGTAAGGGTTCTCATACAGCTTTTGCAATGAAAAAATGCACTAAGCCTTTATCTAGTAATTATTTTTGTTCTTAAGTCATAAGTAACTTATGTTCTTTAACTGCACTTTTTAGCAAAATAGTGTTTACAGTCAAAGAAGACTAATTCTTTTCAAAAAGGGAATCCTTTATTGATAGTATAAAAAGCAATGTGTTCTTGAATGCAAGCACAGTTTCTTAGGAAATTTTGTTCACAGTCAGGTATTGTGTCCTGTTGGTGTAGTTAAGGTTTTAAAAGCATTCCATAAAGGAAGATTTGCATACATCAGTACTGCCCAGACACCACAGTTCTTTTCCAGCCTGCTAACTTTCAGTGAAGAGCTTGAGCATTTTTACCAAACATGGTAAAATAAAAAATAAATAATTTGATGGGGAATATAATGACTTCTGGCTGGAAGTTTGCATTATGAGAAAAAGGTGAATTAACTTTAGCAAACATATTCAAATAGTAGTGCAAAGATCTTGGAGTGACTCATTTAACAAAACTAACATATATTTATTTCTAATATTCCTCAGTAATATATTTACCTCCATTCTATTCTTGGACCAATGGAAGGTCATTTACAGTGCTGTAATTCTAGAAAAGCATTTAAATATGTAAATTAAGTCTGGAATTGAAAAGGAGGTTCATGTCTCTTTCATATTGAGACAGTAACATTTAAACATTAATCATCTCTCTGTGCTTTTATTACCAAACCCAGTTACATGATGCTGAATTAAATAGTCCTGAAAAGAAATGGAGATGGCTGTCAGTGAACACACATTGTCAACGTAATATGTTAGCTTGTTAAATGTTAAAATCATTGTATGCTAGCTGTTGCTGCACAGTGTTATATCCAATTTACCATAAGTTTCCCTTTTCATACAAGACAAAAAGGTACTGGAGCAATGCCATGAGAGCTGGTACATTGAACTGTCTTTTTAAAAGCTGCTACTGAAAATGCACAAGCTTTAATCAAGTATGAGATTTGAGGGGGTTGGTTTGGTTTGGGTTGTTTGGTCTTTTTTTGTTTGGGCTTGTTTGTGGGTGTTTTTTTACACTAACAGGTCAGGAAGTAGTTGGACAGCTCCATTGCAACATTTTAGATTTATTAGAAACAAATATGTGAACAATTTGTGATGTCTGATCATTCAGTCTGGCAGCTGGCAAAACATGCATCTTGGCTCTGGTCCTAAAAATACCCAGACAAAACCAGATTCATATTGTGTATCCCATTATCTGAGGGCCCAAGGACAATGAAGATAAAGAGAAGTTTTTTGTTAAATTTCATAGAGAACATATTAGCAAATCCACAGAATCTCAGACTATCAGTTGTCACCCTACTTCTAAATAAACCCCCTTAATGTAAAACTAAACTCCTGGAGGATCCAGCTTAGCTCTGTAGAGCTGAAATTTGATAATTAAGAAAAATATTCTTCTATGAAATATCTTCTATGAAATGTTCTTACTTTCATGTCACACTAAACAGTATTGAGCACAGTATGAACTTGTAATTGAAATGTATAGTGCAAGAAATAGATATATTTAGGTAAGAAGAAAACTCAACTCATCAGGTGTCTTAGAATCAGTTTCTTTCCATATCCAAAAAATCAGTTATTTAGCCAGCCATCCTGGACCAGGACTTGGATACCCTGTGTCCTCTATGAACAACAACAGCAAAAAAGTTAAATGCCACCGTGTGGCAAAGATTTTGCAGTCCTGCTCTGTGTGTTTGTTTAATAAGTTTTCAATGCACCAGTTTCATAGTTTACACCAAATTTCAGTAGGTGACCACTATCTCAAAGGCAGTACTCAATTCTGGTTCACATAATCTAGCTACCAGCTGGACATCTCCATTCCACTGTGTGGCATCAGCTTTGGAAGAGTATCTTTTCTATTGCTTCATCAGTGTCTGCGCTTTCATGAGTCAGCAGGAGTAGATCCAAACGGAGGACAAAGATTCGAGTTTGTGAAGCCCCTGGTAACCCCCTTTGGCTTGTAAATCCCAGCCTACCCATCATCCAGAGGAAAGAACACAAGAAGCAAAATAGCCTTCTCAGTGACCTTAATCCATCACATCTAACTGCTCTTGTGATATGAGACATAAGACATAAACCAGAATATGACAGTGGAGGAAAAACTCAAATAGGTATTTTTTAACCAAACATGTAGTTCAACATCACCTTTCTTTGTTTCAGGCCTGGAGATAGTGTCTTTTGGTTTCTCAGTCTCTGGATTTTTATTTCTCATCTCATTGCTATGTCCTTATCTCACACAGGCTCCTCTAAATCTGACAAATTACCTGGTCATATCAGATTATATTTTTCATCACTTTCACACTTCAGCAAGGAAACATTTAGTGGCCTTTATAATCAGTCTATCCTGGATGAAAACCAGATTTGTATTTAGGATTTGTCATCATGTAGCCAGCCATTACAGCGACCCAGAGTAAAGACACTTAGCTAAATAACTTGCTTGGCTGTCATGTATGGTCTATATTACTTAGGCAGTAAGGGGGAGAAAAAAATGTCCACATAGACCAAGAAAGAACCAGCTTCTGCCATTTCAAATAAACCAAATTTAATCTCAATTTAACATTATTTTCCTAACAAGCAAAGACTTCAAAGTCCCATAGCAGAGCTACAAAACTCAGTCTACAGCAAGATTTGACATGATGAAAACCAGCTGTAGATCCTAACACTATCTCAGGGGAATCTGGGATTTCAAATGATGTCTGCATAGTTTTGGCCAACTTGTGTACTTCCAGTGGTTGTGAAGAGTAGCATTTTGTCTTCCACACCTGTAGCTTAAGAAAGTGACTTTAGCAACAGAGGGAGGACAGAAATATCCTTGACTGGTTTGTCACCATACCTAGACATAGGTGGTGAGGGAAATGAGCTGCTGTGACAATAGCAAATGTTCACACAGGCATGTCCTCAGGCTTCTCAATAAGTATCAGAAAAAGTCATACCAGAGTGACTCTGACCTGGAGTCCTCAAACCAGGGAGCCAATGTGGAAATGTGATGTCTGCAGTGATGGAGCACTCCAGGAGAATGAGGTAGCAGTTCACCCGAGTTTGGTTTTTGTAAGCTTATAAGAAGCTAAATGGCAACGTGAGGAAGATATGACCTCCATGCATGTTGGCACAAACCTCTAATAACCAGTAACAGCATCTGACCACATTAAAAAATCTAAAGTAAGTGGAGAGATATTGACACTTATCCTGCAGTAAACAAACTAGAATGGGTTAGATGTGCCCCCTAAGAATGCAGATTTCTTCCACTGACTACAAAGAGGTCCCTATGTGACTAGGTCAGATGGACCTGCATTAATTACACTTACAATCAGCCAAAATGAATCTCATGTCAAGCATCTTACTGCAGACATGCATTTGCAAAAAAACCCTAGAGCTCCTTGGGCACTGTCTGAAGTGCATATCAGAAGAGAAAACAAAGTTACAACTAGAGAGAGGTCTTGTACTAATAGTCTCTATGACTGTCATTTGTCAGGACAATCATGTCTTTACTGAAGCAATCTGTCAGCTGAAATGCTACACTGTCACAAAAAACTCATAGAACATAACAAAGAAAAGCAAGCATCTCTAAAATTAGGCTACATTAGAGAAAGAATATTCTTATTTTCATGTCTGGAGATAAAAACACTTCCTAGACCAGGGTAGTCAATGGTTCAGTGGAGAAAGAGTATTCTCATTTTCATGTCAACCTAGAGTATTTCTATTTTGTTTTCCGAACAACCTTACTTCCAAACTAGTTAATGATAGCTAGAGGTAGATTCTATATGGCAGGCTTTCTTCTACAACACTATAGTGAGCTTCTTTTTTAAGAATCTGAAACTCAAACCTTACCTTTGATTTATGTAATGCTATTGTTTTACTTTCTTTGATTCTTCTCTGCAGTGTTCTACATAAAATCTGTTCTGACATGGAAGATGTCCCTGGCATTTTGTATTTGCAACAAATCAACCTCATGTTTACTTGGCTGTCATCTTATGTGAGGGGTTATGTTCACATGTTGTGGCAATTTGAGACAGAGGGTATACAGGAAATTGACACTGTTCTGCAAGTTTCCTGATTGCAAAAAACAAGCAAGCAAACAAACAAAAAACAAGCAAGCAAGCAAACAAACAAACATGTAAGCACTGGACAATTCTTTGAAATGGAAGGAATTTCTCATTGTTTTCCAGTTTCAAATTTGGTTTAAAAATTACTTTAAAATGCCCATTTTTGCCCTGCAAGCCTCCTCTCCCCAGTGATTCTCTCATTATGGTGCAAAATTCTTTCCTCTGATCTGAGCACCTGACGCTACCTGACATTTAAGTGAGATGCACTCCCACATCCGAAGGCGGCTTTGCCTCTTTGAATCCAGATTTGTCTTTGTTTTATTTACAGAGAACAGAGTGTAGGTAGAGGAAAATAATTTAAAAAAAAATGATTTATGGAGCACTTGAATCTATTTTCTGTTAAGAAATCCACAATTTTTCTTTGACACTGTTAAAATGTACATGAAATTAAGTTTACTTACAAAAACTATTGCACATATACCTGCCTTTTTAGGAGGAGGTGAGTTTTGGGTTTGGTTTTGGGTTTTTTTTTGTGTCCAGTTCTGGGCCCCTCAGTTTAAGAAGGAGACACTTGAATGTGTCCAGAGTAGGGCAACAAGGCTGGTGAGAGGCCTCAAGCACAAGACATACAAGGAGAGGCTGAGGGAACTGGGATTATTTAGCCTGGAGAAGAGGAGGCTCAGGGGAGACCTTATTGCTCTCTACAGCTACCTGAAGGATGGCTGTAGCCTGGATGGGGGTGGTTTCTTCTCCCAGGCAACCAGCACCAGAACAAGAGGACACAGTCTCAAGCTGCACCAGGGGAAGTTTAGGCTCGAGGTGAGGAGAAAGTTCTTCACTGAGAGAGTTGTTAGCCATTGGAATGTGCTGCCCAGGGAGGTGGTGGAGTCCCCATCCCTGGAGGTGTTCAAGACAGGATTGGAGTTGGCACTTGGTGACATGGTTTAGTCATGAGGTCTGTGGTGACAGGTTGGACTTGATGATCTTTGAGGTCTCTTCCAGCCTTGGTGATTCTGTGATTTGAAGCCATCTTCATTCTTTTACAATACAATACAATACAATACAATACAATACAATACAATACAATACACCAGGTTGGAAGAGACCTTCAAGATCATCGCGTCCAACCCATCAAACAATCCAACCCACCCAACAACTAGACCATACAGCCAAGCACCCCATCAAGTCTTCTCCTGAACACCTCCAGTGAAGGTGACTCCACCACCTCCACGGGTAGCCGATTCCAATGGGCAATCACTCTCTCCGTGTAGAACTTCTTCCTAACATCCAGCCCAAACCTGCCCTGGCGCAGCCTGAGACTGTGTCCTCTTGTTCTGGTGCTGGCTGCCTGGGAGAAGAGGCCAACCTCTGCCTGGCTACAACCTCCCTGAAGGGAGTTGTAGAGAGCAAGAAGGTCACCCCTCAGTCTCCTCTTCTCCAGGCTAAGCAACCCCAGCTCCCTCAGCCTTTCCTCATAGGGCTTGTGTTCCAAACCCCTCACCAGCTTTGTTGCCCTTCTCTGGACACGTTCCAGCAAGTCAACATCCTTCCTAAACTGAGGGGCCCAGAACTGGACACAGTACTCAAGGTGCGGCCTAACCAGTGCAGTGTACAGGGGCACAATGACCTCCCTGCTCCTGCTGGCCACACTGTTCCTGATGCAAGCCAGGATGCCATTGGCCTTCTTGTCTGCCTGGGCACACTGCAGGCTCATGTTCAGTCTACAATCAACCAGTACCCCCAGGTCCCTCTCTGCCTGGCCACTCTCCAGCCACTCTGACCCCAGCCTGTAGCACTGCCTGGGGTTGTTGTGGCCAATGTGCAGAATCCGGCACTTGGATGTGTTAAATCTCATGCCATTGGACTCTGCCCATCTGTCCAGCCTGTCCAGGTCCCTCTGCAAAGCCTCTCTGCCCTCCAGCAAATCAACTGCTGCCCCCAGCTTGGTGTCATCTGCAAATTTACTGATGATGGACTCAGTGCCCTCATCCAGATCATCAATAAAGATGTTGAAGAGCATGGGGCCCAGTACTGATCCCTGGGGCACACCACTAGTGACAGGCCGCCAGCTGGATGTGGCACCATTCACCATCACTCTCTGGGCTCGGCCCTCCAGCCAGTTCCTAACCCAACGCAGTGTGATCCTGTCCAAGCCATGGGCTGCCAGCTTGGCCAGGAGTTTGCTGTGGGGTTTTCTTTTAAGCAATGTCATTAATCTCTGTGTGCAGTATATTATGCAAAAAAAAAAAAAAAAAGTAAAAAGTAAGTATAAACTGAGAAATTATCATGGTTTCATTTTGTTGGGGTTTTTTGTTTGGTTGGGTTTTTTTGTTTTCCCCTGGAGATTATATTTTATCAAATATAAGACTAGCCTTTTAAATTAACTAGATTATTTGTAAAGTGCCTTACTGATAGATTTATAAATGCACTTGAGAGCCTACTCTTAGTGTTGTCTCTTAAAACTCCTGTTTTGTTGGTGGAATCTAATTTTGGACATACATCCAGGTAACAATATACTAATCCATTCTCACCACAACAATCTTTCACTGAGCTCACTGGATATAGAGATTTAATAATAGCATAGTTTGAACACTTTATGCATTTATTTTTGAAGTGTGTGGACACATTCTCATCTAAGTTCCTTGAAGGAGTTCCAACTTTTTTTTTCTTATCACATAAATATTTATATTAGATGCACTGAAATAGTCTCCAGAAAATACAAAGGCAGACATTAATAGAAAAATTTTACACAGATGAAGGAGAAAAATGCTGATTTATTTTAAGTGTAGAAGAATAACTTCTAATGTTTTATTCAAAAGCAGAATTTCTGAGAACTTCTTGTTTAACTTTCCTTCTATTCCCAGATAATGATAAACTCTAGTATTAGGGGCCAGTACTGCAAACCACTAAGCACAGTCAGAAGTAAGCTGAGAGCTCTGGACTCTGATTGACTTAGTGGGAATAAGTTTTAGAAACTGATAGTTCATTTCTGCCTTCTGCCTCCAAAAGGTCTTTGAAATCACTACAATCTGTCAGACTCTGGATATTAATACTGCACAAACTCTCTTTCTTCAAATGTTTTATGTAACATGAAATAAATCAAAAGACCAAAGACTGATATCTAAGCAAAATGTGTACTTTTATGAAAGTATTGATGAAGGGTGTCATGAGCTGCTAATTACATAATGCTCTTAGTATTTGTGAACCTCTGTGCTATGAAGGAGAAGGACAGAAGGAAGTACATCATGGTTAGAGGATTATCCCCTTCTCTGAAAGGTTATAATTCATAAACTCTTCTCTCTTCACAAAGACAAAGCTATAAAAAAACTACAGCACCTCGTTTCTCTCAGCTCAGTCTACGCCTCAGAGGCAGAGGAGACAGTGCCGATATGTAAGCACAGGAACACATATTTTCTCTTGTTGATAGGCTATAGAAAAACATTGAAAGTCCTGCTTCATCCCTTACCTGCAGCTGGGAGTAACCACCTTCCCGCATTTACTTCTCTGTAAGCAAGACTATTGGTAAAGAGGCCATCACCCTCAGTCTGACATCAAACAAAGCTTTTATTTGGAGAAAAAACATGGCCCAAGCCATAGGGAAGTCACATGACTTTGTGATAACTGTGAAGTCAGCTGTGGGCATCCCTCTCAGAACCTATTTCTACCTGGCTTGTGCACTAGTAACCTGTGTTGGATTCATTTTCAACAGTTCTACTCCCACTGCCGTAATTGATGGTGAAACATTTGTGAGATCAGCCCTGCCTGAGTGCCCGTGTTTATAAAGATGCATGAATGAATATTCCTGGCATGTTCCTGACACAATGGTCCAGCCTGTTTTGTTGCTAGGAATGTTATAGTTGTACATTTTAAAAGTATATTGCTCCTTGTGTTTCTGTCAAAGTATGCCAACAGAGGGATCTGGGATACCCATACATGCTATACGGAAACCTATTCTTGCTGTGTTTTATATATATGTAAGACACATAAATACATGACATGTCAGGTTATAATCTTTCACATGTCATGCTAGCTGTATTCATACACAATATGAATAAATATCAATACATAAATTACGAATAAAATGTGTATACAATTTGTATATACAGGTAAGCAACATATGCATGTATATAACTGCAGATATACACACAAATATCTGCATAGTTATGTCTAGAGCATTTGCTTCTCACAGCCTGGGTAGGTTTACCATTTGCTGTCATAATGCTGAATTTTCAAAGCCAGAATTTTTCCCTCAGGCAGGCACAGCAGTCAACACAACAGAACATGAATATTTTTGTATGAGGTCAAGAAAGCCATAGAACAATGCAGTATTATTTCTGAGGAGGCCAATTCCACTAAGAAAATTGTATCCTGAAGTGGAAATGCCAACTAAGGAGCCTGCAGAGAACAAAAGACAGCATATTATAGAGCCCCAATCCCCATCCAAATGCTGTGTCTCCTACTGGGTAGCCTAGCCCAGTCTCCGGATCTGAAACACCGAAAACTGAAGACTTAATGCTAGGTTAGGATCTGGATACCAAGGAAGAAGCTCAGCTGATAACACACCACAACTTCATGACATGTCATGACTTTCTATCATCAATGTCAGCTTTACAAACAGTCTACTGCAGTCTAATCATGCTGGTTTCAAAACAGATCCCCTCAACGTGGTTATATATACTGGGGAAAAAATGACAACAAACCAAAAACATTCAGTTAACCACTCTACCCTAAGCTTGGTTGTCTCTATGGGTACCTTCTGGACATGCTCTATCCTCCTTCCCAGCTCCAGTGAGTCAGCAAAATTTAAGAGCAGTGGAAGGCTTGCTTCTTGCCACTGCACTCTGACACAGTGAGTCAACAGAATGTGCTGACCTCTTATTCAGTGAAAACTGATTTGAAAAGAACGGAACCCACCAAACCTCAGCAAGAGGAGCAACATTTAAAAATAGACAATTTATCCTCAGCTACTCTGTCAACTGCAGTGCTAACACTGATTTTTCACCAGTCAACAAGCATGAATCCTCACATTTATGAACATTTCTACATTAAAAAAAAAAGAAAAAAATCACCTTTCCATCGGAGTCATCCCTGGTGCACATTGCTGAGGGAGGGGGAAGTGCTGTCATACCACCTTGTAGTTTCTAAATGTCAGTGGACTTGCAGCGCTTTTTGAGGCTCAGTGAACTGATGGCTTTTGGGGAAGTTGTATCTGAATCACTGCCTTAATTCAACAAGGACAAGGGCTAAATGGAGGGAATCCAGAATTGCATGGAGAGCACTACTTGGGAAAACAGCTGAACACAGAGTGCTCATTGCTCACGGTGTTTGGCAAAATATGACAAGCATCACAAACCCAGTATTACTGACTGCAGCGGGGCTGGTGTGCTGACTGCAGTTTTAGTGCTTCGGTGCAATACACAGAGTCCCTGATGAAAGCACAGAGGCAACTTCTGTTTAAAAATGGTTTTGATGCACAATCATAAATAAAAAGCTGCCTCTGATATGTTGTGAGGACAAATACCTTTCTGCTTCTTTAGCTTCTAATACTGATGGTTTCATGCAACTGTGCTCTTAGAGATATTTCAAGGTGTCCTTATCCCATCTTACAAAAGTCCTTCACATTGTCTATGCAGAAAGTGATAAATGGTAGACTATGACCTGAGTCTGGAATTTGACTTTTTAAAAGCTAATTTTTTACATATATATTTTTTTAAGACTATTTTGGAATGTAGAAGAAAAAGTCATGCACAGAGTTCATGGTATAGGACCACAATCCAATTAATTGGGTGGGACAATCCTTTTACCCAGGCAGCAAACTAGAAGCCTTGAAAATGTTCCCAATGGCCTGCTATTGGGGAAAAGAGTCAGCTTGGTATAGACATGCAGGTCAAAACAGATGGCTATGAAGCACGCTGGTCTCAGTTTAAAACACCCTCCATAAAACAAAACAAAACAAAACACAGAGAGAGATCCCAGTCCCTTTGCATCCCTCCTGTCTTTTTCTGTATACTCATGAGAAAAGTGTCTGAGTTGTGTTCCTGAGATTATAAACCTAACTGAAATTGCAGCTTTCCCAGTAGCACTCAGGTGTTAAATCACTGACAGCTCAGTTTTCACTGTAGCTCCTGGTGATGTCTTTTCATTTGTTAGCTCTTGGCTTTCAATGCCGATCCTTTCAATTTATTTTTTTGTGTAAGCTTCACTTATCCCCATCTGTTACCTACCTTCTCTCCCCTCACAGTACCCTTAATATGACAGACATTGTCCAAACATGCATGAAAACCTAGATTTTTTTCCTTTAGAACGTCATAAAACAAAATGCCAAATACGAGTAAAATCAGGTTTTGTAGAATTTTTGATTGTTTTCACCCATTTTTAAGTTTCCTACCTCCCACATTTAGAGGTTTGATACAGAACTCTTTGGCAGTGAGCAGAGCCTGGCAAACATATTCTTTTCTACAGAAACATCATTGCTACGGAGATTTTTCTTCCAAAGGATCCCAAATCAGCACTGCATTGTTGTCACCTTTGAAGTCAGCATCAGCAGCCATGTGTTGTAGATATGAAGGAAAACTTTCTGTTCAAATGTCAAGTTCAGTAAGGCCTTAGAGACACAGACTGTAATTTCTGAAGTGACTCTGAGAGAGGATAGACTTAACCTCACATCTTGTGAAAAGTTAGGGTCAGAGCTGACATAGAAAGAGAGGATCTAATACCTTACTCTAAGGCACAGCCTACGCTCCAGAGATGTGGATTTACCTTCTCTCCTGTTGGGCAGGAGACTCTACATCTATGTATCTCTAGCGCTGAGGTTTTGGAAGGAGTATGACAGCAGACAATAGAATTATGCATGTGTGTATTTAATCCTCTTATTACCCTGGTCTCCTTATCTTGCTTCCTTCTGGGCAGGGATTTCAGACAGAGTTTCGCATTCCCAACAAATGGGCAGTGTCCCTGCTCTGCCTCATGCCGTTGCAAGTCTCATTACCCTTTGGAAAGATCTTGCTCTAAATCTGCTTTGCTCCAGTGCAATCAGTGCAGCCAGATGGAAACAGCTTTGAAATTTACCTTTCCAAATATCAGTTTCATATTTCTCTTTTGATATTTCTTGCTAGGTTTTCCAGTTGTCCTCACATCTCTTGGCTTGCTGCATTTCCCTCTCTCCAGACCTCTGGCTCTCTGGGCATCCTAACTTGCAAAGGCGTTTCTGTCATGGAGTGGCTATCACTGGAGCACTAATTCACAGTGCTGCCAACAACAATGTGTATTACACTCCACAAAAGTGTCAGAGACACTTACTGAGGAAATCAGACAATTACTGAGGAAAAATACAAAACCCCAAAAACACCACAGAGAAATGTTCTGACAAGTTTTTGAGGTCATAGGAATTTATAGTTGTTTGAATGCTCAAGCAAGGCAGAGGAATGTAAAAGGAACACTGTTCAGAGAGCACCAGGTGGAATAATGTAGCCTTATTTTCAGGCTCTGGCATGGTTCAAGTAGATTGACAATCACATTGTGCTTCCAACTGATCCTGATTCAGGCATTTTTCTTTGTCTTTGGTACATATGGGTTAGGGAAATACTCCTCAGAGAAGCACTTTTGTTTTCTAGTTTCTTCTTTATTAAATTGGATCCACACTAAGAAGACACTTGAAGGAAAATATTACTACAATGTTTGTAGCTTAACAGTGTGAGAAGTAAATGGATGGTACAGTCGAACTTGGTTTTAATGCATCTGGTAAGGTCCTCTGATGCCTTCTCAATCATACACTGCTTTTGGGTACAGAGTGTTGCATGAAGTATCTGTTAGAGTGTTTCCCAAGATATATCTATATATCTATCTGTATAAAATGTTATATTATATACTTAGATAATATATAGAGGGAGTGTTTCCACAGCCTTGCATGTGATTCTTGCTTTACCCAGTCTTTTTCTGCACAGTCAGCTGCCACAGTCCACGTTTAAAAGGAAGCTCTCCAGGGCTGCAGAAGGCAAGCAGGATATCTCAAAAATATTTTCTTAATCAAACCTACCAAGTGTTCTGCCACAACTGAATGAATGTTACTAAATTATTAACCTTGTTGCTGCAAATCAGTGTTCCATACACTGAAAGCTGCTGCAGAACTGGTTGCATAGTCTGACAAATATGTTAATATATAATTAACCCAACTAAACCAAACCAAATCCTTCTTCAGAAAAAGAATCTGAGTCTTAATCTGTGGCTTAACTGAATTCCACAACAGCCCAATATGAAAAGCTTCCAAAATTTTCTAATCCTCCACCTACACACACCTAATATCATCATGCAAAATGTGAGAATCTGCTAAAGCAGGCTCCTGTGATGCTGAACTCACCAGAGTAAAGCACTGAAAGCATAAGCACGAGCAAATTCCTATTTATCAAAGTCTAGCTTCCCTCTCTTGAACAGCCTTGGTGGCAGATTTTTTTTCCTGCCCTTGGATATGTCATTTTGTGTTACAACCTCCTCAGCAAAGAGTAAATTTGGAACAGAAATCTGGATTGTCAAAATGAAGGCATAAAGAAGGGAAATTATTATTTTATCCCTCTCTCCCTGCTCAGACTCTCTTCCTTGTGCTAGTGCAATCTATGGCATTTGAATCTGGGACTGAACATGTGGGCTGAGAACAACAATATCCTGAATTGCTTTATATGGTTTCAGTTCTTTGCTATTGTTTGTGTCCATCTGGTTTTCCACTGAGACTGCAGAAGGAGTGCCAGCAGAATTGCCAAATCCTTCCAGACTCTTATTTGTTTCTGTGCCTCCCTGTGAAGGTCTTGTTGAAAAATGAGTGCTATTATTTGATTAAAGACCTTTCTGGTAAAAATAAAGCTCTCCATCATCTTCATCAGGGTTTGGACATGAATGATATCACCAGCTGGTATATATTGAAGGATTTAAGAGACATGCAGATATGGTGCTGAGGGATACAGTCTCTTGGTGGACTTGGCAATGCTGGGTTGACGGTTGGATTTGATGATCTTAAAAGGTCTTTTGCAACTTAGATGGTTCTGTGATGAACAGGAGAGGTCAGTGGAGAAAAGAAGCAAACGTGCGAGTAGTCTGGAGGAACTGGTTTATGAGTTCAGATAAGAGAGAGCTAAGCAGGGTGGAAGAACGTCTGGGAAGCCTCTTCCCTACACAGATTTCAGCCTCCCCAAGGACAGGGCTGTTTGGAGAAGACTGTTTGGAGAAACAGTGGGATGCCAAAGGAGTGTCTACTCAGAGGTTTCTACTAGACTGTGAGACCACCTCCGTTGTCTCTTTGGACATGTTAAACAAGTCAGGGTGGCTCCGTGGCTGCAGTAGACAGGACACAAGCCAAACTGATGAGCAGACCTTCCTTTCTGCACTCCTTTGGATTTAGAACATGGTTCTTCTTGTAGTCCTTCATCTAATTCTGCAAGGCCCCATGAATGAAGTGCTGACCTCATCCTGGCTCTGGAAAATCATTTAGCACCTTTGCAAAGGTGTCTTGGTGTTTCTGTTCCCTGCACACAGCCCCTGCCTCTGAACTCATGATGGCAGCAACCTGCTGCAGCAAAGCACAGAGAGGCACAAGGTGGTGACTTTCCCCACTGAGAAATTTGGGCTCTTCCTCAAAGAGGTTTGGACAGGACCAACATTTTAGCATAGGTTTGGACAATGCAGCTTACTGAATGACTGTGTCTGTAAGGAGGCTTCCATCAGTTCTGACAATAAAGTCATAAATCCAGTATGGATTGGTGATGAAAAATGGAGAGAAAGAGAAAGACTTGAAGGCGAATGGTTGAAGGGACTGAGTCACTGAAATGTAGTCCCAGGAGAATGTAAAAAGATGATGAATAAACAAATGGAGATAAGGGCCCTAAGAAGGACAATGTCCTAAGCACCAGCAGGAAAATCAAGTTGTAAAGCAAAGGCTGGATCCTGTGTGGAAAAGGAGAGACTAGAAAGAGATTGCAGAGGGAAAAGAAACAAGGCTAGAGAACGCTGTGGCAGAAGGGTCTACATTTCAGTGCAGGCAGCATGACTGGTGCCTCTTCTCTCCTATATTAGTAGTTCTTTGTCTTGTTTCAGCCAGTATGAGTTTGATTTAGCAGATCTGGCCTGAGGAAGGTGGCAGGGCAAAGGGAGAGGGGACAGTTTCTCAGTGATACAGAAATGCTGGTAAACTGCAGCTGAAAGAGCATGCCCATTTCCACCCTACCCACCCCCCTTTCCCTCCCCAAAATCCCAGAGCACCTGGGCTCTGTTAGAGTCTCCTCCCACCCCAGGTGTGGCCACTTGGCCCTCCCCACCCACTCCCCTTTTTAATTCCCCCAGGAAAGGCAGCAGCCCTAAGCTGAGCCCGTCTGGGCTGAGGGATCCTCCTCTCATCACTGGTGAGTGCTCACGGTGCACACTGGGTGATGGTGGTGGTGACAACAAAGGCCGGGGGCCTGGTGGCCCCCGGTTGTTAGGAACATGATTCGTGACTACTCCAATATCATCCACGGGTGCTGGCTGAGTCGCCTTACTGGGGCTGAGGGAGCAGAGGCTGCATTGGGAAGATGAAGGCTGGTGGGGGTGGTCCATATAGAAAGAAATCTCCACTCTGTATGGTCCAATATCAGGCAACCAGCATGGGAATACTCCAGCCTGCCATTTAGGGGTTAGGAGTGATTGCCTGTGTTAAAATAATTGCTGAGTTTGTTCCTGCTGGCTTCTTTCAGATCCTCTGATGTAATCTCTGTCCAAACCCTCTTAAGGCAGAAAGATTATACAGTAGGATGTCTCTTTCTAAGCTCTAAGACTGCAAATAACATAGTCCACTCTAATTAGCTTTTGTAAACATACATCCAGCAGGCAAGTAAGCAATAGAAATAACCAGTGAGCAATGTAACAATCCACTGCTTCAGGCACAACATGTTGAGGTATTTGCCCAAACGACAACACTGCATTAATCCTGCACAGTTTCAACTGCAATCATCTCTTTCCTCAGTGCTCTAACCGAATGACAAATCTTCAGGTGACTCACTGGCAGCACACTCATGTACCAAGTCTCCTTTTGGATAGAGAGACAGAGCATGGCCTTTCAAGCAAGACATTATCAAGCTATGAAAACATTTCCAAGCAAATGGAGATCTCAGTCCTGTGTATCTGGCACCAAAATATTTTTATATCATTCCAAATATTTTCAGATTTGTCAGTGGGTCTTCAAATAAAGAAAATTCTCTTGCTCAAGTTTTTGAACATTTGGCCTTTAAAATAAAAGCTGTGGATAACCTCATTTATGAGCATTTAAATTTCAACAATAGGGACTCTTCTGAGTTATTTTAGTCATAGTAAGAAACAAGAAATTGAGTTTCCCAAGAAATTCTCCAAGAAGAATACCTGTGTGTTTGTGGAGGTATTCTATGGTCTGTTATAGCATTTCTTCCCTTCTAAAGTCTTAAGAGCAAATTTAACAAAGCTCTTTTACAACTTCAAAGGTTTTAATAGTTTCCTTTTTTCACAGCATGTAGTACTCTCCAAGGCAATACTGTTTCTTGAAGCATTTTGCTGGGGAATAATCACCTCAGCCAAAAGCCAAAAAGGACTGCAGTTTCAGTGAGACTGGAAATCCTCACTGTGGCCAAGGTTGCAAGAGCTTATGCCAAATAAACTGAACTGAGGGAAGAATGATAAGAAGCCCAATCCAGGAGGTCAGAAAAAAATGTAGATATATATAGAAAAAGAAAATGCATTTAGTTTGTGTCAGTTTAAAGGAAAAAAAAGAAATCTGCTTTTCATCTTCTCCTTGGAGCCCTTCCCTATCTATGGGAAAGAATAAGGAGGGGAAAAAAATAAAATCTCAGCTTACTCAATACAAAAACTGTCTTTGCTTTAGAAAAGAGCCTTCTGCCTCATTTGCTAATAGCTAGAAATATTATCTTTTCTTAGTTTTCAGACCTGTTAATAATTTAATGAAGTCCTTATTCCAGTTTCTAAGGTAACCAAACTTCCTGTTGCTTTATAATATCCCAGCTTGCCAGCTGTCTTCAGGCAGGATTCCATAATGCAGCCTCTCTTCACTGGGCCTTAGACAAACCCCTCTGCAACTATTAGTAAGTCTAACTAAAAGTGAGTAGCTGCTCTGCCTAGCAAATTGTTTATGCAGGACAAAATCATTTAATGGGAAATATGTCTGAGAACTGCAGCCACCCAATGAACCCACTTGTTGGTCAACCACCTTCATCCATCAATTCAGCCTTTTTGGCCTCTGTAGCATTTGTCCTTGTCAGTAATAGTGAGTTTTTAGAAGCCACTTCTGTCCCTAGTCAGGATTATAAATTTTATTAGTGTTTGAATCTTCCCCTGGTTTGTCATTAGGCTTTAGTAACCTGTGCATTATCTCCCTTGGAGCATGAGCTTCAAGTATCTTCCTCCTGAAGCTGTTTCGAAGTTAAATCCAGTATTAATTGCTTCTCTACATCTCTTTCATTTGGAAGGGAACATCTCGTGTCTTATTTACTTGGGAACAGAGCTACTGAGAAAAACTTGTAGTTAGTTAGGAAACATTTCCAACATTTATGAAGTTAATGCAACCTTCTTTAAATACTCCATAGCTTGAAAGCATCTGTCACAAGTCTTTTTTGGCTTCCTTCATCCTTTTAACATCAACAGAGTCTGCCACACCCCCGAAGCCATCTGTGTATCTCGTGTAAAACTTCTACAAGGGCTTTTGTTTCTCTTGACCACCTACATCCCACAAATGGAAAGCATCACTTTTATTTTTCTCTCTTAAGCCCACACAATATCACCCCCACTGTGGAGGAAGAAAGTAAACAAATTCATTTGGTTGAAGCCTGCAGAGAAGTACAGCAGCCATGTGCAGTAGAAGTGGCAGAGAGTGGACAGCTGAAGGTCATCTACACCTGAGAATTAAAAGTGTGTGAATAGATTGTTACAGAAGGCAGGATAAGTTGGGTCATGCTACAGCCCAGGACTGGAGTTGCAAACAAATTGCTCTACCAGGGTGTCCTTCCACGTTGCTAGCATATTTTAACACTAAACTGAAGTAAGCATGAAAGTAAAACTATCATTTCCTCATGATAGTAGTTAACTTGATCTCTGCTAGAGGTATGATTGAAAGAGTGATTCAACTGCTTTCAGTGAATTTCAGTTTTGTTCCACTGCATTTTTCTCTTTTATATATAATAATCTGAGTTGTCATTCAGATCTTAACCCAAACCATTCCCTGAGATTTTTAAAGGTTTCAAATACAATTCTGCAATAAGCCTTTTTTTGTTATTTCTGTACATACAAGCAATTCTTGAAGTTGAAAATGACAGACAAATTCATCCCTGGGAACACTCAGCATGACTTTTAAACCTCATGACATTTAGTGCCAGTGAGCATCAGAAGTATGGCCTTGCAGTTCACAGCCCACTGTGGGCCTGTCCCACTAACCTCACTTGCTCTTTGCTGCAATGTTTAGATAAGAGTGAGGTAAAGAATTGGGGGTGGGGGTGGGGAGGGGAAGAAATGGACTTGTTAGTTAGGTATTTGTCAGTTTGACCCTTGTTGATATGGCATTTCAAATGGAGAGAATATAGGCAGGAAGAGAAGGGAGCTGAAACTTTTCAAAAAGATCGATGATTGCCATTGAGAGATTTATTGGAATCCTAGAATAGAAAGTTGGAAGGGACTTAAAGGATCATCTGATCCAGCTTTTCTTGGTGGAAAAAATGGTACAGACAAGATGTCTCAGTATCCTGTCATGGTCCATCTTAAGTGTGTTCAGTCTGTCACTTTCCAAGAGGAGATTATTCCGAGGAGTGATTGTTCTCATTGTGTAAACATTTACTCTTGTGTCTAACTAGAATCTCCCCAGGAGAAACTTGTACCCATTACCCCATATATATATTTTTTTTAAAAATGTAATTCTATGTAAAAAGGGAGTCTCCATCTTTGTAGCCACCCCTTAAATACTGGACCATGGTGAGAAGATCGTCCCTAGGCCTGTTTCTTTTTTTTTTTTTCTCCAGGCCAAACCAACCTATTTTTCTCAGCTTTTCCTTACATGGCAGCTTCCCTGACACTTGCCATCCTGTCCACATCTTTTCATAGAGTGGAGACCGAAGTTAAAAATGGCATTCCAGATAGAGCCTGAGCAGAGTGGGATAATGAGTTATATCCCTCTGCCAGTGATGCCTTTGAAATCATCCTTTTGTATCTCACTCTTTCAGCCTATACAGGTCTGCTTATCCAGGTCTTTCTGCAGGATGGCTCTCCCAAGCATCCACTTAACCACTCAATTTGATGTAATCAGCAAAATTCATTAGAGTACACTTGATTCCCTTGTCCAGATCACTTATAAAGACATTAAATAGCATTGAGCCCAATATGAGCTTCTGGGGGACCCCACATGTCACCTCTCTGTGTACAGCCTGTCATCCAGTTCCCCCCCCCCCCCCCCCCCCCAACAGACCACTTGTCTAGATTGATACAGCTCTCCACAGAGAATCTCATGTGTTACAAAAGCCTTTGATAAATCCAGGCAGATGATGTCCATCTCTCACTCCATCAGCTGCATGAGCAGGTTACTGTGTCATTCTCTTGTTCATTTAGAGGAGATATTAAGACATGGTTTGGGAGTAACTAGATAGAAGTTGGGATAACTCTACAATTCTTTGTGTGCTTCAAGCCACAAAGGTTTGTGGCATCACTGCTGTTCCAGAGCTGGACTTCCCTGGAGCACCTCTCTTATGAGGACAGACTGAGGGAGTTGCGGCTCTTCCTTTTTCCAGACTGAAGGGTCTTAGGAGAACTTGTTGTGGCCTTCCAGTGTCTGAAGGAGGACTACAAGAAATCTGGGGAGGGACTTTTTAGGGTGTCAGGTAATGATAGGACTAGGAGGAAGGGGGGGGAAAAAGGTAGAAATGGATAGATTCGGATTGGATGTTAGGAAGAAGCTCTTCACTGTGAGGGTGAGACACTGGAACAGGTTGCCCGTGGAGGTGGTGGAAGCCCCGTCCCTGGAGGCTTTTAAGACCAGGCTTGATGTGGCACTGAGCAACCTGATCTAGTGTGAGGTGCCCATGGCAGGGGGTTAGAACTACATGATCCCTGAGGTCCCTTCCAACCCTAACAATTCTATGAGTCTATGGCAGCTGCTCATCAGAGAAGCAGCCACTAGAGAGCATGATGAGATCACTAACCTCTCGTGTTTGATCTAGATTAAGAATGGAACCACATCTCCTGAGGTAGAAGGCTGATGCTCTAAAACATCTTTATGACTGAGCCCTATATGCAAAGACAAAAAGCCAGTACAAATACAGATCTTCAAAGGCAACACAAAAAAGCATTGCCCTTCAAGCCTAGTGTATTAAATGAAAGACAGCATGAAACTGTCTCATCTCTGTTGGGCCTTTCATATGAAAATTATATAAAATGTCTGCATTGTACATGTATTTGGACTCAATGCAAAGTTTTCAGTGTGGAGTACATATAAATATTTATCTGTTGTTGGTAAATCTCTGAGCATCACTCTTCATGGTTATTCTGGTGTAAAACAGCTTACAAGACTGTAAAAAAATATATAAATGGAAGAAGACATGTTTAGAGTATTTGGAGGACAAAAAAAAGGTAAATAATGAGTAAGCTATGCAAACACAGTTTAAATTCTGTAGAATGGCAGACCTTTGGAATTGCATAAAGAACTTCATAGTTTTTATCTTTATCTGTCTGTGTTTATCATTATTGGGATTTGTAATTCACTTCCTACTGGGGTGGTAATTCATACCATGGAATAGGAGAACAGGAAAATTTGGGGCATTACTCAAAGACAGAACAGAAGAAAATAAAGGCATTTTCTTCACAGTGTGAGAAGAGCTGTCTCTTCCAGCTGTGTAGATAAGGACAGCATGATATTGATATGCTGAGGTTTTCTCTGGCCCTAGAGTCTTAGCTGTATTCTTTAAAATAAAAGATAGTACAGAGCTTTACATGAAGCTGAGCTTGGAACCATGAAGCACCCACCACTGGATACTTGAATGGCCCCCAGCCTTTCTCTTGCCAGAGCTAGTATCTCCACACTGTATTTGTTTCTCATAGCACTGTGTCAACAAAGTGTGAAGTGGAAAATGAAGAAAGGAAAGATGCAGAAACAAAAAAGAAACTCCAATTATGTGCCCCAGTCACCCATCCAGATAAAATTGGTTAAAATTGAATCCAAGATAAAAAATCTGTAGTGAGGGAGTTTTGCAGTTCCTCTGGGTGGTTGTTCCAGTGTCAAGCACCATGATTGGGGTGATTTCCCCCTTCCCCTCTCCCAACATTTAAAGCACTTTTTCCCTCTCTGCACCCCACATCCATTGCTTTGCTTTTTTCCTTCACATTTCAGAAAAATTAAAGCAGTGCCAGTTTATATACTTAAGGTAACCATCAGCTAATGTTGTACCTGTTACATGTCTGAAGAAATCAGATGACAGGTCATATTCCTTACCACTCCAGTTATAGTCTTGCATAAAAGTACAATGCAAAGACACACCCAGATCTTTTGCATGTTTCTAGTTTCTTTTCTAAGTTTGTCTTGCATAGACTCCTTTCATTGAAAGTGATTTCTACAAGCCAATGATTTGCCTCAAAGAATTCACATACTGTAATTAAAAGCAATAGTTAATCTTAATTAATATATCCAATATGCCAAAAGACATAGACTAACTTCCTCATGAAGCTGTCTGTTCCTCTATCTCTGCACAACAATTTTACTGAAATTGACTTAGGCAGAATGGCAGCTCATGATTTATTGGTCTGTCATTCATTTAGGTCTTGTGGTTTTGTAAACAAATTCCCTGGATGACAAAAATGTAACTCTGTTAGAATATTTAAAACACGCTTGGTTTTCAAGCATTTGCTGTTTACCAAAGTTGATACACCACTTGTGTTCTAGTGGTGTTTTATATTCAAATCTCTACTTGTTCAGCTACAGACACAGAGTTTAAATGAAGCAGGACCTGCTAGGTCAGAGATGGCCATTTAAAAGGCACTTTAAAAAGCTACTTGTGGAAAAGAGGGAGGGAAAAACAATAAAAGACAATGGCCTATGGAAATAATTTTCCTCTCAGTCTGAAGAACTAAATCTTAGCTATATTGAAAACCTCATAAAAGGGGAAATAAAAGATGGACAAAAGTGAAAGAAATATTAGAAGCTGTATCAGGACTTAAAAAATGAGGCAGACCCAGTTACATCAGAAAATAAAGTAAACAAGGAGACAAAAGAGAATTAACTAGAATTGCTGAGAAGGGAAAGTAGAAGATATCTGACATGGAGCAATACAACACTGATTCCTATGTAGCTGCTGGTAGCTGGAAGCACTTTGTCAAATTATGCAACCTCTCTGTGTATTGCTTGCTTTCATGTGTTCATCTTGCATTTTCCATAAAACAGTCATGTACTTTTGCTACTTTCAGCTGATATGTTTGTCTCCCTTTGTTCACTTGAAGATGTAACAGCAGATTCATAAGGAGAGATTGATTGAAGGTTGGTGACAGGACAGGTCTGTGAACTGGGGTATAATCAAGCAACTAATCAGATCTCCTACCAGAATTTCTGTGAAGCAGAAGCTGTTTGATGTGTCTTTCTAATATGCACATTTCCTGTTTGTGTATGTATCCATACAACCCTATCCCATAAAACTCAGCCATATTTATACAACAAAAGGAAAAAAGTCACCAATACAATCCCTTTTTTATCTGTCATTTGCAATCCTATTTTCATTCAATGGACCCGTACATTTTCATGTGTAATGCAAGTTTCTTGGTTCCATGATATCTTTGTAAGCTTTTTATAAAGTTCCTACTTTAGGATGCCTTTTTCTGTAAGGCAGACTTACTCCAAAAGAAAAAGGGAGCAAGTGAGGCTGGGAGAGCTAGATCGTTTCACTGATCTTCAAGCAAAGTCATGAGCAACTAATTTCATGAACTTAATGCTTCTTCACTGACACATTCTTATGAAGTGCCATGTTGCTTCTCATTGTTCCATCTCAAATGGATTGATTTGCTGACTTCTTCTCATTAAGCATTCTGATTAGGCAAAAACTTCCCCAAAGAAGAGCTGCTGTGTTCTAACCTCTTTTGTCACACTTATTTCCAAGGACAAATGGGCTCTTAGCCATCCACTGGCTGTGAAAAACAGTTAATGGAGAGGCATCCAACTAATTTTCTTTCCCAGAGAGCACTTCCTGCAGCCAATTTATTTTATTTTCCTGTCCATGCTAATGATTATTAATTTCTTAAGGTATTTTTTAACAGATTCACTTAAATGTTACATTGTAATATTACATACAGAAATAGATGTGATATCATGCCTGTAAAAATGCCAAACAGACAAGACCCAAATGTACAAGTGCTTAATATGGCTTCACAGAATATAGGTAAAAATAGTTAATGGAAAACTAACATCCATGCCAAACATTAATTACCCAAAATAACAATGAGTACTGACAGTAAGAATATGAAGAAGCACATCAGCTATGGACTTAACATCTCCTTTCAGGTTCAAGGCTTTACCAGACACCTTATTTTTGCCATTACTTACATAAAACTAGCAATGTAGGATTATTGACTGTTCTATCAGGTGTCTTTAACTCTTCCTCACTAAGACTGAAGTGTAATGATCACCAATGAGCTGACAGGTGAAGCCAAAGTGGTGTACCAGTGTGGCAGAATGTTCTAATGGACATTTATTTCACCTGTGTACTCCGATCCAGTCATCATGGCTCACAGACAAATGGAGGACCATCCGCTTTTCCCTCAATCCTCAATGTAATGCAGGTGACTTGTTGCCAAAGGAAAATTCTGTTTCAGGATTTTGAACCTGAGACCAAAAAAGCAAAGGAAAGCTCTGTTGCTGATCCTAGATCTTCTGCACCAAAGGTACATGCACTAAGCCTCCAAGAACTACAAATGATCACCCAGTTATGAGGAACTCTAGTGGGTGAATTTTTGGCTCATAGGCTAAGATAGCCATTTGGGAACTAGGGTGACTGTATTCAGCACTGTATTCAATTCCCATTTAATATGCAAGGTTATTTGAATATTTTTCTGTAATAACAAAATTAATAACAAGCACGAAAACTCTGCTTTTCTTCAGCACTTTGAATACACACATTAATTAACAATTCAGTAGCATCTGCTGAAGTAGGTGCTGTTTTGCACATTTTGTATAAGGGAATAAAAATGTTGAGTCATGTTCTGAATTTTGGGCTAAACTCCATTCAGTTTAACCACCTGACTCAGCCAGGCTTGTTGTTCCTGGGTAGTATGCAACACACCAGTGAAATCTGTTCACCATTGTGCAAAAGCTGAATCTGTATCAAAGCTGGAAGTTTGACTTAACTGTTTCAGGCTCATGATTTCATGATTACTCCTCAAAACACGTGTGCTTCTCTACTTTTACCTCCTATTGACTTTAACCCAACATGACAGTGGTAAGCTTTTGTAAAGCAGCATCATTTCCAATCCATTTTAGTTTTTTTTTCTACAGAAAGTGCACAAAAATCTCAACACAAATATGTGATGCTGCAGCATTGCATTGAGCAGTGCTAGGAGCAAAGGACAGACTGTCTGTGCTGAAAGAATAAGCTTTTGCAAATGAAACTCTCTGGTCTCTTCATCCCATTGAAATCAATACAAACTGCTAACATTTCTCTCTCTAGCAGGTCTGAGATTGTTTGTGAAAACTTAGTGTCAGCTTCCAAGGAAAGTCTGTGTTAATGAATTCCTGTGAGATGTTAAAGATTTTTGTTCTACACCATTTTATTGGCACACCTCTAGAACATTTTTAGCCCTAGAAACATTGAGGGACTTTTAAGGCTTGACAGTAGTGAACATTTCATAGAACAAGTATCTTCACTTGAGTTCAGTTAATAAGCAGAGTTTGGTGTTTTGGGCTTTTTTGTTTGTCTTTCTAGTGCCACCTATTTAAATTCTGAGAGGATCATCATATGACAGCAATTCCCACTAAGTCCCATATGCTCAAATGTATGACATAGCTGCTGCTCCACAGTAAAAACTTCTGTTCCAAGCCACTGACAAAGGGTAAAATGTGCCAACCAGAATTTGCTCACTTGTGATCCCCATTCTCAAGGTCTGCTCATCCACTCTTCTGCATTTCTTAGGAATGGTGTGTTTGTGATCCATGCCCATGCAATGTGTTGGGCAAGGGACTCCAGAACAAAACCCATTTCCTGGGCTTCCTTAGAATCATAAAATGGTCCAGGCCAGAGGGGACCTCCAAAGGTCATCTAGGCTGACCTCTCTGCAGTCAGTAGGGACACCCTCAACCAGACCAGATTGCCCAGGGTCTCATTGAGCCTTACCTTGAATATCTCCAGGGAAGGGACCTCAGCCACCTCCCTGGGCAACCTGTTCCAGTGTTCCACCGCCCTCATAGTAATGAACTTTTTCCTGAAGAAGTTCATTACACATTGTAATGTGAATGTAAAGATTATGTTGCACAAAGATTAGAAGTTTGAGACAATATTTTCAGCTTTTGACCTGTTTCAAATATGATAACATCAATCTGGAGAAGAGTGGAGTGAGAAACTGTTTCTCTGAAGATTGTCCAGGTTTGGCTACCGTGCTATTATTCTTTAGTGAAAGAACCACGAAAGATGCAATTGACTGTTCTTTCTCAAGGATACTTTATTGTGGAAAAGAAGCAGTGAAATGATTGCAATTAGTCAACCAAATCGGCATGCCAGAGTGAATGGGCATGTGACCAAGTGCACAGACAGCAAGTCATTTGTTCATACACTCATATGTCAGCTTTACAAAAATTATAGAGGAAATGGTGCCTCCTAATAAAATTAGGTTGGGTATTTATTAATTTTTAAAAACAATCACACTGGGGGGAGAACTGTTTGTTGTGAGTGCTGTTACTGTTAATGAGAGGAAGAGGACAGCTAATTTCATGCATATTTTACTGGCCATTTACTTCATCCATTAAATAATTTCATGTAAAGGTAGTTGGAATGCAAGCAGCCAAAATTGATAGTATGTGCGTGGTGAAGAAGACCAATTAAAACCAGAAAGGAATATTTTGTAAAAATGATACTTTGCCAGTGTAATAGAAATCTTCCTGCTCCAATTCAATTCCAATGTGTGGAAACACATGGAACCTAGACAGTATTAGCCAATCAGAAAGCCTAGTCCTCAAGGTAAATACACACAACAGGCTGGGCTGTGCTGCCCTTTCTGTTAGTTTTGTAATGACATTAAAAACCAGAAAACAGCTCTGTCCTCAGTGCTTGTGTGCAGATAACCCTGCCTGCTGTTCCCTTGAGTTCCTCTGCATGCCGAGGAAGACCTAACTCATGCAGAACAATGCTAGTGCATTCTCATTAGTCAGCTGTAGTAACCCACCCTGTCTGTTTAAGGAGTACTTGACACGGTTCTCTAATAACTAGCCACAGAAAGGATAAAAGGACAGAGTCTCAAGCTGCACCAGGGGAGGTTTAGGCTGGGTGTTAGGAAGAAGTTCTTCATAGAAAGAGTGATTGGCCATTAGAATGGGCTGCCCAGGAGGTGGTGGAGTCACCATCACAGGAGGTGTTTAGGAAGAGACTGGATGGGGTGCTTGGTGCCATGGTTTAGTTGATTAGATAGTGTTAGATGATAGGTTGGACTCGATCTCAAAGGTCTCTTCCAACCTATTCTATTCTATTCGACCCACTTACTAGCTGGGCTAGGAAGAAGTTCTTGCAGGTCCCATGTGTGTACATTCTAGGTAATATCTGCACAAGACCTGCAGCACAGAATGTACTGAAGAATGTTTTTGAGTAGCCAGCTGTGAAAGGCATGTTCTGAATTTATTGTGGAGATTGGTTATGGGAGTAAAGCTCATCCACTCATGAGGCCTGCAGTTTTAAAGAGGGCAGTGAATTATAACTCCCAGTTCAGAAGTCTTGAAAGCAGATGATAGCATAGTCTGTCATCTGCCTAGTAATCTGTTTCACTGTTTTCATCATGCCTCTGCAGGAGTGTGCATGTAAAACACTTATAAATATTTTGAGATGCCTGATAAACCTGCTCTAGCACTATCCTTGCTTTTTATATCAATATGCTTCCCTCTCAAAATTATTGCCTGAAGCTACTAGAATCAAAATGCTGCATACCATTTCAAGCAAGCTGATACTGTAAACAATTCGTATGTCCTCAGCTCTCACCAAGCAGAGGCTTAGTTACTTTGGGATTTTTTTTTACCTGTGAAAGTGGGATCAGACAGGCATGACAGACAAGTCCAACGCATTACATGCCACTGTTATAAGCTCCTTATTCCATTATAGCCATTTCTTGAGGTTGGTAACATTCCCTTCTTTCCACAAAGCCCTGATATATTGATTGCACTAATGTTCACATAAACTTGATATAGTATCCAAATCCAGCACCTTGTACGTTTTATCCTCAAAAGGGAGTCCTTTCTAATGCATTTATTTCTGTGACCAGTTAAAACATGGTAGCCTTATGGAAGAAGTGAGTTTAAAAGAAGGCTTTGAAGAGTAAAGAAAACGAGAGGATGAAGCACAAAGAGAAAAGGCTGACAGAGCAGCAGGCATGCTATGCAACCATAGAGACTCACTATGTTAAGAAATTTTGCTGAAAGGATGCTAGGCTCTTCAAGAAAAGGGAACACAAAGATTTGTCCAAGAAAGAGATGAAAGTGGGTGGAAAAAAGGTAAAAAACGTGCAACAACATCTGGTGGCAGGCTGAAGGAAAAGAGAGATCTTGGCTGATTGTGCTTACAAAGATAGCAGGCCTGAACACTGGTGGAGAATTTAAAAAAAAATGTTAGAAAAGGAGAAGGATGAATACATGCAGTTGTGCAGAGAGGTGAGTGGAACAGGCATGAGCACACAGGTGAAGGACAAGTGGCAAGGCGCAGCTATAATCCAAAAAAACAAAACAATTGACTAGTTACTTTATGTCACTACATCCAACAGTGGGAGCTTGAGGATAGAATAAATATTTATCCTGACAGTTTCACTAGTAATCTAGAAATGCTGCCTCAGCAGGTAAGAATGCATCTCTGCAGAGAAAATAAAAGGCTAAAGAGCAATTATTGGAGCCAAGAAAGGTTGATAGCAGAAGTGGTGTTGTTCCCAAAATATGATCTACGCTGCGGCAGAAATAGAACAAATGGAACAAAGAATGACGATGAATGTAAATTGGAAGATGGCCATCTGTAGCAGTTTGGGCTGGGTGCCCTCTGCTGTACTTACTTCCTGTGTCCAGAAGTCCAGCCCAGAGGGGTGGACACAGGAACTTAAGTATTTCATACCATAATTCTTTGCACCACTATAAAATCCAGCGTGGGGTCTAGCACTTCCTCTTTCTTCCTCGCCATCATCCGGTAACTGGGTAAGATCTCTCCTGGCCATGGGCTAGGCCCAAGGCCACGGGGGGATGGGCAGTCTCATATCTGGCCAGCTGAGACTTGCCTAGCAGTGGGGCGGGGGGAAGAAGGAGCCCTGGGGGTCTTGGATGTACCCCCAGGTGGGGATGGGATGTTCCTGGGTTTGCTTTGGGATCTCTTTTGTCACTGCGCTTCTGGTTCTCTGTATACATTCACTGCTTTCCATTTAAACTTTCCACCACTTCTGCAATCCGTTTGTCAGCGTCGTTATTTCTGCCCATGGTGGGGAGGGGGTCTGCCTCTACCCATTACACCATCAAAAATTGAATTGTATTTCTTATGAAATAACTTTTTAAGAAGTTTAGGACTGGAAAGTGAGTTGTGTACCTGCTTTTATTTTTACATAGTTGTGTGATCACACTACACTGGTTCCAAACCAGGCATCCTTTTCTCCATTCACACAAAAAAACCCCCAGCAATAAACAACAACAACGAAACCCCCAGAGCACAGGCCAACCGGCTTCATTTAAGTCACTACATTTAAAACAAAGGCATCAAAGACATTCAGCATTTTACCATTTAACCAAATTAGCAGAGGAGTTTCAGTTACTTGTAAATGTGGAATTTATTTTTGTTTCCAAGTTGTAACTGCAAGACTCTTTTGTCTGGGGCTTTGTGATGTGCTGTTTTTTCCTGTGGTTGTCCTAAAATAGCAGAGGTTTCACAGCTTCCTCTAATACTTGAAGACTAAGAGCTCTAGGTTCAGGTGCTGACTGATTAAAAAAAAAATCTCCTTTTAATTTCAAGATGTGAATGTGCATGAATTTGAAAATGCCAGCTGGATTTGTGCCTGATCAAATTATTACTTCAACTTGTATATCTTAAATGGAATTGAAATTTATATGAGTTTGTCTGCAGCTTCCCCAACCATAATTATAATTCTGTGATTAGGAGAGAATATTGAAGGTAACAGTAAATGTTAATGCAGAGAGACAAAGGCAAATCAGAATAACATCTATTTCAATGATGAAAACCTCTTCATTGTAGTTGCTACATCTGGAAGCAAAACAGTCTTTAATCCACAAAATATTGAAGGGCCTGAAAGGCATTATGATCTCACCATACTATTTTACTTACAAAAAGTTATTCAGTGTAGAAATGATCAATGTTTTGAAAAGAACCACAGAACATGTGTCTGTTTTCCAATTAGTTGAATGCTGCAGAAGCTTATTAAGAAGAAATAACACTGTATCACAGAATCACCAAGGTGGGAAGAGACCTCAAAGGTCATCAAGTCCAACCTGTCACCCAACACCTCATGACTAAACCATGGCACCAAGTGCCACATCCAATCCCCTCTTGAACACCTCCAGGGATGGGGACTCCACCACCTCCCTGGGCAGCACGTTCCAATGGCTAACAAGTCTCTCAGTGAAGAACTTTCTCCTCACCTCGAGCCTAAACTTCCCCTGGTGCAGCTTGAGACTCTGTCCTCTTGTTCTGGTGCTGGTTGCCTGGGAGAAGAGGCCAACCTCTTCCTGGCTACAACCACCCTTCAAGTAGTTGTAGACAGCAAGAAGGTCTCCCCTGAGCCTCCTCTTCTCATAGGGCTTGTGCTCAAGGCCTCTCACCAGCCTTGTTGCCCTTCTCTGGACACGTTCAAGTGTCTCAATGACCTTCTTAAACTGAAGGCATAAATGAATTGCCCATGTATTTATGGTGAGTTGAAAAAAAGAAACACTGCAACAGAGCTGTTGAAGTCCAGAATCAATATTTCTATCTATCTGACTTTTAGAAAAGGAATACTAATGAAAACTAAATTTATCATAAATTGAAAGTTTTTCATCATGAAATAGTTAATGGGTGTGGATCCTCACAGAATTTTTGTTATATATTTTCTTCAAAGCAGAAAGTTATTTTACAAGCAAATAGAGAAATTACTTTTTACTGTTCAGAAAAGTACAATTCAGAAAAGGAGATTTTGCAGTATTTACTAAAATGTCTCCTTTTCAGCAGTCAGAAAGTGCATGGGAGCAGAAAAAAACCACTGCTCATATCACTTAAAAAGAATCAAGTATGAAAAAGGTTATCAGAAGAAGTAAAACCTTGTTTCAAACATTGTGTTTCAGTCTCATGGGCCTGTGCTGTAACAGTCTGAAAAGTAACCGAGCAATAGCCTATAGGCTTTTGGTATGTACAGATAAAGTTAGCAATCCACTGAAGAGGACACATACGTGAATGGCCATTTAATGCTTTGAGAGTCTGTGCATTGGTTAGCTCCATTTGTACTCCACACAGCTAGCCCAAATTTTTTTGATTCTGATTCTCACTCAGGGTTAGCAAAATCTTGGACCAGCAAAGGCAATATTAATTAAATTTGCAGCTACAAGGAAAAAAACATGTTAAAAAAAATAGGCTTAAGGTGACTCTTTACAGGTCACAGGAGGCATAAATAGCAAAACAAAATGTAAAATATCTGTGCTTTTCACGAGCATTGACAGAATCATTTCCCTGGCCTTCCTTGTTAACCGACAGCAGAAATAATCTGTGAGGGTCCTGCTGCAAAGTAAGGTGTGTAGTCGTTATATGTAGACCACATACTAAATTCATGTGGGCTGAAGTGTGTATTTCACCATTTTTATTCTGTGGTGATAGTTTCTGCACCACTTTCCCTAATGAGGGTGCTAAAATCAATACATATCAGCCTGAATTCAGTCTACTTGGTGAGTTGTATCTTTGCCAGTGAATAGAAGAATGTTGATACTCAGGAACAAACCAATGGAGTTCTGGTGAACTGATTGTATGGTCTAAATTTTTTGGAAGTGAGTTTTTTCTGGGGAAATCTATTTTGAAAGCTATATAAAGCAGTTAAACCTAATTTTAACATTAGCATGATTTGTGGAGAAGGTTTAGTGGAGCATTTCACTCCACTAAGCTACTGAAGCTTCACAAAACCAGAAAACATTCACAAGTGCTACAATTTTCCTTAAAAAAAACCCATCTAACTCTCAGTAGTTCAATTATCAACTGTCTTTCATTGTTAAGTGCAAACCCAAAGTAAAGTGAAATCCACTGGAACTAAATTTCCACTGTTTATCCAGCCTCTTAATAGAGCCAACAGTCAGTTGCATCCACAGACTTTTGGATTACAGCTTCTGGGAGAACAAAGGCTTCAAAGGTGACTGGTGGTATGTTTTATAATGGGAACTGCAATTATTCCAAACAAGAAGTGGAACAAAGATACAGCCAGAGCCTTTGTTAACCGACATTGTTAATTTTTAATTGTTGCACACTGTATACCTTCATTAATAGCTGTCTGTAGGCTTATTACAAAAAATTGCAGAGACTTGTAGAACAAGTATATTACAGAGTTTTACTCCCAGATGAATGTGAAGTTTCAGAGCACTGGGAGGAGACAACATTACCTGAAAAAAAAAATACAAGCAAGCTGTACTTACAAGGCAGGACTCATAAACTCAAGGATTTTTTTTTTTGTCCTTATCCAAGTCTAAACACTCTTCTACTGTGCCTTTGTTTTGTTAAAAGAAAGATGTCAATTTACTTTTGTCTTTTAATTATTTTTCACTGATGACATCTAGGTTTATGAAATTCACAGTTCCCGGCCAGCAGAAACGTCAATCATTATGTTTTCTATGGCTGTCTTTCAATTTTCATACCCAACCACTGTTTCCTTGTGGTTTATGGTTTTGATGAGTTTGACATTCATCTTTTGAATGCTTGGTGGAGAGGCAAAGTGTTTTCTGTCTTTAACGAGGCTACATGTTTTCATGGTGGTTGACTTAGTCTGTGTAAACTTCTGTTGTTATACTGGAAAAAAACCCCAACCATATAAAAAGCTGAGAAATCATTGATAGCCTAATTAAAATCTTAACAATCTGATATAAATTGAGCAAACCCTTGGTATTGGTGCAGTGATACTGAGTCACAGACCTAATTATCTAATTAATCCAGGGAAGCCTTAATACAATACCATTAAAATTATTATATATATTTTCCCTAACACCCTTTTTTGTGATGTTTAGCTCGAACTTTCATTGTTCTTCTGGGTCCTAAAGTCAATATCACCAATTTTTCAAGAGAAAGTGGTAAGTAGGGTGGGTTGCACCAAATCCTCAGTGCCAGAAGCTTTTTTCTGCCAAAGGACTGCAATGCAGATGCTGGGAATTTATTTATACTGATCTTAAGGTTTAGTTACGGCAAATCTCATGCTTCTAATGTGCTCTACATACTATCTTCCTTTATTGATCTACAGTTCCTCATTATGTCTGCATTTACTTTATACTGCATGTTTCAAATATATTGAATATTCGATCTCTATATTTATAATCCCTAAAAACTTTTCTTACTCAGCTCCTGAAGTTGCATTCCTTTAAGTCTGCATTGAACACTGCTGAGCTTTTTATAACAGTAGAGCCTCCAGTGCATTCTATATCCTGTACTTTAACAGCCTGTTTTATCTCTTCGTACTTGTACTGTGTCCCACATCATTATTCTAGAGTCATAGACAATTTGTTCTAAAGAGATTAAGTAATTGTTAACACTCCCTGTCACTTATAGATAATATATCCAAATTATTTTAGCATAGGCATTACACTGCACAGTTATACAAAGCAAAGCAAAACAACAAGTTAGATAATTGTGACCCGCTCATCAGCAATTGCAGTAATCTGACCCAAAGCTCAAGGTATGGCCTAGATAAGGCCAGACACAGCAAGCCTGACAAACTTCAGTACAGAGGTCTTGAGGATTTAGTTTGAAGCCTGCAATCTCTTTGATATTAGTAGTGTCAATGCTGGAGGTACTGGATTATACATTATTATGAAGATTGCCCATAAAATAATGGTGGCACCTTGGCAGAGATCAGAGAGCTGTTTCAGTGTGGAGGGGAGGCAGCCTACAGTGCAGGTAGTAGTAGTAGTAGTAATAGAATATAAAAAAGAATACTAGAAAAGCAAAATTATAGAACTATCAATGTTGTAAATCCCACATGGCAATCCCATAACTACTGCTAAAACAGTACCACTTTGAGGGATGGTGACTCTACCACATCCCTGGGCAGCCTGTTCTAATACTCGATAACCCTTTCTGTGAAGAAATTTTTTCTGATACCCAATCTGGCCCTCCCTTCTCACAACTTGAGATCATTTCCTCTTGTTCTGTCACTTGTTTCATGTGTGAAGAGACTGACTGCAATCTTATCCCAACCTCCTTTGAGGTAATTGTAGAGGCTGATGAGGTCTCCCCTCAGCCTCCTCTTCTGGGAGGACCAGTGTTCAAGGCCCTTCAGCAGCTTGGTTGTTCTTTGGACATGCTCCAAAGTTTAAAAATTTATTTTGTATGAGCTTCAGTGACTTCTGTTTATCACTCCTGCTTGTTATTACCGAAAGCCAGCTTTGCTCTTCATTATTACTTGTATTAAATATCTATCTATATCTTGTAAATCTACTTCTGAGGTTTTACGCTATCCTGTAATTGAATGATTTTCTAGTATCTGTTAATAAAGTTTCCTGTCCTTACTGTTGCAGTGAAGCAAAATGCTCATAAGTGGATGCAGAATATAGCAACGTGACAGTCTCCCCTGCCTCCTGTGATACAGATATTCCAGGCAATCTAGAGGCCTTAGCAGACATTTAGTGCTCAGTAGCTGTGGTCACTGTAACACAATCTAAGCATATCTTGTCTTTCCAAGACTTCTACTGAGTTATACTCTCCAGGAAGTCACTGTATTTCTGTGAGAAAATCCACCTGGTTTCTTAGGCATTCTAAAGAAAACACATTTAGTTCAAAAGGTAAGGCAAATTCAGTGAAAGCTGATTAAAAAGAGCTTCCAAGATCAGGGTTGCCTAAGAGACACTGGTGACTGTCTACTTAACATGAATGGCCATTCAAATGTCTGAAGGTTCAGAGAGACAAATCAAAAGACAGAAAATTCTGACAGCTTTTGTACCAATGTTTCTCTATACAACAGCTGCAGGACAAAACCAAATGCCTCTGAATTTCCGTTTTCCCAGCTGGGCTACCTACACTGTTATAACAGCTGGTAAAGTATCACAACTCTTTTCAAAATAAGAAAACAAGTAACTGTAGGAGACTTAAAAAATAACCACAGGGGATGCATGGCTTGTAACACAGTTATAGGCAATTAAAAACTCAAGTTGTGCTGTTTCAATACATGTTCCATGATTAAGTGGGGGGAAAAACAAAATCCAGAATCCAAAAAGTTTCACAGAAGGTTTAACTTGAGAAGTGAAGAGGAAGGAAATGTGAAGGCTGTGGCCAGTTCTTAACACTCCTTAATAACCTCCTTTATTTATTGGCCTTAACTCCCTTCCAGCACCTTGGTTTTTCTACCTCTCTCATTTTATTTGAAGTTTAATCCCCATGAAAAAAACAACACAAACATTTTTCTCTCGGTGGCGTTACCACCAATTCGTACTTGAAACCTTTCTTTTTCTCAAAACCTTTGTCATTTAGGGAGATGATAAAATAGCAGCTGATGAATGTTTATGTATTTTCTCATGCTTTGTTTTTATTTTTTTCCATTGTATTCCTTTGGGGTAGTCACAAGAGTGGAAAAAACCTTCCTCTTTACAACTCCGGCACATATTTCTGCCACGAGCTTCAAATTTCAATTCCTGTAAGTGGCTTAATGATCATATTTTCCCATCAACTCTTCCCTTCCACCATCACTAGAGCCAGTGCTGGGCTTAATGACTTCATTTCCCAACGCTTTCAATATAGATACTTTCTCATACAAAGAAATATGCATAAATGCCTACAAGGCTATTTCATACTGATGTGTGGCTCAGAAGGGGGGGGGGGGGTGGGGTGGAAACAAAGCACCAAAGAAAAAAACCTTTAGATGCCTTGGATGTTGGGCTAACACATGGGCCTTCGGTGCACATCTATGTTGCTCTCTCTCTGTTTTAATACCTCTTACCTCCCTACATTCTGTAATGTATAAATGCTGGTATATAAAGAAATTTTGTCTATTTCTACTTTGATTTATTTGATAAATAAATCTCTGTGTCTTCAGTTATCATCCTCTGTATTAATGCATACTATTTGATACTTCTCTTGGTCTCTGCATTTTTATCTACACTGGAACATGTATTCACCAATGTTCTTAGATTTGTTTGATTTGAGCTGCTTTGGCCAAAAAAAAAAAATTTAAATAATTAAGTAATGACAGAAGTCATTGTGTTATATGAATTCAGAAGTCATCTCCTAGGTAGGATCAAAGCCTTGCAAATAAACACCTTAGACAAGAAGAAATCAGGCTGAAAAGAGCATTTGTTAGTAATGACAATGGCTGTAAAATGTAGAGTTCAATCCCCTGCTTTCAGTCCTGGTAAAATTGCATTTATTATACTGATCTACAAAGGTTACATGGGTTCCACTGGGCATAAGGACAAAATTAGATTTGATATTATGGCTAAGACTGTCTCCTGGAAGGCAAATGTTGTGACAATGAACTGTGAAAGGGCAAACTCAAAATGCTAATAGAAAGGTTAACAACATGCTGAAGAATGTAATACAAAAGGAACGCCCTACACTCTACAAGTTTAACCGAGGGACTATATAAGGAGCAATTCCAGAGACAACGAATGCCAAGAGTAAAAATGAAGCCCATATCATTTGAGCAGTAAAGTGAACATATTTTTTGAGGCTAAAGAAGCCTTCTTAAAAAACATATGGGAATTTTGTGTAAACAGCACAATATAAGACAGATCTTGTCCAAATAAGACAGATGCCAGGTTTGGTGTAAATCAGAAATAAGGAAAGCCAAGGGAAGCTCAGAAAAGTGGCAAAGTAAATGATAATAATAACACTGAGATGTTCTCCATGGCAGGAAGAAAAATTCCAACAACAAATCAAACAAAAAAACCACCACCACCAAAAAAAACTGACAGGAGGAAGTGCATGCAGGAAAACTCAATAAACTAAGGACAACAGAAGGACTATAACTAAAATTAAAGATAGAGCAAAAGTATTTTATGTTCCTTTAAACCAATCTTTACAGCAGAAAAAGGGAGGAAAATTTTTACACCATGCCCTTTTTATGTTCTTCTTCCATAACTTAAAAGTCTCTGAAGGGAAAACTTAAAAGAACTTACAAGGTCTCAAGTTCAGTAGTAGTAAATAAGATGTCATAGCTGTATTTAATCTGGGATCAGATGGGCCTGCTGCTTTATTTCTGCGAAAGAGCTGCTCTGCAATGCAGGAGACGCAGAATTTTATGTCCCTTAGTCCCCACCTTTCCCTGGAATTTCTTCTTTTAGCTTGATGGTTTTTTACCCCATCTTTCTGGGGCTTTAAGGTATCTCTGCTGCCTCTAAAAGCTTACAGGGTATTCATAAACTCTCCTAATATCCCACCTTTGCCATTCCTACCTTTCTTGTCCATCTTGTCTGTCCAGAGTTGTCTGTAGGCTTCAAGACATTTCTTTCTGTCAACCTTCTTCATTTGTAACAAGAAACATATTTTCTCCCTGCTCTGCTAAAAATCTGCCTTAGATGTGAGAACTCCCAACAACAGTGACTATGCTCCCTTTTAGGAATGCTACCTGGGGAAAGGAAGGAGGGAGTGTGATACTGTAGGCAAGTTAGAAGCACTATGAATAATTTTTTAAAAAGGGAAAAAAAGTGCTTTCACGTATATTGTCATATTTTTTGAGTTTGAGCCATTTACTTATTCCAAATTGAAAACAAACAAGAAAAAAAATCCCTCTTTCATACTTTTCCTACATTTCATAGATATCAGGGACCCAATTCAGAGTTGAGAAGTGCCCTTGCAGGAAACAAATGAAGTGACAGCAGAGTGGGAGGAATAAGTTGTTATCCAAAATGTTCTTGACACCATCACAGCCCTTCAAGTGTTTGTTGAATAATATATTAATAGTATGTACAGCCTAGGAAAACGTCACCCTGAACAGATGCTGTAGAGAAGGCAAATGTTGTGATCACTGTGGTAACACAACATGTTGGGCTCTAACCACCAGCCTGGCAGCAAAACCTGTTCAATCCCAATTGCTCTTGGAAATAATTTATTATTACCTTCTGTTTGCAGCCCCAGTGTCCTTATGGTTCCAAATGTAGATTTAAGAGAAGCACAAATCCAGCAAGGGCTGCTGCTGTTATATGCCAGTCATCAGTGCACTCTTTTGCCCTCTTTCTTTCCTTCTGGCAGGCTGTCATGTTATATTTCAAAAATGGCCAAAACTTTAAACACACAAAGTCCTTGATGACCTTAATATCTAGTCTCAGGCAAATATCAGTAGTGATCTGCTTTTAGCTCATATGTCTTTCTCCGTAAAAATTGTTGATGTAGATATTTTATGTGAAATATTAGAGCTGAACCAGAGAAGCCATTAGCATGAGGTGTGAAATTTCCCCACTCACTATAAAAGGGGATCACGCTTCGTTGCACTTTGAAATTTAGACAAGAATGAAGATTGTCATTAACCCTCTGTGAATGCAGGTAAAATTCTTTGTGCCAGACTCCCAGATATCGGTACCTTCAATAAGATGAGAATGGCCGGTCCTCTTTCTGCTTGGATCTGACACGTGATACACAGACAAGGTGAATGATCCAAGGAGATAGATCAGAACCAGAGAAAAGGTGTGCAAAAAATGTTTGGACTAGTTTGTTGGTGGTGAGAGCTGAAGGAGAGCAAAGAGGAAGAGAGCCTGTCAATGGGTCAGCCAAGGCATATGGGGCCAGAGAAATTGTTAGTGGTTATCTCTGGGCAGGTGGATGTGCTTTCTCTTTTCATTTCTACACAGCTTTGCAGATATGCCTATTTGGGTTTCATCAATCTTTTTTTCACTCTGCCCTGAATTAAATATGATTTTCAGGGTGGCTGCAATTGGCTACAGTCTGTGTTCTTCATATCTCCAGGCATGGTATCCAGTTCCTTCATCTGTCAATGCTGCATATCCAGAGGGATACAGTTAGACTACACAAGCTATTTTGGGAAAGGGAAATTCATTGGCTGTGGGGAGTTTCTTCCAGTGAACACTGACAACCAGGAGACAATACTGACATGCAGCAACATGGTAGGAAGCACACCTCAACCAGTGTTTTCAAGGGAGACTGTGATGTCAATTAATTTATAGTTTTACATTTCTGCAGTGAAAACAGCCCAGGCAAGCATCTGTAGGTAAAAACTGGACTTTTTACCAACACCAGCAAATCAGAAAAGAAAAAAAAAAAAAAAAAGAAACACCTAGTTCAGACCTAAAACAATACTTTACCTAAGTATTTTAGTATTTTTGCTACTGTTACACGTGTGACTGTGACAGTTTTAAACCAGAATGCACTAATACAGACCTTCTTGCTAGTGTTGGTAGTGAAACACTTGCATTGCTTGGGAACCAATCCCTCCTCCATTCAGACCTTCTTCAGCTCCCTGACACATTTCTGCCAGCACTTCCCCGTCCAGGTAGCTCCCAGCATGGTAGCTCCTTTTGAACTAACATTTCAGCCTCATCTTAAAAGCAGACCTCAACCCAGACCTCTTTTCCCTTTAGGTATAAAATGGTAGAGCCTTGTGTTGGCCAGACATTTAACTAGTGCTAAGGATATACTGTAAACGAAGTTCTTAGCACTTGTATTTAGTTACATTCTTTAACAGATCAAATGCCTGTGTCCATAAAAGCATCTTCATTTCTTTCCATTCCTTCCTTTGTATAACAGGCAAACACCTTAAGGCAGAAAATGCTTTCATATCTACTTCACGATAATAGAGGTTTTATCTCAATAGAAAGAATAAAATGTTGGTAGATAGATTTGAGAGCAAAATATGATTTAATAGCCTAAATCAAAGCTTACTGATGCCAGTGAAAACATCCCTGTGGAAAGACTGTGGAAAGTAGATATGAAGACCATCAAATCAAAGGTTCCAGATATCAAATTTAGGTGATTTCTTTCGAAAGAGCTGAGCATGAAGTAAAACACACCTCCACACATAAACAAACGCCCCCACAGTCTTACATAAGCTTGTTTTAGATCCAAAAAGAGACCAAAAAAAATAATAATCTTAAGATGTCACTTTTAGCTTTTGTTAGAGTTTTTATTTATCTTTCTTTAAGTCTATGATTCTTCCTCATAGGTAAGGTTTTCCTTTTTATTGCTCGTTGACATGCAGTTTTTCTGCCTGAGATCATTCACATGGCAGACACAAAAGAAGGATTTTTTCATCCTGACTTCAGAGGAAAACTCAGCAATGTATTAAGGAAGAGTTCAATGTTGCATGAACAGAAGGGAGAAATCTGGCTGGTGTTTATGCTTTGCAGTGACCATCATGCCTCAAGTCTGTTTCTTGGCCATGGTAAAAACAAGGAACAATTCAGTAATGTACCAAAAGTGGCTCTACTTTCTGCTAACCTTTTGGCAATATAATAATACACTGTTGAGGAGCACACACTGCTAAGGGATATTTAGAATTAATAGTAAGGTTTAGGTCAATTTCCCACAGCAAAATACAATATGGTGTATTCTACAATCACTTGTCAGAACTGTCATTTATTCTGCCACTTTTGATTGCCTCTCTATGAGTCTCAGAGTCGCCTGACATGGCTCCAGTCAAGGCAGTCTGGTGACAAACTTCTCGATGGCCTCGCTAGGAACCTGGCATGACAGCCACTCAGAGTTCATCTCAGATGAAAAACACAAACATAAAGTCATTTAAAAAAGACCTTATGTCAATCTGTTGTTTCTCTGACCTACTATATATAACCTTGATGTTGCTCCAGAACATAACTGTTGTTCCTATTAGCAGAGGAGTAGTTACAGCTTGTACTGAGATGAGGCTAAACTGACAAGCCTGCTCCTTTTCCTATCACAGCTCTTCTCATCTTCCAAACCTCCTACTCTATTTTCACTTTCCCAGTTCTGGTCTATTGTCAGGAGACATGGCTTTTCCAACTCCTGGCTACACTGACTGACTTGATCAAGAGATTCTATTTCAAAAGACTGTGAGAAAGGTTTCAAGACTTCACCTCCTGTAAAAACTATCAGAACTTGATCACATCTTTAGTCATGCCTCTCACTTCCCATCAAAGAGTTGTTCTCCATGAGGAATTCACATCTTTTAGTGAAGTTAATATTTTTTGCACACTTTTGTATTATTGCCTCCAGTGGCTGCGTATCTTTAAAAAGAAAATGATTTAATTTAGGTTTTGTGAAAACAATTGTGTCTACTGCTGTGTTTAACTAAAAGTGATTCCTTAAAGAGAAAAATTATATGGACAATTGTAAGGAAAGTAAGCTTTGTCTTCAGAGAAGACTTTACCATTTTTATACAAGACATTCTCTAATCTTAATCACATGTCTGCTCAAAGAATTGTATGAAAAACTCTTACATTCCCTACAGAAAAAATCATGGATCACTCTGCTCAGGGAACAATTGTCATTATCTTACACTGTGATATTAAGTACAGATTATGACATTAAAAATGCCAAGAAACTCACCTTGAAATAATCAAAATGTGGTGACTTCCAACAGCGCAAAAATATGGTTCCTTCCCACTACTCAAACCTGAAGATGTTCACCATATTTGAGTCAAGAAGACCAATCAATTGTTGTTAAAATCTTAGTTAAGCGAAGTCTCAGTATGGGAAAAGTCCTTTTCTTCAGTGCAGAGCACTTATCCTGAGAAGCACACCTCATGGGAAGTAATTAATGATTTTAAGTACCGCTGTTGAAGGAAAGGTGAGCAACAAATACACGCAGTGGACGTAAATAAAATGGAAGTACAGTTGGATGATGATGTTAAATGTAAGATAGAAATTAGAAGAAACTCTTCAGCTTCATACTTGTCACCTTGATATTGAAGATACTAAGGCCTCACACTCAATTACTTAAGTTATCTGAGGTTTCATTTTCAATTTTACATTTTGTATTATTCATAAAGAATATGTAATACTTTGGAGATATTGATATCACAATATGATACAGAAACAGGAGCTTAGATTTCCAGAACAGAAACATCTACGGTGTTCATTCCAAGGACATCCAAACCCACTGAAATCAGCAGAATTTCAGTTTATTGCTGAAAAAAAACCGCAAATATTTAAATCTTAAGTTAACCTAGACTTTCTCTTTAATTCCTGAAGTGAAATTTTTACCTCTGAATACTGACTTATATTTTATATTAGACATCCAGCTTAGCATGGGATAACTCTTCCCTGGAATGCTGATGTTAGGGGAGGTGCATTCCACCGCATGGGTGTTGTTTCTAGAATTCATACTGAGACACAATGAAGTCATAGAAACATGGAGTGGTTTGGGTTGAAAGGGACCTTAAAGATCATCTAGCTCCAGCACACTCCCATGGGTAGTGACACGTCCTACTAGACCAGGTTGCTCAAGGCTGTACACAACATGGCTTTGAACTCCCAAGCTTGAACCCCCTCCCAACTTATCTGGGCAGCCTATTTCAGTGCCTCAGGACCCTCACAGTGAAAATTTTCCTCCTAATGACTAATCTAAATCCAGCTTCTTCCATTTTGCAGCTCCTACACCTCATCTTGCCACCACATACCTTTGTAAAAATTCCCTTTCCACCTACCGTGTATGCTGCCTTCAAATACTGTAAGGCTACTGCTGGTGATTTATTGTGTTTCTTGGTGAAGTTCAGAAATATTTAGCCAATACTTTTATGCCAAACAAAAATATTTGTTTGCTAAAAGCCCACACTAAAGTGTTTTAATGTCCTAAGTTGTAAGGCTGGAGCGTATATTCAAGATTTCTTTAAATGTACTTCTCCTTAAAACACAGCCTTCAGATGAAACATAACCTTCAACTAACCCTTTACAAGTTCTGTGTTGTGAAACACTTGTCAAATTACTGTATCTCCAGTTAATTAAAATTAAACATAAACAGACCAAACTACTTTTTTTAATTTGCAGTTCTGCTTCTTAAACCAGTAATTTTGAACAATATAAGCTGTATGGCTTAATTAACAGGGAATAGAGTTCTTCAACTTGGCCCTGTATCACATCTTGTATAAAATAATGTTTCTAATCCTGCATTAATTTACTCCCCACCATGACTAGCACAGTTCAAAGAGAAAAAAAAATTAACATTTTCAGGGCTTAGCTATGCACAGTTATCTAGACTCCTATCTTTTAATCTTGATTTCCACCCACGCCAGAGCTTCACAAGCAAGAGGATTAAGAAAATAGGACAGTGAATGCATTACTATCACCGTACTCGAATGCACATGGAAGTTGTTGGAGGATAATACGGCACTTTATCTAACCTCAACCTACTCCAAAGTATGCTCTTCAAGTCAGATTTAAATGTCTCACTATGGATGCTATTATTTTGTCCTTGCACAGCCCTTGATAGAAACAGGAAATGGCTTGCAACTTTTGAGATCCATCTTTCACAGAGGGAAGTGAACTAACATGTAGGAACCAAGAAGGCTTTTTTTCATTCCTACCCACATTGTTCTTCTGAGATCTATCCTTAGGTGAGTCATGTCAGTTGGATGCTATATGAGTATGTGTTGTAGTATAGCTGTTTTAAGCACCCAGAGCAATGCTTTCAGGACAAGATGGTAGCAGGCAAAGATGTTTATTACGTTATACAGCAAAGTTATATAGTTTATCAGAAGGCATATGTGTCACATCTCAATTGGTCATTTTCTACTGGCATACATGTCATTAAGGCATACAATAGGTAAAAATAACAAAACAATATTTTAACACATCCAAACAAATTCTGCCCAGTTTCTCTCCTTCAGTTACAAGGTCTTTACATTACCCTCAGAGTCAAAGACAAAACATAGCTTTCTCTGATTTGAGCAAAGGCAAACCTTCATAGCCTTCCAAACCTATCTGAAAACAAAACTCTTCCCACAAGTATGGGGTTAGGATAATGTCACTACAGTTGCGGATGTCAGTGTAAACACTGGTTCTGTTCTTCACATTTGTTTCTCAATGAGAAGATGCTGATTCCCTGTACCTGCAGATGTCATATTGGCAGAAAAAGCAATGTATCTCCTGGGATGGCTGATAGCCCTACTATGTGGCAAATCGCAGTTTTAGGAAAAAGGAAGATCCCTTGGCCTGACAATGTAGTCATGAGAGATTTCCATCCTATCTCCACTGGACCAATTAAAGCACATGATGTGTGTGAAGCAGGAAGACAAGATATCCAGCAAGTGGTTGCTCTCAAGATCATCTCTCTGAAACACATTTTTCAGAAGGTTTATACTTGGCTGGGAAAATGTATCATCTCCACGATGTTAACATGTAACCCAGCAATACTTTATTAGTGGAGGTGTTTGGGGGGGGGGGGGGGAAGCCAGTAACATTTGGTTCACTTCAGAAGAATAATGACTCTGCCCTATCTTTACACCTTCATTGTTGGCAGTGACACAGTTACATCTTGCTGCTGCTGCCTGGCTGGAGTAGGTTTGAGATGCTCAGTCTCATTAAATTTAATTATGCCTCTCTAAGATTCTTCTCCCTACTGTTCAGTTTTGGGGAAATGTTTAACTAAAGACACGTTCTCATTATTACTTGATTCGTTGTAGCTGTTATTCTACTGACATACATCTCTATTGGCAAGTAAACAACATTTGTGACTGTGTGCTTCATTAAAGAACTAATACATAATTGTAACCCCTTTGCCTAACAAATCAGTTGTGCACATTTTATCCCATTACAGAAATAGATAGCATTTAGGAAAACAATGAAAAAGGAGGAGTGGCAAAGTTGGTTGGCAATGAACAATAATCCTGGACTTCATTTTGGGTTTTTATTTGTAAATATGACAAATGTGGCAGCTTAAAAGAAATACAGAAAAGAGAATATAAGTGACTATCCATTTGCATGTTCTTAATTCATGAAGTAAAGAGGGGGAAAACATTATTTCACTGGATGTTTTAGGCTAAGTTATATCAGCTGACAAGGGATGACTTAGGTGCAGGTACAGACTCGTGGTCTCAAGCTCCTATTCCATGAAGGAGATGCAACACCTTTGTGTTGCTTCTGCTAGACCCTTGAGGATGTCTCCAATAATGTGAGCCATTTCAAATGCCTCTAAGGACTTAAATTCAGTTGACTGAATTGAATCTTTACAAACACACTGCAGAAGCAATAACTTCAAGCACCACACTTTCAGAGAACATTGTTTCATGTACATGAATCTCATTTTTTTCAATACTTATGACTTTTTTTTTTTTTCTTTGTTGACTTTTTTTTTTTTGAATGGTAAGAAAACACTTCAAAGAAAACTTAATGATTTATCACCCCCAAAACAATCATACATGTTGATGATTTTTGTAGCTTCTCAGTATATTCTAAAGTCTTTTCCAGTAAGATCCTTGGATACTTAACCTATTTTAAAATCGCTCTGAAGCATTGCTCACCAAAGAGAGAAAATGACCCTTTAGTTCTCTGCACTTAACTGCAGCATGCCTGGAGTTAGATCTGATGATAATCCTAAAAAAGTAGTCACTGTGTCATAACTGAAACTTTTTCCACTATTCCATCTCTGACAGTGACCAACAGTGAAAATGGGAGGTGATATCAAGCAGCAAATACTGATGTTTTCCAGAAATATTCTCCTTGCCTTCAGCAGTTTATGACTCAGTGCCTTCCAGAATCAGGCAACTGTCCATGTAAACAGTAGCCTCAGCAGATTCTTCATCCTGTATTAAAACTGCTCATTTAAATTTATTTTCAATTTGCCACTTGTTAGTTTCCTGTAGATTCATTTCCATTAGGTGACTTGGGTTTGTACTGGAAAAACAAACCAACCAACCAACCAACCAAAAAACAACTATGGTTTATCTCATTAATATAATCCTGGAATTTTTGTTCAAAGGTTGGAAAAGCCTACCCTACATAGGAGTGCAGAACTTGTTTCAGACTTCTGAGCATCCTTTTCACTGTCCTGAAGCTCTCTATTACTACTATTAAAGGGAGTTTTGGTGGCTTTTGTTTGTTTGTTTTTAAGATAAAACCTGGGAAGGCATGAGAATATGTGTGGCTACATTGTAGACCTGTACAGTGGCATTACAATGTTCTTTTCTGTTTTTTACAGTTCTGAATATTCAGTTTGCTTTGTTGACACTGCTTATCATTAAGTGAATGTTCCCACAGAATTATGTGCTGTAACCCCAGGTCTAGCTCCCCAGTGATAGCAGTCTACTCAAACCAAATAATTTTCAATGTAGAGTTTGGACTGTATTACTGGATAAGCATCACATTAAATTTATCTATATTGAATGTCATATGTCATTTTATTGCTTAGTTATTCAGTGTTATAATGTCTTCCAGAAGACATCCGTTGCCCTGTCTTTCCTCCCATAAATTGTTTAGTACCATCAGGAAACTTGTTGAGTCATTATTCATACTCCTTCCCCAAGACAGATGCTGCGGAACTCCACTGCTGACCTACGTATGCTGATACCTAAATCTCATTGCTTACTGCTATCCCTCTTTTCCTAGCAATTAAAAAATTATTCAGCCACACAAGGAACTCCCATTTTATACCACAGCAGCTTGATTTTTATAAGAGTATTCGATGAGTTTCCTCAGTGCCTTCCTTCGACTTTTTGTTGAATAATTGTTGTGGTTCATCAGAGGTTCTACCAGACATCACATTACAGTTACTGGATTCTCCCTTCAGAGATTTGCTGGCTTCACAATGACTATCCTCCAGTTCTCTAGAGTCTTTGCACTTCAAGTATATTGATCATATCTAGCTTATTCAATTTGCTTTATAATAATCACATCAGTCTTCCTATACATGAAAATGCATTTGTCGTATTTTTGCTATGAAGAGATTATTAAGTGATACAAGAGAGGATCAACCATTAGATTCTGCTTATTGCTTCATTTTTACAGTAATTGCAGTACTTCAGTGAGGAAAGAAATGCCACAATTTATCTATTACAATAAAATCTCCAAGAATGTAATCTCCACGAGGCTTTATTTTCAGTATTTCTGAATTGTTTCTAGCTCATAGGCTACTTTAAAAACCAATTAGCACAAACCAGTGCTTTCCCTGTCATTCACTGCTCAGTGTTTAGCACTGTCTCTTAATCAGAGAGAAAAAATGACAATGGATCCTCTGAATAATATTAACTGTGGAACTGTAAAAGGTTGACACACACACACACAAAAAAATCAAACATGTTTTAATTGATTACTGGACCATTATCTTCATCCAGTGCATTAGTACATAATACACTTAGAAAATAAATTCTAATTTCACAATCATGCAAGTCCTATGTTATTTAAACCTAAGAAATTAGTCCTTCATTGAGTATCAGTTAGCATTGTACTTGCATCAGGAAGCAGCAGCAGAAAATGTGAAAACAAAAGCATTTTTCACATTAAGGTAAACAATTCATTCTTTTCAGAACTGAAGCACATTATGCTTTTGAAAATCAGTACTTTCCCAGTGCAAGAGTTTTGCACTCAGTGGTGTGGCATTGGCTTTTAATGCAATTTAGTGCTCTTACAAATAAGGAGTTGCTATCAATACTATGGGCCTTGAGAAAATCTGGCCCTCAGCTACACTAAATATGATTTTAAAAATTGAATTAGCTTTTGTCTTTGGCAACATTTGATGAGGAGGATGATTTTTTTTAGAAAGAGATGTGAAATTAAAGTGAAGCTTACTTAATGCCACCTAGGATCACTGGACATATTTGCAAGTAATTGGGCTGTCCCGAATGGAAAAAGGAATGGACATGTCTGTGTCCTATAAGCAGAGCCTCTTGTGCACAGCCTCATGAAGCCAAAGGGCTGCACCTTGCCTTTGAATTCCTACACAAGCTCAAGCCAGTTCCTGTCAGTACATTGGTCCCATTTCGTGCTGAATTCGATTCTTAAACAACTCTTAACAAGTCTTAAGACAACCTACCATTGTAAAATTACACCTGATCCTGCACAGCAATATGTTGCCATGGAAACCTGAATCAATCTAATAATTAATAATTCATGTGCAATACCTTTCTAGATTGAATAATGTTACAGGTCACCCATTTAACAATGGCATCAGATACATTTCTGAAGATATGCTTCATTAATGGTCTCTTGTGTCATTCAAATATAATTCATTAAACATAGAAACATTATAAATGTAACCTAGAGAATACTCAGTAGAATAATTATATGTTTATGTATCTTTACTAATATTTAGAAATATATAACATAATCTATGCTGTATGTGCTGCAATATATAGTAGGATAATAGATACTTCTTAAATTTTATACAAAATAATTGGAAATCAAAAGGATTTGCTCATAGTGACCCTTTGATTTGAAATCTCTCAGGCAACTTAACAAAAAACAGTATTCTCCTTTTTTCTGAAACTAAATTATGCTGCAAATTTTAATGAATGCTTCTCTTAATTACCCATTTCTGTTCATTTTGATCTTGACTACCTGCTTCCTTGCAAAAATGATGGGGAAAAAAGCCCCAATATTTCAAAGCAAGTGTCTAGCTACTAATGTTCAAAGATGGAAATACAAATTTTAATGAGTATTTGTGTAATGAAAATATGTCCATCAAAAATATTCTGACACCTGTCAGCTAAGCATCTGGGCTTTTGAATGATAGCAAATTGAAATTTATTCTTTATTACTACTGGCTGTCATTAGAATAGATGATTAAATTGTTTTCCATTGAAACTAAAGAAAGGAGGGGGTTTTTTGGTCACTTTCATGCATTTTGAAGACATCTCTTCTGCATGAGAGAAAAACCACTTTTTGTGTTATTTGTTTGGCTTTTAAATGAGAATTAAAAAATGAACTCATTCAGAAGAAATCTGAGAATTGGTGGGCAGAAGCCATAATTCTGATTAAAACCTTGCAAAGTTGCTCCCTGGTGTCACAGTTTATTTCCTTCCCTTCCTTGATTCTCCTTCTAGATTCAGTCTTCCTGAGCCTTACACATCTTGCATATCGTACCACTGGCTGTGGGACTACACTGACATGCTGAAGTAGCTCAGCAAGAATAGAACAAAAGTACAGTGGGCAAAGTGGGCATTCTGGTCAAGGAAAACAAAAGTAATAATAATTGTTAAGAGCTGTAACTTCAGACTGCAAATCCCAGAAGTACTCTCTGAGTTTCAGCGAGAGTTTTGAAATTGCCTTCAGAAGTTTGTTGTTTGCTTTGGTTTTTTGTAAATCAATGGTTACAAAAAAGGAGAAACCCTTTTCTGACAAGCCCTAGTTACTATAACAGTGACTTCCATGGCCAAACAAATATAGAAACGCACTAGAACCAGGAAGTCTGGTTTCATTTTTTATTGTTAAACCCACAGTTTGGCATGGGGTTCAACACTCTCCTCTCCATTTCCACATCCATACTTGGTCTGTGCCTCCTGAGTTGAGTTTCTCCTTTTTTACTGAGTATATACAAAAGGATCTAAGCCTCATTTCACAGAGCTGTGAATTTTAAGGACAAAAACTGAGCTCCTGGCCAAAAACCACAACAGCTTTTAACCATGGTGTTCTCGTATCTGGACCATCATTTTCCAAACAAACCATGAGCCTAGAAACTTAATAGAATGGAATTTTGTTTTATTTTTATTTTTTTTTCCAAATCACTCCCTGCTCAGGGATGAAAATTAAGGCCTGTATATAACAATATGAATATATTGTCTGGTATTGACTCAAACTAGATTCTTTACTGTTCTCTGATAGATGAAGGAGAAGGAGAATTGTGGTGTTAGAAATATATACTCCCATTGGTACTTCTGCACTTTGATTAAATACGCTGCTAACTCATTTCCCTTAAACAAACTGAATTTCACTTTCTCTGAGTGCACCTGCTGTTCTAGGTAAGATTCTTGGTGTTGTGGATCTGCTTTGGGATTCACAGAATAAGAACATGCCTCAGAGAAGCCTTGTACCTGAGCTATACTACATTGTGTGGCCAGAAAAAAATGTCACAAAGGCCTGAACACAAAGGCCATGGAGACTGCAAGCCCTTCTAGGGACATCAAATGCCTCCAAATAAACGAGTAAGTAACAGGGACAGAGGTCACTGGAGAGTGATTCCAAAGGGACTTTTGGACTCTATTATCTTTAATTGCATGTGTTAGAGCAGCATCAACATTCACCAAGGAACAGTGGTGGTTTAGTGAGGAAATAGACTTCTTTATTAAACTTTCCTCTAAGCTGTGTTGAAAACATATGTTCTGATTCTTCACACTAAAGCCAATTTGAAAATGAAAGAAGATTCTTGAAAACAATTACACTATAAAGAAGTAGGGGCTAGAATACTGTGATTGTAAGTAGCAGTGGTTTCCCCACTTAGATGCTCTCATTTAGTCTATTTTTGCTTTAGGAGAGGGATTAGTGATTTCAGAGCTAAGTATAGATCTCCTTTATGATTGTCAAGAGGGCTATCAACAATTGGTGAAGAACTTTGAAGTGCCTACAACTTCTGAGGACAGTTAATACTCAGCTTTTTAGTATCAAAGATCTTATCTCCTCTATGATCTATGCTTTTAAAAATTGAAAGGGCTATAAATGATGTAAACAGAAGGAAAAAAAAATCCTTCTTCTTCAAGCCAGACAACATTATTGGTTAGAATTAGAATAGGTTTCCATCAGGTCATGTCGTTTATCTCATAGATTAAGACTGAGGAAATCTCCAGGCTTTTTCAAGAGTAATAAAGATACAACCAAATCAGCCAACACAGAAAGAATCTATGACTTTTTTCTGACTTTCAAATGCTTTAGTGGCCCAAGCAGACCTGTATACTACTGTATACTACAGCAAAGAAACCCACAGATCTACTAGCATTGTTGCACTTTGGTTCAATAGAATAAAGCATATCCAATAGCACTGTAAGTTTCACCAGTAACTACATTTTTAGTGCATAGATGATGTACTTCATAACCCTGACTTTGACAGAAGTTGGCTTAGCATTAGGTGGAAACTATCTAATATCTAAGTTATAAAAACTCCAGTATTTACTTCACAACTGTATGAATTAGAACTGCTTACTTCTTGCCTTTTCTCAGCCTCCCTGCATCTTTTTTTTTGATTGTCTCTACCAAACCCAGCCTCTGCTCAGCCACACATTTAGAATGGTCATGATCCCAGAATATCTACTGCCTTGGAAGACTCTCTGGCACTCTGGCAGAGTAATTTTTCAGTTCACTTCTAAAGTTCAGGTGATGTGTTAAATTTAGTAAACTCATTAAGTCTTTGCAGTTTGTTAAGTCCTGGATGCAGTTAAGTCCTGTTGAGCAGGATAAATTAGCCCTGAACAGGGCAAATTAGAAGATTTTGAGACTTAGATGGAAACTTCTGCTGAATTAGTTATTTTGATACAGGTCAGGGGGATGTGATTGCACACGGAAACAGCTATGCACAAAAGTCCTGTGTGTATTTATAATCCTAATTCTTAGCATTAAATAACAGTATTATATAGTATGGGAAACAGTATATCACAACCATTGCAAACAGAATGGGTCAGAGTTTGGGATTAACATATGTGAGTAACACATAAGGCAGTACAGGACAACTAGTTAGACTAAACAGATTTTTTAGGATCAGACAATATTAGATGCATGAGAAAGAGCTGAATAAAGATTTAGAGAGGCAAAAAAAAAGTTAGAAGAAACCACTTCATTGCCAAGTAATATTGATTGAAGTAATAAAAGATGGTTCTGGTTCCCAAAATATGCTCTGTCCTTGAAGAATGGAACTCTAAAGCTTCCCATCTAAGATATTCATAGCCTTCTTAAATCTCAGTTCAGCTCAGGTAAATAAGCTATGATTTCTGCACTATAATTCCTCTCAGGAGTTTATCTTTTCATTTCATATTCAGATTCCCTTATATATTATTTTCATAGGTCAGAGCAGCACATGTATTTGCTGTGTCATGCCTGCATGACATTTATTTTTATTCACTTATATTTCCTTATTATTTTGTGAAGTAAAATTATTTTCACCTTGTTTTCACAGAAATCCAATCTCTATGTGGAGTTTTTTAAAACTTGTGGGTTTTCCCAAATAATACCAAGAGGTCAATAAATCTAAATACAGTTATACAGAAAAAAAAAACCCTAACAAAGCTGTGCCTTTTTGGCGGAGTGTTTTCCTTCACTGGTAATAAACAGAACAACCAGGTCTATTCTATTCTATTCTATTCTATTCTATTCTATTCTATTCTATTCTATTCTATTCTATTCTATTCTCAGCACAGATGCATCCATATTATAGATCCTTTGCCAGTCAAGTGCTTCTACTGTCCCTGTCTCCCTAGTGTCAAAAGCACATCTTTTCCAGCCCTGCTTTAATTCCTTGTATGTCTTATATTTAGAATCATAGAATCAATAAGGTTGGAAAAGACCTCAAAGATCATCAAGTCCAATCTGATTTCTTTAAAGAAATAAAAAACCCAGCAAAAGAAAACAGCCAAACAAACACAAAAAAACCCACAACAACAAAAGAGAACAACAGAAAAATCATTCTTTGCTTCCTGTTGAGCAAAATACAGAACAGGATATTTCCCTGAAGAAAGGGGGAAAAGGATGTAGCAAGTAAGGGAACATTGTTGAGAAGGTATAAAACACATTTTATTCTGTTTCAGAGATTACTAAAATTCAGCATAAGAATGTGAAATAGGGAAGGAAAAAAAGAAGGCTGGAAGAAAAAGCTTGGCTTATCAAAATAAAGCACAAGAATAGAACATTTTTTTTGGCCTGAGAAACAGTAATGAGTAAGGAACTCCTATAATCTCATGCTGTCTCTAAGTGCAAAGTCCTTCACTACTCCGTTCCCCAAGTGGAGATGATAACTGGGTCTAATGCACAAGAAGTTCCTTTACTGTCCTATACTGCTCAGGTATACAGCTGACTTAGCCTGGAGAAGAGGAGGCTCAGGGGAGACCTTATTGCTCTCTACAACTACCTGAAAGGTGGTTGTAGCCAGGAAGGGGTTGGTCTCTTCTGTCTAGCAACCAGCACCAGAACAAGCGGACACAGTCTCAAGCTGCACCAGGGGAAGTTTAGGCTAGAGGTGAGGAGAAAGTTCTTCACAGAGGGAGTCGTTAACCATTGGAATGTGCTGCCCAGGCAGGTGGTGGAGTCCCCATCCCTGGAGGTGTTCAAGAGGGGATTGGATGTGGCACTTGGTGCCATGGTTTAGTCATGAGGTGTTGGGTGAGAGGTTGGACTCGATAATCTTTGAGGTCTCTTCCAATCTTGGTGATACTGTGATACTGTGATGAACACTGCAATTTGGATGCAAACCCTTGCTTTGTAGGAACCAAGAAATTCCTTATCCAGCCAGTGCTTTCGATAATGTTCACAAGTTCTGCATCACAAGTTATTCTCTGCCCTGTCATATGTGAGTAAAGGGGGTTTTGTGTTGTAAAATTACAGAACACTAATCACACATTATCTCTGCCTGAATCATTGAAATCCAGGTCACACAGTCTAGTGTGCTCACATGTGGACTCCCTGTGATACAAGAATGTGATCTCAGCTTAACCACACTGCAATTAAGTAGGTGTGAAAGTGCCTCAGCAACCATCTCAGCTGATAGATGACTTCAAGCTCTCCCAGTAATTCAGGGATTTTTCCAGTGAGGACACTACAGGTGCATATCCCTTGGAGAACAGCAATACACAAATGTCAGAGCTCTTCCTGAGACTAAAGTAAACCAGGTGCAGTGGATGAAGGTAGATTTTCACAGTCTTTAGGCTCTTGTTTCAGTACTCTCTCACCACAATAAAATGTGCTACTATTATGAAACGGTGCTTTGTGCAAGAAGAACAAAGGCTCTTCTTGAGCAGGGGTGGATTAAACAGAAGTGATAGGGCTGAGGAGAGAGCAGGGACCAGGACCTATTTTGAAGGTTGCATTTTTGGTTTAGGAAAGGCTGAACATCTGCAAGCTCTGTTTAGATCCACAGGCTGGCAAAGTCTGATTTCTATTGCTTCCTCCTCCTCATGTCTATCTTTTTCAAAGGTCTTTTTTCTCTTTTATGTATAAAATAACAAGTCCATCTTGCAGAAAGTGGAAATAGGCTCCTCCATACTACCATGTCTTCAATATTTTCTTCTGATGGATTTAATTTTATGTTTGAACAGCGTTTAATGGTCCCTAGCCCTATCAAAAGAGTGGAGGGTTTCTGTCACTCTGAAACAGTTAAAAAATAAAAATAAAAGCTTCTTATGTAAATGGAAAAATATAGCAAACCTTGCAAAGAATGGAGGGCAAGATATCTTTGGTTCTACCTAACTGAGAAACACTAAACTGAAACAGATGATCTACTCAGTAATAAGCATGATCTGTGCCTCATCCTGCCTAGGGCAAAATTGTTGTTTTGAATTCTGTGAATCTATCAAAACTCTGAAGTATCAAATGACATGGTTCCTGCATTACATCAGCATGATTGAGGCAGAATAGATGAACTACATAAAATGGCTTTCACAGATTGCAGTGGGTTGGAAGGGACCTTGAAAGGTCATCTTGTCCAACTTTCCTGTTTTATTTCTATAGATAGAAATACAACCGTAAGGGGTGAATAGTGAACAGATCTCTTCCTAAACTGTGACCTGGGGAAGATAAGGGCACATCTACACACACGGTAAACACTGTATCACCATCTATAATGCTTTTTGGGTCATGTTCTAGTAACATTTGCAACACATGAACTTCATGCAGATTATCCACTAAATATGTATTCATCCAAAACAGATAGAACTAGACTATAATACCTGCTGATATCAGTACAGACATTTGATTCAGTCAAGCAACAGCTGTGAAAAACTGGAAACCATTTTCTTCACATAATAAAGCAGGCCCTGTTTCAATGAATGCTTCAGCTCAGGAGAGTTTCAGGGACAGACTTTTCATGGTTAAATGAGTCAATAGTTTCCCTGCCTCTAGAGAGAGACTCTCAACTATTTTTCACAAGAAATAAAAGAAATTCCAGTTGTAGGACAACGCTGAGAAAACCCCAGAGATTTTCAAAATAATTGGTGAAATAATTCAATCTATAGGGAGCCTTTACATTCATTTTACTTGGGATCTATTAACTATGTCAGTAGTTGTTATAGAAGAGAAGCTCCTCTGGATTGTGTTGCAGCATAGACTAAGATGTTAGAGCAGGCTATCACTGCAAATAGCCCATGCTATCTATATATTAATGTTATAAGCAGAGATGGGCTGCCTTCAGGGAGGAGCTCCAAATGAAGTCACATTTCTGAGCTTATTTGGAATTTGAGAAACTGGGATCAGGATCTGAATGTGCCACTGTGGCAGGTTTTGCTGCACTGTGGTCTTTCCTATACTAAGAGCGCTTAAAATACTTTTGAAACAACAAATCGTCATCATAAAAGGATACAGCACTGCAAGAACAGGCTGGTACAAGAAAAACAAACATCTTTGACTTCCAGTCACAAGCACATTTTCTGCTATTTTTACAGTGTCCATCATTTTTTCCTCATTACTAGCACCTTGCTTTTACATACGAATTTTCTCAGCCATGTGTAAGACAGAAGAAATAACAATTTTGACCAGAGACTCTCACAATCAGTCATGTCTGTATACAAAGACTACTAATATTGCAATGTCACCTATAAACTGATGTCAATTGTTGAAGCTGTAAGTAACTTTTAAGAAACCAAAGAGCATATTAAACACAGACAGTAAAGCTACCAGAAGGCATTCTCTTCTAGAATAGGTCTGCTTTAATTGTAGCCTCAAACTACTCGATAATTCAGCTGTAATGTTTTCAGTTTGTCACATTTTAACATTAAATGAGTGTGAAATTTCAGCCAGAGGTAAAGTTAAGTTTCAGGACTAGAAAGTTTAGAAAGCTGCTGCTAACAAATGGGGGGGGGGAATTAAAAGAAAAAAGAGGAAGCTATAATAGGTTCTGGATGTACTGAATGTTTGTATTTTGCCTATGAGCCAAAAGAAAAAGGAACAAACAAAAGAGCAAACAAAACCAAACAAATAAAATCAAAGTAAAGAAAAATCAAAGCAACCCCCCCAAACAAACAGACAGACAAAAAAGAGTAACACACACAAAACCCCAAACAAAACATGTATGACTGGTGATTATCAAAATATTAACAGGTCAACTACTCTGCCCCATTTCAGGTCAGAAGCACAGAAACAAGTGCAATGGCCATTTAAGTATGTGCAATACACAAGACTTCTAACTTAGGAGTTCAGTAGTGTACCTTAATTGAATCCATAGTAAAATTCCCATCTATAGCATTTATATCACTCTGCAATATCTCTCTTAGTCAGACTACCTTATGGCTTTGCCCTCCTACAAGTTCAGTGTGAGTGTTTTATAATGGTAATGTAATATCTCTAAATAGATAACTACATTTTAATTGTCAAGGTCTTCCAAGATCCTCCTGCCTGTCAGTCTGGTGCTGGCACTTTAATATCATTTGCAGGTTTCAGACAAAGGCTCTACACCAAACAAATACACCTAAACAGTTGCTGTCATTTAAAAAGCTCCTGAAAGGTTGCATAATTTCAAAATGTAACTAGAAATGGGAAAGTGGAAACAGGCTACGTATTTTCTCTATTAAGCAAAGCAACAGTGTTCAGAGCACTTACAGTGGATATCCTCTACCTGCAATGCTTGAATTCATGCCCCACCCCTCTGTGAGACTGCCATGAACTTTATAGGGATCTTTGATTTAAGGACTTCTTAACCTCTCACTTCTCCCTTTTATATCTGATCTAATTTATGTAGAATATTTAACTAGAAGAAGGAGAGGAACCCCAGTAACCTCTTTTCTAGAAACATGTCCCAATCTTGGTTTTTTTGCTGTCCTGTGGAGAGTGCACTTGATGCCCAGCCCATAGGAAATGGAAATTCACAGAGGTCTTCCAGGATTTTGTAGTGTTAATTCTTCCCAAATATTAGCATTAAATATTTGCAAACATCTCTGTACCCCTACACCACCAGCACATCATGGTAGGTGGGTACATATGACATCTGCATTCAGATGGTGTATTTAGAAATGGTGTGGAGTGACAAATCTGAGATCGTGAAGGAAATCTTTGCCCACCAGAAACTTAAATTTGTGATTTGTCGGCCCAAGAGTTGAAACTTGGATGCTGCAGTCCCTTCATTCCTAATCCTTATAACATTTCAATCACTGAACAGAGCAAGTTACTTTATCTGTTATAATCCTCTGTTGGGTCTTCTGGAAGTTTTAAGGGGACAGCTCCTAATGCCTGTTCTTATACAGATATGAAAATCAAACTCTCACTGTGTAGTTAATGTTCTCTATCTACTTATAAACAGGAACAAGGTATCCATCCTTATTGGAATACATTTGTTATTAACCTTTGGACTTATTGACCACAAATACATACTAAGTGGCCTTCAGACTCTTTTGGGGTTGAAATCTTTGATGTTTTCTTGTAGGACACAACAGAAGGCATGTGACTATCACAAAATCCCTCTTGTTCATGAGTTTCCATCTCACTTGGTACCTATATGGAGCCACATAAGAGACTGAATAACAGCTGGGGCTTTATTGGCCTCCATATGCTTCAGATAGAACTCACCATGACACCCAAGGCCATATTTTGGCTGTGCTTTATTCCTAGTGCCTGGCAGGCACTGGGCTGTGGATGGAAGTGAACACAGCATGAGTCATCTTGGAGGAGAGGGAAGTGCTGTGTTGTGAGTGGGAGGAAGCATTTGGATGAGCTGGCAGAAGCTGTGACTGCCGCAGGACACAATGATCAGTCATTACTACTGATCTCAATAGCACCAGGGGCTGGAAATCATTCTTTACGTCCCCTGCTTAGTGACTACACCCTCCCTGATAAATGTGGGTATCTTGATGGTCTTCTCAGAGCTAGTTAAGTCCTGACTGAAACTTTGGATTGTGAACAAGTTGCATCAAATGTGGCAGACGTTAGGGAGTTCACCTAAATCCTGTGACTAGGCAAGAACTCTTCAAACGGCTAAGTGGATGTCTGCTAAGGTCCACTGCATGGACTTCAGATCTTTTTTTCAAGTTCTGTTTGAGGGTGGCAGTAGCCTGTGTATTTATGAGGACAGGAGAATGACTGACATTCTCAATGTCTAGCAGAAATGCTTTCTCTGCAGGCACAGAAGCCAATCAGCACAGTGCAGTGAACACGTTTCCTGTCATATTAGGTGAGAGCTTGCAACATAGAACAGTGGGGACAAAAATCCCTTTAAATCACCCCAGCTGCAAGTCTATCCCAGTAATTATATGCCCATCACATGTATCCTGTGAAACAGAGAAGTGCACCTTCTACATTTGCATGCCAATTCTGACACTGAAGAGAGGCAAGAGGATCTGCCATGGAGGCATCTTGGCTCAGGGTCTAGGACATGAGTTTAGGGCTCGGGCCAGCATCTATTTTCCTGCTCTTCCACGTTTCCTTCCTTTGGCTGCATCCTACCATGCCAAAGGGTCTGCAACATCTCCTTCAGATGTGGCAAAAGCAGAAATCATAAAAGCACTAGAAATAAGCACTTCTGTCAGCCCAGGCTCTTTACTTTAGAAAAGCTGCTTTTATCCCTTGTGGCAGCTTGTCAGAATTAGAATCAAGTGACCTGAAATGTGTTTATCTTTTTATTATGCAATTAGCCACATTGCAGGGTCCCGTGATTTCTTTTTCTGACTTAATCCTTTTCACTGAATGGCAGAGTTATCCTAGAAATAGACTCAATAGAAACTTGGGAATAATAATAATTACAAACCTCCTGAGCTTTCCAGTCTCTCGAATTAATGAAGGTTTTAATTAGCTATTGGTACTTAATTCACTCCTAGGGGCAGTTCATTTAAACCGTTGCAAAATGGTTTCCAAGTTATTTCCATTTTCTGCACAGAATATGAAATCAATGCCTAAAATATCACGACAGTTCATGTTTTTCACTCACGTTTTCACAACGAGTTTCAGGGAGAAAAGGAAGAGAAAGGTTTTGCTTTACCTACAATTTTTCGGTGCAGCACCAAACGAATTCGGTGCTTAACAGCCCCACCTCCTGGTGAAGAAGCAATGTGAAAACAAATTTGTTCACTGGTATGTACATTCCCTGGCAATTTTTTCAATCTCCAGCTTACATAATGTAAACACTTCTCTTTTACCTTTACATGACAGCTCTGGAGCATATTTATAGCTGCTTCTGCTTCTTCTTCTCTTTCTTTTTTCTTTTACTCTGTATTCCTTCTTTTTCTTTCCTTTTTTTTTTTCCTTTTCCTCATTCATGAGGACAATATATTTTAAACACTACTTTTTTCCTTAATGTCTGTTTTAAAATTGCTCACAAATCCCTTCTCTGCCCCTTTCTGCCTCTCCATATACAAATCAAAAGCTAGAAATCAGGAAAACCCCAGGAGGATCTAGGAACACCTAAAGCTGTTCTTGTGTACAGTGTCTCTGGCAGTTAAAGCACTAGACAATGAGGAATGCCAACATGGTAGAATCTTGGAGAATAAATTAGATGTCAGAAAACCATTATCTAGTAGCATAGATACAGCTGCTCCTGGCCTTAGGAAGGACATTTCCTGTGTGGCTTTCTTTCCTGTGTAGAAATCTAGGGGTTTAATTAATTTTATTTCATGGTAACATGCTAATAGTAACCTCTGATACCTTTTTATCCCCTTATACTGATTCCTTGCCTCTAGAAGTGGACTTAAACCCAGGATGGTTAATAACAAGAAGACGACTGCTGGCATTTGGGGAGATGAAAACAACCTACAGTCAAACTTTGGAAGCATCATAAAGACAACGAAAAGGTCAGTGACTTCATTGCTAAGCAGAGCATGCAAGAAAGGAGTGTGGCACATGCATGAAGAGAGGATGAATACTTCACAATGAGAAACACCTTCAGTAAAATTCATGGGCAAGCTTGCTTACAATGTGCTGCTTTTACTTTTCTGATTCAGACTCCTCTTCAACCTTTGTGCCATGTCTAGGCTTGCTACTACCTCTCCAACCCAGCTACCTGTCTACAACAGCCTCAGAATTCCTATTGTTATGACTGGTCCTGCAGCACCTTGCAGAGGGGAGACTGTGTTTTGCAATGAGCTACCTTTTGAGGAAAGCATCTCAAGAGCAGGAGTGGTGATGACACTTCAGTTTACCTCATACAGCTATCGAGGTGGGTCAGTGGCAACAAGATAACTGTTTTCTAGAATTAAATGCAAAATGGACTATATTAAGGAATTCATTTTGAAGCACTGAAGAGACCAGAAATTATGTGCTTTTACAGATGTAATGAAATCTGTCCAGCAAATATATGTTTTGGTTTCCTCACTTGTCCCCAGGGTTAAAATGCCTCAGCTAACACTTTCCAACAATATGCTTTTAAGTACTCATCAAAATCAAGCCTGAAGCTATTGACCCCAGTTGGAACACAGCATATTAGCATGCAAGGGAAACTTTCTCTACCTCTATTTGAAAGGAGATAACCAGCCCTGAGCCCAGGATTTACCCCCACTCAATCGTTATTCCATTTGCAAGCTTAACAAAGTGCTGCATTAAATTTCAGGAACTATTGATCACACTTGAAGTGGTCATATAAAATCAATTGTGGGGTCTTGTTTTAGGGAAAGGTGTAAGAGAGGAAAAAGGAGTGCATGCCAGGAATTAAGAGAAAATGCATGTGATTGAGAGGCATAGGAATGCCATGGGGTCACAGCTTCAAAGACTGAAGCCCCATCTGGCCAAGTCTTTTCTGTTCCTCAGATATCCCAGTACAGGTTGCTTGAGGCTGCCTTGAGTTGTTTCCTAGATTTTTTTCACCTCCTCCTTCACTGTGTGCAGTTTATTCTAGTTTAACAAATAAATTACAGTCACTGGGGAGAAGAAGAGGAGGAGGATATCTGTACTCATGCCTCAAGACTAAATTAACCTTTTTTCTTGTTTAAAATGTTGCCTATAGAAAGGAATAAATAAGAATGCTATTGGCATGTTGACTTCAGTTCTACCACCTTCTAAACTCATAAACATATGAAACATTTTGGTGCTTCAATAATTTGTCAAACTGGGCTGAATTGATTTAACTCTCATAGAAGAAATCTCTGAGAGTATCCCACCTCAACTACTTTACCTACAACATTTAGCACCAGTGCAAGAACCGAGATCCAGGAATCCAATTCAGTCCATACTGGTAGAGAGTAAAAGCCATTTAGGAATGAAATAACTGGTAATGTTGACTCACCTGCCAGTGGCTGTAACACAAAATACTCTCATGTCAAGGTATTAGACTGTCTGGAAATGTAATCAAATATTTAGGAAAAGACACTGAAAAGTAAGGATATGCCTTCTTATATCTTGCTGGACTATTCAGGGAGCTTGTAGCACTGCTTCCATGCTGCATTTAGCCATAGGTATAAAGAGGTGTTTGTTTTTCCAGGCTACCAGGGAGCCCTACACTCACATGAAACCACTCTGTCAGTGTCTGGGACTGATGCAGGGGTAAGAGTAGCACAAATCCAGAATTTAAGGAATGGATTTGGTGGCAGTGTATAACAGAAACAAAAGAAAATGTGAACGTTACCAGTTATGGCTTGTGGTTTAGAGCTTCTAGAACAAAACCTGGTGACAAAAAATAGTAACTTATAAACTAAGAAACAAGGACAATTTTTTGTTTGCTTGTTTGGTAGGTTGCTTGGGTTTTGGTGGGGATTTTTCTTTGCTTGTTTGGGTGTTTTTTTTTTTTTTTGTGGTTAGGGTTTTTTTCCTCTTTCCTTGGAAGAATGTGTATAATCTTGCAAAGTAACCACTTAATAAATTGTTCATGAGCAGCTCATTGCAGTATTGGATCTCTGAGCTGTGTTGGATTACTACATGAACAGCATTGGGATTGCTATGTGGACACAAAGTGAAAATTTAATCAAAGAATTGTTACGTGACTGAATTCTGTAACAAATAAACAATTCAAGGAGTTTATGATTCCATGCTAAAACCCTTTTTAATAGTTGCTTTCTAATATTAACTTCCTTGAGCTTACTATTCCATTCACAAAAGTTTTTCGTCATGTGTTCCAGTTGAATGTTGATCTACTATAGGTTTTCACTGAGAAAACACAATTAATAAATTACTAATGATCAATAATTAATATATATTAATAATACATAAATGTTAATAAATTAATAATAAAGCCGGTAGGCAAGATCTGAAAGCAAATACAAAGTCAATTAATTCAAAGTGGAGAAAGTATTAGGAAAGATTAGGAGGAGAAGAGTGCTGCCAGCAATGTTTTCTATGACTGTGAGGAAACCATGTCACTTTGGGATGTCTTTATTTCCCCTTTTGATTCTTCATTTACTTTGGCATGGAGCACACTGCTGCCAGCTGTGTGCCTGGCATGATGGCAGTCTTATCCCTACAATATCCCCTGGTTGCAGCTGACATCTGACTAATCAGTTATATCATTATGGTTCATCATAAATAAAGGTTGCTCAGTGTGTAACTATCTTAATGATCAGGCTGTTTCAGCAGTCACCCACTTGTAACCTTGCAATGTTACAGGTTTTTGAGAGGATTCCCAAAAATCCACCTTTCCCTGTAAAGCCAATGAGAAAGTGCTGTAGGTAGAAAAACTGATCAGCTTTCATCACCAGGAACAGACTTGTGGTTTTGTTATGAATGCCAATGATGAGATTTGCTGAGTTTAACTTTGGGGGTTTTTTTCATTTTTAAGAAAGAAATTCCTCAAACTGCTGTGTGTCAGTATTCTGCAAGCATTTTTCTACCACATTACTTGACATTAGTTTGGCCTATTAAGTAAATATTTTGGCTGTTTATCAGTACCAAAAGGAGCAATCCTTCTCAACAGGACCCTGCTCCAAAACAAAACACAAACAGAAAGTCTGACTTCAGACTAAGCAGAGAGATGACACAGGCAACACCCTGTGGAGAGAGAAGTAGCCTTGGGAAAGGGTACTTGCAGCCCCACCTCCAGTATGCATACAAGGATCTGTGTTATCATAGAATCATAGAATCAATAATAAGGTTGGAAGAGACCTCAAAGATCATCAAGTCTATTCAGGCACTGTAAGTCTTGCTGCCTGTACAGCCAGCCTGAAAGTTTCTGCTCTTGCACTTGTATCTGTGGTAGGTGAATTTGCAGCAGCAGTTACCACAAGCTTCTCATCCCAGTCCAGCTGGCATTAGCCATTGCCAAGGCAGGATTAACAAGCCCAGCTTTCCCAGGTTTCACCTTCCTCCCAGGTTAAAGGCCAAGAACTAATTTAATTTCACCTACCTATGAGGACTCAGAATGCATGAGAAGCATAGAGATAGTCCTGTGCATCTTCTGGCACGCAGCCAGTGCCCGAAACAGAGTGCATCGATGAATACAAAACCCAGCGTGTGTGTGCCTTTGAGAGTGCTGCACATCCCTGCCCTGTTGTGCATAAGGATGGAAAAAAGTTGTGAAAGTGTCCAGCTAATACTCTGCTCTACAGATTTTCCATAGCTAATCTGCTTTGAGACTCAGGTAACTTGCTACCTGAACTGTTTGGTTCTAAAGTGAAATAAGTGATAAATTCCACTACAAAACACTTCAGGTTCTGAAGTCAAACAGCAGTTAATGGAATTTGTTCTGTAGAAGCTTACATTAGAAAATTAGAGTAGCAGAACTTTTTTAAAATAATGTTAAAGGGACTCAGGTTGGAAATAAGCAAAGAGAGGTTATGTAATTTACAGGTAATAGATTTATGGAACTCCTTGCCAAAAATGAGAGACTGGAGAAGGCTGGAAAACATGTCTATAGATGTTCCTAAATGGAAAACCTTGTCAGCCTCAGGAAATCAGATGAAAATAGTTGCAGGCTGCAAGAGTCATAACTGTTCTGATGCTTTTATGGTCTGAAAAGATAGATGACAGTAGGAGGTAAAACAAATGAAGTCATGTAGTGACATGGAAAGACAGGGGAATGACTGGTTTTCATAGAATCACACCTTGGTAAATGCAGTCATGCCCTGTGCCAGCTCTCTCCTTTGCCCTTTAACATTTTGAAGGCTTTGGGCCATTATTTCTACCAAGTCATATATTTGCTTTGATGGGCCAAGTAGAGTTGTGTGGCTTGTAGGTTACATGAGTGAATACATTACATTTTGTAGGCTATTTCATGCAAAGCACACATTATGTGGCTGCCACGAATGGGACTCACTGGTGTGGGTGGTCCATGCTCCTACATGGCTTAGGCTGTAACCAGGAGGTAAGGGGTCTAGATAACCTAGTTACTGATGAGACCCTGAGGGAGAGTAGTAGGAGAATTTCACCCCAGGTAAGAGGCTTCCCCAGATTATGGTTTTCCCTTGGTGCAAGCATGTTTTAAAGCTTGGCTCTTACCCTCTCTTTTTACAATTTACTCAGGATTATTTCAAGCCTTTCTTTATTGTTTCATTCTGAAGAAACCTTCACAAACACAGTTCATCAGAGAAAGCTGTGCTCTATTGACTTGGCTACAATTTTATGAGGCAGCTAACAATTTCCCTACGTTTTACTTGTGTTTGGATGTGGTATTCATATGGAGATAAAAGCATCTAATCTAATCAGAACTCATCATTGGCAATGAGACTCAACGTCACAGGGGGCAGCATGCATTTCTGCTCTGTTTTTAAGGTAATTGTCTTCTCTATTTTTCCCTTTCTAATGAATGAGAAAGATTAAACCACAAAGGTAGGCACTAGGCAGGAAATAGTTAAGCACAAAAGCATTCCTGGAAAGAGGGCTAGATGACTTCTGCTGAGCTTTGTTCACCCCACGGTTAATCCTCCTTTCAGACTCCTTGGGAATCAGTACATATTGCAAGAGCTCTCTTATTTGAAAGAAATTCCACATAGTTTATGAGGAAAAATGGGCAATGACAAACTGACCCCCCCCGCCCCCAATTCCCTTCAAAACTTAACAGAATTTTGGAATAGGTGAATTAAATTTAATTAGGATCTCAGAATGATGAACAGCAAGGGGCACAATACCCTTTACTGTGCAGCACAGAATGTTGTCTCATAAACAGAAAACAATCACTTTTTGAAATGTCAGAGGCTATCCACAATGTCTCACACTTGCAGACACAAATACTCTCTCTAACAGGTGTAATTATTCTTGTTTCACTTGTTCATTCTGTCCACACTCATAATGCAAGGATGACAAATGTCTTGAATTTGAAGGATGTTTATCTTGGTACAATCATTATGGCTCAAGTGAAAAATCAGACTGATCTTGAATTAGCTCTCCAGTCACTTACCAAAGTCATGCTTAAACACTATGATGTAGTGGTTAGAAAGGAAGTAGAACAATGAGATAACTGGGATCAGTAAGACATTTCTGAGCAGCCACTAGTAACAGTGTCCCACACGGTGAGAACTCCATCTAGAAGTGAGAGTATTGGTATTATCACTAGTAATATTGTAGGAAGTAGCATACATGGTACATCATCTGACTAGCCACTTTTGAGTGTTTCAAGGACCTTACAGCACGTCACAGCTGATGGCATGCAAATTTATCTATGACTATTTATTCTGCAGTGTTAGTGTTATTTGCTAGAGGGTTGAGGGAATCCTCTCTTCAACATGGAAGTTACCTGGTGATTGTGATGATTACAGTAAGAACTGAGTGAGAAGTGTCTCAACAAAGATAATATCATTCTGAGCTGCCCACCTGATGTGTCATCTCTGCCCAGGGGGTGTGGTGGACAGCAAAAAGGGGAGGAGGCCGCTCGGTGCCAACCCCTGCAGAAACACGGGGAAGAACCCGCTGGAAGTCCATGTATGCGTTGTTAATGTGAGCTACGATGAATGAATCAGGAACATAATAAAAGCCCTGGGCTATGCCAGCTTGCTGGGGGGGAAACATTACCGGAGACATCTCAGGCTGGAGGCGGCAACTCAGGATATCTCTGTCCCCTCCCCTTCCCTCCCCCCAAAGAAGGACCATGGGGTGGTACAAGCTCTCTGTTCCACAGAAAACACATCTTGTAAAAATGTTTGGACCAGCATTATTATTACACCTTTCAAATGCATCCTGTAACTTTTGTGGAATGAGTGCAACAAAGAGCAGTTCTCTCATGAAACATAGATGAAAACCTGGCGACAATCAGAGATGTTCCAGTGGTGGAGCAAATTCACTAGAGAGTAATTATTGATTACAGCTTGCACTGTTCTTTCATCTAAAGGTGGATATAAAAGAGGAAATGTCTGTAAGAGGATGTGGTGTCTTTTGTTGTGTTGGCTAGCATAGGTGGAAAAAAACCCAAACTGTTAAGCCCAGAGCCTTTTTTTAAGTCAGCTCTTCAGTTTAGTCAGTAATTTCCATGTCATCATAGCAGTACTGTCACAGCCAAATTACCTAGGGATATTACATAGCCAAGGTTAATTATTGGCATTGTACTGCCTGCTTGAACCTGGTGAGGGCAGGAAGTCAACAGGCAGAATTATTTTGTTCTGGGTACTCTGGGACCAGCTGGAGTTAATGCAAGTAACAGGTAAATACTGGCATAAAGGGGAAAATAAAATAAAGTGGACGTGCATGCAGAGAGGAAATAGGAGCCACAAAGAGATCTTGTTTCTCTTTCCTCTCTTTTTGAAATCCAAGAGTCCTAGAGAAACATTTAAGATCTACCATAAATCTATGTAAGCAAAATTTGGTCCACACAGAAACCAGTTTGTATTTGTGAATGCACTCCTGGGAGCCTACCCTCTGTCTATAGAGCTAATTGCATACTCATTTACAGCTAAAGTGGCTTAACTGCTTTATTATGGCACCATTTAAATATGTGAGTTGATCTGTTCTAGAAAACATTTCAGATTTGTTTTCCTCAAAATGGAGGACTGGAGCATTACATTCTCCAAGCAATGTGAGAAAATTAGATTCAGGCTTGTGAACTTGCTGGCTTTGAATAAAATTCTTCTGTAAACACAAGAGTCAAATGTTGTTGTGAGTGGTTTTGCTGTGGGTTGGGCCTGGTTTGTATTTATTGGTGAACGCAGATAGGCAGGAAAATTAATTCTGCACTGCAGTAAAACCTAAAATGCCATTAGAATTTATTTGTGACAGCATGAGGAGAAAGCATCAAACTCCGAAATCTTTCCCTGAAAATTAAGTAAATTACCTTTGCTTTTTATTTATTTGCTGTGGGATGTTGCATAAAATCAAAGAAAGCAATTGTTTGAGCTCAAAGGCTCTCAAAAAAGATGCATCCCAGTGCTGCCTTATAATCTTTCTAATGAATACCTTCTTCTGTAGTTACAAGACCTGAATATATAGAAGATTCTTCTATTCCTAATATATATTACGAATCTTGATTCCATCCATGGACTTTTTCCTTTTACTGTGAGCCGCACTGATTTATTGACAGGGACAAACACAGTGCTTTATTTCCTTGCTAATAATTGGATTTTTGCAAGACATGGTAAAAGTCTGGAGAGGGGAGAAGAAGCAGAAAATCTCCTTCTGAGGGGATGTGGTGGGTTAATGCCCATTCTGAAAAACAGGGTGGAGGGCTTGTGAGTGCTTAGCCCTCCCTGCAGGGCGTTTCCCCTGGGAAACTGAGTCTGTTCCACTGCCCCCTCCCTGCCCAGCGAGGGTATAAAAGGGAAGGCATTGGAGTCATTATCTCCTTTTGGCTCCTGCCTCTCCTGGATGAGAGCTACTGTGGCTGCCTTCCTGCTCCTCTGCCACGTGGTCAGGCCTGATCCTTCTCCCTGCTGTCTCCATGCCTCTTCAGAGAGAGACTGGTTTTGTATTCTTCTTCTTTGTCCCCCTCCCATCCATCCTTGTTCCTTGCCCTTGTGAACATTACCTGTTATTGGTTTTTTTATATATATATATATACACATATATATATATACACTTATATATATAGATTAAAGAAAACTCTTTACCTCTCTACTTCCAGGCCGACTCCAAATTATTGTTTGGTGGATTTGCTCCTTTCTTTTTTTTTCGCCCCTCTTTGTTGGGAGGGAGGAGGGGTGAGCAGGGGAGAGATTCTCAGCCTTGCCCCCATCTGAGCTCTTAACCACCTGAGCTTAAACCACCACAGGGGAAGTTGGTGTTAATTTGGGGACAACTGTAGAGAAACTTGATGACCACTGTGCTTCAGTCCTCCACAGCTCTTAGTCTTGCCTAGACATACAAACTCTAATGATACAAAAAGAAGGAAAAATGCTTCCTTGCTTATACCAGTCACTCCTGCAAATTCCTCATACTGATATCAGCTGTCTCTCTTAAAATGCAGGTTTCCTAAAGCTTGCCTGACTGACACATAACAATGAGAGAGAGGCTTTCACATGGAGCAAATTATATCCCCCGGTTTACCTGTACCCATCCAAACAGACAAATAGAAATCTTGCTACATCCAAATGACAACCTAGGGATAGAATTACACCCTGAAAAGTCACCAGTTCTGACAGTTACTTAGGTATTGTCATGTAGAAGACACTCAGTGGGAACTTCAAACTGGATGCCATATATAATATACATCAGTAAAATTTTGAACCAGCTAGTGGTGGAGAAGGAACAGAAACCCCCTTTGCTTATTTATTTATTTTCTTGCTTATTTATTTTTAACTTCTGCATACATCATAAAAAACCAAACAACCAACAGAGCAGAACACTCTCAGATGTGATCACCAGACTGGTGAAAAACTGGAACTGATACTAAAAGTTACCAAGATAATTAAGAGGGCTGGAGAACATACCTTCCTGGGGGAGATGTGAAGAACTGAATCTGTTCTGCTTATCAAAAGATGACGGAGAGATGAATTGATTACAAAATGTTTGCATTAATGAGGAGAAAATAGAGCTCTTTCATTTAGTGGAGGGAAGCATAGCAAGAATTAATGACTACAAGCCTCAACCACACAAACTGAAATGTGGCATTTGGAACATATTTTCAAAAGGAGCTTGATTAGCCAATAGATGTCTCACACTTTGGTTATGAGTGGATGAGATGCCAAAACTGTCTGTAGGGCTACTAGTTGCAGATTATAGAATCACTGAATAACCCTTGTGGCTTAATGTATGAGCACAGAGGCAGCATGTTACTGTTCTGCTTGTTTAGATCTATTCTAGTGTTCATCTACACCACTGCTTTCTTGATCTCTCTCTGCTCATCTTCCCTAGCAATCCCTGCCTTCAGATGTCAGTAACATTGTTTAAAACACATCCACAGTTGAAGTTTCTCTTCAAAAAAAAGGACTTCAGCAAGAGTTTTTTAACTTTGGCTCTTCACCCTGCAGTTTATACAGCATAAAACTACATTTTATGAGATTTTCCCTTTGCTTTAGACTTTTGGTTCAAACTTTGGCTTTGATGTGACATCAAAGTCATGGCTCAGGTTAATAGCCCTTGTCCAAACTGCAGGTCAGTGCCACGGATTCTTCCTTGTTCTCCTCAATATCATTTATTCCCACTGACATCCAAACCAGATGAGGAAGGACATACTTGGCCTTAGATGATAGAAGAAGTTGCTGTGCAAATTCTCCACTGGCAGTGTGTTCAGTAAGGTGGTCTACTATGCCAGCAATTTTATGTTGTTTGACAAGTCCTTGAGCACAAGTGCAACAATTGGTTGCAGGCTCCCCTTTAGAGTGAACCAATAGAATTCCTCTGAAACAAAACACACCAGTGTGGTACATAGCTAGTCTCCAAAGAAACCTCTCTTAATGTGTAGTAAGGATGAGACTGGGATTTACATCACAGAACACACTGTTCTCTAACACTATGCTAGCAGATTTTCTGTCCTTCAGCATGACTACATATTCTCATGCCACACTCCGGAGGAGAGGAAGAAAAAAAGAAACACACACACACACAAAACCCCAACCTTTGGTTTTATCCTATAAATACACATTTCTTACAGGATACGGCACTGGTTTTGATGCTTTGAATTGAAAGGATACATAACAAGTTAAAGTTCTGGTTTAGGACCATGGGGACTTTTGGAGGTGCTCCAAGAATTGTGGAATGAAGATATGAAAATTTCCCAGTAGAGGGGCCAGCCCCAATCTGTGAGCTGCAACCACTATCTAGTACTTGACCTGGCAGCCAGGGATTATTTCCCAGAGTGGACACATTTAACAGCATATGTATAACCATCTGTGCTATGTTCTAAACGCAAGGACTAAAACAGACCATACCTATAACTGTTGCTGCAAAGAAAGTCTGCAAGAAGCACAAGGTTGTTGATGGGCACTGTGGTGCTGCAGGGACAATCAGTACAGAGTGTGCATTCTATGTGGAAAAAGAAAGACATTGAAACTGAACATCCCAATATCTTTTCTGAGGCCATTTTCTCACAAGTAAAGACTGTCACCTAGGTTTCCATGGAACAGATGGTCACAAAAATATTGTGTGATTTATTGCCCATGAGGACCACAGTGACATGAACAGGATGGATGACACCGCTGCTCTTTTGAGTTAGGCTTTTTCCAGTCTCTTGTCAGCTCTTACACATTTCTGGTCAGTCAGTCAGATCCTACATACTTTGACATCCTTAACTAGTATGGGAGGATTAAGAAAACAAAATAAGTTAGTGAATACCAACGCTGCATTGCCAAGCAGGTCTCAAAATGTTAAGCTTCTATGCTGATTTTCCTTCAGATGCTTTCCAAGAATTCAACATTTCTCATGGATTCGTGGATTTTCTGTAGCTGTGGTGGCACATAATTACTGAGTTACACTTGGTATAATAAAATCTTGGGCAAAATTCAGTAAATGGTAGACTTGCCTGTGAAATGCTGAAGATGTCAGTAAAAGCATCATAATTTCTGCAGATGGAATTTCAAGGAACTGAATGCCTAGGACAAAAGGGAATCCTGCATGTATACAATTCCATGTTAGACAACAACATCAAACTCCCAGAAAAGAACAGCTAGGGATACCTTGTCTGGTATCTAGACAGCTCCTGTGAGTAAATGAACTTCAGCTGATGAGAAGGTGCAGGCATTTCTACCGGGTTTTCCCAGAGCCATCCTGTTGCCATCTGCTACCTTTTAATCTCACAATTACTGTGCAGAAAACAACATGCAAATAAGAGTGCAATAAGGAAACTGAGGTCGGATTTGGCTCTAGCATTAAGGACTCTACCTCCAGGCCACAGCCGCTTAGGCTTGAGAGGCTCTAATGAGGTATGAGGTGGGCTCTGAACAAGCCACAGTAACATGAGCCAAGACAAGAGGCCTGTAGGAGGAAGAACTGCCAGGTACCCAGAGCGGTACTGCAGCCCCACTGATCTCAAAGCATCAGGCACATACAGGCTTCTTAGAGTGGCATGAGCTGAATATTAGCTCATGTGAGCTGAATATTAGCTCATGTGAGCTGAATATTAGTGAAGACATTGCTGCTATGAACTTAGACAAGCTAGTGTTCAGCTGCAGTAGAACACTCTCCAGTGTCCTATGACACTTGCAATGTGATAGAGGGAAGATTTTCCTCATATTGAGAAGGATCTCAGCTTGCATGAATGAGCAGAGAGCATCCTGCCAACTACACGGTGGGCAACCACATGCAAACAAAGCCTGTTTTGACCTTCTGTGTGTTTGCCACCCAGAGAAAGTATAATCTAAGTCTAATATCTGGAAGATTCTGAAGACAGTTTTCATCTCAGGGTCTTCAACTGGCACAACAAGCAGGAGTAACAGGTTACCAGATTTCAAATAACAAAAACAGTGCTCTTTCTATTCACAGCTATATTTTCATGTTGGTCACCTAGCATATAACAGGCGAACAAGCACAGATATCCATGAATGTTTCCTTTATCTTTCTTCCCCAACAGACCTTCCTCCTTTGTAGTACAGATCCAGCCACGATACCATGTTTTGAGCTCTTCAGATCCATTTTGGATGTCTCTTTGAAAGAAACATTTGTGCTGGACACCTTACCAGACTCAGTGTAGAGATAGCTAGAGGAAACACTATGACTGAAATAAAAAGGATTACCCTGCTCGTACCTTATAGCTTTATACACCTTTGGCTTTTATTGCAGACTACGCATTATTTGATGTGTGCCTCTAAAACTACAAAGGAAAAATTAGAGCCATGATTTGAATGCACACAATCAGGCAGCTCCACCAGTACACTAGTACATCCCAAATATCAGCATTTTTAAGAAAAACTTGTATTCAGTTTATGTTTTCTTTCAATGATTGGCCTGGCAAAAAAAGCTCTGCCCAGGAGTGCACCCTGACAGAGCTGAGAGGTGACAAAACAATGGTGTGGAGAAAACAAAACTTCCATTCAGTGAAGAAGAAGAAAAACAGCAGTGAGATTTTGTTAACCCATCCTATGAAGTTCATCAAATAGAAAGCTTAACAGAAGAAAATAAGTAATGAGCAATATGAAGTTTTGTTACAGTACAGCATAAAGAGCAAAATGAATTCTTTCTACTGGCACCTCTCCTTTTGACGAACACTACCTAGACAAACACTTTCCTGGGAGAGGTGCCTATCCCCTCATTCACATGCTGAACCTCAGGGCAGAACAGCTAATGGGTGCTAGAATTAGATGCAGTCTCTTGCTTCAATATGTACATTGACTGCCTGTGGCTTCAGCCCTATACTTCTAATGTCCATCTTTCTTGGAAAGCTCTCCATGGTTTCACAGCTACAGACATGACCTTGCAGAGCTTGTACTAGTACTGAAACTATTAGTTGCATCATAGCAGCTGATCCTTTACTCACAGACAAAGACATTTCAGTTTCCTACGTTCAGTCATTCATGCATTCAGCATGACACAGAACCACAGTGGCTGTTCATTCAAAAAAAGAAAAAGGAAAAAAACCCACCTTCATTTTAAAGAGGGGAAGACAGCTCTCATTTGACACTGCTCCGAGCACAAAGCCTTTTGGTTTCTTCTTTATTAAAGAAAGAAATAGATCATGGCATTTAAATGACTGATTTTGCTTTTAGTTGTTATTATTGAAGATTAGTAGGAACAACAACCTTAGACACACACATACTGAATGCTCCTGTTTCTGTAAATAGCAGAGGCAGTCTCCATGTCAGCAGGCAAGGCTTCCTGTGCATTGTCTGAGGAAGATTTTATTCTACTGTTTTGATATATTAGCATGATTTGTAGGAAGGAGGGGAAATGCTGAGAATTGGGGATGAAACACAGACACCGTAGGGTGGTAGGAAGAAAATTTGGTGGACACTGGATTTTGTGCCTTAACCTGATTTGCTCTAAGAGATGGACATTTTCAGAGAGACTCCTCATCAAATCTGTGTCCACAGTCTGTTCCTTGACTCTAGAGAATCTGATCCACCTGCAAGGACATCCTCTTTTGGCATCTAAAATGATTAGGCATATAAAATAAACACTCAAAATGTTTTACATAACTGCTTAGTTTGTCCTGGCTTCTGAAAAAGTAATCCATCAACCCAGCTATGTGGAAATGAGCCTCAGAGTCCCAGGCTCTGCTGTAAAACAAACATTTTTAGAGACTTAAATACAACTGAATTTGCAAATTTGCTGTCTTGAGATTAGGGCTGAGGCACAGACAAGGCAGCTGGATCCCTCTGTCCACAAGGAATCAGCAGTAAGCCAGGCTGCCTCCACGTGTTGCATTTCTGTGGCCCTGTCTTTCTTGTTAGGGCTGTGTGGTTATTTATAGAGCAGTGGCTGAGACTGGAGACCTAGCCATTGCGAGAAGGAATAGCTAGGAGTGCTGGATGAAAGTGTTATATTTGAACTGATGGAAATCTAGATTTTCAGCAAGCCTTTTTTGAGGAGAATGGTATCTATTGTGTAATGAAACTCTAACATGGAAGCACAAGAAATGCCAAAAGATGCACTAGTTGAAAGCTCTAGATTTCAAAATTTTGCCAGAGTACTTCATGATAACTATAATTCAGTTTCACCATTCCTCATTCTGCTGCCAAGCCACATCTTCCATGATTCACTGTAGCTGAGAACACCCAGAATACGCTGTCTTTCTTCTGATGAAGACCATATGAACCATCAGACACGATGTAAAATAGTCTGGTAATGTGCAGAGATACACATATAGCAAAGCTGTGAAATACCCTGGAAATGTTTCCAAACTGCTGGACTTGGCAGTGCCATCTTAACAATTAGACTTGATAATCTTAAGTATTTAAGAATAGAATAGAATAGAATAGAATAGAATAGAATAGAATAGAATAGAATAGAATAGAATAGAATAGAATAGAATAGAATAGAATAGAAGTAAAGCAGAGCAGAATAGAATAGAATAGAATAGAATAGAATAGAATAGAATAGAATAGAATAGAATAGAATAGAATAGACCAGACCAGGTTGGAAGAGACCTTCGAGATCATCACATCCAACCCATCATCTAACACCATCTAGTCAACTAAACCATGGCACCAAACACCCCATCAAGACTCCTCCTAAACACTTCCAGTGATGGCAACTCCTCCACCTCCTTGGGCAGCACATTCCAATAGCCAATCACTCTATGAAGAATGAAGAATGAAGAATGAAGAATGAAGTATGAAGAATTTCTTCCTAACAACCAGCTTATACCTCCCCTGGAGCAGCTTGAGACTGTGTCCCCTTGTTCTGGTGCGGGTTGCCTGGGAGAAGATTTTTGTAGAATAGAATAGAATAGAATAGAATAGAATAGAATAGAATAGAATAGAATAGACCAGACCAGGTTGGAAGAGACCTTCAAGGTGTTTGGTTTTTTTTTTCCAGTCTAAGTGATTGTATGATTCTGTTATTTCAGAATCTGGTAATTTTCCAATATTTTAATTTTTCATAGTCAAAACAAGCAAATTAACTACAGAAAAGTAGGGGGGAGAATGTGCCCCAGAGACTGAGTTTATTTTCAGAAACTTCATTGTCTAGCATTCTGTTGTGTTTCACAAATGCTAGGACTGGAAGAGAAGTCAAAGGGGGCAGCAGAGCTGGCTGTCAGGATGGAACACTAACCTTATCATCAGCCTACGCATAAATAGTTCCCATGTGTGTAGTTACACCTAGTTAAATATACCGGTCTCATTTTCAGCTCTGTTATGCTTGCATGAAACCATTGAAGTTAAGGAATTTAACAAATGCCTTTAAGAAGTGAATTAAGTTTCTTTTCCTCATTAAAAATAAAATAAAATATTGGTAACTCTGTACATTTAAGCACATGGATCAACCTTTGTCTTTTCCCTGGAGGAAAACAAAACAAAACAAAACAAAACACCAACACAAAACAAACAAACAAAAAAAAACCCAACAGTGTTTCCTTCTGTGAGCCTGCAGTCATTTGGGAGAGAGAATCAGAGATCAGCTGTCATTGCAGAGAACGTTGGAGGGATTTGTGGCAGCAAGCCATAGTAAGGAGATTTAAAAAAAAAACCTCCATCATGCAACTATTTTGTTCGTGTTGTTGAAGAGAGATTAATGTTAAAATTAGAGTATCATTATAATCCTTGGGGGAAAAGCGCCGAATTTACATTAATATAAATACCTCCTGTTGCAGGGCTGGCACAGAAAAGTAATCAGACTGCAGAAAGGAAAGAGGAATGTGATCCAGGCAGGGTAATTTCCTTCCCTCGCTCCTTCTATGTACCTCCACCTGCTTCCAGGATGAGAAAGAACAAGAATTTGCAGGGAAGAGTGTGATGTCTTACTGTCCCAGCCAGCTGGGGTGGGGATCATACAGGTCAATGGGATACACCAGCAGCAACAGAAAGTGAAGGACTCCTATGACTTATCAATGTCAACTCCACTTTAGCTGTGGACATTGCTCTCTGGTGTCCGATTTTCTTCCCACTTAACTGTAATGCTGCATTGCTTACCCCATACCCTTTTGCTTCATTCCATCTTTAACATCTGCATTTCTATTTAATTATTTTTAATCCACATACTCCTGCTCCAACAAAACCCTGCCCTAAATGTTAAAAACAATAGCCAAATGATAAGATAAAAGGTCATCTCTGATGCAAACAAGATGTTTTGTCAGACTTCTCTCAGATCATAATGTTCATCATTGCCTTGCTTTTCCCAGGACTGTTTTCATCTTTCCCAGTTAATTAACAAACCCCCAGTGAAAAAGATGCTCTCTTGTTTGTATGAACCCTTAGATTTGGCTTGGAGCCTCAGATTCAGATCTTTGCATGAATGGAGTTGCTAAGCTACAAAGTTTAGCTGGGACCTTAAATTTCAGTAGCCTTTAAGAAAAATATTTGTTTAGGCTCAGGGACCAGCTGTGGTCACAGGATGCCCCACACAGCATCAAACCCCAGCAGCAACTCTTACCTTGTGGGAAAAAATGACCTTTTGCAAGTCAACAGAAACCTCTCAAATATCTCCTTTTAAAGGTGGCAGAGTAAAAGGAAATCCAATTGTTTGTTGTATGGGATTGTTCAGCCTGGAGAAGAGAAGGCTGCAGGAAGACCTTATAATCAGTCTTCATGTATTTACAGGGAGCCAACAGAAAGACGTGAAGGGATGCTTTATCAGGGATTATAGTGATAGTATGAGGGATAATGGGTTTAAACTGAGAGCAGATTTAGATTAGGTATTGCAAAGAAACTCTTCACTGTGAAGGTAGTGAGACACTGGCACAGATTGCCCATAGAAGTTATGGATGCCCCCTCCCTCAAAGTGTTCCAGGCCATGCTGGATGGCACTTGAAGCAACATGATCTAGTGGAAGATGTCCCTGGCCAGGCAGTCAGGTCTGAACTCGATGATTGTTTAGGTGTCTTCCTAGCCAAACTATTCTATGACTCTGATTTCCCTTTTCTCTTTTCACAAAACAGCATGCCACAGGTTTCCACTGAAAATGTTCAAGATCAAGAGTGTAGCCAGAGGTAAGGAGGGAGCATACATACTTAAAAATAATAAGACATGGAATAGTGAAGGTAAAGAAAATAGCCAAGATGAAGAAAGGCAGATGAATTCTCCTGAGAGAAACCTCAAGACAAACAGTAGCTATTAAGATTTAGGATAAGAGCATTACTGAAGCAGATTATCATATAGCCGTCTCCTGTGAGAGTTATTTCATCTTATTCTGAAGTATTTTATGCTGGCCTTAGTCCATGAGTGGATAAATGAGTTGACAAATGTTATTTCTGACATTGTGGTAAATCCTATGTTTCAGAAGAGGGCAGCTGGCAGGGTTTGAGGCAGTCTGCTAGATTAGACTTTATTCACCAGAATGACTGCAAAGAGGCTGTACTATAAAGTATTGCCATATCACACCTCTACTGTTACGCCAGGTTTCTTGAATCCTTTTTCTTCCCAAAGGACAGCATGCTGAACTCCAATGAATCTTGATTAAATTGAATGTGGGCCTGGTCCAGGCTATGAGGTAGATTTCTTGCCTAAAACCACAGTGGAATATTTAACTCAAATCTTTAATCTCAGCGTTCTGTCCCTTCTGGGGCAGACTTGCAAAGACATAGGTGAGATGAAAGATAAAGGATAGCACCTGCACTAAGTAATCTTTCAATAAATTATAAGCAGTTTCCTGGCCTAGGAAAAGTGCCTCTTTTTTTTTAATCTTAATTTAGTTCAGTTCCTTTCTGTACTTGATTTCTGCACGTCATTTTCCATGACTGAGGCTCTTTCTCCTCCTTATTTTGTTTTTCAAACTTCTAATGTTTCTTATCTCTTTGCCATTTCCCTACTCTTCCCACACTGGATTTTCTCCTGAAATCTACTTTATAGTATGCCAGCTTTCTTTGACATTACATATTTTTAGATTTTCCTCATCACCTCACAACCCTTTGCTACTTTCCAATTCTCTGCTTAAAAAGACATTTGAAGATTCTTCTTCTTTTCTTTTCCACACTTCCTATAAAAGTCAAAAACCAGAGGAAGAAAGGTCAGTTACTAATAGGAAAGGTTGCGTTGCAAATACACTACACGGTACTGTCACGCCAACAGCAGGAAATGACGTGTCAGTGTTTGGAGCACCTCTTTTGTTCTGAAGGAATGTTCCCCCCTGCTATCAATTTCTATGTGAATAAAACTCCTCAGATGGCACAAAACAATTTCAGACAGATCTGAGGGCTGATAAGCATTTTAAAAAACATAATTACAAAAATAACCCAAACCCAACTTTTGAAAATAGCCAGAGGAGAACTGAAGTTTTAATGCCCTTTGCTGTATAGACATATCATAGAATCAATAAGGTTGGAAGAGACCTCGAAGATCATCAAGTCCAACCTGTCACCCAAGACCTCATGACTACTAAACCATGGCACCAAGTGCCATGTCCAAGCCCCTCTTGAACACCTCCAGGAATGGTGACTCCACCACCTCCCCGGGCAGCCCATTCCAATGGCTAACAACTCTCTCTGTGAAGAACTTTCTCCTCACCTCGAGCCTAAACTTCCCTGGCGCAGCATGAGACTGCATCCTCTTGTTCTGATGCTGGTTGCCTGGGAGAAGGGACCAGCCTCCACCTGGCTACAACCACCTTTCAGGTAGTTGTAGAGAGCAATAAGGTCTCCCCTGAGCCTCCTCTTCTCCAGGCTAAACAACCCCAGCTCCTTCAGCCTCTCCCAGTAGGACATATGAGAGGAAATTTAGGATGTAGGATCATTTTCTAATGGCTACAGCAGAGAATGGGGTGATGAGATCTGAACTTCTTTTTTGTTTGCTTATTTTGCTTTCTTCTTTCACCCAGTCCACGTGGCCTTGGCCTAGCTGGCTAACTGGTGTGCATTGGTTTCCCCTCCTAATTACTGTTTTCCAATAAGATCTGTAGAGCTGTGGCATTTCAAAGCGAAAGGAATCATAGAATCATAGAATCAGTCAGGGTTGGAAGGGACCACAAGGATCATCTAGTTCCAACCCCCCTGCCATGGGCAGGGACACCCTACACTAGATCACGCTGGCCAGAGCCTCATCCAGCCTGGTCTTAAACACCTCCAGGGATGGGGCCTCAACCACCTCTCTGGATAACCCATTCCAGGGCTTCACCACTCTCATGGGGAAGAACTTCTTCCTCACATCTAGCCTGAATCTCCCCATTTCCAGCTTCATTCCGTTCCCCCTAGTCCTATCACTATCTGAGATCCTGAGAAGTCCCTCCCCAGCCTTCCTGTAGGCCCCCTTCAGATACTGGAAGGCCACAATGAGGTCACCTCGGAGCCTTCTCTTCTCCAGACTGAACAGCCCCAACTCCTTCAGTCTGTCCTCATAGGAGAGGTGCTCCAGCCCTCTGATCATCCTCGTGGCCCTTCTCTGGACATGTTCCAGCACGTCCACATCCCTCCTGTAATAGGGGCTCCAGAACTGGACGCAGTACTCCAGGTGGGGTCTCTCCAGAGCTGAGTAGAGGGGGAGAAGCACCTCCCTTGACCTGCTGGTCACACTTCTCCTGATGCAGCCCAGAAGGAAGGAATGAGAAACAGTACTTTGAATTCTGTGTGTGTTCTTAAAGCTTGAGTTACTCTTAGCATCTCTCTGTTCAAAATTGGAAGGACTTTAGAATGAGTTAAAGTAAAGCTTAGTTGAACATGTATATTTTTCTCCAGACTTCCAACCAAATGACATCCCTTTTTAACCCAAGCCCAAGGCAGCAGAATTTTCATCACAGAGCAACCTGGCAAAGAAACCTCTGAATTCAGTATTAAATGTTTTAGTATTTACAAGATTCCCAGGAGTGAGAATAGAAAGGGCAGATCTACACATGGTAGTCTCAGTTCACCTTTAATTGCTGTAGTGTAATGTGCTCAGAGACATGAGTTGTGAGCAGCTAAGTTACTCTGCAGCCCAGCTGTGATTTGATGCTTCAAAGTACTTTCTGTTTTATTCTTAGACTAGAAGCTGCTCTCATTACTGATATATCCTCATAAATTTTGTAGTACCTGATATTTACTGAGTGTTCTTTGAGAATATACAGTGATAAATGGATGGTGGGTAGAAGGAAGGGAGGCAAGAAGGAAAGAAAGAAGACAGGGAGGAAAGAATGAGAGAAAGAAGGAAGACAGGCAGGAAGGAGGGGAGGAAGGTAAGCAGAAAAGAAAGCATGGCAGGTGAGAAGCCAGTTAACTAAAATATACTGGCAGACAAAAACATCTTTCCATGCTTAGCTCTGTAAAACACCTGAAGTTTATGTGTGCAGTTTCTTTCACTCCAGCAGCACTAAGAGCAGGCTCAAGTTCTTCATGTATGTGATTCTTTGCAGGATGGCAGGGTAAGGCATGGGCAAAAATTCTCCGACAGTTAACTTCATTGCTTCACCGTCTCGCTGCCAAACTATATCAAAGCACAGGTGTTAGCTCAGCTATCTGAAATTATGTGACAGAATTGGTCACTTCCACATCTGGAACATTTCTGACCATCTGCAGATGTGTATTTTGAAGTTTCAGCACATCTGGACTAGCTCTGACAGCTACAAGAGAACATCAATGAGATCCGACAGCACTCGTAAGTCACTGCTTATGTAGAAGACACATGGAGAGCACATTCTGGTTTGGCTAAGTGAATGACTGGCTGATGTGTATTTACTTCATTTGGCCTTAGATCAGTCCCCTCCATTTCTTTGCTTAAATGTTGAAAAATTATTACACAAAAAGCCTTCTGCGGGGACATTTGCAGTTGCAGGAAAAGGCTGGGAGAAGTAAACATCTTTGCTGATTTGTAGGCATTATTAAAACAGTCCTGTCAAATAATAAGTGAAATATTATCATTATGGAAATCAGGTTTTACTATTCAGCTTATCACTGAAGAGCTGCAATTTCCCTGGATTTCTCAGATGAACAGGATGAAATGTTTTCTTATTTTCTTACTTTGTGTTGGAACCATATCTGCACTATTTCTCTTTTTAAATGCATGCTTGAAAACAATGTGAGTTTCCCAAAGGTTAGAGAAACAGAGCATGAAAAACTAGTCTATTTGCAAATGCAAGGTTTGTTTTGTGTTCTCTTTGTTTTCATTTTGAAATAAAACTTAATTCTGAGTGCAATCTATGCATGATATTGATTCCATTACTAATGAAAAGTCTTGCCACAAGTGGAGTACCAACAAAAGTAGAATACCTTTCCCTGAGTAATATTATTATTATTATTATTATTATTATTATTATTATTATTATTATTATTATTATTATTATTATTATTATTATTATTATTATTATTATTATTAAATTCAACTCTGGAAAGATTTTCTTCATTGGTTTTTAAATTCACATGAAAATTAAATTGAGTGAAAAGAAAATCACATAAAAACTTTTCATCACTCTAACCTTAGACTTTAGGCAAAAATACCACAGGGTCTTGACCTACTCTAAATCATCCCTGGAAAAGACTTTTAGTCTCATGTCAGATCCTAATTTTATTTCCCTAGTAGGCACAAAGATATGCTACAGTTGATGAAACAGATCTTGAGTACTGTGTCCAGTTCTGGGCCCCTCAGATTAGGAAGGATGTTGAATTGCTTGAACATGCCCAGGGAAGGGAAGCAAAGTTGATGAAGGGTTTGGAACACAAGCCCTATGAGGAGAGGCTGAGTGAGCTGGTGTTGCTTAGCCTGGAGAAGAGGAGGCTCAGGGGAGACCTTATTGCTCTCTACAACTACCTGAAGGAGATTGTAGACAGGTAGGGGGCTGGTCTCTTCTACCAGGCAACCAGCACCAGAACAAGAGAACACAGTCTCAAGCTGTGCCATGGGAGGTTTAGGCTGGATGTTAGGAAGAAATTCTTCATAGAGAGAGTTCTTAGCCATTGGAATGGGCTGCTCAGGGAGGGTGGTGGAGTCACTATCATTGGGGGTGTTTAAGAGGAGACTTGATAAGATGCTTGGTGCCATGGTTTAGTTGATCAGATGGTGTTGGATGATGGGTTGGACGCGATGATCTTGAAGGTCTCTTCCAACCTGGTATATTCTATTCTATTCTATTCTATTCTATTCTATTCTATTCTATTCTATTCTATTCTATTCTATTCTATTCTATTCTACTCTACTCTACTCTACTCTACTCGACTCGACTCTACTCTACTCTACTCTGTTTTAATTTTCCTTTTGAAGCCTGGTTGGCTGCAGACAGAAGTGTGTGCAAAGCCATGTGTCTGTGATATTGCCTAACTGCTTCCATGACTCTACTTAGCCCTCCATGTTGAGTCTGCCTGTCATGGTGTCCTTGGTGCAATGTTCACTGGTTTCTAAAGAGTAGGCTGTGATATCCTACACTTCATTGTAAGTGCTGTTGACCAGGAAGGCAGCAGGTAAAAAGGGTAAGTCTTATTAGATCAGATACATAGGACGGTCTTCCTCATTTCCCTTTCTTATCTGTTTCTCTGAGTAAGATAAGGATAAATACAATTTTTAATATAGCAAGCAGCAGTTCATAAGGTGTGGGAGTAATAAATTCCTAAAGGATGGATATGTGTCTTATTCATATGCACAAATGCCTTTTTCTGTCTATGTGTCGAGGAACAAACGGTAACAATCTATTCTTTGCTCCTTTGAAAGACCATTGAATGAACTGCACTGAATGTCTGTGTAGTACCAGCCATGGACTTTCACCCAGAGGCTCCTGTGCAGGCCCTTAAGCTTCTGCATGAGTAAAGCAGGGGAAAACAACCCCACTGTTTTTTTGCAGGCCACAAAAGGAGCACACTGTGGTGTGCTCACACCTCCACAGATGGACCATCAACATCCTAGTGATCTTGGAACCACTGTTCAGATTGAGCTGTCACATATCTTTCAAAGCATGCTATCTTTGCTACCTCACTTAAAAACATAAAGCAAACCAAGATATTTCTTTTATTTGATCACAGATGTGTATAGATATGAAATTGTGTGGAAAGGGAGGTTGTAGACAGGAGGGGTTTGGTTTCTTCTCCCAGGCAACCAGCACCAGAAAAAGACAGTCTCAAACTGTGCCAGGGGAAGGTTAGACCTGAGGTGAGGAGAAAGTTCTTCCCAGAAGGAGTTGTTGGCCATTGGAATGTGCTGCCCAGGGAGGTGGTAGAGTCACTGTCCCTGGAGGTGTTAAAAAAAGGATTGAACGTGGCACTTGAAGCCATGGTTTAGTAGTCACAAGGTGTTGGGTAACAGGTTGGACTTTTGATGATCTTTGAGATGTTTTCTAACCTTATTGACTCTATGATTCTGTGATTCTATGAAAGGCAGAGATTGTGAGTAAAGAGGTGAATCAGAAAGTAATGGTAAAAAATCTTCAGGTAATGTTTTAATTATCCTTATGCCATGCAAAATTTGTGACAGTTTTTCAAACACAATGAATATATTCAGTTAGTATTATTGATGCTTCCTCATGGAAAGTATGCAATTATAATTGTGTTCATATTTCATTATTAGAATTAGCATGCAACAAATTTGTTTCTGATTGTTGCGGTTTTTTGGTGGGGTTGTTTTGGTTTGGTTTTTGTTGTTTGTTTTTAACCATCGAAAAGATTGCCACTCAAGACTGAAAAGCTAATGACATGCAATGCAAAAAATAGTAATGCCACTGTCACTGACAATATACTGAATTCACACATTTCACAGACCCTTCTTCACAGAATCACAGAATTCCCAAGGTTGGAAGAGACCTCAAAGATCATCAAGTCCAACCGCAGACCTCATGACTAAACCATGGCACCAAGTGCCACATCCAATCCCCACTTGAACACCTCCAGGGATGGGGACTCCACCACTTCCCTGGGCAGCACATTCCAACTGCTAACGACTCTCTCTGTGAAGAACTTTCTCCTCACCTTGAGCCTAAACTTCTCCTGGTGCAGCTTGTGTCCTCTTGTTCTGGTGCTGGTTGCCTGGGAGAAGAAACCAACCCCATCTGGGCTACAACCATCCTTCAGGTAGTTGCAGAGAGCAATAAGGTCGCCCCTGAGCCTCCTCTTCTCCAGGCTAAACAATCCCAGCTCCCTCAGCCTCTCCTCATAGGGCTTGTGCTTGAGGCCTCTCCCCAGCCTTGTTGCCCTTCTCTGGACACATTCAAGTGTCTCAATGTCCTTCTTAAATTGAGGGGCCCAGAACTGGTCACAGTACTCAAGGTGTGGCTTAACCAGTGCTGAGTACAAGGGCACAATGACTTCCCTGCTCCTGCTGGCCACACTATTCTTGATGCATGCCAGGATGCCATTGGCCCTCTTGGCCACCTGGGCACACTGCTGGCTCATGTTCAGGCAGCTGTCAACCAGCACCCCCAGGTCCCTTTCTGTTTGGCAGCTCTCCAGCCACTCCGACCCCAGCCTGTAGCTCTGCATGGGGTTGTTGTGGCCAAAGTGCAGCACCCGGCACTTGGATTTGTTAAATGTCATCTTGTTGGTCTCTGCCCATCTGTCCAGTTGGTTGAGGTCCCTCTGGAGAGCCCTTCTACCCTCTAACAGATCACATCTGCTCCCATTCAGAATAAAATTGGGACTTAGAAGTATGTTAAGAAGTTGCTAAGTTCATGATTTAGTGGCCATATGCACACGAAATTACATAAAATAGAACTGTTTTCTTTCAAAAGAAATCAATAAAAATTGCTGCTTGTAGTATCTGACAGATTACATTTACCACTGCATTTGGAAACTCCCCACACAGTTTGTGTCAAAGTAATATGAAATCAAGGACTGAAAATTATCAACTTTCTAGATACATGTTGAGTTTGTAATAGCAAAGTGCCATGCATGACTACATTTTTCTTCTCTTTTACATAAGACATGGTTGACTAAGAATATTTTCCATTCATGGTTATGAAACATACCTTTGGAGATGCATTATGTGAGACTGAAAAATGAAATTGAACCCAAAGGGAGGAGTGGCTGAGCCAGGAAGTTTGTAATAATGAAATGAAACAAAGTTCTGCACACACCAGGTGCAATTACTGCATAAGGCAAATGCACAATGATGGAAGTGAGGCTAGGCATGTTCTGCTTCTATGCCTAGGTGAAAGGGAATTGCTCCATTAGTTTAAGGTTAGCCTTCTCTGCACCTATCCACATTAGCTTTCTAAGGGCACAGGCAGATACAAAGCTAACACATTCCAAAGTCTTCACCTTGCGTGACACTGGCTCACAACTGATTGACTACCTGTAAGTAATAACAGATAAGTTTGCAGGCAGCCTGCAGCGTGGTTCCAGGAGACATGAACTATTTATTTCAGCTGTCCATTTATTTCAGCTGTCCAGGGAAATGTGTCAACACTGGGAATAATTTCATTTCTCGAGGAGAAAAGTGGATTTCCAATTTGCACAGATTACTGTAAGTAAACATGTCATCCTGAATGGCCATTAGGAGAATCTGTCACCACTTAGTTTTCTTTTTCAAAACCAAAGGGAAAAATCCCATTAACTTTTTCAAGCCCAAGAAAGAAGCATAGTTTTAAGAATTCAGTGAATGAAAACAGCAATGCCATCATATTAGACAATCCATAAGGTCCTTGGTGAGCAGTGTGTTGTTTAAGTGACTCCTGAGGTCAGAGATTGTTTGTTTAATTTGTCCTAGGAAATGGCATATTCTAGTTTCCACCAAACCTAACTATGGCTCACAAGGGAGACACAGACCTGCTCAGTGAAATGCATGGACTGGGTCAGCACCGTCTTTGTGTGTATGATGTCCACATCATGATTACAAATTGTGGGGGCATCAGGTAGAGAGTCTAATTGACACAGGAGAGGATGTAGAATATGCAGACCTGCAAGTGGCATCTTCATGCTTCTAATTAGTATATCAAAAATAATTCAAGAAGTGCCAGTAAAAGAAGACTTTGAGAGATGACCTCTATTTAAGATGTTATCTCTTGCCTACCTAACTCATCTCTATAGAAGTATAACGCTCACTAAATCATTTCAGTTCATAGTTCAGTAGGCAAAAGATGTTGCTTAAATCACCAAAGAAGGTGAATTTTTACTGAGACTTCAGATAGTATCATAGCATCATAGTAGCAGTCAGGGTTGGAAGGGACCACAAGGATCATCTAGTTCCAATTCCCCTGCCGTGGGCAGGGACACCCTACACTAGATCACGCTGGCCAGAGCCTCATCCAGCCTGGGCTTAAACACCTCCAGGGACGGGGCCTCAACCACCTCCCTGGATTACCCATTCCAGGGCTTCACCACTCTCATGGGGAAGAACTTCTTCCTCACATCTAGCCTGAATCTCCCTATTTCCAGCTTCATTCCATTCCCCCTAGTCCTATCACTACCTGATAGCCTGAGAAGTCCCTCCCCAGCCTTTCTGTAGGCCCCCTTCAGATACTGGAAGGCCACAATGAAGTCACCTTGGAGCCTTCTCTTCTCCAGACTGAACAGCCCCAACTCTTTCAGTCTGTCCTCATAGGAGAGGTGCTCCAGCCCTCTGACCATCCTTGTGGCTGCAGAGGCTGGAACTTAGGCATTCTCTGAACTCCAAATTTGAGATTGAATTATATCTTTCCTCAGAGAAGAAAGCTATCTGTCTGAGGTGATTGACTTATGGGAGACACTGCCTTAGCATGAGTTGGAGTCCCGAACCTCTAATCTGTCAGCAAAGCTTAGTTTCTTTCCTCTTAAGGACACAGGAAGCACCCCAAAAGGAGCAACATGGTAAAAAGATTTACAAGGAAGATTTGAAAAAACCCCAGAAAATTAGACAAAATATCCCATAGTTAAAGACAAAACAACCTGCAAATTCAGCTACAAAAAAACCCCCACAAACAAACAAAAAGCATTATACAAATAAAATCTGGAATAGAATTAGAAGGCACAAACAAAAGGGGAAAGGAAGAACAGAAGGGAGGCCAGAAGATATCTGACATGATTAAATGGCAACTTCCAAACAGCAAAATGACTCAAATGAAAATCCTTTATTATCGGACTCTACTGAAACCAATAAACAGGAAGATAAATTAAGTAAAGAGCTATTAAGTAAGAAGAAAAATAGGAAGGATGGATTTCAAAGTATAAACAGCTAATGGTGTGAAAACAAATGAAAATCAGGAAGTCTGCAAGAGATCAATAATTCCACTGAATCATCAACAGCTAAAGCACATTGATGATAAGGGTTAGTGGCATTTTTGTATAAGTTTTATGAAGGAGACTGGTGGGTAAATACTTACCTTGAACTTGCTCTTTTCTGGCATGGGGAAGGAAATATTTTTTTGATATTTAAATGTCAGGAAAAGAAATAATAACTTTCAGAGTGAAAAAAATTCTTCAGACCCAAACGACACATCTGGGAGTTCTAACGGAGCATAAGTACAGGGGAGGGAAAAAGTCTACAAAAATATGCAGTTTGTCTTCAAAATATCCAATCTTCCAAAGCTGAGGAAAGTGGTAAATGTCACATGTAAACAACTACAGCCAGAATAACAAGTGTCTGGCAGGTATCTCAAGAGAGAGACCAGCAATCCTGACCCTTCCAGAAGAAAATTGCATCACTCTACTCCCTTGGACTTTTCCATATGTCATTAGTGTAGTGGATAAAGGGAATATTACTATAGCAACATATATATTAAGACTAACACTCAACATTTTGAAAGGTCTTTGATAAATGTTTGGAGAGCAGAAACAGAATAAACACCATAATCTATGGGGAAAGAATAGGGTTGTGAATTACTAATGTCAGAGTGAGTATTTTGAGTTCCCTTATTTCTGTTGGTGAAATCTCTGCATGTATAAATGTCACACCTGCACTAGGACTAGATTATCTGTTCTTGTACAATACAATACAATACACCAGGTTGAAAGAGACCTTCAAGATCATCGCATCCAACCCATCAACCAATCCAACCCACCTGAACCACTAAACCATGCAACCAAGCACCCCACTTTACTGTAGGGGTATTAAGACAAGTGTGCCTGGAACATGTTCCACCCTCTGGATTTATTCAGTATTTCTCTTCAAGAATCCTGGGAACTAGCAAAGTCACTTCTCTGACTGGGAGAGATTGAGATCTGTAAGCACTGGGTACTTAATGTTGCTAATGGAAGGGCTACAGAATCTTTAATCACATCAAGAATATTCATTCCCCTAAGTGATGTTCAGCAGATGAAGCATCACTGCTGAGAATTGTGAGGGAATTGAGAAATGGGTGGCAAACAGAAACAAAAAGAATAGTGTAAATGGAAAAACCAAAAAACTAAATTAATTTCCTGAAAAGAGGCATATTAATGAGGCAATAATGTCCTAAGACTATTTAGGTTTCACAGGTTCAAGAAGAACTATTTTTGAGCAGTTTTTAACCAACCAAAATGATTCCGTGATTTTCCTAAGCCAGGTGGTCAGGTGAAATAATAGCAGATTATCATGAATGCCAGTTCTAAGACTTCCAAAAAGTTTTAATGCCCAATATGCTCAGAAGTGGACAGTGATGGACTAGGGGGAATGGAATGAAGCTGGAAGTGGGGAGATCATGGAGAGATTCAGGTTGGATGTGAGGAGGAGGTTCTTCACCATAAGAGTGGTGAAGCCCTGGAATGGGTTGTCCAGGGAGGTGGTTGAGGCCCCGTCCCTGGAGGTGTTTAAGGCCAGGCTGGATGAGGCTCTGGCCAGCCTGATCTAGTGTAGGGTGTCCCTGCCCATGGCAGGGGGTTGGAACTAGATGATCCTTGTGGTCCCTTCCAACCCTGACTGATATTATGATACTATGATAGAGCATCCTAAATACAAGCTTGGTTCTTGAAAACCTTGCTTCTATCTTATACAGTTTGCATGGTATTCAGAAGTGGTTCATCTAGAGACCAGTATAAATATGGGTTTAATCTAAGACTAAGCAATGCAAGTGGCTGTCTTAGCTGTAAAAACCAAGACTTTTCAAAGACTTTCAAAGTCTGCAGAAATTATCACAGAATATAGGAATATGATCTTCTTGAATCAAACACACAAAAATAGTGAGGTGCACAAGGAATTTTCACAGTCTCTAGTGGCCAGGCATGAGTTTGTAATTTGGGCAGGCCAATCATCAGTTACTAGGAGTTTGTCAGGCTCGCTCTTCTTTCTCCTGCTGCTTTGACCTGCAGTCTGCAGGCAAGTTTCAAGTTTCTTTGAAGCTAACACAATTGTTCTTTGTTTTCCAGCTGGAATAACAGAGAGCTGAAGTGCTGGGGGAGAAGTATAAATGTTTGGGATGATTTGCTGAACATTATTTTTCTTTCTGTCAAAACTGAATAAAAAAAACAGTGAATAAAACAAAATTAGAACCAACTGAATTATAAGCAAGGTCAACAACTGGACTGTACTTCTGAGAAGCTGTCACAGGGACACCAATGGGCTTTTATGTAGACACTTTCAAAGGTTCTTGAAATCCACCAAGCAATCTCCTTTACCAACAAAAACATACCTCCAACAAAGTCATATGGAAGAAACTTATCCAGAGAACTCAGAAGACTTCCTCAGAGATTTATCATCTCAGAGTGCAATGTCTAGCTCATATTAGACTTTCTTCAGTTTCACTGTGTATTGAAGGACTTCTGTACTGACCTCTGTTTTTTAGGATGTAGAATCACCTCTGTACTATTAAAAGGACTAGTGTTGTTCTTTGGTGCTGAAGCATCCAATACATTTTTATGTGTATCCATACAGCTAAACCTATTGACCCTGAAGAAAGTTTTGCATCCAAGTTGCTGACTGGGAATGGTCCCTGGCCTGAACATCATCATCTGAGAAAATGCAAGTTGGCATGGGACAACAGTGGTATGTAAGACCAGAGTAACACTGCTGAAGAGTCTGCTAGCAGAAGAGTCAAACTGAAGCTTAAGAAAAATTTGGGTAAAGACACTGAGGAATCTGTGTTTGTTCACAAGAACAGTGAAAGAAAAGGGAAGATTCATTGGGACTCGGGGATGATGCTGCGTAGTAACATGATGTCATTGCTGAATATAAGTAAGGGAGAAGGATTAATATTATTATTGCTCTCTACAGCTACCTTAAGGGAGGTTGTAGGCAGGCAGAGGTTGGTCTCTTCTCCCAGGTGGCCAGCACTAGAACAAGAGGACACAGTCTTAGGCTGTGCCAGGGGAGGTTTAGGCTGGATGTTAGGAAGAAGTTCTACACAGAGAGAGTGATTGCCCATTGGAATGGGCTGCCCAGGGAGGTGGTGGAATCACCATCATTGGAGGTGTTCAGGAGGAGACTTGATGGGGTGCTTGGTTGCATGGTTTAGTTGATTAGGTGGGTTGCGTGATAGGTTGGACGCGCTGATTTTGAAGGTCTCTTCCATCCTGGTCTGGTCTATTCTATTCTATTCTATTCTATTCTATTCTATTCTATTCTATTCTATTCTATTCTATTCTTCTATAGGAAGAGAAAACTGAAAATGTAAAATGTCAGATGGGAGAAGTGGATGGAGAGAAAAGGATGAAATATCTGTGTAACCTCAGAAATGAGGGAGATTTTACTTCTATTTTGCATGTAAATTGCATTACCAATTTTTAATGCAATGTGCAAATCCCCATGAGGCTTAAGTTAAGAGATGTAAAAAGTGACAGAAAGCTCCAGTCATATAAAAAGTAGTTACTGATGGATGGCTAAACAATGGTGCAGGTCTTTACCATCTGCAGTTATTTACATTTCCTGTTACTAGCTAGAAAGTAGTAACCACACAAGTGACTGCAAAGATAGTGTTTTCTTTCTAATTCCTATATCCAAATGATGTGTGCTGTGAAATAATTATTGCTATATACTGTAGTAACAGCAGTAGCACTAATTCCATACAGATTTTCCTCTTTTGGTAAAATGTCTCAAGACCTTCCCTGTAGTGGTGAGAGATAACAGAAGTGTAATATTCCTGGTAGTAAAGTCCAGTGCATTGTTCTCTACCTGCAGCTTTTTTCCCCCACTACCTCTAACATTTAAAATAATTTCTCTTGACTGCAGTGTGTGCTGTGCTCATTCTCTAGCCTCTTTATGCATAACTGCAAGCCCGCAGAGACTGGATGTTTTACTAAAGATATTAAATGCTACCAGCAATCTCCATTAGTATGAGAGACCACACAGAGTTTCAAAGTGCCTTGCATTAAGGCATTAAGTGCTTTACTCCCGTAGCTGAGACTCAAGTTTTCTGTCTTAGTTGCTTACAGCATGGCATGTAGAGAGATGGACATGATTTCCAGTCCCCTCTGAAAATCCTTCTCTGTTCCATGTTGTCTCCATGGGCCAGGATCAGTTTCCCATCCTGGAACTAGGGGAATTCGTTTCCAATATCCAGCTGCGTGAGCAGGGCTTCTCATTGGCTTTGCAGCACAAGAGCTGGGGTCATGCTGATTTCTTGATAGCATGTCTCAAATAGTACTACATGTCTATGTTTAGGCATCTGAATCATGTTTCATGCAAATTTAAAAAGCTTAATTTGCTAAGTACTTCAATAAATCATTTTGGTGTCTGACTATGGATATTATGCCTTCATTTGGGTATCCAAAGCTGAACATTTTACCTTAGCAGAATCTGTGGACTTTTTGTCATAAATCAGCTTTCTGTTTGGGCAAATAAAAGAAGCTCATGCATTTTTTTAATAAATTGTCCTGGAATGTTTTCAGATTATAATTAATTACCTAAAATAAAGCTAGTGTGTATTAATCACTGAGATGATGGATTTGAAAATTCCTCAATTTTGTTCTATCAGTGGAAGTACAAAAGTGTAACTCATGCTGTTTAGCAAAAATTTGGTTCAACAGCTGATAAAGAACTGTATGGGAACCTGTCTACAAACCAGCTGATAAAGGTTTGAGAAGATCAGATGGGAAGTTTAATGCCAAGTATGTACAATGGACTTCATCTCATTCACCTTTAGCTGTGTACACTGAAAAATATCCCTGATTTTAAAATAACTTAAATTCTTGATTTAGTCAGTGGAGAGACAGAGTACTTTTGAAACAAAATTTCTGTGTTTAGTTTCAGATTCCTCCTTTTTGGTTGAGGAGTGTTTTGCCATAGTTCTCTCTTCGATTGTGCAAACTGTAGAGATGCCCTGGCCATGTGTAGGTGTTTGCAGTAGGACAGATGAGCCCCATCCATACAAATGAATGTATTCACTCCACTCTGCATTAGACATCAAACTCAGTGATCCACCCCAGGAAGCAAATCCTTCTGCTTTCAGTCTCCATACACAAATAGAGGAAAGTCATCTATTCCCACAGGTGCAGAGCTAAAGTATAAAGCATATGTATTGACCAGCACTAAAGAGTCAGTTCATCTCCATAGAGCTATTCAGATCTGGGAGGAGACATTCTAACTTATGCATCCATGTACAGAAGCCTAGAATGAGGTGATGGGACTGCTCCCAGAGGTGAAAATGTAAAAGTAAGCATCATGTCTTATTTTTCCACCCACAGATATCACCTCATTTTTTTAACCACTAGCTGAAGTTTTGCTGGGATATTAGATCCAGATGTTTACAAAGCCTTTCAACACAGTTGATTTTTGGTATTGTGAATTAAAGTAGAACTATAATATATAGATATGTATGGGGGCTTTAGTGTTTTTAGCTCTGTGGCTGTGCCTTTTTCAACCCCCACCCCACACACACACCCCCGCTCCCCCTTTTCTAACCTGTGATCTGAAGGAATATGAAACTAACACTGGAAACAAATGAAAATTTAAGATCAGGAAAGAAATCTGCAGTACATGTACACTGCACTGATATTTTCTTGCCTGCAGCAGTAATTGTTTCCAAAGTACATTTCTTGTCTTGTAGTTTTCTTACCTGAAGTAGAAAATATATAGTTGCTTACAAAAAAAACCCCAAACCAACAACCAAACCCACGCCACTAAAAATCTCATTTGTTTTGTTCTGACAATCTCATCTGCTTAGGTCTCACACTGCCACTGGCCATCGTTGTTCATGTCCTTGTTAAATTGCTTGAACACAAGTTGTGTAGCATTGCCTCTGCTGGAAAAAAATTAATTTAAACCATTGAAGAGGTGAGTGGTTCTCTGCGGTAACGTCGTAAGCAGCAGGGACAGACGTGAGAAGGTTCAGGGAATGAATCTGTATGGCTTAGGTCCGAGTTCTCATGTAATATAAAATAACAAGTTTTAGATGAAGTAAAATAAACCTTCTCTGGAGAGATTTATTTTCTAAGGGCTCTGCCACAGGTCAGCAGTCTAGCATTCCCTTTGTCTCTCCAAAGACAAAGTTTATATCTGCAATAAGCCTCTCTCTCTATATATATATATATATTGATTCAGAATTTTTTATGGCTGTGTTTGTTGTTGCTTACATTCTTACTCTGCAAGTAGATTTTGGTAGGAAAAAGAAAAACAAAACAAAAAAAAAAAAAAGAAACAAAATAGAAAATATGTACTTTGGTTAAAGGGTTTTCAAAGAACACTACCACCTTCATGTGTTCTTCACTGGAGAAGCATAACAAAAAAGCAGTTAGGACTGTTCTATGGATTCTAGGTCTGCTGTGTACATGCATAATCACATTTCCCAAGTGTTGTATTTAATTCTCTTTTAAATGTTTGCTGCCAGGATTAAAATGGGGCTGCTTTCTCCTAGGTTGGAATTTTCATCCACCACTATTAGATTTCACAGATTTAATTACATTTTTTCATTAAAGAATATGTAATGATGAAAATGTGAAGCATTCAGCTGATCAGCTCGCTGCAGTCTCCAGAGGAACTTTGGAAATTTCACTTTGGAATGTGCATTTTGTTTCCCTGAAGAGGAAAGCTGGATGATCAGTGATGCCAGATAGATTGTCAAGAATGGGAACTATCTGGGGAATGGTCAGCACAGTCAAACTCTGGTTCAGCAAACCTCTAGTCACAAGAAGTGGTCCTCAGGGTTTGATATTGGGGCAATACTATTTTGCCTCTGCTTAAAGAAACAAGCTGGGGAGATGGAATGAATTCCCTTCAGTCTGGTGGATGGCACTAAACTGAAAGGAGCCAGATCAGGGCTCCCCCAGAAACTGACAAAAAGCAGCAAGTTGAACAGAAGGTCATCAAGATGGTCAGGAGGCTGGAGCACCTGACTTGCAGGGAGGGACAGAGAGTCCTTTCTAACCTAATTTATTCTGTTATCCTGTGATTCTAAGTAACCGGCAAATAGCATTTCTCTTTCTGTTCCTATAAATAACTGTCTGAGAATGTTTTGCTTTCATAATTTCTCTTCCTCAGCAACTGAAGAAAAGGAAGTATATGGGGAAGAATGAAGATCATATGAGAAGAAACGTAATCCTATGTAAAGAGATTGTTCTCATGAAGGAGATATATAGTTCATAACAGTAACTATACCTGCCATGCCCTGTTAATTTCTCACTCATATTGTTGGCCATGAGTACAGCAGCTGTGTTTCAGCTTTCCCTTCTTCAGGGTATTCAGGACCTTGGGCAGGAACAGGCTCCTAATGCAGACCTGAAAATTTGCATTGCACCATGGCACTGAGTGGCCAGACTTGGGACAGCCTAACTAGTAGTGTTGACATATGACACATTGCATGGTTCTGTTAGCTACTTAGGGTCTTCTTTGGCATCTTGCACATGAGATCAGGAAGTTGCCACTTATTTGTGCCTATCATCCAACCAGGATGAAGGGTCACTTTCACGGAGCTGTTGCAGTATTTATTGGCATTTTCTATAGATAATGGTGTGGTCAAATCACCTCTTAAACTTCCTGAAATTTAGCCCCACAGTGCAAAATAGCTGTGCTATTTTTACACCTTTGCATATTGAGTTGCACCTTATATACATTTTTATAGATCCATTTTTATACAGTTAGCATCCTTTCAAATGTACATACCAATGTGTATTGACAGAAACTCATGACTGTGGGACAAGTAGACATTAAAATAAGACTGGAAACCAAGCACAATGGTCTTTAGCAATTCATGCTTCTAAATTAAGAATGAAAACAGAATTCCTTATGTATCTCTGTGTAACCTTCTCCATAGCTGATGTTCATTTTGCTTGAATGTTAAAGCCTATACAAGACATGGAGCACTGGAGCACTAAGCTCTAGAAATCTATGCCCTGAACTACTTGTAGACTTTTTCTGGCAGACATACATTTTCCTTTGATGTAGCTCATACTTATCAATCCTTAAGGAAGAAGCAATTAAACTAGGATAAGTTACCCTCTTCTTTGCTGTACAAATATAACTCCGATGCAGACTGATTAATGCTTGAGAGTACAAAGTAAGGCACTCAGATATGAGGAATCATCCCAGCCAGCATGATCCTGGGAATGGAGAATTGTGTATAAGCATCACAGTACTATATATAAATAGCCACTCATGTATTATTTTCTTTCCTTGCCCTTGGATTGAATCAAACTCATAGAGGAATTTGTTTGGCTTGTTGGAAGGATTCCCTTTTCTTGTTGCAACATATAGGCAGTTTAAACAGGATGAGAGGCTGAACTGAACAACCAGATCTTCCTCTTCCCTCTGCTCTAGAGGTCACATGGTGCTCAAAAGACCACCCCAGAAGCCATTGTTCTCTGCACTCCTCTTTCACTGGGAAGGCGTCAAACAGCCGACCCTAGGGTCCAATTTACTGCAATGGTCACAGATGCTGCCAAAATCACTTTCAGCTATGCTTTTAGCAAAGAAACAAAGTAAGTAATTTAAAAATCCCAGACAAGAGAGGTATTAAATGTCTCCATTGGGCTGATGTCAGAAGGCAGATGAGTCAAGATCATGTTATTCCAGTCTCTTCTGAACTATAAATACTTGTTTGAAACACGGTAGCGAGGCATCTGGTATCTAGGGATTTGAGATGACCTGTGATCTGCAGAAGTGCTTCAACAGAGCCAGCAAGAAGTCTTGTGTGGGTCCCTCTTCTTCCCATAACATCCTTCTTTTCTGTTATAGTAATTGAGTTCTGCCCTTTGCCTCTGCTCATATGAATGGCTACTTGATACTAGACAGTACCAAGCCAAGCTTCAGATGTACTTGCTGACCCTCCTACATCAGGATTAGGACATAAATCTTTATGAGGGCTACCACATTGCTCTGAGGTCATCTGAACTCTTTGTCAGCATTGTGATGTAGGCTCCAGAAACAGTAGTTAAAGACTGCAGAGAGGTACTTGAAAACTCCAAGAGCTGTGAAGCACTCTACTGCACTGGTCCCTACTGGAGATAGATTTAAAACAGACTGTGAGCAAGAGGGTGCTCAGGGTTAGAATAAATGCCTGGAAGCAGTAAAACCTTGTCTTTTTGCTCAAAAATAATCTCTCCAGTAGGAGTCTGCTTAAAGTCCTCTTGGCATAAAAATAAAGAGTGATTTCTATATTTTATTTTATTTTCTCCACTTTCTAATTTTCCATCAGAATGATGCATATTATTTGGAATTAAACAGGCTCATCTGAGTGGTTAATTGTAAAATGACCCATTAAATACTCAGGAAGTAGAGTTATGGAATTTTGATTTTTGTCCTTATCTTTGGTGCTGATATTTGCTTCTTTGCTGGTTGTTTCACCTCTCCCTTTCAAACGTAAAAACCAAGTGGTTCTTCCCAGAAATTAGTAAGCCCATACTGCTATTGCCTCATTAATAGTGAAGTAACTTTCTTTTAGCTTTGCTATATGCATTGATCATTTATGAAACAATCCACTCTCTTGAAGTGCTCAGTCACAATGGCACAGCTTTGCTAATCCATGAACGTATAGTATAACATATGCATAAAAATGGCGCTTTACATCAGATTTTGATGATCACATTCATTTGATGAGGGGCTTGATCTCTTCTCCCAGGCAACCAGCACCAGAACAAGAGGACAGAGTCTCAAGCTGCACCAGGGGAAGTTTAGGCTGGAGGTGAGGAGAAAGTTCTTCACAGAGAGAGTTGTTAGCTGTTGGAATGGGCTGCCCAGGGAGGTGGTGGAGTCACCATCCCTAGAGGTGTTCAAGAGGGGATTGGATGTGGCATTTGGTGCCATGGTTTAGTAGCCATGAGGTCTGTGGTGACAGGTTGGACTTGATGATCCTTGAGGTCTCTTCCAACCTTATTGATGGTTCAGACTGGATGTTAGGAAGAAATTCTACACAGAGAGAGTGATTGCCTATTGGAATGTGCTGCCCAGGGAGGTGGTGGAGTCACCATCATTGGAGGTGGTGGAGACTTGGTAGAGTGCTTGGTTGCATGGTTTAGTTGATTAGGTGGTGTTGGATGATGGGTTGGATGCGATGATCTTGAAGGGCTCTTCCAACCTGGTCTGGTCTATTCTATTCTATTCTATTCTATTCTATTCTATTCTATTCTATTCTATTCTATTCTATTCTATTCTATTCTATTCTATGATCAGCACAGTGCTGTGAAAAAGCTCAAAGATTTGTCTTCTAGGTTTTAGGGAGAAGTTTAACATTAGATTTAATACGATCCATTTCTGTCAGCACACTGTGGCACTCCTTCCCCCGCTGCATTTCAAGTGTGAACCTCCATAGCCCTTGTTGATGGTGCCTTCAAAATTGATTACAAGGAAAATAGTTTTTTGTTCTAAGTTTCCTTCAGGTCAACAAAGGGATGAAGGTCTCACTAGAGATAAACATTAGGTTTGATGCAGGGGAGGAGGTGAGAGTGATGCTCTTTTGGTAACAACTTGAATTTAGATCAGGAGTAGTAAAACATGGAATGGCATTCAGTGCAATAACGCAAAGAGTGAAATACTTCACGGCCAGTGGAAGAGAGGTTTTAAAGGCTCTTCCTAAGTGAACAAATGTAGCTGTCTGTAGGTGTGGGTGGAGAAATAGTTACCAGAAGGAGAAAAACAATGTACTTAGAAGATTTTTGTATGAACATTTGCAATGGACTTACTGGTCTGTACAGTAGGACTCTTGAATTTGCAAGACCTGATGAACTCACATGACCAAAAATCTGTTGAATCTGTACAAGCACATGAGTGCATACTACAGCCAACCACAAGCAGTGGAATTCAGGCCACATTCAAGAGGGGGTGGTAGCCATATGCACATGAAGACTGCAGAAGTGTATATATACCTTGTAAAGCAAAGGATCATCTGAGGGATTTGAACACTTACTGAGAAACCAACTGTGAGTGAGCAGCTGGGATTGTTTCTCAGATACTGCTCCAATTGGGTAACTGTTTGTGTGAGCTAAGTGAATGTATAACTTAATATATTGTATGAATAGCTACTAGTATAACAGCTTAAGGAATAGCAGGTATTGTAATAAAACACTGATTGCAATCTGTGCTTTGCCCCCACACACATACAAGCATACACTTGATTTCCTAAGAGGAAAAAAAGGAATTTACAATTCCTCCATTTTGTACTTTACCTACAGTGAAAAAAACTATCCTACTTCCAAAACCCAAACCAGAAAGACAAAAATAATGAGCAGTTTGAAAAAGGCAAAATTTGTTTCTAGCATCTGTGGTAGATAAGTCAGAAATTCTAATTCAGTGCCTCTTGCTTATATCATCATAATTAAGAAACACAAAATGCAAGGAAGTGTATCGGATTTGGAAAGGGAAAAGTGTATCCTGCCAACAGCTACCCTCAAAAAAGTCTCACGGGCACGTTTTGCAGTTTTTAATGTCCCTTGCTGCCTCCCCAAATTGCTAATGCAACAGCTGTTGCTTACATGGGGCATAGGAATTACAATTCCTTTTGGTTTCTTCTCTTTCTCCCAGCAGGGTTCAAGAGTGGCACTTCTTGCAGAAAAGTTTGATAAAGGATTCGGTGACCATGGCTTCTAGAAAGAGCATTCAAATGTAGAGATGTGTATAATTAATGGGTTTATTAGGCTATGAGGTATAAATGAAGGAAACTCCTGAGTTTGTGAACAAAGACAGTTCTCCTAGGATACAACAAATTGTAGTAATTGTAAAATGCAGCTGGGACCCCAGCCACATATATTACTAAAGAGTAGAGAAGGAACCCTAACATCATTGCAGGGGGATGTATATCTATTGCCATCCACGGGATTAATGAGTGTGCCTGTGAATCCATATGTGCAGGCTTCTTCTGTCTTATGGCCAGAACAGACCCTCTTTTGTACATGGTCCCATTGACCATAAATTCCCAGCCTCTCCATCAAGATGTAAGAGGAGTAGCTGGTATCTCCCTTGCACTTATCTATGACAATTTATGAAGCTCCAACATGAATAACCTGTCTTCCTTACAGCTGAGGATGATTTTGCCACCCCCCACACCTCTTTTCATGTTTACTTTCCCAGGACCTTAAACGCAACAGCATTTCCATCAATTACTCACAGCTGCTTAATCAATCTTGATATTAAAAGTTCTACTTCCCTTTTCTACCAAAGGAAAATGAACAACCATCCTCTCTCTACATCATAAGTCAAATCTCTGAGACTACAGCTTTATCTGATTTTCAGATAATACTTCTCTATTTACCTGGTTCCTCACATCTTCAGGCAGCAACAGAGCTCTGTAGACTTGAAGAAAAAAAGTATTTACAGTAACACCAGTCATAATACCTGCCTCTGACTAGTTCCTAATTAGTTTCAAAGTCAGGTCAGGGAAAAGCCCAGCCAAAGTGCAGAAGCACAATGGTTCACCCATCTTGGTCCTCAGCTGGTTTTTTATCAATTTACTGAACTGATTTCAGCTGCACTCAACTGCTTTCTGCCTGCTGGGAGCACGACATGGTGTTCATCTGCTCTGTCTAATTCATAAATAAGTGAGTAAGTGCACAAATGAAACTCATGCTTCTGAGGAAGCTCACCCAGGATCAGTAACTGGATGCTAGGAAGATACCCCTTCAGATTTTAAAAATTAATTAGTTTTTAGTTTATGGGTGAATTTCATAAAACCACAGCCAGATAAATTTACACATGAACAAAAGTCTACCTTCAGGTCCTGCTTTCCTACAGTGACAGACTGCTGGCACAAACAGAAGCTGTGAACTCAGTGGTGGCACACAGAGAAGACAGACTGAAGGGAATGGATCAAATACAAGTGATTTAAACTGAGGAGAAACAAGGACAAAGAAATGTATTGTTATCAAGAGGAGCACAGGTAGTGTCACCAAGCACCTATATATTACATTTTAAAAGAACTGTAGATATCAAAGTGCAACCCTGAGGGTCGGTAGACCTTGCTAATCCTCTCCTATCCTTTAGCTCAGTACTAGGTTAAAGGTGTGATGGAGCTGGAAGAGAAACAGCTGGAGTATGTGGCCAAAATTAGAGAATATCTGCAAGATGCCAAGGGTGAGATAGCAGCACACACAGCCACGTGCCTTCAGCCAGTGAAGCTGTCAGTGCAGGTAGAGGACAAGGTCTTCTCAGTGCTTTCCCTGTGCTGTGCTGAGGTATAGGCAGCAGCATGGTGGTTTCCTCATGGAGGAGAAATCTGGAAGCAAGAACCTATGAGAAAGTACAGGCGTCTGTGGGCAAAGGAAGACATGCAGGTTTCAACTTCTCTGCCACAAAAGACTTGGAACAATCTTGTCTAGATGAAGAGGTCATTCTCCCCACACCAGAGAACCAGCAACAGAGACCAAGCCAAAACTTGTCACTACTGGGATATGTGTCATCCTCCTGTACTTCCCATGGTAGTTGTAGTCTGTATGTGCTCATCCTGGAGGCGATCACATCTTTCCTTGCAGTCCTGCTCCAAACCTTTGCTTCTGTCTCTACAAAATGTACTGCTGCTTAGCTTAGTGGGTTGTCTGGAAGCTATATACATTAAAGCTTACCAAAACACCTTCTGATTCCGAGTATGCAGGTGTTCAAATTATTCCCACAATAACAGAAGGCATGGGAAGGCCTAAAGAACCCATGGTATGTTTGCAGGAGCTGAGTGCTCTCTGAACCAGGAGCTTTCACTTAAACCATGCCAGCTGAGAGCTCCTAGCTCAGGAGTCCCACTCTTTGCACAGCACAGGCTTTACCTTTAGTGAGCAGGTTTCAGGAGAGTGAAGGATGCCTCAACATCTGTTGTCTGTAGCCATGAATTAACTTCTTGATGGTGCTGTTGATAGTCTTGGCATGTTCACATAGGAGGAACGAAGCAACGGCTATTGGCAACAGCAGTTATGCTCGTTTATCCTGGATTTTCTCAGCAGTAAACGGGCATCTGCTCATACAGCCTGGGAGACCAACATGTTTATTACTCTCCTCCATGCCACTGGATGCAGGAAATGGACACACTTTGGACTGCCTGGCCATCAAGGCACAGGCTGCCATTTTCTACGGAGACATCAACTTTCAGGAACAGTTTCTGTGTTAAACCAGTACAAGGACAAGGCAAATGGCAATTTTCCATTGAAATTCAAATGGATGAGACAAAAAGCAATTCAGAGAAGGCTGAAGAAATGAAGATGTACTCTATTTTTAGCTGCTCATGAAGCATTACTGCACCTAAATTCCTGAATGGCTGTAAGCCTATCAAACAAGATTTACAGGGGTATCTGGAACTCAAAAGATAAAGAGGTGTCAAGGGAGAGCTATTGTAGCATTCCAATGAATTTCCCCTTTACTCTCTGTAAGATTTAACATCTCATCTGAATGTATGTTTTTTGCAAATCATCCATACATTTTTAAGGCACTTAGAGACTCCAGAGTCCTGCAGAAAGGTCCCATTTGAAAACCACATGCAGTGTCCAGGCCCTCTGCATAACAATGAGTCACTTGTCTTTCAGGAGTCCTGAAGGGTCATGAGGTCCATGAGGGACATGGACCTGATGGAGAGGGTCCAGAGGAGGACCACAAAAATAATCAGAGAGCTGGAGCACCTCTCCTACAAAGACAAGACGAGAGACTTGAGGTAGATCAGCCTGAAGAAGAGAAGGCTCTGGAGAGCCCTTATAGCAGCCTTCCAGTACCTGATGGGGTCCTACAAGAAAGCTGGGGAGGCACTGTTTCTATGGTCTTGTACTAATAGGACAAGGGGCAATGGTTTTAAACAAGAGAAGGGTAGATTCAGATTGGACATTAGAAAGCAGTTCTTTATTATGAGAGTGGTGGAACGCAGGGACAGGTTTGGAGGGGGTGGAGGCCCTATCCCTGGAGAAATTAAAGGTCAAGCTTGATGGGGCTCTGAGCAACCTGATCTAGTTGGGGATGTCTCTGCTTACATAGGGAGGGTGGACTAGATGACCTTTAGAAGTCCCTTCTAACCCAAGGCATTCTGTGATGTGATGATTCTATACCCACAGGGTGAATTTCCTGTATGAATCTCTGGCAGCTAACTTAGGGCTTTAGAAGTGTTCTTTGTAGGCATTTGCATATTGGCTATATGTAACACCTCCTACTAGTCCCCTGCATTGTATCTAAAATAGCCAGATGGTGTGAAAACCGCACTCTGTCCCAGCCCAAATGTCTACCTTGTTATCCTTATTGATTATGGCAGGACCTAAGGGTAGGGTACATCACAGCTGTCTTAAGACAAACAAAAGCTACATTTCCTTTTTAACTTTGTCTCACTTTCCTCTGGAGTGATAGGGAAAACAATTTCAAAAAAGCAATTCATCCCTACTAAAATACCTCAGTCTTAAGGTGGTCTGGGTCATCTACCAGAGATAGTTGTCTCCAGCAAGCAAGGAGGAGGCAAGATGTTGATCTTAGACAATGAGTCAGGCAGTTTAGAAGATCTTGATTTTCTTTCTGTTAGAAAGAGAGAACAAGCTTATAGACATACAAGCTTTTGACCTGAAGAAACATTGGCATAACCACAAACCTGTTTGGATTCTTTTGTTTGTTTGTTTTTTCTAGCTTTACTAGTTAATCTAATAAAAGATAAAATAAAAGTAGTTTTCTTCCCATGCTCATGTCTATAAACCATAATGGCTACACTCTGAATTTTGAATAGATAGCTGCTTAAGAGCTGAGGTAGACCCTGTACATAACAAGTGTCTCGAGTGAAATCATGGTTAGCTTCATGTTACAAGACAGGGGCCGCAACTGTGGTGGGTTGACCTCAGCCTCAGAAAGACAGCAGAGAAGATAAGATAGAAAAGCTCACTGATCAAGATAAAGACAGGGAGATCTTTTGCCAAGACAAACATTAAAAAGGCACCTTCCTACCCCTTTCCTTTTCTCGATGTCCTGCTTCAACTCTTCACTCCTTATTCCCCTCACCTTGAGAGGGAATAGTGGGTGAGGATGGAGGTTGTGGTTCCTCCTTCTTTACCTGTGCTGCCTTTGGCCCTTTCTGAAACCTGTTTTCCCCTTGGTGCCCCAGCTTGGTTGAGGGGCTCATCTGTGTCCTGCATTGGTGCCACTGGAGCTCACTGAGACTGACTGGAACTGGCTGGGTCTGGCATGGGGCAGCCCCAACCCTCCTCACAGAGGCTATCCTGCAGCCTCAGTTGCTGTCACTGGGGAATAGACAGTGACAAAGACTGCTTGAGGCATTGCTCACAGCTGTGTGGAGGCAAGACCAGACTTGTGCTCCTTGAGACAACTGCCTGCTCAGCCTTGAAGATGCAGTAGGAAAGGTGAGCAGCTCACCAAGACCGAGGTCTCTGCAAGTATTGGCACCTGCTCTATCCACACAGTCTTTCACTTCAGCCTGGAGCAACTCTGCAGAGGACAAGCAGCTCAAGCTGTCTCAGTCACTGAAACAGCATCTCTTTCTGTAGTGGTGTCACCACCAGTTTTCTTCCCTTCTTGGTAAGTGAACACAGAAATCCCCAAACTCCATGGTGGAGAGGGGTTATTCATTTTTGTACCTTGAACAAGGGCCACAAGCAAACATAGTCAGTGATACAGGCAGTTTTAAAACAAAAGTTTAAAAGAGCTGTTGAAGGCAGTTGTCCACACAGATAGGATGTTGCTGAAGGGTCTGTACTACTCCTGGAGCTGTTAACTGCTCATGCAGTTGCTTGATTCATGGAAGATCCTTTGCTCTACCACACCTTCCTCCAGGCTAGCCCAAACCTAACTTCTGTTAATTGAGAGATTTATATGAATGCCTAACATTACTCAGGCTTTCCAGTCTACATCCCACCTGAAGTCATTATCCTCTGTCTGGCCCTTCCTAATCACTATTCCATAGCAATCAATTAGGAGGTTACTAACAAGTAATGAGGACTTCAGGAGAGAGGATAAACACTCCAGACACTAAGCTCTGTCTTCATGCAAGTATGCTTTGCAATTAAGAATGAAATTAAAAAGCAAGAAAATGTTCCAAATAAGAAATAATTCCTCAGATAGAGCAGAGCAAGATAGATGAATGTGGCCTTTTGCTGGCACATAGGAAGGGATCATCTCTGCCCAGAGGCTCCTTCCAGGGATGTCAGTAATGTACTGAAAGAGAAAAGTTGTTCATGGAGTAACCAAGGTGTTTTTAAAACCAGGAGATATTTGCTCTGTAGCAACAGCTAATGGGAAGCCAGCTTAACCTGAGTCCAGCACGGTTTAGGAACTGAGTTAAAACCATAGGGGTTGGCTAGCCTCCACTGCTATTTTAAAGATGATCCAGGTGCACCTATCTAAACAGGCTTTTATTTTTGATACATCCTTGAGCCCATGGGATATGACTTTTCAGTTTTCCTGGATTATGGTAGGTCAGCCCATCCATCAGCCCCATGGCTCTATGATGGTGGAGCTCATGTTCCTCCTGCTCCGAGACAGGCAAGACGTCATAACTGGATGCATTATTTGGGAACAAAATCACCACCAGGATTGAGTTGAAGGAAATTCTTTATACATTTAACCTAAATCCTGCCAAGTAGCCTTAAGTGGGGGAGCCAATGAAGGCAAACAAAAATTAACTCTTGATGCTTCTGGGCCTGCTGAATTTTCACAGACAACCTTTGACAATTTGCATTTAGCAGTGGCATTTCAAGACACATTGGATCTAAATGGACCTACTTTTATCTGGGATTTAAAAAGAAAGGGAAAAAAAAAACAACACAGCCCCTCCCCTTCCCCCCACACCCCCCAAGCAAGCAAAACCAAACCAAGTAAGAAAGAGAAAAAAAAGGTGAGAAGGAGTAGCAATCATTTTAATGATTATGTTGGCCTGATGAGAGAATCAGACAAAACTTCTTGCATGCTGTTATGGTTTTCCTTCTTTTCCTCTCACTTGCTGTTGTTGTTTTAAGGTAGTGTACACATTTTTGACTCCAGAAAAGGGAACACTTAGGCAAAGTTCCCAGCTGCCTCGGTTCTTTTTGTGGGATACGTTTTGCTTGGCCTCTGTGGGCATCTGGGTAAATACGAGACAATTTGACCCCTGTTTCACTGCAATCCATAGCAAAGCCTCAGACCCAGCAGAAGTGAGGACCCTAGGAATGAGAAGTTTCATCAGCTCATTGCAAGAAACTGCTAATTAAAGATCTTTTGGGGACATTTCCTGTAGCGACATCCTGAGATTGCCAGGGCTGTGGAAGAAGCTGGCCCTGCAGAGACAATTTTTTCTCTCACAGAGCTCTCCTCTTAAATTAACAGATGGGGACACAGAATGAAAGGGAATAAAAGTTCAGCTATTTGCAAATTGTGAGCCTGTTTTTGTTTTGTTGTCTTTTGTTCCAGTTTGCTTTTTGTTTTAGAGGATGTCCCAGAACCCTGGTCCTTCTGGCAACAAATCATTTACCAAAAGCAAACAGCATGGGAAGGCTAAACGCAAAACAAGTGTCAGCAAGGTTTAAGGCAATGTGTCAGTCAGAGGAATGGAGAATTTGCTTCAAGCATGAGAAAAGTTCTGGCACAGAGAAGGTCCCAGGTGGAAGAGAAAGAAAGAAAGGCTGTGAGGAGAAGAAATTATTTTTTCCAAACTCTCTTAAGAGATAAAACAGGGACAATACTGGATTTGATATTGAAATTAAACGGAAATGATCTCTACATGCAATGTGTTTGGAAAGTACAGATAGTTCCCTCTAACAGCAATTTCTCTTTCAGCCAGTGGTAACAGTAATAGACTAAAATCTTGTGTTTGTACCAATAATTTCACAATAACCGGGCTTGCTGCTTGGAGTTTTCGTCTTGGCTTATTATTAGAGGAAAAGGTTTGCAAAAACCCCCACAGAAAATTGCAGAAGTATACTGTAACTGGAGAATCTCATTTTGGAAGGTTCAGAAGACCCAGAGCAGGGCTTTGTGGAGGGATATTCTGTTTGATTACTCACTAAAGAAAATCAAGGTCTGAAATCCAAGAAGACTTTAAATTCAATAGGAGGATTAATGTGTATCGCAGACTTCATCCCTAGATCTCACTGGGGAAGGTAAAAAAAAAGGGTCCTATGCTCCACAAATCAGAAAGAGGTACAAGTTCAGGGGCTTTGCATCTGGCTTTAGTGGATGTGGCTGAAATGCAGCTGCTTTAGGGAATCCAGCTGAACTGTAGGGGGTTTTCTTCATACAGGACAGGTAACAAACTTCCAGTGTGGCCATAGGGTTAACAACTGTAATGATTATCTTAGAGTTTCAAAATAGTTTAGGTTTTTCTGAAGCCCTAATTCCTAGAATTTTTAATTTTTTTTAAATAAATAGGATCTTCTGAATATAGAAGGGTACTGTATGTTTCTAAGTTCAGATGATTATTTAAAATCTCAATATTATTATTTGCACTTCAGCTTCAAAACATTTTGCTGCTTAAAGCAGTTTTCCCCACTGCCTGTCTCCTGACTATTGTATGGCAGCAGGGGGACAAGAAAGGGATGGGCAGACTGTTTACAGAGCACTAAAATAGGAGTGGGCTACTTCAGTGCTTGCCCCGCTCCTCCCCACTTCACTCCTCCAAGGCAAAGTATCAGGCATCATTTAATTCTGCTCCTTCCTATCCTCTTCTTTGAAATAACATCTCTTTTGGAGCAGAGAACTGAAGAGATTAAATCTTCTTTCCTCTCTGTAGCTAAGAGGGAGCTCTGACATTCCAAACTCCTTTCACATTGGAAAAGGCACTTAACCTTGCCCTGTGTCTCTTCACCCACCTAGATGAAAGCAGTAGACTCAAGCATGAGCAGTGATTCTATTGGTATTGTTATTGTCAGTCTTTTCCTGTCAGACTGTTAGAGAGAGAGCTCTTCACTCCATCACTTTTTGGTTCTAAAACACAAGGACTACATGAACTAGAAGAAACAAAATGATTGCTAAAACAAGGAAAAGTAAACCAAAAGTCAAGCGGTTATTGTTAGCCTCAGTTCAGGTTTGTGTTATTACAGCCATGATCCTTTTTTTTTTCGTTCAAAGCACAGGATAAAATTTATTTGCCCAAGCATGAACTGTGGCATTAAGATATTTCTAAGCTTTAATGGGACAGTGAAATGAAGGTATGTCATTTTGTGTTGCTGTTGACCTGCAAGGAATAGCTAGGCACTTCTAATTGCACTAAACCATTGAATTATCCACCTTCAAGTGGGTCAGGTGGAAGTAGCCTTTAATACAAATTTGGAGACTTACTAGAAATTGTGCATCTATGGGAAGAGCCATGCAAATGTAAATCTTACTTGGCTTTCAAGTTTTTCTATGTATTTCATGCAATGCTGATAGCAAACTCTCCAGTCAGCAGTTTGTATAAACACTTAATGTTCTTTGTCAGTCTGAGGCTAGATGCTAACCAGACTAGATGGTCTCTGGGTTGCTGCCTTGTTTTTAGACTAAAAATGTATTCTTTAAGATTGAATCTGATAGTAGAAATGTGGAGTGTTCAATACTTCCACTGAGCATACATGTTTGAATTACTTTTGAGCATTTACCATACATGGGACCATGACTTTACTGAGTCTGTGCAGCTCTCAACTCACAGGGGGAAAAAAGGAAGCACAAAACCCCTCCTGGGTAATTGCTGGCTTGATTCAGAGGTGCCCACCTCAGGGAGCTGTGAATCTAAATCTCCCACGTATTCTCAAAGAGAGACATACCTCTCCAAGGCAGCAGTGTTATCTATCTTGGCTATGATGGAGTCCATCTCTTTCCCTGAGAGAAAATGGGACCATCTCAACTCCTGCCTTACATTAAATGGCTCTGTTAAGTGCCTACCAGCTGTAATGAATCTGCATCAAAGAAAGTGGAGTTTGTGCAACACAACAAGAAACACTCAAAGGCTATATCTGCTTTCCTAATAAACTAAACAGAATGAGGAAACATCAATGGGTACCAGACCCAGACTATATGTATTGCTGTATTCCTCAGACCAGCACAGTTTATGTCTAGGACATCTAGCACTTCTCCTAGGACCTAGCAGAGGGCAGAAACTACTCTCAGTAACTAGTCTGCATGTAGTCACCATTTAGAGAGCAAGAAGAGTTAACAGTACGGAGATGGGCTGTTCTGTGCCAGTCAGCCCAAGTACCAAAGGATTATTTTGGACACAAGTAGTTTACAAGAGTAGTTGTATCTGAGGCTTGGATTAGCCCAAATTGCCTCCAGACACCCCCTAACCAATACCAGATGCAGATATTTTCAACCTTCTCTTTTGTTAAAACATCACTGCTCATAAATCAATGCTATAACAGCATCTCAGCTGAAAAACGTAGGCAGGACTTCGAGCTATTTCCGTTGCCATGTCACTGGGTTATGATCTGCTGTGATTTAAATGCTCTGATTGTTTTTATTTATTCAAACCAAACAATTTACATCTCTCTTTGTGACCTTGCCAATGTAAACATATCAGGGATAAAGGAGGGTCACAGTTTGACTGACCTACTTGCTTGGCCATAGGAAGCAGCTCTCAGCTACATGAACCTGATGTAGAAAATCATCCTCTTTTAATCAAATGGAAGCCTGCACTGAAACACAGAGATGCTTTGAAAACCATCTGAAATAGCGGGGAAAATAATAATGAATTCTCTGGGATAGTCTTCAGGGAGCAGTATTATAAACCCATCATCATCAAAGGAACACCAGGTGTCCCAAGGACCTCTGAAACTATCACAGAATGGAAATTATAAACCAATCAAGTGTATCTTTCTTTTTTTTTATTTCTGTAATTTTTCATCTCTTTGTGTGTGTGTGTGTACTCACTTTGTACAAAATGAACACATTTAGAGAAAGCAATTTCATTTTCCTAAATACTATAAGACTGTACATTCAATTCTACCTTGTCTCTGTGCCATACAGAAGATTGTGTACGAATGTAAAGCCTAATGATTACTGCCAATACGCTCATCGGGCGAATGGCCATGAGCGTTCTGGACTTCTTTAAAGAACACTAAGAAAGGTCATGGGTCAAACACAAAACCTCTTTATTTCTCTTAATTATTTCTGATGCCACAGTGCCTGTGATCTACAGTTTAGACATGTAAGATCAAATTACAAGACTCCTATCAGGTAGATCTTTAACACTGAAAACTGCATCTTAATTATGCATCACTGGAAACATTTACACCTGAGATCCTGAAATACAATACAATACAATACAATACAATACAATAAACCAGGTTGGAAGAGACCTTCAAGATCATCGCGTCCAACCTATCAACCAATCCAACCCACCTAAACAACTAGACCATGGCACCAAGCACCCCATCAAGTCTCCTCCTGAACACCTCCAATGATGGTGACTCCACCACCTCCCCAGGCAGTCAATTCCAATGGGCAATCACTCTCTCTGTATAGAACTTCTTCCTAACAGCCAGTCTAAACCTCCCCTGGTGCAGCTTGAGACTGTGTCCTCTTGTTCTGGTTGCCTGGGAGAAGAGAGCAGCCCCCACCTGGCTACAACCTCCCTTCAGGTAGTTGTAGAGAGCAAGAAGGTCTCCCCTGAGCCTCCTCTTCTCCAGGCTAAGCAACCCCAGCTCCCTCAGCCTCTCCTCATAGGGCTTGTGTTCTAAATCCCTCACCAACTTCGTCGCCCTTCTCTGGACACGTTCCAGCAAGCCAACATCCTTGCTAAACTGAGGGGCCCAGAACTGGACACAGGACTCAAGGTGTGGCCTAACTAGTGCAGTGTACAGGGCAGAATGACCTCCCTGCTGGCCACGCTGTTCCTGATGCAGGCCAGGATGCCATTGGCCCTCTTGGCTGCCTGGGCACACTGCAGGCTCATGTTCAGCCTACCAAAGAGCAGTGGAAGACTCAGGAAATAATTCTACCCAACAGTAGGCCCCAAGCCAAGTTTTTCATATGAAAAAGGTGGTCATCAGGTGAGCTTTGCAAAACTTCCATGCTTCTCACTCTCACAATAATGATCCAATTATTAGAGTCTTAATTACTGAAATAAACTACAGAGAAAAAAAAATACTCAGCATTCCATTTTTAGCTGCAGCCAGCTGCAGCTGGGTATGAGAATAATAGCAATGGTTAGCTGCCCATGGAAATTACAATGATGTTTGTGAATAAACTTCCCCAAGTTTACATTGGAAGATTACTAAAAACAACATGGCTAGTTGCTTAGTGGGGCCAAACATTTAGAGGTTCCCCACAGGTGGCTCTCAGACTCTCAGCCATGTTTTTAAACTAGCATCAGAACAAGAGGACACAGTCTCAAACTGTGCCAGGGGAAGTTTAGGCTTGAGGTGAGGAGAAAGTTCTTCACAGAGAGAGTTAGCCATTGGAATGGGCTGCCCAGGGAGGTGGTGGAGTCAGTGTTCCTGAAGGTGTTCAAGAGGGGATTGGATGTGGCACTTGGTGCCATGGTTTAGTAGTCACAAGATCTTGGGTGACAGGTTGGACTTGATGATCTCTGAGGTCTTTTCCAACCTTATTGATTCTATGATTCTATTGCTTCTCCTCATCTGTCTGCTAAAACTGTGGGATCATAACTGCTATTCAGAAAGAGCCAGATAACCTTCACTTTTCTGCATATTCTCTTTCTTTTGGTAGTTCAGAGTATCTCCATAGTATCAAAACACAGCTGAAATGTTACTGAACCTCCTGCAATACAGAGAACAACTGCCAACCCAGTACGTCAGTGTCGTTCAGCTTGCCAGTGAGACGCTTCAAACTGCTAGGTCTATGGAGTTTACATTAATCTTTAATGCAGAGGACTTCAGGGAGACTATTTTAATGCAGCACAATAAATTAATTAACAACAGAATGACCTTAACAATTCACATTACACTGGGATAATTGACTGGATGAGATCATGCCTCTGAACTGATACAAAAGAGTAGCTTGGATGTACTGAGCGACAGCAGACACGCAAAGACATCGCCACAAACTGATGTACAGGTGAAAGTTGTATCAGTAGAGCTGATGAAGTGGAGTCACACCTGGATCACTGAAGTAACCCCCAAAGGCTGTGTGAGTGCATATTTCACCACCAGAAGTGCTTACTTTAGACTATCTCATGATTCTGTCTAAAAAGCATAAGCATTTTGTCAGAGCTATTTTTTTTTAATAAATCTTGCACTAAAGCTATCTCCAAATAAAAATCTCTGTCATGATACAAACCAAACTCTGCATCACAACCTTTTTGTCCCTTTTAAACATTATCTCCTCACAAATTCAGGATGCCTCTGTATAACTCAGTCAGGTTCATTGCCTGGAACTTCCTGGTCCTCTGCCTCTTTTGCTTTCACTCCTGTAACATTTTCTTCAAATAGGCTTTTTGCTGCCTCACTTACTCTCCTATGCCAGCTTCTGCTTCCCCCCAGACTATCTGTAGAAATGGTTTGTAAATGTTCACTCATCTTTTGATCTTAGACACCAACATTAGGAAAAAAGCCAACCATGTCTACATACTTGGCTGCAGCCAGATAAATAGGCACTTCCCCTAAGCCTCCTCTGTTCTTTTAAGACCTTCTGATACCTTCTTTGAAGATATTTTATCTGTGCTCATGTTTCATTTCTGACTGCTCTTACCAACAGCCCTTTGTCTTTAGTTCCTTGTAGCAATATAAACAATACCAAGTATGCAAATTTGAAAGATGTAGACAACAGCTAAGATTGAAACAGATACCTCCATCATCTATGAACTTTTATAAGATACTATTCCAAAAGCTGGCTCTCAGCTGAAATAATTGTGGTACTTTAAAAACAAAGTAATTATTTCCAATTAAGTCACTTTTATTACACAACTAAAGTGCCATATGGAAGAAGGTTTGCCTTCAAAACAGCTAGGAGTCATCTGAAGGATTTTAAAAAGGCTAGTCTATTCCCCTTATAAAGCCAGCAGGAAAATTCTTCAGGAACAAGCCTAACTCATCTGCTCACTGACTCTTGTGGACTCAGGTAGCAGTTCAACTGCGATGAATTAAAATCTAGTTCATATATAGCACCACTCCCTTTAGGCTCCTCTGAGAGAAAAGTCACTACTCCTTATTGCAATGTTTCCAACTTGCAGACAGGCACTAATGACAGAAAACAACCTGACATACACTTCTGAATGGTAAAAGGGGAGTAGGAGTCTGAGAGATCTTTTCATTCTACAGCTGGAGAGGTTAAGAATAGAAATCCTGAAAAGAATGGAGCTGGCATGTACAAAGCTAATAAGCTCTACTGTCCATTTGTAAGAAGAATGAGGAAAAATAGAACACAAATGTTTCCACTAATAGGTAAGAGTGAAGGCAGAAGAAATAATGAAACAAACCCCACACTTATCCACTTCCAGATTAGCTAATTTCAATGCTAACTGTTTCCAGGCTTTGTGCTTTGCTACAGATACTGACTGCAGGAGGATGAGAGTGGCAAGCTCTGGTGTGGCAGTTCTGAGGCATGGCTGTTAATGTTAGGGGCTGGTCCATGATGGGAAGGAGCTATGTCACATTAAAGCAGCTGTGTCTTGCCATAGAGCTGTTTCAGTCCAATTACTTTACTATTCCTTGCATTCCCAAAGCAAATATCTGAGGTTCCTCTAGACCTCACTTTTATTCAGAAGCTATGAATTATTCAGTGCTATGAACTCTTCAGCTCAGTGTCTGCAACAGCCATTGCCAACTTGACTGACTGACAGGGATGCCTGGGGTCACCTGGGTTGCCCTAGAGATTCCCACTTAGCCTCCACCACTTCAGAGATGTGCACATGGTTTCCAGACAGCTTGGAGGCTTTGCTGAGAGAGGTCCTGACAAGTTTCCACCATGGTGGGTGGCATGCCATCAGCTAAACAGAGGCAAAGTCAAGTAGAGGTTGTTCAGGACCAAACAACCCATTCATAACACAGATCCAAACAGCTCTGACAGGACCCAGGAGAGAGAGAGAAGCAAGAAAGCATGACTTACAACATATTTCTCCTACCTATGTGTCACAGAGCATTCAGCCAAGCTATCCCTGCCTTCTTCATGAGGCTCTTCTTCACTCAGACACTTCCCACTGCTTCTGTGTTTCCAGCTTTTCATAATAGGGGCAGGCAACTTTCCACCTGTAATTGCTCCTCTTAATACAGAGGGGCCTCTTACCCTATTGGCAGTCTCATTTATCTGAATACAGAAATTTCATCCTATTTTTCTTTAAAAGCATGAGGCACAAATCACAGAATCACAGAATGGGGGTATCTCTAAAGATCATCTAGTCCAACCCCCCTGCCAAAGCAGGCTCACCTAAAGCAGGCCCTACAAGAATGCATCCAAGCAGGTTTTGAAAGCCTCCAGAGAAGGAGACTCCACAACCATGTTGGGCAGCTTGTTCCAGTGCTCCATCACACTCACCATAAAGAAGCTGAGGTGGAACCTCCTCTGTTCCAGCTTGTACCCATTACTCCTTGTCCTGTCACCAAAAAGAGATTATCACTTTCATCTTAACAACTACCTCTCATATATTTATAGCTGTTAGCAAGATCCCCTCTCATCCTTCTCTTCTCAAATCTGAATGGCCCCTGTTCTCTCAGTCTTTCTTCATAGGAGAGATGTTCAAGTCTCCCAATCATACTCGTAGCTCACTCCATTCTCCCTGGACACTCAATTAATCCTGAGAAGTGTAGCTTTCACTTCCAACTCATCAAGCTATAGAGGAGCTGTCCAAGTTCAGATTTCATGTAGAGAAAAGGTCTCTTGAGTGTGTCCTCTGCCGTGAGAGATGGGAACCTGGTCACTAGCCCTTCTCAGATAAATCAGAAATTTAACCATAAAATAGATAATGATCTTTTCATTCTCTGATCTACTGACTCGAAACTCTGCCTGGTGTTTATAGGATCCCACAGCTCTGCTAGCTGTTTCCAGCCTAGATCATTCTGCACTTTCATAGCTCATCCAACTAAAGTGATTATTATTCTGCATCAGAAATATTCATCTGCATTTCATCACCTTTATCATAGTGAAATCAAAGGCCTAGGACAATACAGCTCCACCCTTCCAAATTATTGTAGGGTTAGCAAACAACTCTGATGTTAAAGAGTGTATTTTAGGGAACACTTTGCAGGCATGTATCATGCCTGCTGTTTTCATCAAGTTTAATGGCACGAACCATACAAATTGTGCTATCTTCACCCATCCAGCATTCCTCTGGCTTTCTACTTTTAGGGGGGAGAAAAATAAAAAGGTCATCCTGTTTCTCTTAGGCAGCTGCTATAATATAAATGGAAATTTTTTGAGGTAGCCCATAAGATTTTCCTATATTCAAAGGACTCAGAGAGTGAAGCAGTTTCAAATAAGATGTTATTGCAGTAATCTTGATAACCCTGACTAAAAGCGTGACATGAATCAAGTGCTTAGGTGAATGAAGTCTGCCTGTCAAAGGACAAAGGGAATGACATTGAGGTATCCCCCTTCACTTCCTGGTACTAACTATTTCAATTTGAGGAATGTTCACAGGTAGTTAGGAAAGAGTTGAGTCTTTAGGGATCAGTCTTATGCTCCTGTTTAAGCAGTTCTATTTTGTATGAAAGGTTCCACACTCAGTAGGTCAAACAAAAATCATCCTAGCACCTCTGTGTTGAGGGATTCACAGGATACATGAAGATGTAGCTTCAATTCTGTTCTGCATCAAACAGAACAGGAGTTGGAAGATTAATTTCCCTTATTTCAGATGAGTATCTGAGCTACTCAGTCTCTGCTAATAATGTCTTTGACAGCCTTTCCCATTTTGACAAGGAATACCAATAAAACCTTTTCTCTGTAGGGTTTTGTGGAACAAAAATCTTTGGCCAAGCATGCCTGACTATGCTACGACTAACAATGAGCAAAATACTGTTGGTGCTATGTCAAGCTCCTGCCTTGGGCCAGACTTGTCATATAAGTCTCTATTGTCTCACAGTTTACTTCTTTCAGTGGTTTGAACTACACCTTCTTCAAATTCTCATAGAAAAAGGATAGTAGACTCTGGAGGGGCTTTTTGGAACTCTTCACTTCATGTAACATGGCACAAATGTATGCTGCTGAGCTGCTTCTCTCATGAATCTCTTAACACTGGCCTCTCCCCAAGCTGGTAGAGCCTCCATCTTCCTAGGTCCTATCACTGCTATTCTCTTTCTCTTCTTTTCTGGACTCGCATTGTCATCAGTGTATGATTCAGGAGACCATCGAAGTGAGAATTTCCCTGTGTGCTTTGGTCTTACCATGTCATCAGCTTCAGAAAACTATGACAAAGGACAGTAACATCTACCACATCATCCAGGAGTGAGATAGGAGTGTTTTTGGGATGCACCTCCTCAATCGGTCTCCTCTGTTGGAAATGTCATTTTGCATCAAAAGGAGGAGGCAAATCTAGGTGTAGATTTGTGTCTGTAGGTCATTCTCTGAGTGTCCTCAGCAGGTGTATAGCAAGAAGCCAGGCTGAAACACAGGTGCACATAGGTATGTGAGCAGAAGTCATAAGCATTCCCTGATGGCACATCTCTTAATGGTTTCCACATACACATTAGTGTATGTGGAAAACCTGATTTTGCTTCCCGTTTTGTAAAGAGGAAGAAAAAGTTCTGCTATGATCTATCTTTTTTGTTTGGTTACAGGCACTGCTGCATGGAAGTCTCCATTCCTTAATATTTAAGTTAATGAGTTTCAGATCAGTGTCAGTAATGGCATCAATCATTCAATGATATCAATGTCAGAATTTCCCGGCTTCAGGCACCTGGAGTTCATCATGGTGCTAATATCCTATGTTTATGTAAAAATAAATTGGGAGACAAGCTGGCAAGGTGGAATAGATTGATTCTTTGAGTGAAAATAGTGCTTCCCAGGAGAGGGTAGCAAAGGACGATGCTTGCAAGCCTTTCTGTCCTGGGAAGACCAGAACAGGTGACAGTGGAGTTAGCTTGGGAAAAAATGAGTTCAAAACATCGACAGGCTTAAGGGCTGCCATTTAGTAGCCTTTGCTCTGCCCATTCCTGAAGAACCATCACAGCAAAGAAGGGATAGTAAAAAGAAGTCCAGCTGAATGGTCATTCATACTGCTACACTGCTGCTCTAAGATACAGTAAAAAGTGAGAAATTAAATACATAAAGACACATACTGCACCCCAAAGGGTGAATCTTGCTCTCCGGGGATTAGTCACCTTCCAGGGATGGACAACTATATTGGGTCTGGCTGCATGCCAAACACAGAACTAGAAGGAAGTAGCTGGACTTCTGCCAGACTCTCTCTTCGCTGAGTCAAGAGAGTCTCAGTGGAATGAGAACATGGCCTTCTATGTTCAGCTCATACAAAACACTGTGCTCTGCAAAAATACAAGGCATTAAGAGAGTAAATGTACAACCATCTATGACTCTGAGATACTGAAATAATGAAAGATGACTAGCTATGTTTCAACTGTCAATAGCCCACCAAGGATTCAAGAGAGAATTCCTTCCTGTGTGGCTGAAATTGTTAAAATTGAGCTGATGGAAGCTGATATGTCTTTAAAAGAAAAATCTTATTTTTTTCCACTTCCTATATTGTTGTATGCACTATTTAAATTAACACAGAGTACATGAAGTTTTGAAATGCAAAGGTCAATAGGACTGAAGAATACATTATGAATGAATTTTACATATGACAATGATAAGTGCCATCACATCTGAGTAACGTCCACTGCACTCTAGAAAAATCACTAATGCTGTTTAAATGCCTTTCTTTAGCAAAATACCTATCAGCCAGATAGAAATACCTAAATAGTAATATACTTTACACTTATAAGAGTACTTGCTTTGTGCTGTTTTACTTTTTTACTACTCTTATAACATTGTTCTTTAATTTTATTAGGAGACAACATTTGAAGGAAATATATGAACACAATCAAGCAAGCATTCTGTCAAACTTCCCCATTGGTTACATTTCCTATATCTCAGATCATGCATCTCTTAATGGTTTCTGGAAGGTCCTGTATTCCTTGATGTGCGCTTTGCAAAACCGGTGTCCAGCCCCCAAGGACACTGATAGCTCTTTACTGGCCCTGATCTACTTCATCCAGGGCCTACTTGACCTTCATCCACGGCTCAGGACAGTATCACAGCACATCCCAGTGCCATCAGTTACTGCCCCAGCAATGTCATAAGATGCCACTTCCCAGCTTCCCAGGTTGGTATCTCATCCTTAGCCCACCTCTGTCCCAACAGTGGTGCCTGATGACATGAGCAGCTAAAACAAAATGTCTGAGTTGCTGCGCGCTGAAAACATCCACCAGAAGTATCTTGATTAAAGAGATGCCCAAAAAATAAAGCAGAGTGTGAAGTGGAGCTTTCTCCATACAAAGTTCTGGAATTTAAGATGTTTTGTCTCCCACTACTATTCTAGAACAAATAGCTTTGTTTGCTTCCCAGTACAAGTGAAAGCAGCTACAGCCTTCCTTTCTGTAAATTACTGATATTACTATTATAAATAATACTGATCACAATAACAGTACCCGTGGTCTGATTATCATGTGAAGCTATTTAACCTAGTTTTAGAACCCTACAGGTGTCATAGGCATTCTGATGGCACCAACAATGAAAGTTTGCTATGGAGATGTAGAGGCCACTGGGACATTGGGACATCAGCCTGGATGTACCCTAGGGTGGATTTTATTTATGACTGTTACACTTTTATTTCCATGTGTGTTGGTTGAGGTAGAGCTGATATGACTTTTAGGCTTGAGGTGAGGAGACAGTTCTTCACAGAGAGAGTTATTAGCCATTGGAATGTGCTGCCCAGGGAGGTGGTGGAGTCACTATCCCAGGAGGTGTTCAAGAGGGGATTGGACGTGGCACTTGGAGCCATGGTTTAGTAGTCATGAGGTCTTGGGTGACAGGTTGGACTTGATGATCTCTGAGGTCCTTTCCAACCTTATTGATTCTATGATTCTATGATTCATGCCTGTTTCCTGGAAAAGGCTTTTGGATGTTCTGTAAATCAGTGTGTTACCTGGCAGTAAGACGATCTTTTCCTTGGCTCTTAGTAACCTCCCAATGTTGAAAACAGAGTAGGTGCAACTTTCAAGGCCGACATTGCCTTTTTCTAGTCATGTAAGAGAAGATCAAATTAATCTCATGCATACAGTAGACCACCTACAGGCCAATTTTAAATCTTTGTCTGGAGCACCAACGACCTGCCATTGCTATCAAAAGGAGACTGGAGTTAATCTGCTACAGCAAACACTGCAACACTAGAAAATGACAGAGTTTGGTGATTTAGAGAAATGGAATATCAAATAGATTAGTCAAACATCAATCTGCTATCTTCCCCATATGCCGAGGAAGATGTTACTGAATGTAAAAACAAGATAATAGAATGGAGAAACAAGTACTTTGCTGATCCTGTACACATTAATAGTATCATATCAGAGAATGACTAAAGTTGCCATGAGTCAATGATTCCTCCTAAACATTTTGTGTAAGAACACCTACCATCTCCAGCTTTACTGGCAATGAGCAGATTAACATGCTTCGGTTATGATGGGAACTCAGTTTGAAATAAATTGCTGTTAATATGACCACATCTAGACCAGTGCTCTATCTGGGATATGGCAAGTCACTTAGGTATCTTCACATACTCTTCAATTTCTAATGAAAGAATCCTTCATATAGAAGATAAGGGAGCTAGAGGCAAGAGTTTTGTTGCTGGTGTAATGTGCTGCCTAGGAACCTAGATGAAGTAAACCTTGTGCTTATCTGCCAGATCAGCAAAACAGAGTCCTACACAGTCATATATGCAAAGTATGTGATGAAGCAATGTCTTGGAAACACAAGCCTGATTCTGTCAAAAACCTGCCTGGCATGCTGTCAGCTCCATAAAGAGATGCTTGAGAACTCAACTAAAGGGCTCTGCATCTAAGATGACACAGTGCAAGTCATTTTTTCAGGCCAGATTTCCAAGATTTCTCTAGCTTTTATCCCCTTGCGATCTCAACATCCGCAGGTGCCCAAGCCACAGTCCCAGGGCTTCCACATTTCCTGGTTCAAGAAAGAAACAGGGATGCAAAGAAAGGAGTTACCAGGAGCTGAAAAGTTGGCTTCATATTTTATTTTAAAATTAAATAGAATTGTTTTCCCCCAGCCCCCCCCAAAAGGCATGTTTGGACACATTTCTATGTTTTGTTCCTGATCCAAGGTTTAACACACACACATAAGCACATGCATTTACAACCCTACCAGACCTTCCCCACTTTGATCTGGCTGACAGAGGGATTTCCTCTTAGGATATGTTTTATTCTTCAGTAACTGCAGGATACAGATCTGGATGGATTTAATATTTCATACAATAAAACAGCTCCCTGTTTGTGCTTTAATTAGATTTGTTGTATACATCCACAGGAAACATCTCCTTCCCGTAACAAGAAAAATACTTTGAGATCTGCTTGTAAAAACCTCTGCACAGCTAAGAATCATTACTCCTAGTAATAAAAGCTTATACAGAATTGCCTGATGTGTGCTTTTTTTGTTTGTTTTTAGGCTTTTAGTTTCTTTTCAATCACATTCAAGTCTCCTTTCTAGTATTAATTCCAATTGTAGCTTCAGCCATCAGGCTATCACTCCTACCACTTGCTACTTCAGATAGCAAATCAGGAATAAAATGCTCGTGAATGGTATTTAGTAGTTAATTTCTTTTTAAATCCTGTTTTAATTAACATGCAAGTATTTAGTATTAAAAGATAAACCTTTCTTTTCCAAAGGAATCCCATAAAGCATGAAGAAATGTCTACTGCCTTGTAAGAAGTGTTATTCATTCAGCAACACAGGTGCTCCAGGGATTCATGAGTCTTAACAGTATTACGGGGTGGGGGTGATGGAGTGAGTAGAGGAAAGAGACAAGTGAAGAAACAGCCATTCTCTGAGGCCTGGCTGGAAAAGCATGAAAGAGTGGAATAAACTTCTGGGTGGCCCAGTGAGCAATGCAAAGTACAACAGTTATGTTTTGGGAAGGTTTTTAGGTTTTGGGTTGTTTTGTTGATCCCTCCCCCTCAAATTACTTAAACTGTCATTGATTTTTAATTGGGATAAATGCTTTCCTTTCCCAACAAAGAAGAATGGTCTTCTTTTCTAATCAATCATATTCAGCTTAAGGACCCCATGCTTCATGTCTGGTTCTGGAAAAAAAAGACTTAAAAAAAAAATCTACCACCCACAACAAACAATTGAAAAAATAATTTGAAAACGGAAAACTGAAGTTCACTGGTTTGTTAATTATTGTTGTTTGTTTTGTTTTCCTAAGAGTTGAATATTACCATCATGTTAATTCCTTTCTGAAGCTTAATGTTCTGGGAAACTGTAACAATTGCTTGAACAAACAGACAAATATTTCATAGTACAAAACAGCCTGGTGAATATATTCCTGGTCAGCACTTGTGCCCACAGTCATAAGTAAAAGACTTGTAATGGTCGAAGCTCCCAAGCCATTTTAAAAACCAGAGTAGTAGCTGGGCAGATGAGGAAGGAATAGAACTGGGAGAGGGAAAACACAACTCCACTCTTTGGTTAAAAGGTGAATTATTCACCTCCATCCCTTCATCTTGCTCTATAAAATCCACACATTTAGACTGGCTTCTGACCCATGTATGTGGGTATGCGTATCTGTGAAGGGAGGGAAAGAGAAGAATGAAGCTGGAAATGGGGAGATTCAGGCTAGATGTGAGGAAGAAGTTCTTCACCATGAGAGTGGTGAAGCCCTGGAATGGGTTGTCCAGGGAGGTGATTGAGGCCTGATCCCTGGAGATGTTTAAGACCAGGCTGGATGAGGCTCTGGCCAGCCTGATCTAGTATGGGGCGTCCCTGCCCATGGCAGGGGGTTGGAACTAGATGATCCTTGTGGTCCCTTCCAACCCTGACTGATTCTATGATTCTATGATTCTATGATTCTATGATTCTATGATTCTATGATTCTATGATTCTATGATTCTATGATTCTAAGTAGTATCATAGTATCAGTCAGGGTTGGAAGGGACCACAAGGATCATCTAGTTCCAACCCCCCTGCCATGGGCAGGGACGCCCCATACTAGATCAGGCTGGCCAGAGCCTCATCCAGCCTGGTCTTAAACATCTCCAGGGATCAGGCCTCAATCACCTCCCTGGACAACCCATTCCAGGGCTTCACCACTCTCATGGTGAATTAATTTGTGTGTGAGGGAACTGTTGCTTCACAACATGAGGGAAAAAAATACCATGTATAGAAAAAGAAAAACTATTTCTTAAAAGCTTTTTAAAAACTATTCTTTTAAAATAAAAATGTCAATATTCATAATATTGACTTTTATTAGACATATATATTATACATAAAATAAATATCAATATTAAAATTGACATTTCTTGCAACTTCTCTATACTATAACTAACCAAAAATCTTTTTCTTTCCTTTTTTTTTTTTTTTCCCTGACATGTGGCATCATTGAGGTATGCAACAATTTAGCTTCAGTGCCTGCAAACTTTAAAGCACTTTATTGATATTTTCACTGTTCTGAGAAAAATCATCTGCAGACTTCAGCAAATGTTGTTTCCATCATCTGTTAAGCTGTGTCCTCATCCTTTTTGTCTCATCTTTCAGTCCCTGAAATCTTGCTTTTCTTTTACCATGGCTCTCATTAATCAGTCTGAGTGCCTTACTAGCTAGTATTACAGGTTTTTAAATCCATCCCCTTGTGCCCTTTGGTTGCTTTCCTACAGACATCTTATTGAGATATGCATTCATTCGAGAAAAAAATATATAGAAGTTTTTTAAAGGAGACTCAATCAATACAAGAGGGTTGGGTTTGGTTTGTTTTGTATTTCCACTATTATTAGAATACCTAAATCATTGCCAAGAAGAACAGAAAAAAACCCCAAAGGCTGCTACAGGGAAAACAAACAAACAAACCAACCAAACAAAAAAACCCCACCCAACAAAACAAGCACAAAAAACCCACACACAAACCAACCACACACAAACCAGCAAACAGGGAAGAAATTAAAGCTCATTTGCTCCTATTCTGTCACTTCCATCATTACTGAAGTTTCACGTTTCAATTATTAATTGTCCACTTGTTCTTTTTTAATTATTCTGTGAAGTCTGCATTTTAATAAACAAGATGTATAGTGACACAAGCGTTGCTTTGTAGTGTGTTAGATATTGAGGTTACCTTTACTGGAGAGCCCTGGAATGTTTTGGAGAGCACAGTGCCAGGCTTGTCATCCTGAGGACATAAACAGTCCCACTAAAGTCAATGAGATCATTATTTGCATGATTAAATACCATAACATTAAACTGCACGTAAATGTTGCTGCTATGGGTAGAGAGGGAGAAGGAGGAGAGGAGTGTAACATAAACTTTCAGGTGACAGAAGAGGAATGAATTCTGACTGATTTCATCCTTCAAAAGCCTTTTAGACACAGCATTATTTTTAAATGGCTTTTAGTGATTTTGTGAGACTGCCAAGCCATTCAGCTTTATTAAAAATAATAATAAAAATAATCCAATAGGAACAAAGATTTAATAATGCATGGTAGTAATCTAGGACCAACTGAACCCTATCAGAACTTACAGGACTGGGGAGGTATATGTGAAATTACCTTGTTGGATGAGTTGGAGCTTATTCACCTTTCAGTAGCAACCAGGGCTTTGTCAGTCTCATCCCTCTCCAGATCCCCAGGATGGTCAGCCTTTCTCTTTATGGTTTAGAGCCCAGAGCATTGCTGTAGTGGGTCTCCATGTTCAGAAAGATCTTGTCCCCCTTTGGTAGCCCTGCACAAAGGTGTCCAGTACTTCTGTGATTGAGAAATTCAGACATACATGCAAGAAATGTGAACGCTGGCTGTTTGCTAGGTGCATTACACTGCTTTGTCATTGCCACTGAAGAGAGTAGGCTCACTAAACACACAGATGGCACAGAGCTGGGGAGGACTGCTGGCATGGAGGAGGGCAGGTTTAGTATTCAACATGTTCTAAGCAAATTGGGCATGCAGGATGGAAAAAACTACAATGCATTTTAGTGAGGGCGAATGCAAGATACTTCATGTAGGCTGCTATGCACATATGGAGCAAGTAACACCTGCCCAGGCCTTGAGGACAGCAAAGAACTTTCAGTAGGTCATCAGTTGTGGATAAGCTTGTGATGGGAGGAAGGCAGACACCTCACAGGATGTATAAATAGGAGTGCAGGTCATAAGACATTGTTCTTAGACATTAGGTATCTTTCCACTGTAGAATCGAGTTGTGTTGTGTGCATCTCACAGAGAGGGAAAAAGAAAATTAAATCATCAAACAGAATCCAGAACAAATGAACAACCAGAGACCCATAAAATGTAACCCATTGGGAGAGGCAGGGGGAATGAAAGAAATTATGTTGCCACACCTACAAATGAAAAGGGGAAGAGAGAATGGATAGTAGACACATTCATTAAACATATATAGACTCTGCCAGGACAATCTGTTCTTCCTCTCTGTAGCGGACAGGACAAGAAGTGATGTGCTTAGTGAATGCCGCGAGGAAAATTCAGGTTAGATATGAAAATTATATGGATGGAGAAGTACAGAAATAGACTGCCTCAGGAAGTACAGAGCCTCCATCACAGGAACAATGGTGAGGGTAGAGATCATGCTGTCATAAGACCCAAGGAGCCTCCCAGCACTGTGATTCAGTAATTACAGACATGGTAGAGAGCTGAGGGCTCCCTATCTTGGCTTCTACCTTATCTCTTTTGAATGGGTGTCTCCTTAAGCTGCATTACATATATGTCTCCTTTTCCTTTAATTTAGTATGATTTGCATTGAGCCATTTGAATGATCAAGATTCTTTCTGTGCTCTTGGGTAATATAACTAATAATTATGATTTATTTTATAAAAGAAATATAGAAGTCTTTGTGCAAGATTTCCCACTTGTAGCAACATTTTCATCTTCCAGTGCTGCTGCAATTTCAATGGGATTTATCTAGGAGTAAGGATGTATGTCTCTATTATTATTGTGAAACCGGTATTAACCCTTTCCATGTTAGCAAGGTTATGCTGAACCACAGAAAGACCTGTTCCTGATCACAAAAGTAGTACTCATGCCTTGTCTGGGCTCTGGAGAACAAGGATTTCCTCTGTTTATATCTGTAGAAAACCTACACATGGGACATGGGACACATGGGACATGGGACACGGGACACATGGGACACGGGACACATGGGACACAGACTTGGCTGGAGTTCCAAAATCCATTCTAGTGTAAATACAGAAACAGTCAGTGAAATCTTTCCTGAATCTTCATGCTTTCCTCACAATAATAACAGAAGGTGAATTAAATAATGACAGTCAGAGGGGTATTCATGGAAGCTCAGACACACTTAAAGTCAAACATTACATGGTATGTTCAAGCACACTGACTCCTGCAGAAGCTAGAGATCCAAGAAGAGTAGCACAGCTCCCTTCCAGGCAATGCCTCTGTCCACATGCATCCCCACTGGGGACAGGTGGCAGCTGGACATTTATCTCAAATAATTTAGCAGACACTGCTCTTGTCCTTTGAACCACAACAAAAATACCTCTCCCTTAATTTATAGTCTGATGTTTCAGCTGCTTCTGAAACAGCTAAAACACTGTTTTAGCTCCAAAACTGCTGAAATGCCAGATAGAATTCAGTCACTTTAACAAGGTTTAGTCCAGGTTTTCTGGAATAGAGGGTAGAGCAGAGATGGGAGAGGTAAAGTCAGGTACCTCCTATACCTCTTCTTTAGGCTGTCCTATGGTGCACAAAGCACCCAGGTTTGCTGGCACAGAGAGAGCCCACAAGCACCCAGGTTTGCTGGCACAGAGAGAGCCCACAAGCAGAGGGGCAGGGACCCTTTCTTTTGCCAAGACTGGGGAGAGAAGAGTGGCTTGAACTCCAGATTCTCTGCATGGAGAGTTTCTGTCGTTGATCTAGCAGCTTTAATGCAAATGCTGACAAGATAAGAGTCATCAAACACAGAAACACTCATTTAACACATGGCAGTTGAAATCATAGTCACAGCAGTGACAGCAACTTTCTCAGAGGTCTGAGTTCACCCAGGCAGAGGAAAGGGGGTTTCCAAAGGCTGCGTCGCTCTGGGCGAGAGCCCTAAGTCCCATGCAAGACCTGAGGCCCTCTGCCTTGTCAGAGGGATGCCCGACTTCAACATCAGCTTTAGAATAGAATAAAATAGAATTAACCAGATTGGAAAAGACCTTCGAGATCATCAAGTCCAATCACCCAACACCATTTAATCAACTAAACCATGGCACCAAGTGCCTCATCCAGTTTCTTCCTAAACACCTCCAGTGATGGTGACTCCACCACCTTCCTGGGCAGCCCATTTCAAAGGCAAATCACTCCTTCTGTGAAGAACTTCTTCCTCACATCCAGCCTAAACCTCCTCTGGCGCAGCTTGAGGCGTAAGGATGGACAAACCTGCTAGACACTGCAGGGTAGCCCGGGACATCTATAGAAGGGCATCTTGGTGAAACCGAAGCTGCACATAGAAGAGCCTCTTGGGACAAGGGAACCTTCCCCGACGATCTCTCGAATTCCCGCCCGCCGTACCCTCCCGGCGCCGCGGCTGCGGCTGCTTTAAACCGGGCAGGGGGTGCTGGCAACCCCGCCGACGTAGCGGGCATCAGCTGACCGCGCCGGGCTCTGCCTCCTCCCGGGCCGCCCTCCCACAGCACCACTCCGGCAGCGGCGATTGTGCCGCGCCGGTCCCCGCGGCTGCTGGGGCAGCACCCGCAGCTGGCTCCCCGCAGCCCTGCAACCACCACGCTCCCTGCGCGCCTGCCTCTCGCCCCTTCCCCCTCCTCCCCGCTGCCGGGCGAAGCCCCTGAGCCCTCCATGCCCTGCCCCGCGGAGAAGTTAACGATGCTGCCGGCTGTTTTCCCAGAGCTCCGAGTTTAGGGCGGGAATTTCGTTCTCTGCGCTTTTGCCTTTTTTTTTTTTTTTTTTAAATCAGCTTGGGTTTTTTTGAAGATATTTTTCCCCTCCTTTCCTTCCTTCTTTTTCTCCACACCAAGCAAATACGATGGATAGCAGCCCCGAGACACCCCCGGGCAGAGGCGCCCCGTGAGCCCGGGCGGCGCGCCCGCCGGGGCATGTCCCGCCGCCGGGGGAATGCGGGCGGGCAGCCCCCGGCCGGCGGCTTCGGCGCCATGACCGAGGGTGCCCGTGACCCCGCCGCCGCTTTCCTCCCGCCCGAGCTCGCAGGGTTCCCGCTGACAGCAGACACGGGGATTACAGCAGCTCACGGGGACCAGAGCTCGGAGCGGAACCCTGGGATCCGTGGAGAGAGGAGCTGCTCGTTGTGAACGGCTTTCCGCAAGGTGCCTGCCCCAACCCGCCCGCGCCACCAGCCTCCGGATGGGGCCACGGATCGCCTGCCGGGCAGCGGGGCTGCTCCCGTAGATGTTCCGCTCCTCCTCTCCGGACCGGCGGCTCGGCTCCCTCCCAGCTCACCGCCCCGAGGAGGGCGCAAACCAAGCCGGCCGGGGATCCGGGGCTGCATCGCAGCCGGGCTCCGCGGAATGTGGCTCCGCGGGGCGCCGCGGGCGCGGGAACGGGGCTCGGGCCGCTTGCGTTGAGACAGTGCAGCCACTCCGCGCACCCCAGCGGCAAACCCGCCCGCCGCCAGCCAAACTACCGGACGTAGCGACCTGCCTATAAATGTGATCCCCCAGACCGCCACCCCGCCGCCGCCACCCGCCCTTCTCCATCCCCTCCCTCCTATCCCCCGGCTGCATTGCTCCCCCTCTTCCTTCCCCAAAGACAGTGTCCCCCCGTCCCCCTCCCGCCGGTGCTCTGCCCCCCGCCAGTCACCGCCATGGAGCTCTCAGAGGTGCGGTGCCTGAGCGACAGCGATGAACTTTACACCATCAACAGGACCCCCCCGGCAGTGGCAGACCCCAGCGCCTGCTGTGGCAGACGGCCGTGCGCCACATCACCGAGCAGCGCTTCGTTCAGGAGCACAGCAGCAGCAGCGGCGGCAGCAGCAGCGGTGGGGGCAAGGGCTTCAGCTCCGAGGAGACCTGCTACCCGAACCACCTCCCCCACCCTCCGCACCACCACCTCCGCCGGCATTCGGCCGGCCGCAGTTTAGGCGGCGAACGCCACAACAACGGAGGCACCAAAGTCTTCCCGGAGGGCACGAGCAGCAGCGGGGACTTAGGCTTTCTGCCCCTGGACTGTGCCCCCAGCAACTCCGACTTCTTCCTCAACTGGGGCTATACTTATCGCGGGGTGATCTTCCCCACTCTCCGCAACTCCTTCAAGTCTCGGGACTTGGAGCGCCTTTACCAGCGCTACTTCTTGGGCCAGCGGCGCAAATCTGAGGTGGTCGTGAACATCTTGGATGTGTTGACCAAGCTGACCCTCCTGTTCCTCCACCTGACCCTGGCTTCTGCTCCCATGGACCCCATTAAGGGCATCCTCTTGGGCTTCTTCACAGGCATTGAGGTGGTGATCTGTGCCTTAGTAGTGGTCAGGAAGGACACAACCTCGTACACTTACCTGCAGTACAGCGGTGTGGTCACTTGGGTGGCCATGGCCACACAGATCCTGGCAGCTGGCCTGGGCTTTGGCCTCCTTGGGGACAGCATTGGCTATGTGCTCTTCACGCTTTTTGCAACCTACAGCATGCTCCCACTGCCACTCACCTGGGCCATCCTGGCTGGGCTGGTCACCTCTGTCCTGCAGCTCGTCATGCAGTTGGTTATCCCCAGGCTGGCTGTGACTTCCCTCAACCAGGTACCGTGGTGAGGAAGGGGTGGGAACCCTTCTCTTCCTCCATTACTCTGAATGAGAGGTGGTGCAGGGTGTTCCAAGAGGTCCTCATTACCTGGAGCATAGACCATAGGCGAAAGGCAAACTTCTTCTCTCCCCCTCCTCAGTCTCCCACTACCTATCTGAATGTTTCACGTCAGGATGGGGATGAGGGCACTTCCTGGCCACTCTATACCCTCTCATTCAGTTCACCATTATCCCTTGAAATAATTTTAGCGATGAGAGCTTGTGGAGCAAGTTGAAAGGATGGCTCATTTATCATTCCCCTCCCTTACTTCCAGCAGTGGTCCTTGGCCAAACTGCCCCACTGCTCATCTCTCATTTTACTCAGTTGTATTTTGCAGTTGAATTCAATGATCTTAAAGGTCTTTTCCAGCATAAATTATTCAATGATTCTGTGATTCTCTACCTTTTAGCTCTGGATCTGCTAGCAGGACAGCTACTTTCATGTATTCAGCACATCTTGATTTGGACTGTGGGAGCAGGAGCAAAGCATGCCACTCTTTTGCAAGGAGAGCAAAGCAATGGCCCAGTGAAATCAGATAAAAGGTCCCCTTGGGGGTGTGGTGTGAGATCCTAAGCTGTCTTTGGAGGGCACCAAGAAACTCTTTCTGCTGGTGGTCATGGGGCAAACATTGTGTTGCATCCTTACATGTGATGTCTAGGGCAGAGTACTCATTAACACTGGTGCAATGCAAACTAGTGAGGGCACCAGGCAGATAAAGGTCTGAGGTGTTAAAACCAAGGCTAACCTTACTTCACACTCACCTGGCTTCTTCCACCAAAAAACCCCACAACCAACCAACTCCCAACATCACTGCAAGGCAAGAAAACACTGCCTTTCTAGGGCAACTTAATCTTGGAGATTCTTGCTGCTCCCTTCCCCCTCCCCTTCCCAGACTGCCACAACACTGTTCTACCAATATTTCACAGCAGCTTAACATCTCCATTTGGCTAGCTCCGGGGAGTTGGGGAGAATGAGATGGAGGTACCAGCAAATTATCGCTAAAGAAGGGAGGATACAGAGGAATGTATTGCTGGTGGCATGTTGTTTACATGAATGCCAGGATGCACAGCTGTGATGTGGCTGATCTTGCACCTCTAAGTTTTTATGGTGATGATCCTTAAGACACATCTACCTCTTTCAGACCCTGGCCCTCTTGATACCTCTACCTACCTCTGTCCATTTCCTGTCTCCACACACTTCTTAGATGTGGGCTGCCTGGCCTAACTTCCCAGGTTTACTCTGTTTTGTAAAAAGCTGCCCCAGTGTGTTGTGCCTGGCTAAGAGCTATGGATTTGAGACAGTCAGACTGTGCGGAGTTGTTTCCCAGCTCTGGTAGTGTGCTGATGAATGAACTGCAGCTGCATGTCGTGTCCTGCTCCCATGTGCTGCTGGTGTTGTTAGTGATGGGTCAAAAGCTATGAGAGTTATGCTGATTTCTTAATTTACTTCCATGTCCTATTTGGGAGCGCTTAGTAAAGGCACTGCTCTGTCATTATGCACAGGTGTCAGGGCCATTTAGCCAGTCCGTGCACACATGCATTTTCCACCAAAGACATTTCTCAGAAGAGATGCTAATATCTTCATTTGCAGCCTGCTACCTTGCCAGTTGTGTGAATGAACTGCCTCTGAGCGGTGCACAATGAGAGATTACCAGCCAGACGATTGCCTTCATGAACTGCATCTATAAATCTCCTTAACGGGCTCCGCACAGCTTGCCGCACGTCGGTCTTGAGTTACATCGGCTCCCTCCTTCTCAGAGCCCGCGTAAAGTCTCCTAATGATATGCATCGCTTCGGCCTTTCCCTCCAACCCGCCCTGCGGCAGGTCCTGCTGTTTACCCCGATGCCAGGGGCTGCCCCTTCCCGATGTTCGGCGGGGGCCAGGGCTACTCCTTCCCGCACCTCCACCCTCGGCTCTCCGCGGCAGGGGCGCAGAGAGCGGCCGCCTGAGCGCTGTCCGCCTCCGCGGTGCTGAAGCTGCAGAGGCGCGCGCGTCTCGGCTCGGTTCGGCGCGGCTCGGTTCGACGCGGATCGGCTCGGCGCTGAGCTGCGCGGTCCGGGAGCTCCCTCCAGCGGCCCCGGCGGGAGCTGCCACTGCCTTAGCGCCTGCCTGCGCGCCCGCGCACAGGGCTGCGCAGCTGCTGCGCATCCCGCTGTTTCCTCAGCACCCAGCACGGGGGCTTTGGGGCAGCCGGGCCTGTCCCCAGGCAGGGGGAGAAGCCCTGCTGCGTTACTTCGTGGTGTTGCACCAGGCTTTTATTTTTTCCAGAGAAATGCAGAGCACTTTCAAGTGTCAGGCTTTGAGGGCCCTCCTGGCAGCTGAAAGCCATATAACTTGCTTTAGAGGTGATTATAGAGTGTTTAAACGACTGTGTCATCAAGGTTATATAGGGAATCTTTGAGACAAAAGAGATTTCTTGATCTGGCAGGCAAAGCACTCTTTTTATCACAGGGTTTATTTTCCAGGTAAAGCACTGCATCTTCTCTTCAAAGAAGCATTGCAAGACTAAATGAACTATTTGATTATGTAGCAATACCTGTGACCATCTTGCTTTGCCTCAGGATGCAGACAGCTGCTTACACTGGATGAAAACTGGGATTTAAAGTCTGATCATGTTACAGATAATGGGTTTTTCACCAATTTGGATGAGACCAGGATTTCATGTAGGGAAAATATTGAATTCAATTCTGAACAGAAAGAATTTGCTACCCTGGAGTCAGTTTATTACTATATCCAGTAGTATCCATGGGGACAATGGTTCTGATCCTATTCTCAGTCACACTAGTATAAATCAGTTATAAGCCTATCTAAACAGATAAAGTTGCAACAGTTTACACAAGAGGAAGATCAAGTGCCATGATCTGCTCTCCCTTCATTGTGTAATTGATTTTAGTTTTCATTGGTAAATATGTTCACAAGCAGTTTAAATCACTAGTAGTGCTGTACACAAGCATGAAGCACTACTGACCGATTCAGCTTTCTGTTGAAGTTAATGAAGTATGCACTATCAGGAATACAAACAATGTCCCTGTTCACCAATTCACCTTTTTGTTTCATGCAGTAATGTTTCTGAGATCATCAGGTGTCTCTTTCCTTGCATCTCAAAATGAGTTTGAAACAGTATGCTAGATATGCTAGGGGGACAGTCTCAAGCTGCAACAGGGGAAGTTTAGGCTCGAGGTGAGGAGAAAGTTCTTCACCGAGAGAGTGATTTGCCATTGGAATAGGCTGCCCGGGGAGGTGGTGGAGTCGCCGTCCCTGGAGGTGTTCAAGAGGGGTTGGACGTGGCACTTGGTGCCATGGTCTAGTCGTGGGGTGTGTAGCAACAGGTAGGACTCGATGGTCTTCGAGGTCTCTTCCAACCTTAGCGATACTGTGATACTGTGATACTGTGACATAGGTGAAGGAGAAAGACTGCCTTCAAATTAGGGCTTTAAAAATACTAACAAACAAAACCCCAACAACAGTAGCAACAACAACAACAAAAAAAAAACCCACACCAAAAGAAACCCCTAACCAAAACCCCAAAACAACCCCACAAAAACCCCACAATACAAACCCAACAAATTAAATACAGACTCACTAGGTTTTAAGTCTCAGTGGTTCTGGGGAGATAGGACCACCCTTAAATTAAACTGACCTCTACCTGAAATGCTGAACAACGTGCTGCTGCTCAACCAGAGGGAAGCCATGAAAAAAAAAGAGTCTGATACCATAATTAAGGTAAAGACAACACTGGTAATGACTTGACTAAAGATTCTGTCAGGAAACAAATGAGAATTACTGCTGAACAAATAAAGTGCACTGCCTTTTCTGCATAGTCAGATACCATGCTGAGGGTGTTGTTTACCTCTGCCATTCTCCAAAATGAAAGCTTAATTTGTATTGCATTCATTCTTACTTTTTCCTTGGTGATAATGTAGTACACAATCCCAAATGTCTAAGATCATATATGTGTTTCAGGCATGTGGGGATGAACAAGCAAGTCAGAGCTCCTTAGTGTTATGTAACATAGACAAATGATAATATAGATATGAATTTTGACAGGCTTGGAATTATGTAAGCTGCAAACATACCCTGGATTTTAGTCCACTGCCTCTGCTCTCTTAACTCATGTGAGTAAATTTCACCAGAGTGAGTAAGTCCATTCTTGTAAGTCACTTGCATAAAGGATACCTTGAAGGATCAAGTCCTAAATTATGTGTATTAAAGGAAACTTTTAAAATAAATTTAGAAATAACCTTGAGGTGGGCAATACCAGTACCATGTAGTCAGTAATACCAAGAACAGACAATCGTTTTGTCTATTAGCATCTGTCTTTCCAAGTCTAAACAGCTCTGTGAAATAATATAGCAATTTTTTTTTGCTTGATTTTTTTCCCCCTAAGTTCTCTCTTAGGGTTATTAGTATAGGAAAAGGCAGAATTCATGAAGCCACAAGGAGTCCTGTAGAGATAAATCTGTACAATTATACAACAGCAACTGACAGCTTTTACGTGCGTATTTCAGCTATACATTTCCCCAAACCGGATCATAGATATAGTATATGTGTATGTACAGAACATACTCATCTCTTCAAAACTTCTGCCAAATGCTTGTGAAGCATCTGTTAAATCCATAAGGCATAAGGATATTTCAAAGTTGGCTACCATTTGAGAATCAGAATCAAAACACTCCAGCTTTATCCCTGTGGTTGCTCTGATTGCATTAGTTACTATTCTTTTACCTGGAGTAGTCCATCGCGGGTGAATTATAACCTGATAGTGTGATTTTAGACTGGGTTATGATCTGGTGTTCTTTCATATCCTGTAATATCACCTGACCAGTATCTGTGGGTCACAGCATGATTAGAATAGATTTGGATACACTTTCCTCTGAAGCAGCTGCATCATTGTTGTGCTAAGCAGGGCAAATGCATTGTTTATATTTACAATTTGATTATTTATTGCCCTCAGAGAGTTCCTCCAAAATGGAGGAATTCAGGCCAAAACGTGAATGAAACCTGCTTTTATCAGTGAGTTTCAGACTACAACAGTTAGTGCATTTGTTTTCAGTGAAAATTTCTTTGCTAGAGACATTTTCCCTGCTGTCAGAATACTTCTGCATTGCTTTTAAAATTTTGTTCATTGCTTTCTCACTGCTTCTCATGGCTAGAAAGAGGTATACACTCTAAAATAGCAGCATCTAATGTGAAATAATCACACACCAGAGTAGCACCCTTGGAAATGGCAGTTAACAGCAGATCATGCTGGAATGATCCTTATTAGCCTGTACATAAGACTGAAGGGGATAAACATCCCCATTCCATCCTCTTACTGCACTTCTCAACCCTGTCAATGACGTGATCTGAACAGGAGAGAGAAGAGGGCAATACGAGGACTGTTTAATGGATTATTCTCTTTACAGAGGGCAGAGAAGATGGGGGGGTGGAAGCATTGCTTCCTGCATTTTCCTTATTTCCAGAATGTCTTTCTAAGCACAAGGCAAAAAGTGTTTAATGTAAATGGTGAAATTCAGTAAACAGAAAGGAATGAAGCTTTTAATATGATGCTTAGGTGAATGGACATTTCAAACTTGAAAACCCTTACTCAGCTCCTGCCTAGCTACCATCCCATCCTTTCAGGCACCTTGTTAACATTATATTTCTTTGAGTGCAGTCTTCTTGCACCTAACTACATTTCTATTTCTAAGCATCCTGTGAAGTGCCTCAATGACTCAAAGTTACCATTCAGCCTAGCCAGGATCAAAACACTGTTCTAGTGGGAACACATTTTGCAGTTGTACTGCACACACAGGGCTTACCAGATGAGAAGGGGATTGTGCTCTTTCACTGCGTAACAAATGTGGTGATGAACATGTTGCTGGGATGTTACAAACCAAGGTCTCAATCTCCTTTTCCCTACATGGGATTGAAATCTACCTCTCTTACCTCACCAGAGTGTTTCCATAGCAAACCTTCCCCCATTCCTACTACAGCTGTTCTTCAGGAAATATAAAAGGTTAAGATGTAGCAGGCCAAAACAAGAAAGAAAGAATTATTCTGACTGTAAAAGCTGGTTAAGGAATTCATGTCTGGTGGTGTCCTTGCTGAACATTTTAGTGTTTTATATAATGCTATTAAATCATTCCTTCAGGCATGTGTTGCTACCAGCAGAATATATGATCTGCTCCCTTCCCTCTGACCTGGTGAATCTTGAATCTCTTTTTCAGAGTGATGCAGCTTCCCCAGAGAATTTCTCTCCCTCCCTGCCCCTTGAGCTCCTTAAAAGCAAATGCAGCCTACAAGGAGGGCATTTCCTAGAGAGGGATTGAGTGAGGGTGAGCCTTCAGTCATTGAGCTGCTGTGCAGAACATACACAGCTATTTTAAAAGACAGTGGTGGTACCTGTTCAGTATTTGAACAAAAGGTTATAGTCTGTGCCCTTGGGGTGAAGGAGGAGAATTGGGGCTGAGAAGCCCACATATAGGGGAAAAACTTCAAGTCTCTCGAAGTTTAAGACATATTCCAAGTCTTTCATAGTTCCCTCCTATGTAGCTCTCTTCACACTGCAATTTTGCATTGAGACTGAAACATTAGATTATTTTTTGCATGTTGTGTAAGGAATTGTAAGAGCGTGGTGGCATTCAGTGTGGATTTCTGGCTTAAACTTTTGTAGTCAAGTGTCTGCAGATGAGCTGCACGAGGACCTTTCTTTGCGGCTTCTGAATTTTTTTTTTTTTATCTGGCTCTTCCTTCAGACACAAACTCTGTTCCACTTGCTCCGTTCTTGCTGCAGTGCAGCTTGAATCCAGCCCCAGTGCAGAAGGGCCTGTAGAGTTGCAATCTGGCCCAAGGAAGGAGATGAATGTAAATCATCTGAGGCAGTGGTGCAGTGAATCTTGAGCATTTTGGTACCAGTCTCACTCATTCAAATCGAGAATAAAAGAGACCTGGCTGGTCAGAAAGGAACGAGCACAAAGAGTGCTGTGTACTTAGCATTTCTTGTAACTCAGGATCTTAGCAACTCACTGACTCAGAGCCTTCCAACAGTTTGATTTAGGGACCTGATTTAAAATCCATAGAGTGCAATATAAAGAATCACTTGAACAGTAGGATTTTTAGGTGAGCCAAGAAGATCACTTCTCAGGACCATCTTTAGGGAAAGTGTTGTTCTGAATCCACATTTTTCTTCTGAAAGAGAGCACAAATATGGACATCCAGCTCCTCCAGGAAGCTCTTGGAGTGAGCTCTGTTACTCTTATCTCTCCAAACACCCAGCTCTGCAGACAGTGATACCACTGTGGTGCTGCCTAATGTAGAACAAAAAATACCAGGAAATGTACACAGGGCAAACTGCAAAGCCAGGCAGCCATTCACTGACAGAGTAATATTTCATCATGCGAGTTTTGCTTATTAGCAACTATTTTAAGAAGTGCTGCTGTTTTCTTTGCCAGCTTCTTCTGCTGCAAGGTTTCAAGCAGTTAGCCCTGGAGAAGCAAAGGCGGCTGCCGAGTTCATTAATTAACCATTGCTGCAGTCTGAAAAGCAGGTGAAGCATTCTAAGTCTTTAAAAAATGAAGCAAAACTAACCCAAGCTGATCTTTTTTCAACCCCCCCAACAAATAACTGTACTTCTCCTAAACAGTCTGGTGTCAGTGTTATAATTTTACATGACCTTCTTAGCTTTAATCTAGAGAGCAGTAGCCCCTCAGTATAAGTGAAATGTTTGGTTTATGAGTTTAGTGATTTAATTATTTTACCTCAATCTTCTTTTTCAGTTGTGATTTAATCACTACTTTGCAGCTTTGTATCTTTGGTTTTTAATAGCACAGTCACTTAAATATAAAATGCAGAACTCTTTCCTTTCTGAAATCAGTGGAAGCATTCAACAGTTGCAGACTTCTAATTAGAAAAATCAGTTCATTTGTTTGCAGGGGTCTGATCTACAGGCATTTTCTTATTTCTCCTTTGTTCAAACTCTGCTGCTTTGTTTACCTGGGAGCTACTCAGGGATGGAGTTGTCTAGTCTGTGCTGCTTGCTTTAATTCTGTCACAGTAGGGGCCGCATCCATCAGTCCAGAAGTATCATCGCAATGCAAATAAGAAATAATAATAACCAGGACAATCAATCATCACAGAAAAAATGCATGATATTACACTCTGTACCAGCTGTTGTATAAATGAAGTAGCAATCTTAGGTACAGAAATTACTTGGATCTTTTTGGAAGTTACTTAACTGTGCAAGATCTAGATGTACACATTCTTTCATCCTATGATTCCCTGTTGCATATGAAAGTATCTCTAATGCTTATTAGTATTAATTATCTTCATATGCATAATAGTGTTATAATTGGCATAGAACTAATCCTACATGTGCTCAATGTGGATCTCATTTAATGTGCCAGGCATGCTTATTCTTTTAGAGGAAGGAATGTTATTCACCACAATTTTCATCTAGGAACAGGGAATGAAGAGCATTCCCATTTCATCACTAAATTTATTATTGACCTGTGCTGACCCACACACATTGCTTAGTATTTCTGTGCTTCATTTGATTTGAAAATTTGCTTTTCTCAGTGGCTGTAATTTGTGATTTTTACATTCAGTTGTTTTGAGATTTTTGTGCAAACGTGCCCATTCCTTCCCTTTGTGCATCAAAAGAGGAATACTGTATGGACTGCTGTCAGCAGCATGCATTTTTGTTGAACAGTGAATGCATTACATGTAGTAGAAATGTTTGCAGATAACTTGTTTAAAAGAATTGGTTACACACAATTCTCTTAAGGGCTGGAAGGCATGTCCTGTGAGAAGTGACTAAGGACTCTGAGTTTGTCTAGCTTGGTGATAAGGAGGCTGCTTCCTGAGGAGGAAAAGTGGAGAGGGTGGTACTGATCTCTTCTGCCTGGTACCCACTAATTGGATGTTCTGGTGCTAGCAACCAGCACCAGAACAAGAGGACACAGTCTCAAGCTGTGCCAGGGGAAGTTTAGGCTGGAGGTGAGAAGAAAGTTCTTCACTGAGAGAGTGATTCGTCATTGGAATGGGCTGCCCGGGGAGGTGGTGGAGTCGCCGTCCCTGGAGGCATTCAAGAGGGGACTGGATGTGGCACTTGGTGCCACGGTCTAGTCATGAGGTTTGTGGTTACAGGTTGGACTCGATGATCTTCGAGGTCTTTTCCAACCTTAGTGATACTGTGATACTGTGATACTGTGGGAATGGTCCCCTTCCCTTCCCTTCCCTTCCCTTCCCTTCCCTTCCCTTCCCTTCCCTTCCCTTCCCTTCCCTTCCCTTCCCTTCCCTTCCCTTCCCTTCCCTTCCCTTCCCTTCCCTTCCCTTCCCTTCCCTTCCCTTCCCTTCCCTTCCCTTCCCTTCCCTTCCCTTCCCTTCCCTTCCCTTCCCTTCCCTTCCTTCCCTTCCTTCCCTTCCCTTCCCTTCCTTCCCTTCCCTTCCCTTCCCTTCCCTTCCCTTCCCTTCCCTTCCCTTCCCTTCCCTTCCCTTCCCTTCCCTTCCCTTCCCTTCCCTTCCCTTCCCTTCCCTTCCCTTCCCTTCCCTTCCCTTCCCTTCCCTTCCCTTCCCTTCCCCACTGACTCCAAGACCAAATTGCTTTTCATAGCACCAAAACATACTGACTTCCTTAGCAAATTTACAAATGGTCCATCCAGTTGTCATTTACTGAAGAACTCTTTGGATGATGTGCAACAAAGAAGAATATTTGAGATGAGTTCTGTTTTCTGTCTGCAACACAGGACTTCTGTCACTAAACTAGTTTAGCCAATTTGTTAAAAACCCAAAGCAAGCAACAGATCTAATAAAACTAAATAATAACCCATGCTTAAATTTCTAAAGGTTTAAACCACTTCATTGATTGATGCATATTTGCATGACCTAGGCACGGATACTCAGAAAAAGCAATACTGTGGAATTTTACGTTTCAATCTTTTTTTGTAACTTGCTTTCAGGTTCAGTAATTACATTTGCAAGTCAAAATAATATTTACTATGCTCCTAAAGTTTGTGTATATCTAAAGACAGTTTATAGGTGCAATTTAAAGATGGAAAAGATGCACACCGTTAATTAAGAGACCTTTTTTATTTTCTGATTACTGCCATTAAAGACTCAAACTATAATCTGGAAATCAAGCTGTCATCTTCTGGCTAACAGCAATGTGGATTTAGCAGCTGCAGATTTGCAGAGAACTTGCAAGGTGCTTAGTCAGAGCTTAATGCCCTTCACTGTATAATGACAATTTAAGGAATCTCAGATGAAGGAAATGAAAGCGACACCATTCTACAAATCAGGAGAGGCTTAATAATCCAAATCATAAATAAACACACGGACAAAATATCTCAAAGACTTTGTATGAACCTTGTGGTTCACAAAACATTGAAAGATAAGTGGTCATAACAGTTCCCAGGATAGTCACGTGGCCTACAGCTCATTTTTGGGTATGATCTAGGGAATTGAAAGTACAGGGAGGTAGCACGTGACATTTTTAACACTCCACAAGTTAAGAGACTCCTGAAATTACTTAAGTGGTTTTAAAAGTAGCTCATGGGACTTCTTAAGTCCCACTAACTCCCACTAAACTCAGCAGATTTAAGCAGTCTTGAATGATGCAGACAATGCAAAACTGTGAGGAGTGGCTGGTACACTGAATGATTTCACTGTCATTCAGAGACTTCAGTCACCTGGAGGAATGGGCTGACAGGAATACCATGAAGTTCAGCAGAAAGGAAGTGCAAAGTTCTACACCCCATGCACAAACACAGACTGCCAGATGGTGACTTGGAAAGCAGTTCTGCAGAGAAGGCCCTAGGAGTCCTAGTGAACACTAAATTGACCATGAGCCAGCAACCTGAGAGTCAGTGGCTTCCTTGGCTGCATTCTCATCAAATTGATGAAGGTGATCCTACCCCTATGCATGACCCTAGCAAAACACATCTGGGGTGCTGTGCCCTGTGTTGGGCCACTGTACAAGAGAAACACAAACATTCTGAAATGAGTCCAGAGAATCGCTATGAAAGGTCATCTAACAAGTGAGTAAAGGCTAAAAGAGCTAGGACTGTTCAGCTTGGAAGTGAGAAGGTTTGTGAAGTATCTGTGTGGAGGTAACCTGGTTAGTATGTATAAATATGTTACTGAGGGTAGTAAAGAAGTCAAACTCTTCTCAGTGGTGCCCAGTGACAGGATGAGCATCAATGGGTACCAAATGAAACACAGAAAGTTTGATTTAAAGGTAGAAATATTTTTACTGTAAGAGTGATTGAACATTGTAACAGGCTTCCCAGAGGTGTTGCGGAGTCTTCGTACCTGGGAACATTCCAAATCTAACTGGATGAGACCTCAAACACCTTGCTCTAGATATTGCTTAGAGGAAGTTTGACTACATGATTTCCAGAAGTCCCTTCCAAAGTGATGTTTTCTGTCATTCTGTGATAGCAGTACAGGTATTGTTGCGAGTAGATAGGTCTGAAGATCTGATGAGGCTCTGCGAGCAGAACTAGCATCTCCAAATCCAGCTTGAAGCAAACATATGGCCAGTGCAGTGCAAATCTCCATTGATCACAGTGTGAGACCTGAATTGATATGTGTGCCATGCCTTCTGCACTCACTTCAGTCCATTCCAGCCTCTAGTTCTCTTGTGGGACTTACCTGCAGGTCTGTATCATAGAATCATTTAAGTTAATTTCTTTGGGAAAGTTTGAAGAATATCAGTAATACATGTCCTTTCCTTCCACTAGAAAAAAAGCTTCTTCATCAGTACCAACCACTCAGCCTCAGATAGGCAAATTGCTATATAAGTGTTAGGAGATATTTGATATACCTGGGTGTGAACTGTGGTCTTACTATGTCTTAGGTGGCAAAGAAAGCTAAAAGCAGATTTACCTTTAGGCAGTCTACAAATGCTAGGACAGTGTTTTGAGCAACTGACAGCATCCTTCCTTTAAAAAGCCAGAAACTAACCTTCTCCCAGCAAAGCACTGATGATCCTTATTTGCAATGCATACTGCTCATTGTCACTGCTTCTGTAGGACAGAAATGCTGCAGATAAAAGGAAAGGGAAGGGAAACTGGCAGTCTTCAAATATGGAAAGGGTTGATAAAGGAAGAAGTCAATTGTTCTTTGTTTCATCTATACCTATCAAGAGATGATGGGCTTAAGTGATTATAAGGAATGTTTACATTAAACAGTAGGAGAAACCTTTCAACAATGACCCAATTATTATAACACAAATTATTTTTTCTTGGTAGGCTTTTACCTGAAGTATGATTAAGCAGTTTAGGGATTTATTTTTTTTTCAGGAGTGATTTAGATAATATCCAGGACCTGTGAGTGAAGGACTTGTGAGTGTTCTCTTATGCCCTATTTTCTGTAATGAAATGATACTGACTCCTAATTCTGGCTATGATGTGAAGCATTTTCAGCCACTGTTTCCAAAGAAGTAAACCATTTTGTGTTTCTCATTATCACTGAGGCTGATGCATTAGGCTGAATGAACCTTGTTTATGTAGCCTAAAATCACAGTTTCAGGGATTCATATCTATGGTTTGCTAAGGATATGTTTGATCAACCATTAGCCAATAACCATAGAATCATAGAATCAATAGGGTTGGAAAAGACCTCAAAGATCTTCGAGTCCAACCTGTCACCACAGACCTCATGACTAGACCATGGCACCAAGTGCCATGTCCAGTCCCCTCTTGAACACCTCCAGGGACGGTGACTCCACCTCTTCCCTGGGCAGCCCATTCCAACAGCTAACAACTCTCTCTGTGAAGAACTTTCTCCTCATCTTGAGCCTAAACTTCCCCTGGTGCAGCTTGAGACTGTGTCCTCTTGTTCTGGTGCTGGTTGCAAGGGAGAAGAGACCAACCTCCACCTGGCTACAGCCACCCTTCAGGTAGCTGTAGAGAGCAATGAGGTCTCCCCTGAGCCTCCTCTTCTCCAGGCTAAACAACCCCAGCTCCCTCAGTCTCTCCTCATAGGGCTTGTGCTCAAGGCCTCTCCCCAGCCTTGTTGCCCTTCTCTGGACACGTTCCAGTGTCTCAATGTCCTTCTTAAATTGAGGGGCCTAGAACTGGACACAGTACTCAAGGTGTGGCCTAACCAGTGCTGAGTACAGGGGCACAATGACTTCCCTGCTCCTGCTGGCCACACCGTTCCTGATACAATAATATTGATGGTGATGCAAGAAAATGACACAATCTCAAACAAAAGGCTGACAACCGATACTGGTGAAATGACTGTTTTGTCAATGAAGTCCTGTTTAAGGCACAGAAATGGCAAAAAATGAATCTGCTGAATAAAGAGAGACCATTTCTATCCAGTGAATAATATTTTTCACATCCTCAGCTCATTTTACTTGACCTTCAACCTTCCTCCTCTTAGGTTGTAAACCTAGTCTGATTTGTTCTATTTATAAATATCTATTAAATATTCATATAAATATATATAAATATATTCAGATCTTCATACTGTAGATTCTGTTCATTATATACATCTGTGGTGCAAATGCCATTCAGTTACAAGGAATAAGAATTTTCCTGGTTTCTCTTTCTCTAAGCAAAGTATGTAAGTACCTGTGTATGCTAAAAGATACAGATACTATCTCTGAAGTCTCTGGGACTACATCTGACTTTAGATGTATGGTACACATGAAGATAATTGAAGCAATATAGGCACATAGTACCATGAGTACATACAGAGATTAGTTCATGCTTGCTGATTACCTGGAGTGCTGTTAGGAAGTGCAAGTGTCCTGCCTTTTCATTTGCATCTACTTCCACCCTACACACTGGAAGCATCATGGAATAGTTTCTCTTCTGCAAATTCTCTTCATTTGTAACACCCACCCTTTAGATCTGAGGATGTTTTCAGTTACCCCCTTTTCCTAGGGCCCAGCATCCCACCCTGCTGGAATGGAGAGAATTGGGCTTTTACTTTTGAACAGGCACAAAACATTTCCTTCCTTCTTCAATATAGAAAAAGACCTTAGCAGCACACAATTGTAATTCAGGGAGCATGGTGGCTGATGTTCTCTTCAAGGGCAATAAACTCTGACCTTGCCAGGATATTTTAATCACATTTTTCTTGCTGTGAAGGGCAATTCAGTCTTTTAGCAAAATGTCTTTATTTCCAGACTACAAAATCAGTATCAGTGGTTCAGAGTAACTATATGGAAACCTTTAATGAAAGATTTTTAGGTAACTGTTTCTGGTCATGTCAGATAGAGGAATATCTTTGAAAGATGAATACTTTGCAAACTCATGCTGGGTTTTCTGTTCAGAGTAAAGGATAGTATGAAAAACACTTGTGAAATATGGGTGCTTTTGTTCTCAGTGAAAGTAAGGTGGTAGGTAGAGATAGGTCACCATGTAGATTTTTACCATTATGAGCTTTTTGAAGATATGCACATTGATAGTTTATGGATTAAGATGTGTTTACCCATGAGTGACTGGATGATCCCATCCCCATCCAGTGGTGCTGTTGTGTCCCAGCAAGCACTGGACTGGACTGGACTCACGCCTGAGCTGCCACATCACACAATTTCAAATCCTGCAGATCAGCAGTCTGCCCTCGTGATCCAGCAGGAACCCCATCTCCCAGAGGAGGGATTTCACAACTTTGAGAGGCAATGACTCTTCCATTTCCAGATGAACTCAATGAAATCTGAAAGCTGAGCCCCACCATATGCTGACCATGTGCTACAGGTGTCTTCTGAATCTTAAACATCTCTTGGTAGCCACATATTTCTTTCTGAGTACCATTAGAGTTTTATTAGTCTGAGAAAGGCATTTGCTTACCTACAAGTCTGAGCTGCTCAGAAATGCAGTAGTTGCACCTCTGTGCTACAAACTAGAGAAAGATGAAGCTATTTAGGCTCGAGGTGAGGAAAAAGTTCTTCACAGAGAGAGTTGTTCCCACTTGGAATGGGCTGCCCAGGGAGGTGGTGGAGTCACCGTCCCTGGAGGTGTTCAAGAGGGGATTGGATGTGGCACTTGGTGCCATGGTCTAGTCATGAGGTCTGTGGTGACAGGTTGGACTTGATGATCTTTGAGGTCCTTTCCAACCTTGTTGATTCTGTGATTCTATGATATGTGAGGGCTAGTGGTTTTATATATAATATGCCAAGAGCTGAAAATGTTAAAGCACACAAACAAACTTACTTTTTGCATTTCATTAAAGAATTTTTCTAAAATGGCACTTCATTAAACTTTTCTGGTTCTCTAAGTTTGGTACACCTGTCTCCAGGTATTGTTCCAAAATTTTTTTGTGAATTTAACTTTAAATATCATCTTGTGTGGTTGTGATGACTTGGAGTTTTTCTCTTTTGAAGAAACTCTATGTGGAAAGAATAGAATAGAATAGAATAGAATAGAATAGAATAGAATAGAATAGAATAGAATAGGATGGGATGGGATGGGATGGGATGGGATGGGATGGGATGGGATGGGATGGGATGGGATAGGATAGGATAGGATAGGATAGGATAGGATAGGATAGGATAGGATAGGATAGGAAGGTCTCTTCCAGGTTGGAAGATACCTTCAAGATCATCGCGTCCAACTCATCATCCAACACCATCTAATCAACTAAACCATGGCACCAAGCACCCCAAATGTACAGGAACATACCAGAAAGCAAGAATAAGGACCAGAATGCATGACAAAAGTTATTTGTGATACAACTGTGTTTTGTGTTTATTGCAAGAATATGTTAGTTTCGTGATTATATAATGATTAATTGAGTTGACTTTAAGAAATGGATGTGGGTGTTCATGAGGCAAGTAACATTAAGAAGTCGTTTGAGCTTGCTGTTTTTACCCAGAATTTTGTATAGGTTTCACACATGGTTACTGTACAGTGTTGGCCATCAGACATCAGTTTAATATTGACAGCTAGCATATTTTTTTCACTTTGAAACATTTGTATATACCTTAGAAGTCTGGCCAGTGGTGGGTAGCTGAGTGACAGAACTTATGCACTAAGAACTGATTTAGTCCTTCTAGGGAGGGGAAAAAAATTGTTATCGAGAAAGAGACATAAGTGATTTCCTAGGATATTTGAATTATTTTATTTCCCTTGTGTTCTGATAGCTAACAAACCAAGATTATTAGAGGAAACTGCTTAAAAAGCTATCAGAGCCAGCAGGCGTATCTCCATCAAACAGAACAGGCTTTGGATGAAGCGTTAAACCATGGAAAATGTTTCACCTTGTAATCAACTCTGTGTGGCATCCTTTCTCCTCAAGCCCTTTCATAGATTTAACTATTAGCACTGTCTGGCTTCCAGAAAAAATCAACAGTTTGGGAAGATCTGTTTATAAAACCAATTGCCTGTGCTTTTCTTTTTTTAAGGCTCAGAAGTGTTCTCTCCACTGCCAGAAATTCCAGTAAGAAATCAACTTTGCCAGCTAATTCTTGACTTGAAATCTGAGATTTGCCACAAAACACAGCATTGTCAAGGCCACACACAATCTATTTTCAAGCACTCATCTGCTGAGTGCTCCTAAGAGAGCAATAGTTATGTAATCATGCCTGCTGCTACATTGATCTGAATAGTAGATGCATGAGCTAAATACTCATGAGCTCAAGACTAAACAGTTTTGCCCAAGCAAATTTGAAGCCCATGAGCAAGTTAAGATTGACCTTGCTACTCAGTGGCTGCCTTTAAACAACCCAAACTGTAAAAATGTGGACAGCATTCATATCTGTGCATTGGGTAAAGCCTTGTATGAACTTATACACAGCTGATCCTGATGTAAACTATCCGGGGGCTTCTTTTGTCAGTTTATGTCCTTGAAGATTTATTAGTCTTCAGCAGCTCTCACTGGTATCAGCAGGATTCACCATCTGAGACAGCAGTTGTTTTGTCTTGTATAATTTATTTAATATTCCATGAACAGTCCAGTTTCTGTTTCTCATGCTTACACAAGGAGTGAAAACAAAGACATGGCTTGTATTGTCAAGGAAGGAGAATTTGGCCCACGGTAAATATCAGGGGTTTATGTTAATCCCATCCCTGTTTTATACAGGAATAATCCACTGCCTTCAAAGGAATTAATCCTAGGTCATACCAGCATCAGTGCAGAATGAATCTTATGCTATATGTCTCCTCTGCTAGCAAAGTGGCAGAAGATGCCTAATCCTTTATTATTTGTCTGTGGCATATTCTGCCAGCCAAAGGACTGAATCAACTTTTCCCACAGTACTCTCTGTACTTTTGATGTGAGTCTGACTTCTTCTAGCTCACCACACTGAAGCATTCACCGTGACTAACAGCAAAACAACACCCACAGGTTTCACAAAGGAAAATGTTTGTCCTCGCCTAACTCTCTGAGATAAAGTTTTAATCCAGCTTGTCTGGAATGCTGTAACCTCTCCTGGCTTTCATCTGGTACATTTCCATCTGCTCCCACATCTCTTCCCTACTTCTTCTCCAGAAGAGTTCCTAAAAAAGAGTTTTAAAAAATGAGATAAAGCAGTCTTAAAGACAATATTGAGTAATGCTAGATAGTTATCAGCAAAATTCCCACTTAACCTTGAGTGATTCACGTCTTCTGCTGTGCCTGAGCTGTTCTGAGCTCAGCTCAGGAGGACAAAGGCTCCTAAGCCCCATTACACATCCTTACCCATCCTCAAGTTTTCCTTGCATGTTCATCCATATCTACATGGGCTCCTCATTTCCCACAGTCTCCCAAGGTCGTATCAGCACTGATTCTCAGTGTGGTGACATTGAAACACTGAAGTCAGACTACAATCCATTACCTTTATGCTTTGCAAGATTTCTCCATAGTGAAGACAGGCCTCTAGCACTATGGTCTGCCAGGTTTACAGGCCAAGATTAATATCAGGGATAGCTGTAACTGGGGGTTTTGTTGACCTTTTTGGGTTTTTTTGTTAGGAAAGGACTCTCTAAGTGTCATTGCTGCTTTCAGTTTATTATCACAGTCAACAAAAAAAGGGAATACTGAGGGGAAAAATTAACATGGAATATCAAACTCATTTCCTTCTGGTTTTCAGATCACTTTTCCAAGAATAATTTAAAATAGAAGAAGAGCATCTGTAATGGGAAATTTGGATAGAAACATTTTCCTTATTTATGGGCTAGTAAACCTTCAGCCTGATCTGGGAACTTTAAGACTATTCCTGTCATCTCATGCATCAGCCATGGGTAGATTCAGTGGGCAAAGTCCATCTCTAATGACGTGCAAAACAGCAGCCACTTACAGCTGCAACTGTGGGGAAAATTTACCCTTGCCATTGGCCTTTAGTTTAAAATGCCTATAATAAGATGTAAAGACTTGTTTTGGTTTTTTTCTCCAGGACTTTTTTTTTAAGATGAATAGGTCTCTTTTAAAAAATAACAGGTATGGGGGGTGTATGCCTTTTGTCAGTAGGTATAACTGATTAATACAACCAGCTGATCAGCAGAGCTTCCTATCAGAACAGAAGCAGGCTTTCAAGGACAAAGGTTGTTTGGAAAAGGGCACTCAGCTCTCATCTATTTTTCATTACCAGTATTTTCAGTACTATTCAGATAAAACAATTTGGTTTTTAATAGGTATTAGTCTCACTCTCACCAGGACTGGTGTGATTTTCATAAGGCTCTCTTTATTTCATGATAGAGTCCAAGAGTAATTTAAGATCATTACATTTAGTTACTGGTTTTGTTTTCCATTGCAATGTCAAAGGGAAAAATTATTTGCGGTATCTTGCTTCTTTCTTCCACCTATGGCAGCAGTTTGATAATTCAGAGGCAAAGGTACATGACCTGGCCTAACATAGCTCAGAATTAACATGTCTCTTGTGCAGTGTGTTGTTACAGTTCTGAAGAATGCACTGAAGCAGGGCCACCTGTACACAAAGGTGATGATTGCCAGTTCTTTTGGGAAGAGACATGGAGTATGTACTGCAGGTAATTGGTGGGACATGCATATATTTGATCAGATGAAAATAGCTGCGAAGTGTGTCAGAAAAGATGAACTGCTCTCAACCCTACAAATATAATTATTGATGCTCAGTTTTGACATCCTGCTTCAGATAAGAACCATTGTCTAGAGCAACAAAACGAGCTGTGCAGGCCACCATCCCAAACTCACTTAGCAGGAATACAGAGTACTTAATTTGGTTTTCCTTAGAATGTAACTAATCTCTTTCCAATGCTGTAAAGCAGCTTCAGTGAATGTTTTTTTCCCCCTATCATTAGTCCTAATCAGTTTATAATCTGTTTGGGGAAGTACTAGGAGTTGTTCTGCCTTGGCTATCTTCCATTGACTTAGACAGATGTCTGGTCCCCAAATGCTGGTATACCTAGGTTGACGTTTGGACTGAATGATCTTAGAGGTCTTTTCCAACTGAAACAATTCTCTGGTTTTGTGATTCTATGATCTGAACTGAGAGAAAGTTGTTTACAATTCACATATCCATGTATATAACGCAAGGGGGTGAGGGGGGAGAATAGCATTTGATAAGGGTTGCTTCAGAAAAAACGTCCCAGGAATTATTTTTAATACTTAATATCCAGGATGTTTTGAGCGTGCTTCCCCCTTTAAGATTGGGTTTTTATAAATTTTGTTCAGATACTGTGACTTTTATTAGGAGTAATTTATTTCTCTAGTGGCTTTAAATGCAATGTGACTTCTATTAAAGGTAATTACTCTGCTATTTGTTTCGAATAGTAAATGTGCAGATTCTACATAGAGAAAGTTCAGGGAAATTTTAGTGTCAGACTGAGCTTCTTGAGTCTGAAACATGGAAGCAAAGATAGGGAAACCACAACTGCTTTGCACTCCTTTCTGAGCAGTGAGAAGGGAATGCCATCACTTCAGCAGTTACATAACCAATCCTGACTGCCATGGACTGCTTCCAGTGTGTTCTCTGTTGTACAGACATTTGTGCTGTGCCTTATTTTTTGCTGGCTTTTGTGCTTCAACAGTGTCATGGTGTGAGATGATTTAAAGTAATTCTTCAGTACATGTACTGTGGTTTCAAGGTTACATATATTTGGAGAAGAAAACAGATTCCTGTCTGAGCCTTTTACATTTGCTTTAACGCACCAAATAAGGTGGCATTTTTGGACACTAAAATCATGACATCTGGAAGGTTTGGCATTAGATTCCTCCTTGTAATTACTCTGCAATGCAGCTGTCTCAGAACAGAGGGAGAAGGTACCCAACCAGCAGACAAAAACCATTGAATAGAGGAGTTGGTTTGCATCAGAGGATAAGTTTGTTCTTTCTAAATAGGAGCATTTCAGGTATCTCTAATAGCACACTGTGTGCAAAATGGTGATGGAGTGCTGTGCTGCTGAGTGCACAGGAGAGTGATCGCCAGATTTCATTGCATAGTTCAGGATGAGTTCCTAGATGAAGGTCAGAGAGTTCAGGAGTCTACCCTGCAACCGCAGGAAACACTAAAAAATGAAGAACTTTTACCCATCTCTATCTGTTCGTCTGTATGCACAGGTCATGACCCTACTACTGACATTTTCCCAGACATGTCCAGTGACATTAACATGTATAAAAAGAAAACTATTCAAAGTCCCAGAATATTTTTTTTTTTTAAATTTGATAGAAAGTTTATGCCTGAATCCTAAATTTTGGAAAAACTTAAGGGGATTTAGAGGAGAGATGCCAAAAATTATTTGCCATCTGGGGCTGCTCGATGGCTCTAGCAGAGTTATATATTTTCTTGACTGCCTCTGTGAAAGTTATATCAGCCCTTATGGATATGAGATGATATGATATATGATATGATATGATATGATATCATGATATTATATCATATCATGGTATGATATGATATCATATCACATCATATTATATCATATCATGGTATGATATGATATCATATCACGATTGGTTGATGGGTTCATATCATATCATATCATATCATATCATATCATATCATATCATATCATATCATATCATATCTGACATGATATGATATATGACATATGATATATGATTTTCCTGAAAGATCTCTTGTACTACACCGTGTTGCAAAAGTCATTCCATAGTTGATAGCTGAGTTACCAATTTTAATGCTTTAAGCTGCCTGTGAACAGCTTAATCAGACATTCAATTTTCTACATTTCTAATGGATTCAGTGACAGGAAGATCAAGAATGAAATAGCTGATTTTTCTGACTGCAAATTAAACTCGTGTTCTGAACCTTAAAAATGCATATTCCTGAATTCAGTCTTGAAACAGAAAAATTGATTTTATGCAAAAGTGTCATTATTCAGAGGAAAAATGGTCTTTGCATTAGGAGCAATAGATTTGTCAGGATATTCTGCAGTAGGATGGAGAAAAAATGTGTCTGTGACCAGTTACTCTCATTGACAGTAATCTAGTACTTGTTTGGGGTATACCCTGTGTTCTGATAGGCCCAACCAGCCTCTCAGGCTGCAGATTGCATGCACATTAAAGGCCATACATAAATATGTCCATAAATACATAGCAAAGTCCTCTAATGCCTACTCTGAAAGCATCAAGACAAGTCTGCTTAAAAGATCTCAGCTCTCATAGAGGCATAAATAAGATTTGAGGTTTTGAGGAATCAGGCAATGTCCCCATGGGAGCTGTGTGCACAGCTGAACCACAAAACTTGGTTTTAAGCACAAAACCAGAAATTAACACTGATATAAATAGCTCCTTTCACATTTAGCTAATCAGAGGTGGGTGGGGTAAAGATCTGCCTTTATCATAGTTTGTGCTTGCCTGAGTTTACCATAAACACTCTACCTTTCTCCATCCCTCTCTTCTCAGGTGCATGGTATATTCCTGTCTTTCAGAAAACCGTGGTTTTGTAGATCAGATAAGAGAGTTACCACTCCAGCAGCGAGTCAAACAGCTGTTTTACTTATGCGTTGGACAATACAGAGAATCAGGGACAGACGAGCTTTCTGCAAAGTCATGTCAGAGTTTGGATATCTTTGTGAAACAATTTTGTTTCCAATAAATGTTAGTGAAGAAGGAACTACAATCTAAAATAAGCAAAAAAGCCTCTATCACAGCTATTGGCATTTAGCAGTTAGACCCAGGAAAAGTCAGGACTGAACCTGGGGAGTAAAAAAACTCCTTAGAAGGTGATTTAACAATAAGGCAGCAATGATTTCAGTTTAATGAGCTGGCAGCAGTGCCAGCTATGAATGTTCATGTGCTTCCTCTCCCTGTGGAGGCTGTGCTGTGAACTCAATCAGACGACTGCTCTAGATAGGAAAATCACTGCCAACACCAAATGTTTGTTTTTTAAGTTGGCCAAGTTCCCTGATACAGTTCACAGTATGGTCCCACAAATAATTGATCTGGCACAACAAAGGGGAAACTGTGCTGAGGGATTAAGGTGGGCAAGAGGTAGTACAGAGATACAGGTACTTGCTAGTTTCACTGCCAGGAGCTTTGATTCATAAAATCATGGGCTCAGCTGGAGATTGCATCTCCCTGCAGCCCAGCAGTGAGGGAGTGGTAGAGTCTGTGCTGTCAGATGTTCATGTTCTATACAAAGTAGAGCATTTTTGTCTCAAATTCCACACTTCTCATGCAACTCTCAGTTCATTCCTGGTGATCAGTTCTCAGAAGAGCGTTATTTTTCCTCAAAGTAACCGAAGCAAGGAATGATGGAGAAGGGAGAGATGGCAAAGAGGTTTTTGAGAGATTTGAGGTACACAAAACAAACTTGTGGTGATCTATTTTTAGTTAAACAACTAATTATGAATCAAAATGCTTTTCCAAACCTAATTAACCAATAATAATCACCATAGCAACCAGTTCTTTATGTGGCACATGCTGAATACACTGTCAGTGAAGCACAACAGCTTTACTTTCCCAGTTTTCCCAAAATCAGTGATAATTACTCTAATCCATTGTTGTAGCCAAATCAAAATTAAAAAGCAAAATAGGAAAAGAACTCAATAATTTCCCTCAGGCTCGTTTCATGAATTAACAAAATTCCTACTCTCTAGGACTGGTCTGCCTTGAGATTTTCCAGCTAGAAATTACACTGAAAACCATTTTTCTTTACTTTTCAGATGTGCTCTGGCAAGATTAGCCCCAGCACTGCTCTATTTCTATACAGCAGAAAAAAACTACCTAGTGAAAAGGTTAATAATAGGTTTATTTCTGCAAAGCACACTGGGGTTTCTTCCTTGAGGTAGTAACACCTTCACTTTTCAAGTGAATGTATGCTATGATTGGCTCAACTAGTCATGGTGAAGATTGTCTGTGGCAATTTCTGTCTTTCAGGGCTACTTTTCAATCCACATATTTCCAATCTGTTGGGTTTGTTGAATGTTCCTAAGTACTCACTTCTCAGGTTATGGACTCTTTGGAAATGCTGAACTCAGTCAATCTCTATACACTTCATAAATAGCAGATCTTGGCACTGAATTAGGAGACTCAAGAGGGGATTGGATGTGGTGCTTGGTGCCATGATTTAGTCATGAGGTCTGTGGTGACAGGTTGGACTTCATGATCTTTGAGGTCTCTTCCAACCTTGGTGATTCTGTGATCCTGTGACTCTACAGCTGGTCTCAACTATACCCTTCAGAATTTCCTGGTTTCTGAACTACATTCAATTCTTTCTTGAAGAACTGTCTGTGGCTGATCCACAGCCACGGTTTTGGAGTAAAAATTTTAGCATCTTCTAACTACCTGCATGATGAGGCTTTGAGCAACCTATTCTAGTGGGAAATGTCCCTGCCCATGACAGTGGGGTTGGAACTAGATGATATTTAGTGCCCCCTCCAACCCAAACCATTTTATGATTCTATGATCTTGTCAAAGTAACTTTCTGTAACTCCGTTCATCCTATTAATTGATTATGGGCAACTGCAGACTCAGCAGGGACAGTGCTGATCCCACACAGATATTCCCAAGCAGCATGGTGATTGGTATCTTCATGTAGGCATTTTTTAAATATTCAAGAACCAGACTTCCCCAGATCCATGTTCAAAATCAAAACTTATAAATCATGTACTTATAAGTCATGTACTGTTTCTCATATAGTTGTTTATTTAGGTGTTGTGCAAAGTACAAATAGACTAAACAGCTCATAAATGTGACCTTTTCTCTTTTTTGTTTTTCCATGTTATACTTCAGCTTTCCTACTGTGTGAGCATTGATTATCTTCAGGTCAGTTCAAAAGATGTGAAACTATGTTCATCTTATATAACCGGGATCTGTGCTGGCTTGTGGCTGTTACAGGCAGTAGAAAATCCTTCAAGACTTCTGAAACTAGCCACAGTAAACTATAGGAAAAAGGAGTTGCAATGAGACATTCAAGTCTTGTATGTCTTTTTTAGTCTTTTATTAAGAAGATCCACAGACTGATATCTTTGCAAGGCATGGTGCTTAACTCTCTAGACTGGTTTCAATCAGAATACTATGTGTAAGAAAAGCAGATTCTGCCCCTGAGTAAGATGTTCTTTTACCTGTAATGTATTTTCCATAATTCCTTCTGTTCAAATTAAATTATGTACTCATGAAATTTAATTGAAGGCTGAATTCTACTGCATTTGCTCTAAGGAGATCTCCTGAAGTGAGTGCCACTAGTCCTGAATATCAGTGAGTGAGGGAACCGGGCTCATGAGGAACTTGCAATTGGATTTGCAAGTAAACAGGAGCACCCTGCCACTGCTTTCACAGTTGAAATGTACATTTAAAATGTTGCTAAAAACTTTTCTTTTTTTCACCCTATACTCTTGCTCTCCTAGTGTGTGTGCATTGATTATCTTCAAGTCAGTCTAAGAAGTATAAAGCACTGATGCCTCCAGCCACCCACAGCTGGTTTCAATTGTCCTGATGAACTGATCTTAACTCATGTCAACTCATCAGATGCCTTTTAGTTATCTCATGGGCTGAATTACTGCATTCTCTGTTTTATCTTGGGGCAAAGGCAGAAAGTGTCTGGGGAAAGCTGGCTGATCAGGGACAACCTGTATCCAGTAAAGCACGGCAAGGCAGATAAAATGGAGAAAGTAGTAAGCACAGAGATGGAATAGTGAATGCAGTGAGACTGAATTTCTTCCCTTTAACAAAAAAATAAGATAAAATGAAAGTAAGAGGTAATGCTAAAAGTCAGCAAAATAAGAATGGTGAGAGGAGGATGAATGGGGAATAATTAGTCACTGTTTCTCATATTGTAAGCACAGTGTGGCATTCAAGGAAATGATAAGGCTGCAAATTAAGGCAAACAAAAGGAAACATTTTTATCACAGTGTGCCTAATTAAATTGTAGAAATCTTTGTCATAGAATGCCATAGAGGCTAAAAGCAAAATTAACTTCAGAAAGGTATCAGAAAAAGTTAAGCAGATGAATGGAGTATGCCACATCTAGCTCAGAAGTGCTGGAAGGCACAGGTTACAGGAAGCCAGGAAGAGGCAAGGATTATGCTTATGCCCTATTTCCCACCAGCTTTGCCTAGATGTCTCTTACTGGCAAAGGTTAAACAAAACCTCAGCTGGAGCCAGGATATGCATTCTTATTTAATCATGGCATATAAATTGTAAATGAATTTTCTGTACTATCATAGAACAACACTCCAGATTCAGAAATACAGGAATATATTAAGCTGCCAGATGCATTTGGTTTGATATCAAATCTCACTTTCAAAAACACACATGAATGTGAGGAGTGAGACCTTCAGATCCAAGGCACTGCATCACAATAATGACTTTAGGGAGTTTTGCTAAATGTGTTCTTTCTTTTGCTAGGACAAGAAACACTGATTTTAGGGAGACTGATTATCAGATAATAATGTAAAAATGCAATCTCTAGTCCCTAGTGTTCCACAAACACAGATGCTGTAGTGTTCAAGACTTCTGACAAAACACCACTGAATATTTTCTTCATTCCCGTACTCACATCTGCTGTTTTATCCTTGTACTCCTACCTGGGCATTCTCTATTGTCTGCTGTACGAGTCAGGATCCTAAATGATGAGCACTTGATCTGTCCTGGCATGGTTGTTCTGAAGTTGTTATGATCCTGTAGGACTCACCCATAGCTTTATGGTCCATAGCTGTCAGAGCCTGGTTGGCTTTGCCGGGCAGGTGATGTGGCAGCAGGGTAATGTAGTCCTCTCCTGTTCCATGGCTGATCTGATGATGGGAGAGAGTTGCAATCCCGTTAGACATAATGCACTCAGTGGAACCTCATCAGCACCGTGGCTGTGCCTGGACATTGACAGGAAGATGGGGAAATAGAGTTTGCAGGCTTTAAACTGGTTCACTGTGGCCCAATGGCTTCTCTAGCTAAGGCAGCAGTCAGAGTAGTTTGGCCTTACATTCTACATTTGGTAACTATTAACGACTTCTGGACTTATTTTTCACCCCTGACCCTCTCACAAGTTACAAAAAGTCAAAATGAAGTGGAAGCTGAGAGGATTTCACAAGAATTTGCAGCCTATAATGGAGATGAGGTATTGGATAAAGCTGCCCAAACTGCAGGTGTGCCTTCTGTCTTTAGTGCATGCGAATATTACAAGTTTCTTATTCAGTTTCCCAGACAATCTTCATTTCAATGGTGTTGATGTGTCCTGCCTTACAAACATACAGAGCACAAAGAGGTATCAATGGAAAGACAGATAAGCCACTGAAATTTACACTGCCCAAGGATCCACTCCCATTTGGCTCTTTTCAATTCATGTTCCAAAGGAAGAAGCTGTGATGCACTTTGTACAAGGAAAAGGAGTGCAGCTCTGACGTAAGCCTCAGTGGAGAAAAGGCCTGTGTACACAGCCACGGGCTTTGCAAGAATGTGGTGATCCTTTTGGCTTCAGGACTCACATTGTGCAAGCCTGTGCTTTGACATCATCTGAAAACAAATGTATTTAACTTGGTCAGTAATAACAGAATAACAGTTATCACTGATATTAATTTTTAGCTAACTGACTCTCTTTGTTTTCCTTAATATGGCTTTCCTCTCAAACTAAGCCAAGGAACAAACCACGAAGTTCATTTTACAGAACAGACAGTGCAAAACCAATTCGTTAGTTATGTTTGTAATCATTCCTGACTAAAGCCCTGTGAATCAGTTCTTGGAAACATCATTTGTGGTTCAGCTAGAGTTCAGTGCCCCCAAATACTGCGTAGTTCTTCCTCAAGGCAGAAAATTTTGCACGTTTGATACCTCTAATTAAGATCAAAGAGATTCTTTTATGCAGACTTTTCTAACCGTTAATTTTACAGTCTACATGACTGCAGAGCAGTCATTCTCTCTCTCTGTCTTTGCAAACTGGTGTTTTTGCTTCTTCTCTTCTCTGATAATATCCTATTTGTTGCTCATTGCAGATAGCGGCTCAGGCAGTGTTGTTTATGTGTATGAACACTGCAGGAATCTTCATTAGCTACCTATCAGACCGGGCACAACGTCAAGCCTTCCTGGAGACCAGAAGATGTGTAGAAGCCAGACTGAGACTAGAGACAGAAAATCAGCGTCAGGTATTGGCAAAACAATCCTGTTTTTGTGTTAACTGGAACTGCTAATTGGACGAGACTGGGTTTTGTAGGTTGGCTGACTCCATTGTGAGGCCACCTGATTTGTGCAGGTTAAGTGAATTTCATGCTATTATTTTGTTGGTATGTCTCAATCTGATATGGCATTGTAAATATTTACACTGGGCAACAGGATGAATAGAGAGTGTGGCTGTTCATTTTCCTTTCTCATACAAGCAGAAGAGGTCATCAGATGACTCAATAACTGGCAGGTGTTTAAAAATGGTTCTTTACAGTCAAGTCAAAACCAAGCAAGTTCATGGAATTGAACTCTAGGCAGACAAAATACCTAAGCATCGCCTCTGGCTCACAGAAGAACTTTTGGGGCTGGGGAGTTACTGTAGGGAAATATCACCAAAAGTTTTTGCTGTTCTTAAATTCTTGCCTAAAATCTCCTTTTGGCCACTGTGTGCAATAGCATGCTGGGCTAGGTGAACTTTTAATGCAAGCAAGTATAGCTGTTCTGCGATACAGAGTCGTTCCCAATCCACAATAAATTGAATAAAAATGAATTTGCTGCTGCTTTTGTTCCAAGGGAGCACAAGTAAGAAGCCTGCTGTACACATTTTGCATTCTCACTGAAATATCAGAAAGTTCACCTGCTGTTCAAAAACTTGCATTAAAATCAAAATTCAAGCTGTGTATTCTGAGAGATAGATATATGCTGCTCTGCTATTTCATTCTTGAATGAACTTAGCCATTCACTTTGTTCTGTTGTGTAGCTACTGCTATTGTTTCTCAACTGTATTTCCTTTCCTTCTTGAAAACCATGCTTTTATACAGAGATCTAGGAAGATGCCATATTCTAGACTACCAATGACTCAGTGTGAATGCATGACTCTGCTGAGCAGTACAAGCTACCTATGCTAAAAAATCTCTCCAGCCACTGCTGACTGAAGAGGCTTTGAGGGACCATGTGTAGGATGCCTTATTCTCATTTTAAGTGTAGGACTGCAATTTTATGGCCTTCAGGGTTTTGTGAGTTTGTTTTTCTTTTTTTTTTCATTTTTAATCTTGTCTAACCACTTATGAACACTTTTTAAATTTTAATTAGTTTTTACTTTTTTTTTGGTAGAATTCATTGTTAATATCTTTATAAAACACTGGCAAAAGATTTCCTCATTCCAGATGATTCTGAGGATTATCCATTAAAATGATTTCATTTTCCCAAGGAAAATGAGGAGTATGCAAAAACTTGATGAAATTATATTTCTGATTTCAAAAATGAAGACAGATTGTTTCCATTTGGGTGGGTTTAGAAAAAAAATAAATCTGATTTTTCAAATTATTTTTGGTGAGGAGGGAGCCAGGGGTTGGATCTGAAATATTTGGTTTTAGTCAATGTTGAGCTGTTCATTTTGTCTTAGCCAAGTGCCTTGAAAGTCTTCAGGCTTGTGCTGTCCCCTGAAGGCAGAACTTCCTGGAGTCTCATCACAGATGAGACTCACCTATAACCAAACAAAGCAGTACGTCTTAGACATCATATGACTGGAAATGCATAAGGGAAAATGTGTTTGGGCCAAGGAAAATACCCACAAGAGAAAAATACAGGCATCAGGCCAACAAATAAAAGATACCTTCCAAAACTTAATGATAAACTAATTCAAAATGTAGGAAGCAAAGCATTTTGAAATGTTTCCAATTACTTTTGTTGAAACTTTGAACCTGTAAACCTATGGATACATAGAATCATAGAATCAATAAGGTTGGATAAGACCTCAAAGATCATCAAGTCCAACCTGTCACCACAGACCTCATGACTACTAAACCACAGCACCAAGTGCCACGTCCAACCCCCTCTTGAGCACTTCCAGGGACAGTGACTCCACCACCTCCCTGGACAGCACATTCCAACAGCTAACAACTCTCTCTGTGAAGAAGTTTCTTCTAACCTCGAGCATGTGTGTGTGTGTATAAAAAACGCGTGTAATATACTTTTCAGCTTTTCATTTGTATTTGGGGCAACATCAATGACAAAGTGTTCCAATACTGCAATGTCTTGTGCAATGGAGAGCATGTATCCCTCAGTCTTCCATTGTTTCCCTTTGCTTCTGAAGGAGTGGCTTATTTAGAAATAATTTCTAAAGCAAAGTAAGAAAAACCAACATGAGCAAAAAATGCAACAAGAAATTATATGCTCTTCCATAAGTAACCAAAAAGAGTCACGTTGCTTATAATCATAAATGTTATATAAATGCTTCAGTTATACTGGTTCATTACTGTCTATTGTTATAACTAAGAAATCAAGATTCTACACTCTCAAAATGACCCTTCCAGTTTCTCAATATTGCTTATATTTGCCGTCTCTAATCATCTGTCATTGTAATAGCTATAATTATTCAGTATTGTGTAATGCCTGAAAGAGCCATTCATGGAAAATCACCCAATTATAAGCCAAACATTTTATTATCTGTTTTAGAAACAAGCAAGAGGTACAATCAGACATGTGAAGCTGTACAAGGAAGCAATAATACTGATAAGCTGATACTGTTCAGGTTTTAGAGACTTTTGAGAATCCCCTAATGATTTTGTCAAATAAAAATACAAAGTTTCTACAGTATTACCTTCTGTCTTGTGCTGAACAAGCTCTGCAAGGAGAGGCTGAGGGAGCTGGGATTGTTTAGCCTGGAGAAGAGGAGGTTCAGAGGAGGCTCAGGGGACACCTTATTCCTGTCTACAACTACCTTAAGGGTAGGGAGGAGGGGGTTGGTCTCTTCTCCCAGGCAACCAGCACCAGAACAAGAGGACACAGTCTCAAGCTGCACCAGGGGAAGTTTAGGCTCGAGGTGAGGAGAAAGTTCTTCACTGAGAGAGTTGTTAGCTGTTGGAATGTGCTGCCCAGGGAGGTGGTGGAGTCCCCATCCCTGGAGGTGTTCAAGAGGGGATTGGACGTGGCACTTGGTGCCATGGTTTAGTCATGAGGTCTTGGGTGATAGGTTGGACTTGATGGTCTTTGAGGTCTCTTCCAACCTTGTTGATTCTGTGATTCTGTGTGATTCTGTGAAAAGCAGGAGGTGATTCTGATTTTCCTGATAAATTTCATACAGATGAGATTATTTATATTTTTTTCAGCTAGAGTAGATTCATTCCTTCTTTTCCATCATACTGCTTTGTAAAATGCAATGAGAATAGAAGGTGAAGCAACAAAAATCCCACTCGGGGAAAATCTGTTTTGTTGGGGTTTTGTGCTACTCTGAGCTGAAATTTGGACATGTCATTATTTTCAGGGTTTAAGGGCTTCTCACTCTGTTTTGGTATTGCTGTGACAGTCAAAGACATTTTGCTGTGTAGAAATGTCTTTGTTCAATGTCTCTGTAAAGCTGAATTAGCTCCATCGGTTCATTATCCACAGAAAATATCTTTAGGTCCAAGTTCAATTTTTATGTTAATTGCAATTCATTCCCTTCCTGGACAGAAAGGGAGAGGCAGGAGTGCAGATCTGTGTGAAGGAAAAGATTTTAAGGACCTTGGCCAGTCTTTCAAAGCTTTTAGGTGACTTAATCTCTGGTTTCTGTATTTTCAAAGCTTTATACAAAGCAAACACCAAAAAAACCATAAAGCATCTCTGAAACATTTTATCTGCATTATTTTGGGTAGATTTAGAGCACCTGATGGGTTTTTTTTTCCCCTTAAACAGTCTAAAGAGAAGAATCTTCTATGAGAACACTCTAGCAGATGCTTCCTCCCTGCAAGTTCTGTTGCTTGTTTTCTGGACATCCTTTTTCTAACTGTTCTTTTTCCCATCGGCTATTGCACCAATGTAATTAAATCTTATCTTTAAAGTAAAAACAGCTTGCATATTATTTCATCTGCTGTTTTAAAAGGATTTGAGCTCAATCACACTAAAGAGTAATTTGTCCAGGTGAGAAGAAGGTATGAAGGCTGTAGAAGATGACACCCCTTAGTGTTGAGAACACTCTGCTGCTGGCATAGTCTCTCCTTCCTGATAGCTGTGGGGGAAAACAAATTGTAATCCTGCCTTAATCTTTTTTTCCATTAGAAAACAGTTGCATTTGACCATTTGTTACCCTTCTACCTCTACTTCCAGAGGATTATTTTCACACATTCCTCTGCAACAATCTCTATTTCCCACAGCTTTAAGAAGCTCTCTGCAGATTGATGAACTCTGTTTGTGGGATTTTTTTTATTTAAAAGAAGCTTACATGTTGTATAGGTTTTATCAAGCTCTTACAGATCGAGATTTTAATCAACCACGAGTACTTTGCAACCAGTGAAGCAAGAGCAGATTGCACTGGGATTGGAAAGGACACTTTAAGAGGGTTAAACAGTATAAAGTCTTTTTTTTTCCCCTTATTTCTTTTCTTTTATATTTGTGCTAAGAATATGAAAATTCCCTCTAAATTAGTATGAGGATCAAGTTCAGAACTGATCAGAGTTCAGAGTCAGTTCAGAGTAAACTGACTTTTAGAGACCACATGACCTTCCCTTTCCATTGCAAAAGTAGTTTTAAATGCCTCAGAAATGCAAGTCATGGTTACAGTAACTGAGTAACTGAGGCTTTATGTCTGAAGAGCAAACTATAGCTCCACATGTATAAATTTTGTGTAATCTTGATTACATATTGAATTTTAGTTGAATTTTTTTTCTCTACAGGAAAAAGTCTGTTGAATGTGAAATGCTCAGATAGGTTTCCTGGTTATCCAGACAGACTTTCTTTCATCTTCATGCCTTTCTCTAAAAAAGCAATAGAAGTTTATTCTCCTTGTTGCTCCTTTGGTACTTAGAATGTCAAACTCAAAGTTGGTTGATCCAATGAGAGAAGAAATATGCAAACTTTATATTGTTCTTCCCAGTCTATATATCCATCATATGATTCAATAGGTGACCTGTTTCCTAAGTCAGTTTGCAGACATTTCCTCCTTGACTGGCTTGAGAGCAGTCCTGAAGAAAAGGACTTGGGGCTGCTGGTGGATAAGAAGCTTAACATGAGCCACCAGTGTGTCCTTGCAGCCCAGAAAGCCAATCACATCCTGAGCTGCATCAAGAGAAGCATAGCCAGCAGGTTGAGGGAGGTGATTCTTCCCCTCTACTCTGGTCTGGTGAGACCCCACCTGTAGTACTGTTTCCAGTTCTGGAGCTCCTATTACAGGAACGATCTGGACATGCTGGAGTGTGTCCAGAGAAGGCCATGGGGATTATCAGATGGCTGGAGCACCTCTCCTATGAGGACTGAGAGGTTGAGACTATTCAGTCTGAAGAAGAGAAGGCTCTGAGGAGACCTCATTGTGGACTTCCAGTGTCTTAAGAAGGCTTACAAGAAAGCTAGTGAGGGACTTTTTAGGGTGTCAGGTAATGATAGGATTCAGATTGGGTGTTAGGAAGAAATTCTTCACCATGAGGGTGGTGAGACACTGGCACAGGTTGCCCAGAGAGGTGGTGGAAGCTCCATCCCTGGAGGTTTTTAAGGCCAGGCTCTGGGCAACCTGATCTAGTGTGAGCTGTCCCTGCCCATGGCAGGGGGGTTGAAACTAGGTGATCCTTGAGGTCCCTTCCAATCCTCACAATTCTATGATTCAATCTGATCAACCCACTTCCATTAGAAAATACAACATTTAATATGTCAGATATTAGATGTATTTCCTTCACATTTGCTGTTGATGTTTGTTTCTTCAGAGCATAACACCCACATTTTGCTTTCAAATCTAAGGTAAAATCAAGATCAAAATGATCTTCAGCTTTCTCCCCCATTCCTTGCAAATCTGGAATAGGCACATGGGTTTAAACAGAATAAGTAAATTCCCAGCCAGTGCTAGCAAGATGGGAATCAGACCCCAAGGTCCAGTTTATAAAGGGGGAAAATGTCCTCAAAGAGTGTAAGAACTTCAGGCATTTGAGCTTCCCGTAGAAGAAACTGGTGAAAAGGAAAGCTCTCCTTCCCCTCCCTAGCAGTTGGCTTTTGGATTCACTAATAATAAAACTGTTTTCTAAAAATCTGTGTGTTGTTTGTCATTTCTAAACCAGGCTGTTCAAATTCTGTGTTGGTCAATAGTGAACGGGACTGGAAGCTTGTTAATCAGGTTTTGGTGGCCTGTACCTCCCATGTTCTCAGATCTTTGCTAACATGAAAGGTGTCTAATAAAAAAAAAAAGCCATTATCACAACTACCACTGACTAGCAACTCTTGCTGATTGTCTCAGGGAAGTGGACAAAGGTGAAATGAGTAAGGGGAATGAAATAGTTTCAGCCCCCTGCAGTGATGAGACATTTCTGCCAGCTGGTCTGCAGTACAGTCATCTCTGCTTAAAGAAACAGCTCCAGGCTCCAAATTAATCAGACTAGTACCTTTCCTGAGTTCTGAATATACTTACTCATTTTAAGGTCATTTTTCTTGTCCAGGATAAGAACTTCTGGGGTACTAAGGAAAGTTTATACTAACTTTCCCTAGTACTTTGAAATGTAGGAGGAATCCTTACAAGCGTCACAATTAATAGAGTTATAGAACCCTGTGGTTCAGATAATGTTTTTCAATTATCTGACCCTGAACAGTACCAATTCTAAGCTAGCCAGAGTCAAGTCACTGTTTCCATTGCTGATATAATTCAAAATAAGATAAGACTTTTGGATTGGTGTTCATGAATAGACAGAAGGTCTTTCACTCAGTATGTAAGTGCCTACCTATAAGCCAATTAAAAAGGGTTTGATTTTTCAAGAACTGACAATTTTCCCACCTATAGAAACTTCCTGGGAGAAGGTATATATGTCTTTGGTATTGGAGTCTTTTAAGTCTTTGACAAGGTGTATTCCTTGTTTTGACTGGACTGCATGACTTCCTAGCTCTTTTCCATCTTGCTGTTCTGCAGTGATTAAGCCATATAAAGCTGAAAATGGCATATGAGCTTGCTTTGTGATGTTTTTCATGTTCATTAGCTGCAATAACTAGTACTGCTGAGAAATCTGCTTTGCAGAAGTTGCCTAGTAATTCCTGAAATGGCAATAGTTAGCAAAATGGAAAAAGAAATAAATAAATGAGTAGAAAGTAGAAACATTTCAGAGCAATTACATGAAGATTCAAGAACAGATGAGTCTAAGCAGTCCTAGATAAGTGAATGTCTGCCAGGGCATAGCACCACAGACATTAGAGTCAGATGGGTCCATTCTGATATTTTAGAGCAAAATTGAATTATAGGAGCTGTTTTGCCCTCATTTTCTATTCCAGTAAAATAAGGAACATTTTAAGATTATGCTATTATGAAATCAGTCTCCAGTAGGTGTGTCTGTCTTTCTCCTGTTGCTAAGGTATGGCTCTGTCCATCCTGTCCAAACTAACTGAAATTTATGGAAGCCAATATATTAGAAGACAATAAAATATTGGGTTGTGGGTTTTTTGTCTTATTTCTATGCGAATGTTTTTCTTTAGGATTTTTTTCTTCTCTACAATTGTTCAGTAAAGAATAAGAATAATAAATATATAATTTGGAATAAACCTTTCCATCTATTAGATGTGTCTAATGGATTACTGTGGGTCTGGACAGTATAACTTGTGAGCACAAATGTTCATAACAACAAGATAGAGTGGTAACACAAACTGGTTTGTAACTTCTGCTTTTCCCTGTGTGTCTTTGTTAGCCTGTAGTTCCTATTTCCTAAGCTAAAAGGCAGCCCAAATGACAAGGCAGTACCAGGAGATTGTTTCATGATGTACTGTAGGAGATCTAACAGCTAACCACTGCTGTCAGGGAACACAGGCGTGCTCCCTGCAGCTTTTATTCCCAGACACGTACTCCTACCCACTCCCATGCAAGCTGGTGATGCTCATGTGGCCTTACAGTGAGCTGATTCATTATGCCTGTGCCATACAGTTGTAAGCATTGGCTGCTCCTAGCTTCAAGATTAATCATATTACTTTTAAAAATAATTTTATAAATATTTCTGTATTTTATGGAGGAATAGAATTTTTCACTTAAAAGGTACACTCAGTAGTAGTAACAGATACCATGCCAAAAAAAATCAGCTGGGAGGGTTGTTCCACCACTTCCCAGCACGCTAGCAGGATGAGCTAAGTGTTAATGAGCCAAAGTGATACTGGAAAGGCATGAAAATGCAAACTGGCAGACTTGGAATCAGCATTCTAGAAGTCAGGGAGCACAGGGCAAGCAGGCATTAAGAATGTGGTACTCTTACAAGGCCAGCTGGCTGGTGAGAAAGGCACCTCCTTTGACACCTGGCAGTAGACTGTTAATTATCAAGCCCTGCCAAGATTTTGTAATGTGGCTTCAGGTACTTTAGGCATCCAACCAAAGCAAAAGACCATCAATATCTTGCAGTTCTTCCCTTTGGCATGAGTTACATATATTATGTCATGCTGTTCAGGACAATAGGACTGAGAATACAATTGGTGTGTCCTTCCTACAAGAAGTGAAAGCAAAAAGCTTTTTCTTTCTTGCATTGCCACAAACTTCATAACACTTCTAAGTTAACAACCAATTAGTCACCATTATAAAAAGTCATGACTCTCAAAAGCACTGGGAGATAAGTTTGGATTAGACTAGCTATGTTTCAGCCAAACAGACACTCCAAAACCACTTGTGTGATCTGGCCTTATTTCTTTCTGAGAACAGCAGATGCCTTAATGGAACATGCAGCCAGGGATGGAAGAAGCAAGAATGGTAATTGTTTGCACTCAAATAAAATGAATTTGGTACAGCTCATATCACATATCACACTAGTAAGCAGTAAAGTTAACAGGCAACCTTATAATCCCCTGAGTCTGAACATACTAAATATTGCAGTTTATTCCACATTTTTCAGTTACTTGCTATTGTGTCTATAATGCACACAAAAAAAACCCAGAAGCAAATAGACTGTCCATTGTGAAGGAATTTCTTTTTAGAGTTGTTCCTTACAATGAGAGGTAGTAATTCCCATTTTCTAGAGTGTCTTCTACAATTATTACATCTATTCTGAACATCATCAGTTTTTCCAATAGAAAACAATACTATTTTTATCTACTTCCCTTAAATGTAACAACAGCTCTGGAAAGGCATACGAACATCATTCTGGGCAGCTCTTTTCTCATGCTATTACATTCCATGCTTAAGACAATGAAGCCTCTATGATATTAATTGCAGATGTTGTTAAAGCCAAGATTGATGGATCAGGTAAAATGATTTTTGATATCAAGGTGAAATGTGTGGAGCACTTTTTCTAGAATCTCTGTCAAGTTAAACATTTCTGGGATATGGCCCCTCCAGTTTTATACAAGTATGTAGGGAACACCCATAAGCAAATTGTTCCCCCATCGAAAGGCTTCATCCCACAAGATATATGCAGATTTACCCATCTGAAGATAAGTGTGTAGGAGGAAGAAGAAAATCTGAATTGAACTTCCATTCTGGAGCAGCTTTCCATCCCTTACCAAAGCCAAATCTTACAAAGATGTTGAGAAAGGAAAATCCCAAGGCAGTACAGGTGGCACTGAATGCTACCATCAGTTTGTTACTTGTAGTGATTTCTGCAGGTCTTTTGTTTGTTTGGTTGGTTTGATTTGGTTTGGTTTTGTTATTCTTTCGGTTAAAGATTCTTTTCTTATTTATTTACTCCAAACTCTGACTGCTCCAACCTAAAGACTAGGGCTGATTCATGGTGAGAATTGGTCACCAGCTTAAAAGGATGTTTCCTTTTGTAGCTATCTTCTTTCTTCTAGATGTATCTGTTCTTTCAAACCACTTAATATTAGAATCATAGAATCATAGAATCAGTCAGGGTTGGAAGGGACCACAAGGATCATCTAGTTCCAACCCCCTGCCATGGGCAGGGACACCCTACACTACATCAGGCTGGCCAGAGCCTCGTCCAGCCTGGTCTTAAACACCTCCAGGGAGGGGGCCTCAACCACCTCCCTGGATAACCCATTCCAGGGCTTCACCACTCTCATGGTGAAGAACTTCTTCCTCACATCTAGCCTGAATCTCCCCATTTCCAGCTTCATTCCGTTCCCCCTAGTCCTATCACTACCTGATACCCTGAGAAGTCCCTCCCCAGCCTTCCTGTAGGCCCCCTTCAGATACTGGAAGGCCACAATGAGGTCACCTTGGAGCCTTCTCTTCTCCAGACTGAACAGCCCCAACTCCTTCAGTCTGTCCTCATAGGAGAAGTGCTCCAGCCCTCTGCTCATCCTCGTGGCCCTTCTCTGGACACGCTCCAGCACGTCCACATCCCTTCTGTAATAGGGACTCCAGAACTGGACGCAGTACTCCAGGTGGGGTCTCACCAGAGCTGAGTAGAGGGGGAGAAGCACCTCCCTTGACCTGCTGGTCACCCTTCTCCTGATGCAGCCCAGGATCTGATTTGCTTTTTTTTACTGCTGCTCACCTCTGAATTGTCTCCACTTAGGCAATTGTTCAACTAGAGAGTTTTCAACAAAGTTGCTTCCTTCACCACAGAGTTCATGATACTCCTTTCTTAAACCTTTCTCTGAAAGAAAGAATTTTTTTTGTTTCTCATTGCTTTCCCTCTCTCTTTGAGTATGCCTCCTAGGATACACTGACTAGAAATATGAGAGCTCTTTAATCAGGTACAGAAGACTATAAAAATGTTGTAATTTTCTTCTCTGTGATCTGGTACTGGTTGTTTTTTGCACATGACCTCCACACATTTGCTCTGTTTTCCTGTGCCACAGTATCTAGAACATTCACATCATCTGTAGGAAAAGACTGGATGAACATGATCTACAGAAACGTCCATCTCTTAGAGCCTGATTTCTGGAAAAGGCCTGGTTCATCATACTTCACCACCCTGTCATTCTGGCGTGGTATAAGAGCAGCTTGGAAGAGCAAAGGACAGCTGATGCCCCTAGGGGAAAGAATTTCTGTCCTTTGAATGTTTCAGTAACAGAGAGTTGGCTAATGGCTGGAGTCTATTGTAAAAATATTTATAGGCACACACACATTCACAAACATACACACTTGTATGTTGCTTTTCTTATAGTGTTCCAGCATAGCAAGGCACATGTAATGTATGTGCTGTATATGCACTTTCAATTGTGGTGCTGAAAAAATCCTCACGTGCCAGAGTATTAGTAGAGGAAGACGACAGGAGAGGCATACTAATTAACCTCTGTTTTTATGGGTCGTTGCCAGATGTTACGTGCAACCAAGAAGGTTTAACTTACTTTAATGAGCAGCATGAAGGTGAAGATATCAAATGTGCTGAGTGCATTTTTCTTGCCTAAGTGAACACATGCCAAGTCAACCATGTTTTATTTTAAATAAATGCTCTAGAGCCATTGCTTGATACATTAAGTGAATGCAAACAAGGAGTGCAAGCTCTTCCTGTTGTGGAAAAAGTATATTCTCCATTTCAGCCATATGTCTGTGAAGAAATGACCAGTTTTTATGTTCTTTTATCACAGATCTCATAAGCAGTTCGATGACAACCAAGATTTCTGTTTTCTCTCTTTCTTCTATTTTTCTCTTTTCTTTTTGAATTTGTATTCCTATTTGTCTTCCTAAAGGATGAGGTAGGAAATAACATGTTTCCTTTTTTACAGCGAAAAGATTTTGTGCTGTTGTGGAAGGACCTTCACACAAAGCTGTCAACCACCATCCAATGGCTCCTTCAAAAACTGATCTAATTTATTTGAAGGATGGCTCTATTATATGGCCATATTAAGCAATGTATCTTAATAGTGAAGGAATAAGACAATATATAGCCTAAGCACCTTCATTTATAGGAGGCTGAAGGACACACCTTTCTTGGAATATCAATCAACAGCTGTTCTCAATCATGCCATCTCAGGGATACCATGGGACATTTGCTTGAGGGTGGATCTACCTTAGGGATAGACAATCTTGTGAAAACCTGAGTTTGCAGAAGGGTTTGGGTTTTCTACTTACTATCATAAGCACCTGGCTTAGTGTTTATAAAACAGCAAAAGAGTGAGAAATAGCAGAATTCCCAGGGGGAATAGGTGGGAAGGGTTGAACAAAGTCTAAAAGGTATGAGCTGGGGTTTTTAGCAGAATACAAGATGAGATTACTTCTTGCTAGCTCACTACCTGCTTTGTATCAACTATCCCTACCATGCTTTTTTTTTTTTTTTTTTTTCTGTCTCTCCTGATTGTGCCCCAATACTCAACACAGGTTAGGCCACACCTTGAGTACTGTGTCCAGTTCTGGGCCTCTCAATTTAAGGAGGACATTGAGACTCTTGAACGTGTCCAGAGAAGGGCAACAAGGCTGGGGAGAGGCCTTGAGCACAAGCCCTACGAGGAGAGGCTGAGGGAGCTGGCATTGTTTAGCCTGGAGAAGAGGAGGCTCAGGGGACACCTTATTGCTCTCTACAACTACCTGAAGGATGGTTGTAGCCCAGATGGGGTTGGTTTCTTCTCCCAGGCAACCAGCACCAGAACAAGAGGACACAGTCTCAAGCTGCACCAGGGGAAGTTTAGGCTCGAGGTGAGGAGAAAGTTCTTCATAGAGAGAGTTGTTAGCCGTTGGAATGGGCTGCCCAGGGAGGTGGTGGAGTCCCCATCCCTGGAGGTGTTCAAGAGGAGATTGGATGTGGCACTTGGTGCCATGGTTTAGTAGTCTTGAGGTCTTGGGTGACAGGTTGGACTTGATGATCTTTGAGGTCTTTTCCAACCTTGTTGATTCTATGACATATGGATTAAAGATTAGTAGAGCTCCCTTAGTTGTTTCCTGCTATCATCTTATGCAGGCAGAAGCCCAGAAGAAAGCTTCCATCTCAGAGTACTACATGCCTGCACTCTAGAAGAACCTATTATCAGTGCGTTTTGCCTCCTTAAGTAAATGTTCAGTTCACCTCATCTGGTGCTGCCATCTAGACAGATTAAGGTGTTTATCCACAATGTGTTTTCATTGTAGCTAAGGATTGTATGCTAAAAGCTGACTAAGACTGCTCAGGGTAGGAATTTTTCATGATCTTCAATTGTAACAGTTATTTAGAAACAATATGCTGGGGATAGGTTTCTTCATTTTTATGATGGCATCAAACTCAGAATTTTCATGACTACTTTTCCTTTCTCTCTTATTCCACCTACCATCCCTTGTAGCCCTGTCTTATTCTCTATGAAGAACTCTTTTTTCCTCAGGAAGGGACATACCCCACAGCTTGGATAATATTAGTCTTTGTAATAGCCTCTTTATGTCAAGTTGCCTTACAACCTCAACATCAGCCTCTGGCACAAAGCAGGAAGTGTATATAACATGTTTATTCGTTCACATGAAAACTGGCAGTACAGAGATGAAATGAAGCCAGGACTCCTGGGTGATACATATCTTGGTACTTGCGAAAAATGGCCCAGTCTTCATCTTTAAATATCATCTCACTGGAGGGTGCTAAAACAGACACAATGGTAAGCAGCTGCAGCTAGAATGCTAAGAAATGCCAAGATACCATTATGGTGATAGGAAAACCTGGAAATTAAGAGCCAAAAGTCTTCCCTTTGATACTAATATATCAAAGGAAAGACTTGATACATTAGTAAGTGATGTTTAGTGAAAACCTTATAATGGAGGAAGTAAGTGGAATGGATCTTTAAATAATCATCAAGTTGTCTTAGAACATTAAAAGGAAGATTATCTAGCAAGGGGAGGTGAGAGAAGTGTCCATATTCTGGATTCAGGTTGGTAATGTGAGTTATCTCAAATGGTCTGAGCTACAATTTTAGGAGGAGAGTCACATCTTCCATTGCCAGTTATCCAGCTCTTTAAACTGGGGCACAGTTCAATCAGTTTACTGTGAAGTACTGCTTCAGACTGATACTGACACTTTTCTTTGCTCTTTGTTTTAGGAGCGGTTGGTGCTGTCTGTCTTACCACGGTTTGTAGTGCTGGAAATGATAAATGATATGACCAACGTAGAAGATGAACATTTGCAACACCAATTTCATAAGATCTACATTCATCGTTATGAGAATGTTAGGTGCGTGGAGGAGCTTTTCATTAAGGTTTAAGGTCTCAGCTGCTAAGTGTCTTGTTTGAGTGTTTCCCTTCTATTTCTTTATGCATTCATACATTAGAAAATTAATGTGGTGTTATTTAGTGCCTGAACAGAGAAGCACTTTAGTGCCTTCTTTCTACTCATCAGGATGCCTGAATGCCTTTGCCATTGTAAGACCCATTTGAACTGAACAGTGGGTCTTGACCAGCTGCGGTTTTGTTTCTTTTACATTTTGATTAAGTGGTTAGCTCATGCAGAAAAGGGAGCCCTACCTGGCTGAGGACACTTATTCTGCTACAAACTTCGCCACATGCTGAGGAATGAGCTAGAGACTTGTAAGATGTTCTCAAAGATGTAGACATGCTGTGTGGCTCCTCTGTTTTGTAGCCATTTTAATTCAGTCATACTTATTATAGTTTTCTTAATTCCATTTTCCATTTTTATTCCCCTCTCAAAAGTTTCTCCCTCTTGAAATTATGTAGTGGAAAGGTGATAGTTATCCTCAGTGTAATAAGTACTAATTGTACATTTACAGCAGAACTATCACCTTCTGCTCCATGATGGTACAGAATCTTTGATTTTATTGTGATTCCTGACTATTGGAATATTTAGCTAGGCCAATGACATTTCCCATAAGTTTGTCCCAACCAAACTGTGTCCATTACTGAAGAAAGTGTATAAAGAAGCATCCTTGGATGGTTTGCTAGGAAAACATGTACTTTGCCTTTTGATGAAACTCAAATATAACACTGTCCAGACAACATAACTTAGAATTATAGAATCATAGAATCACCAAGGTTGGAAGAGACCTCAAAGATCATCAAGTCCAACCAGTCACCACAGACCTCATGACTAAACCATGGCACCAAGTGCCATGTCCAGTCCCCTCTTGAACACCTCCAGGGATGGGGACTCCACCACCTCCCTGGGCAGCCCATTCCAATGGTTAACGACTCTCTCTGTGAATAACTTTCTCCTCACCTCAAGCCTAAACTTCCCCTGGCACAGTTTGAGACTGTGTCTGTGAAAGAGTAAATGTAGTATCTGTTTCTTCTGTGGCCTTGCAGCAGCTCAGATATACTATTTTGCTAGATCTGCTGGAAAATATCAAGGACTCTTCCAAAAGGTTTGAATTGCACTAAATTAAAATGCCTCGCTTTACTATTTTCTATTTTCCAAGTAAGTGTTGATGAAGAAGAATCAATGTAGTGAGACCAGAGCCCTTCTGTTCAAACGGAGAAGAGTTTTAGTGAGGGGTGAAAAGTAAAGCCATAATTCATTCTTGAAAGAGATTTAAAATGAAGATTCTATCTGCTTCAGGGTGCAGAAGCTGGTTGGTTCCTTTGCATGCTCCCAGCGACTAGATCTTTTCAAAACTGGATTTCACCATATTTTTTCCTAACCGCTGAGCACTGAGCACCAGCTACACTGTATGAATTTCCAAAATGAGTATCCAGTTAGAATTCTTTCGTTGTTTTCATAATGAAAAATGTAGAAATTAGTTGTTTGAAAAGCTTATTTTTATCAATTTAGGCCATTATTGATATTCATTCCTCTTTGGGTAGTTTGACATTTTACCTTTTAATTTTTTTTTTTTTCTCAGTGGTAAAAACCATACCTAGCTTATGACCCTCTTTCTTAATCCTTCCCCAAACTCTTAGCAGGCTGTACATTTCAAATTAGCTGAATTATAAGTAGTCATGTTTTATTGTCCACCTGATCATTGCTATATTTATCATTGGCTACATTAGTGAATCTCAGACACTGTCAAATTACAATCTTGTTCAACACAACTGAAGTATTTTCACCTGCTCAGATTGTAACACAAATTTGTTGACGTTGAAGTGGAAGCAAGGTTCATTTGAGTTAAACACAGTCTATGTCAGCATGATACCCCTTTTTTAACATTACTACTTTTTAAGGTAAATAGATGTTAAGTACTGACCTGTTGCATACTTTGGTCTGGATGATAACTTGCACACCACAGACTTTGCATATGCACATTCTTACGTCTTCACACATGCTCAGTCTATACAGGGTGAATAACCAAAGCTGCGTGGCTAGAAAATTCACTAGCTGATGAAATACAGGTTAGAGCTCTGTTTGCATCTAGTTTGTTGACTAAGATCCTAGCATAACTTCAGGTGCACAATTTGATGCAGCCAAATTCAAAGGGTGATCATACTGGGTTCCTTTTGAAGTCAATGGGAAAAACAAGGAATCATCCAAATAAAGATTCATACCTTAAATTAAGGGTCCTGTACATCTAAACAGAGGGAATTTTGCCAAGTCTCTAAAATTAGGTGCAGTGAAGATGGCCTGACCCTGCTATGTATAAGACCGTCATGAATCTGTTATCTTAGAATTTGAGTCTTGTGTGGCACATAAATAATTAAAGCCTGAAAATCCCACTAAAAATTGAAATCACTGAAGTCAAACTCACTGTAAAAAAAACCAAACCAGCTATATATGAACCCACCCTCAACATTGTCAGATGATAACAGACGGCAGGGTGCCGAGTCTATCTGTTTATACAGCCCTCTATATTATGGGTGCACTATTCTCCCTGAAAAATGGGAATAATTGTTCATATTAAGGCTTCATTATTTCTTCCTGAATGATTTGAAACCTCCAAACTGCATAACACACATTTTGGCCCACAGTCTTTCACATACTTTTTAATATTTCTTTAGTGCCTTTGATATTTATATGAAGTACTACAGAATCTCTAGAAGTCTACAGCAAAGGTAGCATGGCTTTAAAATGATCCTTCCTTATCAGAGGAAATTCACTGCAATATTAATATATTTTCTTTTCTTTTTTTAGTATTCTTTTTGCAGATGTTAAAGGATTCACCAACCTGTCCACAACTCTCTCAGCCCAAGAGTTGGTCCGAATGCTGAATGAACTCTTTGCCAGATTTGATCGACTAGCACATGTGAGTTCATTTGCAAACAGATTGAATTCATCTCTTTCTTTGGGACCTTTGGAAAGTACCCTCTGATGGCTTTGAATGATATGAATCTATATTTTCCCCAATGGGATTTATATGGCCATTGTAGTGCAGGACTCCACAAGACCATCTGCAGAGTCCTGTAGTTTGGGAGGAAAAACCCCAAGCACCAGTACAGGTTAGGGGCTGACCTATTGGAAAGCAGCACCTTGGAGAAGAACCTGGGAGTCCTGGTGAAGAAGGTAACCATGAGCCAGCAACATGCTCTTGTGGCCAGGAAGGCCAATGGTATCTGGGGGTGCATTTAGAAGAGTGTGATCAGCATGTCAAGGGTTGTTCTCCTTCCCCTTCTACTCTGCCCTGCTGAGGCTGCATGTGGAATATTGTGTCCAGTTCTCAGTTCTCCAGCTTAAAAGAGACAGGGAACTACTGAACAAAGATGATTAGAGGACTGAAGCATCTCTCCTATGCAGGAGGATGAGAGACCTGGGGGTTTTTAGCCTGGAGAAGGGAAGACTGAGAGGTCGTCTTATCAATGAATATCAATATCTAAAGGGTGGGTGTCAAGAGGTTGAGCCCAGAAATTTTTTACCATGCTGACAGGACAAGAGGCAACAGGCACAAACTAGAACATGGGAAGTTCCACCAAAATCCAGAGAGATTTTGGATCTCTTTCTCTGGAGACTTTCAAAACTTTCCTGAATATGTTCCTGTGCAACCTGACCTAGGTGAACCTAGGTTAGCAAGGGAGTAATGATCCCCAGAGTCACTTCCAACCCTTACCATTCTGTGGTTCTGTGACTGAGACTGGAAGACACTTTAACAAAAAAGTTATGTGTTCTGATGGCAAGCAAAAGCTTGGATAGTCATCAGAACTTCATGCTTCTGTAGTGCTAGACCAAGAATGATATGAAAGCAGACCACCTAGCTCAGTTTCTAAGGAAGTCTTACTGTTCTAGTCCTTGCTAGGAAATGATTCTTCTTTGAAGGACCACAGCTTTATTTTTACTTTTCTTCTAAGTACTGATGAAGGTTAAAAGACCTATTCAATTAAAAGGCATTGCAATGGTGAATTATTAGTAGGTTTTGCAATCTTCAGGTTGGATTCTATTTAGCTCAGTAATGAAATTACTTAAACACAGTAGAGAAATGCACTACATTAGGAAAAATAGTTGCTACTTAATTAGAACTTAATTAGAACTGATTAGAAAAAAAGAAAGAGAAGCACAAAAATACAGGCAGTAAACATGCTTAATTATAATAAACTTGACCTTTTTTAATGTTTCTTTGGTCAAATTTCATTTGACTAATTTTTGGGTTCAATATCTGATCTGAGTAATAATGCTGCTAGTGTAGGAAATGAAGTACATTTAATGGAGATTAACTTAAAATGTATTCAATGATACTTAAGCATCTATTGTGGGAAAATGGGAATTACATTCCGAAAACCATTTGCCATACTCTCTGCTATTTACAATAAATATTCTCCCAGGCAACCAGCACCAGAACAAGAGGACACAGTCTCAAGCTGCACCAGGGAGGTTTAGGCTGGAGGTTAGGAAGAAATTCTACACAGAGTGATTGCCCATTGGAATGGGCTGCCCAGGGAGGTGGTGGAGTCACCATCATTGGAGGCATTTAGGAGGAGACTTGATAGGGTGCTTGGTTGCATGGTTTAGTTGAGTTAGGTGGTGTTGGATAATAGGTTGGATGTGATGATCTCGAAGGTCTCTTCCAACCTGGTCTGGTCTATTCTATTCTATTCTATTCTATTCTATTCTATTCTATTCTATTCTATTCTATATGAAGACTCTAGTGACTTGTTCTGATGTACATATCTACATCCCTCACTAATTTTTATACATTTCTGGTTTATGGGTAAGTGGCATTTGTGTATGCATTGCAAAGGCAACAGTGATGCACTTTGTGTCATCTCTTAGCTTTCAAATTAAAGTCAAGAAAAGAAAGACTTCTGTAATTATTCAAAGCTCTTTTGAGTCAGCTATTTTTATTTAAAACAGTAGTGTGGGGTTTTTTTGTGTGTACAGAGTGGTGCCAGAACCCATTGCCTGGGCACCGGCGAATTGGTAAATACAATGTATAATATTTGTTTTGCAAACAAAAAAAAAAAAAAAAAAAGTTCATCAACTCTTATCCACATGTTAAACAAAACAGGGTGAAAGAAGTTACCTCAGTCCTGTCTTTTAGAAAACTTACAGGAGCAGTGTCTCCTTCTGTATGGCTTGACAAAAATAGCTGCTCTAACTGAAGAAACATATTTTAAACCAAATTAAATGTATCTATGTCACGGGAGTATTTTAGGAAGAATATGTACACAATGTGATTTATTGCCTCGCTTTACATTTCAGCTGTGCCTAGCATTCTTGCTAGAACAGATTCTTCTTTCATAATCATTAACCATATTTTCTAATCATCCCATGAACTATATTTAACCAATGGATATTTTGTGTTGAATGACGAGATCCAATAAAGGAGGGAAGAACAAGGAAGACAATTACATCTAGATCCGCAGTCACTTAACCTGAAAATCATTTACCTGCATGGTTTTAATATTTTATAGGAACTGGAAATTTTGCTTCTTTAACTATTTCCCCCTTCTCTGTGGCTTGTTATACATCTACTTAAACCTTCTAGAAATCATTCTTTTGCCATCCCAAAGTAATAAATCTTCATGGAGAACAATGAATGTGCTCATATAGAAGTAGGTATCTGAAAAATGTAGGTGAGTTAGTTTAAAGAAACAGTAATAAATATACTGGTTTTTTCCTAACACAGCCATGAATTTCTTAGCCAGAAATTTGCAGAGCTTGGCAAGAAAGAACTCTGTGTGCAAAACTTCATCATTGGGACAGTCATGTCTCGAATGAATGTCCCAGTCACTAAATTCAAGACTCCTCCATGCATCTTCTTTTATAGCCCACAAATTTGCTTTTGTTTTCCACACATTACTGACTTGAATAATACAGCTATCTAGATCAGTCTTCTGAAAGGCAGAATACACAAGGAAGAATCACTGCAGAAACTGAACATATTTAACTACAAAGATTAGACTGATCTCATCATGACTAATTAAAATTTATTAAAAAAAGAAAGTAATTTTGAGTGTGTTCCTTGTGTGTGATCTCTGACACCTGGATGTCCTGGTACCTGCCTGCTGTCCTGACAATAGGGCTGCCCTACAGCCCTAGGGAGGAGCAGAAGCTCTACCTGGATTTTTGTGTTTCTGTCCAAGCCAAGGAGATGAATTCTCCCTTTGTTCTTTGTATAAAACCAAGACTCATCACTCAGTGTTCTGCAGTCTTATGGAGGAGCAGTTGCCTGAAATATAGGACATAAATCTTACATCAAACTTGACTTTTCTCTTCAGAAAATTTTAGAAGTGGACACTGACTGCTCCATGACCCAAATTTTAAGGACTCATGATTTACATGGACCTGTCGACCTACCAAACAGATGTCATACAAAGCTTTCACATTTGGAAAAAGCGTATCTTTTGGAAAAATTCTTCATCTTCATCTGACTGTCCCAGGAGATGGAGAAATCCTTGTGCATTTTGGGAGTCTGTTACATTTCCACAGCCCTCTTGCTGTTGTTTCAATATGGGTTATTTCTCATTTGATTTCTTTCTGACTTTGAATGGCATACATTAGTTCTTGCTGTGACCTATTTTTCCTAGACAAAGTAACCATGTTGTAGCCAATTGTCTCCTGGAGGATGACATTTGTGTGCTTCAATCTAGCCCCTTTTCAGATTTCTTTTTGATAAGACAAACAGACCGAGCTCATTGCAAGAGTTCTATTTGTTTCTTTATTTTCTTTCTGTAAGATTTATTCCTACAAATAATTTTGGGGACCAGTTGTCTGGACTGCTTCCAATTTTTCAGAATCTCATTGAAGGCAAAGGAATAAGTAATGTTCCTGGACTAACCTTCACTAGTATGATGGAGGCAGATCTTCATTATTTCTCCCATTCTCTCCTTCCTCATTCTGTCCAAAGATCACATTTCTGACCATACAGTGATGACACTATAATACTGAAACATATTATTTTGCCATTTTATAGGCTCGCAGTATTATTAGACCACCATGTCTGTAAAGGAATTGATCATTTGCTAGTCTTATTCCTTTTGCAGCTGTTATTAACAACCATTTCATGTATTCCTGTAAATTCTCGACAGGTCTTTTAGAAATTGGTCTCTTTAAGACCTTCCTAGAAGGGTATTTCACTGGTGAGAATTACACATTAGCATCTAGATTTCAAATTTTAATCAGCATAGCTAGAGTTATCATAGCTCTTTAAAACAAACACTGTTACTCAAACTCTTGGGCTTTGCTAAGAATTTTCATCCAAAAGGTCAGTTGCAGAAAGCTTGAGGCAGTTTCTTTAGACATTAAGGAAAATCCTTATAAATCCTCATTTGTTTCTAAATAAAAAATAGTACATTATAATCCCATATAAAGGATTGTTTGATCTGCTCTATCATCTTATATAAATCATATCATACTAAAGAAGGCACTATTTCACAGCTCAAGGAAGGATTAAACTTCTCTTATTCAGCCCTCCCTTTTCCTCTTTTCCTGTGCAATGCAGAAGCAATGAGAAATCTGGGATATTTTTTAACCTTCAGTTGATTCTGTCAAGTATTCTGGCACATGCTGATGCATATAATTGATAACAACAAATTCCATAACACCTGTATCATTACTGCAGAACGCTTTAAATACAAACTAGAGCTCAGCTCAGGAGTCTAAGAAAGAAATATAATATTATGTTGCATACACCTTTCTAATCACTCCGTGATATTTGTACAATATTTACTGTTATAGAAAGTTCAGAACTATGTAGTTAAAAACAAAGAAAAATGTATTGACTTAAAACAGAACTGAAAGAAAATATTTCTCTATATAGTCAACTCTTGAACAGCCCAAACAGAAGCATTTTTTGTAGGCAGAAATTTGGAGGAGAGAAGGGAAGGGACTTGAAATTCATAAGATAGTTATGACTAAAAAAGGTCCTGCTTTGATGAAAAGAACTGTTATTTTTGACATTTGTTTATCCTCTTCCTTCTCTGCAGTGCTAGATATCAGCTGATACTGTAATTTAAGTTGTCATATTTCTAACTATATCTACACCGTGTATAGATTCACATTTAGATATGACAAAGAGGGAAGCGTAAAACTCTAAATAAAGGATCAGACATCTGTAACGTTTGTCACAGCAGCAGCTGAGATGTAGTCCAGCATCACTGAGACCTAAAGATAAAATTAAGCCACAGCATTTTAGTTTTGATGCAGACACAGCGATGAACACAGAAACAGCCTTAGAGTTTGGATTCATCCTTACTATGAAGCACTGATACTCAAATCAAAATCTTCCCCTGATAGATTAAAATCCATGGGTTTCCTATAAGAATAAAATGGCTGGCCTGTAAGACACTGTATCTCTTTCCAATCTCATCAGCTCTCACATGATAAACCAGAATAACCATGCTTCTCACTCAGTGAAACTGGATTCATTGCCTGGCTCTCCTTTGTAATTGCAGCCTTTACTGAGGGTTGACACATGGTCACCTGTATAGTCATCTTCATTTGGATACCTCATTCAGTAGATGATTTCCCAAGCTTTGCCAATGATAGTAGAGGTGATGAATCATGACACGCATGCTCACATTTCCATTCATTGAAACATCCATCTTGTTACCCATTAAGATTCTTCTCTTATTCTTATAAAAGCCACATCCTTTTCATGTGGCCAGCCTTGTTCTGATTTTCAGCAAATGAAGAGACATGCAGGCAGATGACAGAGTTCTCATCTGACTAATGAAATCAGCACTTCAGCCAATTTCAGTGGTCATTAAGAACCAAACAGGTGAGGTGTTTCTATGTTGCAGACTGTTCTCTACCTGTGCTGAACTATATGCTCACTTAATAGGGATTCCCCATCACTGGATAGGCAGATACTATCGATGCAAGACTGTATGCTAAATGTTTATATAAAAAATGTGTTTATAATACTAAAATATGGTACTACTTGAGATATATCTTTCTTTCCTGGAAATTGGCTGGCTTTTCCATTTTTCTCTACTGTGAGTTTATCATTGTAATGTGTTTGAAATGGGTCTAAATGGAGTTGAAGTGCTGCCTTTTGCTTTACCTCTATCCAAACAATATGATGTTACAAATGCTCCTATTTTTCAGATGTAAAAGCAGATGTCATTTGAATATGAATCAATTCAATGACACTATTAGAAATGCCAAAGAAGTTTAGAATTTCTGCTTTATAATACCTTTATCTCTGCATTTTGTCTAGCCAGGGAACACAAAGAGAAGCTTAAGGAAGCCTACTAACAGTTTGATGTGCACTGATATATACTACTTGTTGATCAATGTTTCACAGGTTTACTGTATAGAAAAAAAATGGTGAAAAGTATAGTAAAATCAAATTTCTAATTTTGTCTGTTGAGAAGAACATTTGAAACCCCCAAAGTTGTGTATTTTAGGAGGCACGATTTCAGTTGCAACCATGTGAAAAATACTCAGTGTTCACTTGTGTGGGTCTAAAGAGGAGTTGAAGAGAAGGGGATAAGGGAAGAGGAGAGTTTTCATATGAGCTTTGACATTTTAGAAGCCTGACTTCAGCCTGGAATTTCCTTGTGAAACTTTGGCAGCTGGGCATTTCACTCTGAAAGCCAGAAATAGTATTACCTGGAGACATAGCCAGTCTCAGACACAGGCACTCCTGCTGATGGTTTAAGGAGATTTTGGGGTGAGACAGCTTACTTTGACCCTCTTCTCAGAGCAGATTTTACCCTGGCTGGCATACTTAAAGCTTCAGCTGATTTCTGCAAAGTCTTTGGGTACAAGTGTGTAGGTGAATCCAAGTGTGCTACTCAGACTGACTGTAAAGCTTCATTCATCCTATGCAAAATCTGAAATAATAACCAAAAATGCTGTTCATTTGACCAGTACTCAACTCCTGGGGCACAGTCAGCGTTCACATTTGCCGCTATAGCCTACATAAAGTTGTTTATTCCCCAGTGGATTTAGCATATGCCCAGTCCCTTGATTAATGGAGCCTCCACTCCAGGATGCCTAAAAAGAGAAATAAAATACTACAGGACAAATTTTGCTGTCATCTAATGAACCAGCATTATAAATCATTATTCTGCTGCCCAGTAATGACTGCTCTGCATTTAAATGGTCTGTCATGGAAGCCTTTACTGATTGAGTGCTAAGACTGCACTTATTATTTCAGTGATTCTCCAACATAAAAGCACTTCCCTTCCCTAACTCATCTTGCAGCATATTCTGTCACTAGACACTTGCAGCTCCGTCCTCAAATTATTAAGGTCTCCCTTCCTGTGCACTGATTGTCTTTGTGAGTGCCAAACCAGCAGAAAACATTGGGCAAGTTTGCAGATAATCTTAGGTTCACTTGTTTTGCTTGCCTGGGAACTGCAAGTTCAGGTATTTCTGCTCAGTAGAAAAGGATCTCTAAAATAATTGTCTAATCACAGAGTAATGTACTGTCTTAGTATATAAGGATACTGTTAATATGTATTTAAGAAATGAAGTTCAGTATTTGCTCGTAGGGTAAAGGATGTCTCTAGTGGGATGCCAACTCCACAGTGCAAGTCCGATGCAAGACATCTTTGATGTCCTTGCAATGCAGGTACTTGATTGACTGCTCTAGCTGTTGGGAATGCTCAAGTGTAACTGTGAAAAATGTAAGTTTGAAAGGACTATCAGTGGGAGGAAAAAAATATCATTCTTTATTTCCAGTGTAAAAAGGGGGTATGAAGGATGTTCAGAAGGAATATAGTAAAAAATGGGTTGTCTCAGCTGGCATTACTGAATCCTGGGGCTGGCTTCTCGCCTAACTTTGATGATGCTCTGCTCACTATAGCAAGGACATCTCTGACTATCATAGCACAAAAAAGCATTATATCCTTTCTTACTGAAAATTTAAAGGTACTTTATTTCAAAAGTGAAATAAATTAAGATTGCACTAATCACAAGCAGGAAACATCTTAACAAGCTTTGTTGCTTTGGGGTTTTTTCAGTACTTTTTCCAACCACTTTCACATTCATCTTACAATTATGAAAAAAATAACTGCTAATCTTTCCTTTCTCTTTAATACATTTACTTATAGGAGCATCATTGTCTCAGAATAAAGATCCTGGGGGACTGCTACTACTGTGTGTCAGGGCTTCCAGAACCTCGGCAGGACCATGCCCACTGTTGTGTTGAAATGGGGCTCAGCATGATCAAAACTATTAGGTAATGCTTTTTCCCCCTTCCTTCTTCTTGTTTCATTGTTTCTGATGGTGTTTTGAACTTTCTTTCTGTAAATGTCATTAGTAGACAAGTAATTCCGATGGTGGTTCAGAGACCTCAGGATTATTACTGCAAAAAGGACTGGAGTTTTTTGATCCATGTAATGCCTGAGAACACATACAAAATCTGCTTTACTAACCTGTACTGCTTCAGATTATGTAACACAATAGTCCTGTGTGCATTGCAAGTGATAGGTTTCACAATTCTTCAGAGCTCCATCTCGGTACTGTCTCCTTCTAAGAGGAGAAGGAGACCAAATTACTTCTTGTAATCCCTTTTATAAAATAAACCCACAATATAAACACTAAATAGCTTGCTGTGGTAGTACTTTAGTGTGGGAACTAGCTCACAAAGAAAGTCATAAGAACTAAAATTTGCCAGATTGGCTAATTTTACTTGTTAAATTGTTTGGTGCTTCTATCCATAAGTGCTTCCAAAAGTACTAGAAGTGATTTAATTAAGGGATATTTTCCCATCATGTAAATAAAGTTGTGTTGCTGATAGTTTATTATATTTTCATACAATTAGGATTCATAATAACAGTGATTCGGCAGTTCATGTATAGAGCTACTCCAGTGACTGACCATGACAGTGGCCAACATTTAATGCTCAAGGAGAAGTTTTTTGCTTTCTTTTTCATTATCTGCATCAAAGTTACTGAATTGCCCTTAGCCAAAACCTTCTTCTGTAGCTGTCTTCCCTGTAACAGTGTTGTCTGATCTAAGCACTGTCCTCTTTCCATGGGTGCTTTGTTGTCCAATCTCTTTGTCTGCTTTTCTTCCAGACTTCTTTGCACCTTAATCTGTGTGTATCTCATTAAGTGCATCAGATACTTACTGCATTCTGCATCTACATTACTGAGATCTTAACAGAGAAAGAATCTGATAAAAATTAATTAATGGAAAATGTAACTGAATAATGATTATGAAACAATGATCTCTGGGAAGGTTGTATTCAATTATATCAGACTAAATGTTGCACAAAGTGACCCCACAGTGAAAGTGAAATATGAAGAATTAGAGAACAGAGATCTACCAGCATTGTTAAAAATTCTTGGAGACATACATCAAATCCTTTGTATTTGCTTGGCAATGTCATCTGCAGCAAATTCATTGTAAGTCATTTTTCTTCTAAGAGACTAAATTTCTCTGAATCTTCTCATATGTGGAAGTCTCTAGCACATTGATGCCCTTTTATGAACCCCATCTCAAAGGCAGTAATCCAGTAGAAATGGTAGTGTATTTTTGACAGACACATTCAGTAAGAAAGTGGGAAACCAAAGTCCATTAGCACTTGGGTCATTCCAAGTTAATTCAGTTCATATTGCCTCAAATTTATTTGATAATCCCCCTATCTGAATTTCTGGCCATTCAGTGAGCATGATTTTTCTCCCAGGCCTTTCTGTTCAGAGTATGGAAACCTTATGTTATTTATCTTGATGTATGCTTGTATAGTTCACAGGGAGGACCAATCATTCCATGGGATATTACAAATACTTTAGTCCACATTTCTGAGGGAGCTTGAGGCTATCTACAGTATAGATAGAACTTAAATTAGCAGGTAATTTTCACAGTTAAAGTGAAAAAAATCCCCATCCTTCTTTACAAAACAGAGTTTCTACTATATTGGTCACTGCAGAAACTGATCAGATGTAAAACCTGCTAGAAATGAGAATCTGATGACTATATTATTTTTATCTTCATCTGAAGATTTCACAAAATATATTTTTCATCTGTCCAAAAGAATAGGGAGATGACTTCACAGTTACACTGAAGTTGTATAGACCAACTCAAAGCCTTCTTGCAAATCAGAAAATTCTTATTTCAGCAATCATGAAGCCAACATGAACAGTTGTTTCTTCTCCCTCTGCTAGTGTTATATCTTAGCTTTGAAATCTTTGCTATATTTTTAGCTCAAGCATTTAGCCTAGTGGAAGAATTAGACATTGAAACAAAACCCAGGATTCATGTTACGACATCCCACCTAAATCCTAGGACTTAGGCACTAAAATGGTGGAGAGCAATCCAAGTATTTTTATAACTCCTGATTCTTGTATCAGTTTAAGTTCTTTATGCAATTAATGTAAAAGAAGTTTTAAATTAGGCAGATCATATTTTCTCCTGAAAGTCCTCTATAATTCATATTCTCTCCATTGAAAACAGGCAGCTTCTAGTTGAGGAGATGCAATAAAAATCTGCCACTTCAGGCAGGGTACCATTATTCAATTTTCCTTTCATTCTTCTAGATGATTACATGGCTAGCAGGAACCAAAGAATGTCCAATCTATTCATTGCACAACATCTGCAATAATTCTACATGGACAGACTGACTTACAAGGAATTTCTGAGTGTTTTCATACAGCTTGTACCCATACAGTATAACATACAGGAGTGTTCATTTATTGTTAATTGGAACTCTAAAAGCTTGATCTATAGCTTGTATAGTAAGGATCTAGACTTCAGTCTTGATGCTCCACTTCTGCCTTTGACAGATGTGAACTGACATAAAGAACTGTTCAGAACTCAGCAGAACAATCCAAGTTCATTATTTTCTCTGTAATGATTTTTTTCCATCACTGTGTCTTGTTACAAATCTTATAAAAGAAAAGCTATTGTTGTTATTCTAATCTGTCTTCTTGTACTTTGCTCACTTATGCATTGAGTACAATTGAAATACAACTTTCACCCATGGGAAGGTTTCATTAAATCTGATTTTTACTCTAAAGCAAGTAAGCTCTGCCCTGTCACATTTTGTGCATGAGCAAGAATCCTAAGTCCAGCTGTGTTGCAAAAACCAGCCTCCTGTGAACTCTGTTCAGCTGCAGTTGGAAATGCATATTAAAAGAAAAAGAACAAGCTCTTCATGAGGGATTAATTTATTTAGCTGATTCTCCTGTCTTTCACATGCAGCATGAATTCAGTTTTTTTGTATTAATGCCCATCTGTATGACAGCTGATAGAAAGGAGATACTAGTGGAATGTTTATTCATCGCTTGATAATGTTTAACAGTTAGCACCCAAGCTAAATGGGTGTCAGAAATAATACTCAGAGAACCTAAGTCTTCGGTTACCTATAAGAAAGAACAGCCACCTCTATATGAATATCTATATGTGGAGGATGAGATTTGCAAAAAAGAGAGCAGTCATCAGCATTTTCATTGAGTGTTAGTGAAATTCCAGGGCTGTGCTGGAGAGCCAGAAAGATGGATTTATGGATGGGATATGTGACAAAGTTGAAGATGGGGGTATGGATATCTCTGCTGATAGTCAAATATGGACCATGAATTTAAGACCTAGCAGAACTTGCAGAGCAGATACATGTAAGAGACAGGAATACAGCAGTGCTTTTACTGTGTCCATGTTGCTATGGTATCCATCTGAACTCAGAGCAAGTCAGTTGTGTGGATGATAAGTCTCATGATATGAAATGTCTCCAGATAATAGTTCCTGCTGACATTGGAATCCAGCTCTAATTCCAAGATAAACTCACCCTGGAGCTATTTTAAACTGGCTTCTTGGGATAATTATTTACCTTAAATTGTCATTTCAGTGCTGTCTAAAGTCCATCCACAAAGCCTTATATCCTGTGAGTATTACTGAGCTTTATTCTTCAAACTGTTAAGTAGTTTAATGCATCCCATTACCTAGCTTTTAAAAATAATGGGCATCCCCTCTGCAAGCATGAGTTGTGCAGAAAAGAGCCACTTACCTCAGTTTTCCTCCTAGCCTCTCCTGTCAACATCAAATATCATTTGGGCTCATTTAGGAAAAGTCCATAAAATTGTTGAGTCCAGCCCAATAATTCTCTAAGTGAACCACAGGAGTGTAGAACAGTTGAGTTTGGAGAGGACATCATGAGGTCACTACTTCAACCTTTTGCCCAAAGCAGGTTCAGCTAAGGTCCTTATTTCCTTCAACCAGAACACACAGACTCTCCTGTTACATCTGCACAAGGATGATAATGCCTATGCCTTGATGAGTAAATTAAGCAGCTGCAGAAAGTGTTAGCTGTCACCACGAAAATGTGACACAGAGTGGCCGACTCCATTCTTCTCAACTCTTTGTTTCCAAAACCAGGCAGTTACATTCAAATTACCTACCTACTGCATTGCAGGCAAACTGCTGAACCTGGGGACAGATTGTGAGGGAGCTAGTTGGCCAGGATAAAAAACGCACTTTGGAACTGTTTTAAGTATTTCAAAGTGTAGATAGAACCTTTCATAGTTAAACTGGTAAGCACAGACATAGCCAGTGTGTCACTGTCTGAACCTGAACCTGCAAAGTGTGAATTCTGGGCATTCAGATTTTTGGCAGCTACAGAAAAGGTTGAAAAGCAGATTTCTGGCTTTTGTCTCACCTTCTACATAGAAGTGGATTAACAGCACAAAAATGAAATACCCATGAAAGAATACTGTCCAGAAGGAAATGCCAAGATTCAATGAAAATCAATGAAATCTTTATCAGTGACCTGACTGAAACGAGATGAATGACATGAGTAGTGCCAGTCACATCTGCCTCATCCCAGATAAGCTATCAGACAACTTATGTGGTAAACAGCTCTGCTTTATAGATCATCAGTAATGCAGCTTCATGCATGGGATTTGGGAAAGTATTTGCAGAGAGCCTGTAAAGCAGTTGAGGCAAATACTCTTTTTTTTTTTTTTTAATTAGAAATGTCACTAATAGTTAAACAATTTTAAGAAACAGAAGAATTAGAAGATATGAAACACCTGAGCTTATGCAAAATGAACATTTCATTTTTTTATATGTAGGATATGCTACTAAGAAGTTTTTTTCTGAGTAAATGAGAACTGTGCTATTGATGAAGACAGTTCAAGGTTCATTGTTTCAAAGTTTTTAATTGATTTTTTTCCCTCTAGTAGTAGACAAAGAAGACTTCATGAAGTATGTTGTGTCTGACTGTTAGGGAGCTGGATTTGACCATGATGAAGTTCTCTTTACATAATTCAGAAATCTGTTTCACTCTACATCATTAGAAGTTTTTAAGAAAAAGAATAATTCCATGGCTTTCTACATACTAATCAATCATCTCACTTTTAAACTACAACCACTTATTCTTTATTCAATTTATAACCTTACAACAAAAGTTTAGTGAAAACTAGTGTCTCCACAAACAGATTCTCAACAGCTCTCCTCTCAGTTTTGTGTTGTAAAGCAATAGGAGCAAGACTAGATCACTGTTGTGCCTTGATTCATGTTCTGGACATGAATACATCTCATACTGCCTGTGGCTCAAGTCAGTCAGGTCCTCTCATGCAATTAGTTTCCTACTTATCAACATAAGAACACACTGTTGTGAAGGGCAGCTATGAGGAGGATGTTAAGATAGGTCTCTGCAGGTGCACCAGCACTGCAGCAGACAGAGAAACAGAACAGTCGAAGGGTGCAGGCAGGCAGCCAAATCCTTACTGACTGCAGATGAAGAGCTGAGATCAAATATCACCTGAGAAGCACAGAGGAAGAAGTTGCTGGGAGGCTGTGAAAGACAGCAGATAAAGCAAGGGGGGACAGGACCTTGTTTAGAGTCTGTAGTGTCGTGCAGGACACAATGCGACAGCACAGCTACGTGAAGTCTTGAACAAATGCAGAAATCCTATGTGGCTGAGTGAGGATGCCAAAGACTTTTCAGGCCATAACCACATTTTTGTGACAATGTAAAAGTTAAATTCCAGCAATCCTTAGTGAACACTGTGAAAACAGAAGGATGCATTGCTCAGCTGAACCATCATTTGTAACCTGGTTTCTCCACTGAGATTTGTGTGTGTTAGTTTCTCTAGAGGTAGTCTAATTTATACTACTTTAATAGAATAGCAAAGCATAGCATAGCATAGCATAGCATAGCATAGCATAGAATAGGAGTTATTTCAGTTGGAAGGGACCTACAATGATCATCTATTCCAATGGCCTGACCACTTCAGTGCCATCATAAAGCATGTTACTAATGGCATTGTCCAAATGCCTCTTGAATGCTGACAAGCTTGCAGCATGGACCACCTCTCTAGGAAGCCAGTTTCAGTGTTTGAGCACCCTCTTGTTAAAAAATGATGCCTAATATCCAATCTAAACCTCATCCAGTACAGTTTTGAACCATTCCCACAGGTCCTATCACTGAATACCAGGGAGAAGAGATCAGTACTTCCCTCCCTGCTTATCCATCTGAGGAATCTGTAGAGAGCAATGAGATGGCCCCTCAGGTTCTTTTTCTCCAGACTAGGCAAACCCAAGGTCCATAGCCACTCCTCATAGGGCATTCCTTCCAGCCCTTTGTTGTCCACTTCTGGGAGCATTCCAGAATCTTCACATCCTTCATACATTGTGGGGCCCAGAACTGTGCACGGTGCTCACAGTGAGGCCTCACCAGCACTGAATGCAGTGGGATAAGCACTTATTTTGACTTGCTGGTTATGCTGTTTGATGCCCTCTTGGCTGCCAGAGCATAATGCTGACCCACACTGAGGTACCAACCAGCACCTCCAGATCCTTTCTGCAGAGCTGCTCTCTAGCCACTCCTCTTCCAATCTATGCTTGTGCTTGGTGTTATGTGGCATTTGGATTTGTTACTATGCCACTGATGATTGCCAAGTGTTAGTATTGCCCAATAGTAAATACTAGTGTTTATTAGCTATTAAACATTATAGCGCTTAAAATCTAAATTGGTCTAATAAAGTGTGCATCTATATGTGGAGAGAGAGATTATATAATTATATGCTACTGGATCATTTTATTGAACTTAAGGTCCTCTTATTTATTGTGTGTATTTTTCAATGAGAAAGGTTTTTTTTTTCCCTCAATTATTTCTTTGAAGCCAATTAGCTTTTTATTTCAAGATGAGAAAATCAGACATAAAATGAAAAATAATTTTCTTACTCTGAACAGAATACAAAGGCAGATGGGCAAAATGATCATGTGGGGAGTTGTGTGATAATTCCTCTGTCAGTTAGGAGTGTTAATTTAGATGTTTTTGTGGCATACCTATAAAAATTCTTTAAAATACATTACAAATTACAGTGCTTTCACTTCTCTCAGCTATTCTCACAGCATTTGGAAACTAATTCCACTGTTTCCATGTCCCATCTTTTATATACATGTGATTTTTGGTTAATTTTGATATCTACATTTTGACATTTCAAGCCCTCTTGCTTGTAAAAAAAAAAAGAATAATATAAAATCAGAGTATCAGAATGTCTATAAATCCCTTCTCAAAGCATAAAAACCAAATGCTTTATTATTACATTTTTAACATCTTTTCCTTTTATATATACAAATTACATTGACTTCCTGACATGATGAACACATCCTCTGTGGCTTGCAAACAACTGTACTGACACATATCAAATGCTGCTTTTCTTGAAGGGTTTGGAATATCAAGGAAAGGGGGAAAAAAGATTAATTACTTATTTCCTCACATTTTATGCAACTAGTTTTTCTTCTCTTCTGTTTAAAACTTATCACTCCATCCACCTCCCAAGGATGATCTTGAAGGTCTCTTCCAACCTGGTTTATTCTATTAACTGGTTCCCTGTTGTCACAATGAAAGACCAAGTACTGAATGCAGAACCCAATTTATTTTTCTATTCTAGAGAGGGTTTGTAAAGGTCATGACTGAGGCATCAGAGGCAATGTGAGTTAACTTCAGAGTTATGAAACAGAGCTGTTTATTCTTTGCCTGCTCTCTTTGTGATCTTGCTGTGCTACTGTTAGCTTCAGTGACCAGAAAACAGAGACTCTTCACAGAGAACCAGCAGCCTTGCTGGTAGACCAACAGTAGCATTGTGCTTTTCTTCTCTGTAGTATGCTATTCAAATATTAATGAACACTAGCTCCAGTAGCCTTTCTGGCGCAAATAATTGTCACACAGGCAGACCAGGAAAAGTGCTCTCTTTGTCATCCTGATGGAGGCAGCTCCTTTATTTCAGTTGTGAGCTTCCCACAGTGATGCACTGGAGTATCTTGATACTGATTTAGAAGAGGCAGTCCTAGGTCTAAGACACTGCTAAGGTGGCTGTGACTGTTAATTATATATGTTGTCTCATAGCACAAATGCAAGATGCAATTTTAACACGGTGAAAAATAGGCATATTAACTGAAAAAAAGTGCTGGGAAAAACTTTCATTTCTGAGACTATTAACAAATATGCCTCTGTCTGTTTACCTTTGGGAGGTGAAATGGTTTTTGCTATCACACAGGATGGAGGAGAATGATTTTAGAATTACACCATTGTCAGAGGAAATGATGCTCTATCAAATCTACTGAAAATAATTCACCTTTGGACAAAGAGTAGCTTTGGAAAATCTGAAATTTTGGTGAATAAACCACTGTGTTTGAAATAGACTCCAAAAAATACAATAGAGAGTAAAAGTATATGTAGGCTTGATGATAATAGTTTTTGTAATGGTTTTGAATGCTTTTTTTATAGTTCCAAGCTAAAGGACTCACTGAGTTCAGATGCCTCACTCAGACATTTTTTTTTCTTCCTAGCTTTCTCTTTCTGTCTGATAGGAATAATACCGTGTATCACTAAGCCATGCATGCAATTAAGCACTTAATGATAATCTGTCTTTCAGAGTAATTTTATCACTACCTGTACTTTGCTACCTAGAAAGTTATCTCATCATTTTACAGACTAGGTGGTTCTTTATAACAAATTGACATTGTGTCTTACATCATATGCTTTTAAGATACAAAACCCCATGGCATATACTTTAATGAGTCTGGTCTTTTTTTCCTCTTCTCTTGTTTTGTTTAACAGATATGTTAGGTCAAGAACGAAGCATGACATTGACATGAGAATAGGGATACATTCGGGTTCAGTTCTGTGTGGAGTACTGGGCCTGCGAAAGTGGCAGTTTGATGTCTGGTCCTGGGACGTGGATATCGCAAACAAACTTGAGTCAGGTGGAATTCCTGGGTAAGGCAGCACTTTTTTCCCACAGTCAGAAAACACTGCCAGCACAGTGCGCTGCTAAACTTGCCAACACTTTAACTGTCTTAACATGATTTCATCAGCTATGACCTTTTTGGTTTTGTTTTGTTTTGTTTCTTCCTATTTCATGGTTGACAAGGATTTGTGAGGCTACAGTCAAAAAAAAAGCTAGAAATGATCAATTTGCAGAGGCATTGGGAAAGGCAACAGTAGTTCTTTTTTCTTTGTTAGCTAGGATTCCCTCAAACACGACAGTGGTCATATTCAGCCCATATAATACTGAGAGGTAGCCCAGTTTTCCCGAATAGGTGTTGAACATTCTTGAATTTTTCCAGGCATCATTCTCTCATCCTTCACATTTAAATTCTGCTGTGAGGCACAAGGCTGTGATTTGGTTTATTTCGTAACGTACAAAGTGTGAGAAAAATTGTTTGGTCATTGGTCATTGTGCTAATAGTGAGGCATCATAGACAGCAGGCTCTCTACTAAGTATCTTAAATAATTTGATGTTTTATTAGATGTTTTGAAACATTTATGTCAGCCTGCCTATATGTGAAAAAAATACAGTTTTCCATCAAGCTGCACAGTTTGTATTTGTCTGAAATGGCTGATTCACCAGGAAGATAAAATGTTATTTCTGTCTGACATGGCCTACATCTCATGGTAGTTTGGAGGTCACAATTTCTAAATCTGAAGCAACAGTAGTAGTTGGTTTCACTTTTGGTTTCACCTTTCACTGATGAAGGATCTAGCAAAAATTCCCTATGACAATTCCATTTTTGGCCCTGGAACACAGGAGCAATAGCCATGGACATCTGAATGCACAAAAAGTCTAAGTGATTCTGTCATCTTGAGGGAGAAAGACTTTAATTCATCAAATTTGAGTCATGTGCTGTACTCCCTGCACACACCTCAGGATCTGTGAGACCTGTCATGTTCCCAGGAGGTTAGAAAATATTTGCTTTATATCTTATTTGCAAATGCAGGCCCCTTCCACTGTTCCCTGCTGTAGAGCTTTATACTAATATATATTCTGAGAAACATGAGAAAATGGAACATTGCATTCTCTGAGAACAACTTCTATACTCTACCTATGTTACCAGTGTATAAAATGGCAGAATAAAATTCTTTCTCTGCTGCTTATCCCACAAGATAGCCCTAGATGACTAAGAAAGGTCACATGCTGCTTTGTTAGCATGAGCAAATCAATCATGTAAGTTTCACCATCCATACCTGTAAAAAGTATAGTTTATTGCTGTTAATGTGTGCAAGTATTACAGCTATTAATGAATAACTCAGTGAGTACACAACCTTGCTGTTGATAAAATGTCTGGCTAGGTTGCAGTCTACTGGAGCACTCCTGTATATCAGTTTGCCAACAGAACAAAGCCTGTTTGTGACAGCAGTTCACTAAGTCCCTCAAAACAGTGATTTACATCAGGCTTTCCTAGAGCATGGAGCAGGTTTACTAGAGCAGTTCACTTCAGCCTCTCCTTACTTCCCCTGCCACCAGCATTCAAAGCCCCCTGCTTGCCACTATATCAAGATTGTTCCCACAGCTGCACCATGTTCCTCTGCTTCATCATTAAAGCTACCCTGGGATTATGAATGGTCGTGCTCCCACAGTATGAAACAGGAGCGAAGGTGAACCACAGCTCTTTTCTGAGCACACAGTGAAAGGAAGTAACTTGCTTGCTGGGATGGGGAATATCCCTCCACCCAGTCTAGGGGCAGGAGAAAAGGGGCTTACATCTTCCCCTTGCTGGCTTCATATCACTCTGAGAGCTCATAAGCATGAGTGGTGCAGGAACAGGTTGCCCATGATTTAAGGAGCATATATGGCCAACCCAACTGTCAAGAAGGCACTCGGGAGCGCTGGGAAGAAGATTCCTGGTTTTCCGAGAGTTACAAAATGTGTCCACAGCATGCGAGATGAAATCACGTAAGATCCTACAGTGTTATTTCAGAGACAGGTTCTGCCAGGATCACTTCTAATAATCTTTCTAGGTATTGATCTATGGTATTGAGTTGGCATAAAACTGAGCTAATGATTAATTTTCCAGGACATATCAGTGACAGGCATTATCGGAAGCTTCGAATTTGATGCATTCTCAGCCGCAGAACTGGTTACAACTTTTTACTTCAATTACTTTTTACTTTCAATTTCCTGTATTGGTGGGAACTTAGAAAGACATTTGTCTACTAGACATTTTAATTTATTTTTTTTAAAGCTAGCTGTACAAAAGGTGAAACCAGAAAATATTTTCAGTCAACTATATATTTATTAATATTTGCCCCATTTCAGAGTCTTGCATCAATATCCAGCTCCATGCTCTAGTTGAAACTGTTATCATTTCCATTATAAAATCTGTATTTCAAGGCTTTGTAATGCAGTCTTCCCAAATTGTATTAGTTGAAACTCAGCACAAAGATAGTCACCCTGGCAACTAATAGATCACTTTCTTTTCCTTCCTTTTTTTTTTTTTTTCTTTTTTAAAATTAGTACTTTGTTTAAATCAGTTTTGCTAGCTTGAGTTTCTCAGAGCTGGGAAATACATTGTCTTTCTGAGAGGTCTTATGCTCTGATTTTAATATTCAGGCCAAAAGTTGCTTCTATTTGAGAAACATTTTTCCTGTTTTCTATTGTCAATTTTGCTGGCATTTGACTGCAAAAGAGTATTAAACTCTGAGGACATCATAATGGCATGACTTCAGATAGTGAACATTGTCAAAAAACCATGTGTTGGCCTCAGAAAAGATGACACAGGTTAAAAAATGTTTTTTTCTTTAGTTTTAATTAGATATTGATATTTATTATTCCACATAAACCAAATTTTTGCCACATTGTGATACACCTGGGCATTGCACACTGCTTAAAGATAACCAGCACCTTATTTTCTATCAATACATGCATGTCATATGTGTGCTTATGGCCTTTTACTACATCAGTATTTTTGCAGTTTCTCTTTGTAGTGGCATCCTTTAAACTCCAGAAGTTCCCAACCAGCTTGCTCGGATCATCTCCTTCAGTGGAGATAAACCGGTCTGTGGTGCCTGAGAAAACTGTCTCAGCATGTGTCATCAAGATCTGATTAAGAACTCTAGCTGACCCTGAATTTTAGGAGTCTGTCTGCCAGTCTGACTCTCAGGAAAACTCACGCACACAAAGTCTGAAAAATAAGCCTGTTTTAATGAAGTGCCAGTTTTAATGAAGTGACACTTATTTTCTTGAGTTAGATAATGTCTAATGAACATCTGCTCTTAGTGCAAGTAGTGTGCTGCATTATGAAGTACAGCACAGCTAACCATGTGGATGCGTTTTGGAGGTGCCTGTAATGTACCCAACCTGTAGGGAGTTGAAAATTTCTTCAAAACTGAAATAAGAAAGCTCAACCTTTTTTTTTTTTTCTTTCTTTTTAAATTTCTTTTGTTAAACCTGAACTTCTTCCTGTCCTTCTCAAGCAGTTATAATTATGGATAAGAAAATCTAAATACCAGACACCTCCAAGTCAGGCTGGAAAACATCCAAAGCCCTATTTTGCTTTTGCAAAAGTTGACCTTGTTGTATGTTATCTTCCAAATTCAACTTTTGCAAAAGCTTTTTTGAACTCATCACTTAGTCTTAGCAGGAATTACCACCTCAATTCAGATGCAATCACACCACTAATTTCCACTGCCTAAGCTACCTCAAATAACTTAAGGAAATAGCTTCACATAAAGTGCTTTAATGCGTACCATATATTTTCTTATCACATTTGCCTGAAGAGACAATTTTCATTCATTCTGAATGGTATTTTACTCAGGAATGTCTCCCATTAATCTGTCACTGTGAGCAAAGGTTTCAGGTATGACTATCAAAGTTTTTCCTGTGACAGTACTTTGTGCATTCATGAGATCTTACTGGTCAGAACACATCTTGAGAGTATTTGTCTTCAAATGAAGCCCGTGTATGTTGTATTTAAGTTACTGTATAAATATCATATACAATAGAAAAACTTCCTATTTATTCATCATATTAAAACTGAGGTGGAGTTCATGAACTTTTTCTTACATATTCTGTAGACCAATTAGTATTTGCTATTTCTTATTCACTTATGTAGGAGAATTCACATCTCCAAAGCCACTCTGGACTGCCTGAATGGGGATTATAAAGTTGAAGAAGGGCACGGTAAAGAACGTAATGAATTCTTGAGGAAACATAACATTGAGACGTATTTAATTAAACAACCTGAGGAGAGTCTATTGACTTTGCCTGAAGATATTGTGAAAGAGGCTGTCAGCTCCTCCGACAGGAGAAACAGTGGAGCAACATTTACCGAAGGATCCTGGAGCCCTGAACTTCCATTTGATAACATAGTGGGAAAACAGAACGTAAGTCAAACTTCCTTTTAATGCCATCAAGCATGAGCACACGCTTGAGTGCATTCCAATAATGGAAGCCTCAGAGGAGAAAAAATCATTCCTAACCTTTATTCTAACGTGTACTGTAACAGCAGAGGATTAAACAAATTGTTTCAGGGCAGAAATAAATCACGTATCTAAACTGTGGAAATGTCAGTGGGCTAGAGATTTCGGATTTACTTTTTTCCCCCAACTGAAATTAAATACTACCCATCTCAGTTTTAATTCAACCAGTCCATAAATAAGTAAATTAAAAGTAAAGCTAATGTTACTGAACTAACTGAAACATTTTGGCCAGTGTGCGTATCTTATTGCCTAGCTTCGCTGCACTGACATCAAAGTAAAGGGACGCGTGAACAGATGTTTTGTCAGAGGAAAAAGCATAGTGTAGCTTATTGATGTATGTGAAAGAAAACAGGACTGCCTTTTAAAAGCCTTTTGCAAAAACAGTTTGTCCATTCTTCATTATTATTTTTTTTTAATTAAAAAAAAATACTAAACTCCAAGAGTCTGTGATATAAAGAAGTTTCACAAGTTAGACTCTAAGGTCATGTGTGGCTCAGTAGAAATACAATAACTGCTGCTGATCAGGTCTTTTTTGAAAAACACTGCATGGCTAATTGCTAGCAACTAGGAAGCAGTAATTCTTGTAGTCATAAAAATTGCTTTGTGAAATCTGCTTGCTTAGAGGAATTAAAGATGGAAAGGTTAAAATGCCCTCAGACACCATTTTTTTCCACTGCTTTTGAAAGATTGATGAGTCTTTATGAAATGCCAGAGTTTTTGTCCATTTTCCTGAGGGATCTGTAATGGCATGACTAATCCTTTCTTCTGCTGCACATCCTTAGTCTGACTTGTCATCACTATCTGTTGAACTTCAGGTCTGGTTGTGTGGAGGTCTTGCTTTGTCAACCTTCTTCCAATTCTTACAAATATCCTCCAAAGTGATAAACCTTCATAAGCAATCAGCCCATGTGGGTGTTTCTGTCTCCTCAAACTGAACTGGAGCATGGCATAGTCTGCTGTTGTATAAACCAGCTGTTTTATATATGTCCTGTGCCTCTGCATGTGCACTCCTTTTTGCCTTCTAGTGTTTTCTGTATTTTGTTCTCCTCTATACTCTCATTTCACTGGGAATAAAGGTATGGGTGCATGCTGCTGCAGTTATCATCTGATATCTCTCTGTTTCTTCTTCTTTCCCTTTATTCTTCTTCTTTCCCTTTATTCTTCTTCTTTCCCTTTATTCTTCTTCTTTCCCTTTCCAAATCCTGCAGTTCAAATAATCTCTATGGAATAGGCTTATCATCTTCTGAATGGTATTTTCAGCTAAACCTGACTTTGATAGTAACAAAGACAAGCAATGAAATAAAAGACTAGTGTCTTTATTTGTGTATGGAACTCCCACCCCATAACCTAGTATAAGGCCCATGAAAATCATTGTAACAGACATAACCAAGAAGTTATTTAAAAGCAAATTTTTTGTATTATGGCAATATAGAATCCATTTTTAGAATAGTTTTTCACCTTTTTTTTTAAATACTTGTTTCTATGCTGGAAGTAAGTTTAATTTTATATTACACAGCTTTACAATAAGCTTTTTGGTGGAGACAAGCTTTTAAAAATCTATGTCATGTGTCATTTGATTCTTATGTAATTTTCAATCTTTAAGTTCAGGCCATTGTTATCTGTCAACAATGTGTTTTAGCTCAAAATCCACGTGATAAATTGATATATACTAGAACATAGTAGCTTTTTCTAGTGATGTGCCAGTCTTGGACAGAATAAGCATTTAATATCATTAATTATGAAGCCTAAAGTTCATTGGAGGTAGCAGATGTTGAGAACCCATTACATCAACCCAACAATAAATCACTCAGTATGTTTGAATGCTTGCCCATAGCATTTAAATGCTTTCTTTATCCAAAATTCCAGCAAGTGTGATAAGGTGTCTTACTTAGAGCTGTAGCTTTGTTAGGAAAAATGTGAAAGGGCACAGTCTCTGGTGAGTTCTCTTGCCAAACTCCAATTCATCAGAATCCATATTGTTTACCTCAAATTCCTTTTCTATGGCCAGTCTAAGACAGGTAATTGAAGACGTGTTGATATGAGTAAGGAACAGAATAGCCACTCTTCATGTGGATGGAGTTCTCTGTTCTTAAAACAAGTGTCTGGGCTTCTCTCCTAAAGCAACCAATGTTGTACAGTTTATTTTATGTTAAGAAAGTGAAGGCCTCCTCTAAAATAAGTCAATAGCTTATGAAGTTGAATTTCCTCACTGGACCTTACATAAGCATAATATGGTTGCTGTGTGTGGTACTGGAGACACCTGATGAGCTAGTAATGATGTGTATTAAAATTCTGTGTCTTGTATAAGCGTATTTTAGTGGTGGTTGCAATAACTCTTCACAGTTATGACAAAAATTATACTTAAAGGCTGCCAAGAGGGCAGACAAGTATAAACAAGGCAGAATTCAGTTCAAAAGCAAGACATCTGCATTTGTGTTATCTACTGACTGCCCCAGATGTCAATCTCCCACACAGCTCAGCTCCTAAACATAAGGGTCTAGTACAATTTCTGGTGCCTGAGATATCCATATGACAAGGGGCCTATAAAAGACCTATAATCATCTGGACTGTCAATTGGAAGTGAGGTAAGAGACTTTGATGTCTGAAATAGAGCTAAACATCTGTGCTAAAACATGCTGAGTAAAAGCTTGATTAAGCGTAACTCAATCATCTATGGCAGCTTGAGGTATCCTAGCACACTCCAGCTGGTTCCCACCACCAACCAGCAGCACATGGGGTTCCTGTGGGTCTTGTGCCATATCTCCTAGCTCCCGGCTCTTCAGCATATGACAAGACATATCAATGACCATAGCTTTGTATTATTGGCCGATTGAATGTATCCAGTCTATATTGCCACTGACAAGTTTAGATACTGAGCACCTAGACAGCTTAACTTAGGTGTCTTCCTCAAACAAATACCAAATCTGTATCCTGTCTCTTTAAACATATGAGTTTGTATTTCCCTGTTTTACTCCAAGACCTGGTGCTTGCAGTATGAAAAATAATTTGAAGCCTTCCTAGAGTTTTCTGAATGGCTCTTCTGCTTGAGGGCAAGATGTGTGGACTGGTTATATAAAAACTGTACAGGAAATAATGGAAATCCAATCCCAGCCAGCTTTTTTAAATCTCTGCAAAATATCTCTAAAGTATGAGTTTTATTATTTGTTTGTTTCAATTCATCCTGTCTTTCAGTCTCATATGCAAGTTTGGCTCAGCTTTTTCACCTTGCAGAAGCTTTCATGTCTTCCTGTATGATGAATGGTTGCTGACAGCATCAGGAAAGTTCAAAAGCCCATTGTATCTTGTAGTTCATGACTGTATCTTCCATACAGCTGTTCACAAAAGTGTAGGAAAGATAATAGGGAAAAACAATATTTCTTTATATCAGCATAACACAATCTTAAAAGATGCAGAGTAAAGGGGCGGATATAGAAACAAAATGTGGTTACAGCATATTCTTAGTACAACAATTTGCATGATATAGCAATAATTTGCATGATTTGTCATAATTACTATTACTAATTGCAGGAAAGCTGTTAACTATGTATATAGGTGTGAAGGAGACATGATGACTAAACTGAATTATTAATTTCCTTGTTATTGTCTGAAAGTTAATGCAACTTCCAAGTCCATTTTTGCACCAATACTACTGGCACCATTGTCATGGTGGTGGTATTATGTCATGTTCATCTACCATGAATCATAAACAACTTCATACATTCAGCAAGAAGATATTTTAAAATACCATTTTAAGCAAAATTTAGTCACTTACTAGAATGATGAAAATAAAACACAATCCCATGATAGAACATTAGGGGCCTTCTCCACGCTCACTTCCAGAGGAGGAATAGCAATACGAACAAATTCTAAGGAATTAATGCATGCAACAGCATTTGGCATGATCTTGTCTTTTAACAGTGGCTTCAAATCCTCTTGTAAGATTTCAGCCACCACAAACTGGTAATAACTTTTGTGCATACCCCAGTTCAAATGAGATAAACTTCAAGTAGTACCTTAGCGTGTGTTAATAAAGTAGTTATCCAACTGATTCAATGGATTGTTTACCTGTTACTTGGCTCTAACCTTAGAGTTTCCACCTTAAGTCCAAAGCAAAGATAAAGATTGAGACATATCTAAAATTTCAGTATGAGGAATTTCCATATGAGAAAAGTTTCCTTGATATTATTTTTTTCCTCAGAATTTTGATGCTACTAGTTTTCTGAAGTGACAATAGGGAGACTGGAGATGGGTTTGCCAAGCTTTTTCTGCCAAAGTCCTTTCTCTGCTAAACCAAAGTGAAAGGTTTCTTTTCACATCAATACACAGAAGACTTCAGTCCTGATACCCTTTCCAGCCTATTTATTGAGGTCTTAAGTTGATCATCAAATGATGGACTGTGGAAAAGTAAGGTACTATCTGTGACTAAAGAGTCCTAGGAATTGCTTTAGGACTGCAAAGAAAATTGTAAATTGAGGTTTGACAGTAGGTATCTGAGACCCTTCCTGTGCTTTAATGTGCTATCCAAGATCCATTAGAATGTAATTCCTGACTATCCTTTGAATATGAACAAGGGAAATCTGCTTGTATAATTTCCAGAGAAACCCAGCAATAATTCCTCTCAAAGTCCTGTTTCCAATAATGCCTAGTAGGACTTAGAGCAGATTTTTTCCAGCAAGGACCTATGGGACAACTTTTCTCAAGCAAAAGTGTATTTCTTACTCATTATAATACTGAAATGTCTTATGCTGTGAGGTATGAAGGTTTATATCATGTCCATTCATTAACATTTCTTAATCCTTGGGAATATCACAGGTAACAGAGTTTGCTTTCCCATTCAAGTGGGAAAGTGATGCTTCACTGTGGTTTGTGTCGTGAAATGATACCATGAAACTGGACTGAGTTATTCTCTTTATGAAAGCAAACCCCAGCTCCTTTGTGAAAGTGAAGCACCCTTCATACTATTTCCGCTGCCTTTCTTTTGCAAAGCCGTGCAAAAGTATTTTCTTTTTGTTCTTTGCATTAGTCAATGAAATACCAAAGGAATTACACATTTGAGAGAATATAATTACAGTTAAATTAAATGCCTAACTGTAATCTAGACTGGCTGAAATATACCAGCAGTGAAGAAGGACAAATTGTTTGAAAAACCATGCTGAAGTAATCAGGAAAGTCACCTTCTTCACCCCTGTCTAACTGATCTGTTCCTCAACTATACACATCCAGTAACTTTAAGACCAAGAGAAATGCCATTATTTCTGTCTTGTGACTTCTTTATTTTTTTATCTTCTGTTTTAAGTTGTTAAAACACACCACTGAGTGCTGTGATTTTGGTGTGTACTCTCCTCATGCATGCTCTAACAATTAATTAGCAGAATCTGGAAAAGATAATATAGTTCTAGAGTTCAGTACAGCAGCAAACCTCTTAATCTGTATATAAGAGTGCATTAAAGTACTCCCTTTAGTGTACTGTATGTGTTTAGTGGAACAGACTTATATTTTACACTTCTGTTGATTTCATTGAATGGATTGCATGGAATGCTGTAATGGTTTGCAATGCAACATGATCTAAAACATTGCATTTTTAACCAAAGGGGACCAGCAGGTTTATTCTGTTTGCATGTGCTTTCCCCTAGACTCTGGCTGCCCTAACAAGAAATTCAATAAATCTGCTTCCAAACCATCTTGCACAAGCTTTGCATGTCCAGTCTGGGCCTGAGGAAATTAACAAGCGAATAGAGCACACCATCGACTTACGGAGTGGCGATAAATTGAGAAGAGAGCATATCAAGCCTTTTTCACTGATGTTTAAAGACTCCAGCCTGGAGCATAAGGTAGCTGGGTCTTGGTAGCTGCATTATTCACAACTCAAATTGTAATACATGTCCACTGAAGTAGAGAGGCTGCAGGTTCTCGCTTGCATTATTTGTTTTCTGGGTTTGTTTTTAACTTTGTTTCAGTTTTCAGAAGTTGCAGGTGAGCTCGAGATCATGATAGAGAGTGTCATGATGGAGGCGTTATAATACTGTAGTGATTACATTTTATTGTTGGAAAATGCCTACACTGAGCAAACTCTGCCTCTGAAAACAGCAGCCATTTGCCAGGTTCTGTCTGCTGTTTAGTACAAGCAGTTTTCCATCAGATGACAGGTTGCTTTGGCACAAACGATCACTGAGCATATTAATAAGCTGACACTTCTATTCAAAATAAATATCCATATTTATATAGATGTGTTTCTTTCGTTTAGTCACAGCATCTGATGTCCTCCAGGCAGCTCCTGTGTTTATTTCAAGTCAAAACTAATTTGTCAACTCTGGTTTTAACATCCTTTTTTATTTATTTATTTATTTATTTTAATCTGGTTTTAAGAGGTAAATATTGTTCATGTCTTTGCTCAACAGCACTATGATCTCACTAATTTCTACTTCAGTCTGCATCTAAATTTAAGTTATAAGTTGAAAAAGTCAGGCAATGGGAGAATTTTCCTTGCAAACTGATGACATAGGGTGGGCTTACGCAGATGTCAAATGATTTCATTGGCTTATGTGTTATTGCAATGCAGCAACAGCAGGTCTCTTACAGGATGTGCACTTAGACTGAAAAGAAAGAAAAATAATGGGCAACTGCAAACTTGGAGGCCCATTTCTCCGTCATCACTTTAGTCTCTACTGGAAAACAGATATTGTTTTTTTCACTTCTCAGAGATCAGTCCTGTGGATGTATCAGTGGTGAGAGCTTAATGCAAACCACTGGAAAACAAAAATTCTGCTTGAAGTATATTTAAGCCCTTATTTCACAAGCAATCCTGCAGAAGGCAAAAATGAGTGTCATTTAAAAAAAGTAATAATTCAATTTCCTCTTAAGGATATTTATGCCACAGAGAAACAAGGTAGAATCCCCAAAGCTGAATTAGCTATTGCTACTGCAACAGAAGATATCAAGATATTTCTCTCCGTGCAGTCATCTTCAATCTTTTCAAGGCACAAAGTCAAAAGATAAGGTGAAAAACTCTAGGAAGAATAGCATTTAACCTAAAAGGTGGGGGATGGTGTATTGGAGTTTTTTGTGCAAAAGAGGAAACAGCCTGGCCACAAACAAGTTGCCAAAAGTGCAAACTAGTCAATGGTCCACATAGTCTTAAAACACTTCTTGATAAAAATGAGGCCTGAGGACAGGCTAGAATGTTCCAGAATGAGATTCTGTATTTAGAATACAAACTTTCTTGTAATTTTAGTCTTAACTATTAGCAGCCACAAGGAAAATCTATACAGAAAAGGTAGAGTTTATTTTAAATGCAATAAGATAAGAAAACAAACAAACCCCCCCAAAAAAACCAAAAGAACAACAACAAACCCATGCTTTAATCTACCACATTACATAGGCCAGACTTTTAAATATTAATAATGTTGTGATCTGCATCTGAATGACAAAAGTATGTTTAAAAGTCAATATTTTAGCAATTTTTATGCATTTTCTTCTCAGTATAACGTTTCCTGTGTAAACATTTGCTTCAGAGGTTAGAAAATAGTGCTTTCATTGAATATTTCCTTAGGTGTTCATCCTAATCTGTAAGCACAGGCAATACAAACATAAAATCCTTCCTGTAAAGTGGACAGAATCTTCTTTCTGTCCTCCAACTCATTACAGGTGAGTAAAGTTCAAAAAAATTTTCAGCACTGCTTTAGTTGCTCTGGTTCATCCATCTCCAACAGCTGGATAGGTGCTGGTCAGCAACCTCTTTGCTTGTGTTCAGGGCACCATAGGTGTGCTCAGAGAAGTCTGACAAATGCATCAGGATGCAAAGGATGATGTGGATTAAAGATGATGTGGATTAAAGAAAGTCGAATCACAGTTTCCTCTTCATTATAAGCAGGGACAATGTCTTGTGGGACAATGTGGGAACTGTACATTCCCGACTTCTTTACCTGTGCAGTAATTACAGGTTTGTCCCAATAGGCTTAGAGTTTAAGCATAGTCAGTAGACAGTCATGAAAGAAATAATGTGTAAACTGTTTTGCTACAGAAAGTAGCTTTTTCCTTCACATTATCTTACATTACCTTCCCCCTTCTTCCTGCCCATTTAGGAAACAAACCAAAATAAACTCAGATTTAAATTGGAATCTAATAAAACTATTTCAGAAGCCTTTTCCTTCTGCTTTGCACACCCCTAACCTTTCATTCTGGAATTATGCTTCCTTCTAATCATTAACATTTTGGAACTGTTTTCATGACCTTCCAAATCAGTGTCTCGAGCTACTTCCTGCAGTGCTGCTGAGCATATAGACAGTATATGTCTGCAAACCTCCCATCTCACACTGCCATTTTCCTTTACTACCATACATCTTCTGTTCAGACCAGTGGCAGCTTCAACCCAAACGTAGCTCTGAAGTAAAGTAACTTCTTCTATGTAGTATTTTGTGCCCTTACGTCCACCCATCACAATTCAAGCAGCACTGGCATCTCCCTAGTGTTTATTTCTTTTCTCTGAAAGTACTTCTCACCCCAGACAGTTATGCAGTAGGCAGAACAACCAGTACTCAAGCTGAGAGCCCCGCCAAGAAGTATTATGCTAACCTTGTTCAGTGAGAATTGTGTTGATGCTCTGTACCTCAAACCACAGAGAAGTCAGTAATCATATGAACAATAAACCATATTTCTTCCTCCTGCATCAGTAACATGACTGCCATACTGTGGGATCATAAATCTTTCAGGGTGACTTGAATCGATTTGAAATGTCATACTGGAGTTTAAACAATCTGGTTTACACTGGCAATTAAAATATTATTTTGCTTTCTTTAAGATTTCAAAAGGTTAAAACCAAACTACTTCTGGGGTCACAATGCCCTAAACTACCATAGGAGCTAGCGCAGCTCCTGGTTTACAATCATTTAAACAAGTGACAAACCAAACCAGTTTAAGCCATTGGTATGTCTCCCCACTCATCTCATTGCTCTATGTCCTTATTCATGATAGAATAAATGTAGATTGCACAGCAAACAGCAGCTGTTGAATTAGCAAATGGGTTATCTCTGTGAGGCAGTGTGTTTATTTCTACACAAGTTTTGTAATATTTCATTCTTCAGAGGATATGTGCAGGATCCCCACCTGGTATATTTTATAGATTCTTTACCCAAATGGACTTTTCATTACTGACCTGTATTCCACTCATTAGGACTTGATAACTAATTTAGAGACTAATTCATTCCATATTTTGTTAGAGGTTATTTTTCACAAGTAGGATATAATCAGAGCAAATGATCCATCAAAGGAAAGTACTTCTAATACTTTTAACAGATTCATAGATTTGTAGAATGGTTTGGGTTGGAAGGGGCCTTAAAGATCATCTAATTCTAGCCCTCCTGCCATGGGCAGGTATACCCTCCACTAGACTAGATTGCTCAAGGCCTCATCCAGCCTGGCTTTGAAACACCGCATTACTTGGCAGAGGACTTTACCTCCCAACAGGACAGGTACATGGTCCAAAACCCATAGGAAGCAGGGTGAACCTTTGCTACACCTTGAGCTAGTCACACCAGCACAGGGAGGTCTGTGGGATGTTGCAGCTAAGGTTTTCATTCCAGAGTAGTCACATTACCATTCTTTCTACCACTCTAGTTGGCCTCATGTTTCCACGTACTTTGGGAAGTGCCTTGAAGCTTAGTCTATCCTACTACTTCTCCAAATCATTCAGGGGCATACTGCTACAGATGTGCTGCCTTTATTTTGTTCTGCCTCAGAGATGCTAACAATTTCTCATCAAAAATTGTTACTGATTAGACCACAGCATTCATCCTTTTGTGATAATGTCCAGCACAGCAGGCAATTCCATGTTGAAGTGATACTGCCAACAGCAGGCACAGGGTATAAGCACAGCAGAGGAGGAGACAAAGTGGGAGATGCCACAAATAAGCCCTCTTTTTCACTTGTAGCAAATGGGATAAGGGAATAGATAAGCCTTTTTCCTTTTCAGGGGCCTGACATTGTTTTGGCTAGATGTTTATAACTGAGGTGATCGCCTTACCAAAGCTCCGTGTAGTCAATATAGTCTAGGTCTAGATAGGATTTTTCTTCAAGAGTACATTAGATATAAAATCCAGTTCATAGATTAATTCTCTCAAGTACTTAATCAGTTTCACTTCTTAATCATAAGAAGCCTTATTTCCAAATTGCTGCAGAAAGATTCTGATGCCTGATATCTTTGACTTTAATTTCCTATTGCTTTGAACACATAACTTCTAAAGCCTTCAAAACTGCAAAGAAATTGAATAAAATAGAGTTAGTGTTCAGGATAGAAATGTGGCTGGAGCAGGCATCTGTGGGATTTTTTATTAGGTGAAGAAAGTATGTCTATTGACTAGTCTTCATCTGCTGTAAGCAATTGGAGTTTAACTGAATTAGAAGTGGAACATTCCAGTTGAGGACTTGGGCAACATTTCCAATGTAACTGATCCACCATGATTCACCATTACTCCTTTTCTTGGTAGCTCCCATAGTAAGGGAACCTGGTAGCATTTTCATTGGCTTCACATGCTGGAGAAAAATACTTTTACAATAAATTATTATAACAATGCACCTCAAATTATCTTTTTGCATAATAATACCTTCATTTTCTCTTTGGATAAATGTCCATATTGCCGAGTTTCTGCAAAGCCTCTGGATAAGTTAGAGTATAGAGATCGTGACCTGCATCCAGAATAGCCACAGAATGTCCCAAACTACATATTTTTCTTTAAAAAAAGTGAAAACAAGAAAACAGAATGGCCTCAATTTGGCAAGTATGGAGACTTCTCTATAACATCATGCAGGCAGTGTCACAACTGACTCCAGAGTTTGTCTTCAGGTGAGGAAACTCCTGGTCCCTTTGGTTATTAAATATTTGGTATTCTACTCAGCAGCACAAGCTCCTAATGGATACCTGGAGATTTTTAAAGCAAATAATGTTGACACAGGAGCAACAAAGTAAAAAAAGAGTTTGTATTGCAAATTGTAGAATTTTTCTCTCTTGGACAAAGTATTTTAACAGCATGTTAATGATTTGTATTTGTGTCTAACTTTGAGAGCAAATTCCAATATCTTAATTTATTAGCTCATCCTAATTTTTCCAATGTCTCCTGTATGCATCAGTCTTTATGAAACCTGCATGGGCTAACAGCTAATTTACTCTTCTGTTGTTGTGTTTTGTTTTGTTTTTATTCTAGTATTCTCAAATGCGGGATGAAGTATTCAAATCAAACTTGGTGTGTGCATTTATTGTTCTTGTATTTATCACCGCTATCCAAAGCTTACTTCCTTCTTCCAGGTAAATACAGAAACATATTTCTCTATATCTGAAGGTGCTCCTGGGGAAGCAGCAGGATACTATTTCTAGGACTGATGTGGAATGAACCAACAAATTTTAATACTTTTTGTATTTTCTGCATGTTTTCATGTGGGGCAGTTGCATGTACTGACCTTACATTGTAGTTGCTAAGCAGAATCTCCTTTAAGTAGGAACTTTGGGTTACAAAAGTTATACACAACACAGCCTGCTGCTTCCAGCACTGGAATAAAACACAATCCAGACTTATAATGGTGCCCCTTTGCTAAATGGCTGGTAATCAGCTTGGGAATCAGGAACTGGTTTGGATTTGTTTCTAACATGCTACGTAAGAAAATTGTATTTTCTTTTGTTGCTGATGGTCTGTATTACTCAGCTGGGTAAAGCAATCTTGTGCCCTTAACAAACATCAAGGAGGTAGTTTGATGGATCTTTTCTCACTTCTGGTTTTGTCTGGGTCTGACCAAGCAACAACTTCCTATCAATGTGACAAAAATGTGACATAGCTGAGACCTCTGAGTCCACATATTTCACCCAGTCATTCAATTGGAATTTCTGTCTACTATTTAATAGTGAGAACACCAGAGTGTGTACAAGATCCATGATCAGTTTTCTAGCAACATAGCAGAGCCATCAGAACACAACTGTTACTAAAACATGCCCCTGTGCCCATTTGGTCTGTGGCACAGCAAGCGCTAAAATGAGATGCTCAGATGCCCATAGTACTCAGGTGGTTTCTAACACTCATATGAACCTCAATCCATAGCTGCATGAAGAAAGACCTTGAAAATACAGTGTTTGTATAAGAAATATGACATTTATTTTGTTACAGTAAAGCAGCAATATTTCTTGGATTGTCTTTTGAAGACATTATTTACCACATTTATGCCTAAAAATACCCAAATGGTGGCTAGCCACAGGCAGGTAACTGTGCTCTTGCAGCAGAGATGTTCCATATATTTCATAGTTTCCAGCTGAGAAGGTGGAAACTCTCTGCTCTTCCTTGTGTGCTATAGTGTTCTAATACTAGTTTGTTTGCTTTTTGAAGTTCTTCTCCCAATGTGCAATCAAAATTCTTCACTTCTGGTAGCTGTTATTTTCTCATTTGGGTTTTTTTCCCTCAGTATGTACAAGAAGATTTATAGATCATATTGATGGAGTCTGTTTTCCAAAAAGATTTCTTCTGCTCTATCAATCACTGCAGTACCGGGAGGGGGAAATAAATAATTCTATCTGCACAAATTCACCCCTCTCAATTCTCATGAGGATGTCTAGTGCCATTGGAATTAGGAGAGGGGAAGGCATCACATAACCACACTGCCTAGAACTGCCTGGCTTTCATGCTTCCCATCTTGCACTGTAAACTTCTACGTTTTCCCTTCACTTCAGACATACTTTTGTGGATCTTTTTGTCACTGAATGTTAAAGAGACTGTAAATACAAATAGGTTCAAGTAAAGATTACATCAATTCCTGCAAGATAAGGTCAGAAGGGGTTTTAAAACAAAATTATTCAACCTTGGCCTCAAGATAACCCTTAAAGGTTGATGGCTGGAACCCAGGGATATATTTATGGACAGGATATTTACCACTATCATTTTTGTCAGAGGAGATTTGGACTCACGTTGGTGATTTATGGTAGCTCTTGTATTTTTTCAGGAGCTGAAGTCCACTGTCAAGAATTAAGAAGGCAAATTTTGTTTTTTCAGGTTCTTGTTTTTCAAGTTCTGATGTTCTGCTTAAAGCAATGTGTTTCAGTCTTTTTAAAAAATTGCCTATTAAATGAGCAGAGGTCAACAGGTGAGCAACCCTAAAATAAGAGCATTAAGGGTTTTGGATGAGAGTGTTTCACTATGCTTAAACACATTGAAATAACCTGGGAAGTTCCAACTTCGAAGTTCCAGTTCAAAGACAACAGAGGTTATAAGCACATGAACAAGCTAGACAAAATTAGACAGGGTTTGGTTTACAGAAACTCTTGAATATAACTGCATGCTTATCTATTATACCTCTGGTAGATAATAGAGAAGAAAACTACCACAGTGGAAGAGCAAGGACATCATTTCCATGGAACAATTAGCAAACTGTGATTCATACTGCTCGTGGTAACTTAATGCATTTAAGTGTCTTTCAGTTAATGCTTCAGAGCTCTGTCAAACAAGGATGGAATTTTGTATTTGTACATCTTTGAACATTTTTCTGAGCTGAGTCTCTGGGGGATTTCTGGAAATTGGGTGAATGAAAATACTGCTTAAATCATTGTAAAACATATCCTACTGAGGAAATTCAGGGAGTTTCCCGTATTGTTTGCCTTAGTTTGTGTTAAAGAAGGATAATCTTTCTATTATTGCATTCACTGTGTATGGGAGTTTCAGAATTTTATCTCAGTTTATACCTGTCTCCCACAGGATAAATACTTGATCCATCCATATGTTTCTCTGACAGAGCAGGTACATCACAGAATTTAAAAATCTTTGCAATAGTTATCATTCTTTGAAATATTGAGGTGGAGAAATTGCTTTAAGTGACATAAATTAATGCCATATTTCTTCTGTAATTATCCTCAATGAAGCCATTCAGTTACACTGCCAATCTTGGAGTGATTAATCTTTTTCCATCTGAGAGCTCTGGGAGTTAGATTAATTTCCTGCAATGAACTTCCTATGTGCTCAGATGGACAATAGATCATACTGGAGTAAACTGCTGAACTGCTCCTATTTCTGTCAGTTTCTCACTAGTTTATTCTTGTGAAGGAAGAGAAAAGGGAAAATCTACATTTCAAATTTCATTCAATCTTGACAGTAAGGGAATCCCTAGAAAGAAAAGCATTTTGTCTTGAATCTCTTTTTGAGTGAAGAAGGAACACAGTTCCAGTGTCCTAGTTCCAGCAGAGATTCATGGACAGAAGAATATTATGGCCATTTGTTCCTTTTCCTCTAACCTTGACTATGTCTTCTACTGTACTGGGTACTGTCAGCATGGTGCCAACAAAGTCTTAGCACAGATTTGTTTTTTTATCTCAAGCAGTCGTAGACAAGAGACAGACACATCAATGTTCAATGAAGCAGCTGCAGTGGAAGAATTTTTTTGTTGCCTATGTTTTTATGATGAGCAAATACAGGGCCACAGTATCTCAAGCACCTAAGTATCTCAAGCATCTAAACAGGTTATGCTGCTTTCAGATTGGCATCTCAGACTTAGGTCCCTAGAAGCTCCCTTTATAGTACCTTAATTCAATGGCACTGGATCTTACATGCAGAGTTTGGCAGTTCAGAATAAGAACTCATGTTTAGTGTCCTCATGTCTGACTTCTTAAGGCTTGACCCTAATCTTTCTGAAAAGCTGGGTCAGGTTAGGTCTGCAGAATTATTAGGCTACATCTAGTCTATACATAGACTGCCTATATATATCTGATATATAGATAGAAACTATCAGAGGATCTCAGTCATTTGGCTTTGGAAAGCAAGACTGTTGCAGAACACTGAATACTGTTGGAAAGCAAGAAGACTGTTGCAGAATACATGGAATTCATCTCACATAGCTGTCTGTCTATACCATGGGTTCATAGTATAGCTACTGGAAAAAAAGGTCAGTCAGTGGATCTGAATAAATCTAAAAGATTGCTGTGCAGTTAGATAGCTGCAGCCTAAACTACCCATCTCTCTTGATGAGTCTACTTGACTCTCTCAACTGGTTCTTCATGAGCATCTTCCAGTATTTCTCTGGCTTTGTTGACTGTCTATCCCTTTGCTTTCTGTGTATTTTCACAGGCAGAAGCTGCTCTGAAGGCATTTTTGCACTGTGTCTTTCTTTCAGAAAGTTCTAAAATTCTAAAACTTTTTCCATGAAACTCTTAGCCACACAGGATGAAATATGTGGCTCCTGCTCCAGTCACTCTTTCCTCATTATTTCGTTTGTGTTTACTGGCTACATTGTTCCTTCCCTCAAAAGCACTGTTGACCTCTGCATGAAGTTGCTGGAGAGGATTGGACTCTTTGGGGAAGATCCACTATATCCTGTATTCAGACCACACAGAAAACTGACTAATCTTGGAGTGAAATATTGACACAAGTCTAAGATCATATTTCTTACCAATGGTACATCATCAGAACAGCATCAAAACTGTTATTACCACATGGAAGGTTTCATTTATCTTAATTCATTAGGGAACAGAATTTCCATTTTGATTTTTTTTTCTTTTTTTCACATTTGATTCCAAAATATTTTGTAGTATAGTTTGGGGGTGGAAATAAAATCTTCTTACACATATTTATATATCTTACTTATGGCAGCCCAGATACATTCCCAAAGGAAAACTGCAGCTTTGTTTTATGTTTGTTATCTGTTTAACCCATTATCTTGTCTGGATGCCTACATTGCAAGTCTCATCAATCTACAGGTTCTGAGAGTAGAAGCTCTACAAGCTGCATTTTGTGTATTACCCTGAGGCTTGCATTCTGTTTCCAAAATCTGATACCCTTATCATATTTATGTGTTACCTTTATTAATTTTAGTACTTGGTAGACAAGACGGTTTGAAGTAAATTGCATGTTATTCTGTTCTGATAAATTAGAGTCACTGGCCCAGAAAGTCTGCTTGGATGATCAGAAAGGAATAACATTTATGAAAATGTCTTTAAAGCAGCATCTGATTTAATACATATGAACCTCTATCATCATGGCTGAATTAAGGTGTCAGAGATCAAAACATTCTTGCAAAAGATAATATCTTAAATTATGTAGGCTAAACCATACAGGAGTACAGTTCTGTACTTTAATCCCTTTCAATGTGACACCTATACCTCATATTTTATTTATGTTTTCCCTCCACATGGCCATCATTTCCCCATGTATACTCCTACTTATTTGAAGGGCAAGTGTTGGGAGGATGGAGCCAGACTCTTCTCAGTGATGTCCAATGACAGGACAAGGGAAACTAGATGCAAGATGGAGCATAGGAGGTTCCATGTGAACATAAGGAAAAACTTTCTTACTGTGAGGGTGACAGAGCACTGGAACAGGATGCCCAGAGAGGTTGTGTAATCTCTTTCACTGAAGACGTTCAAAACCCGCCTGGATGCATTCCTGTGTGACCTATTCTGTGTGATTCTGCTCTGGCAGGGTGTTGGACTAGATGGTCTTTTGAGGTCCCTTCCGACCCCTAACATTCTGTGATTGCATGTTTCTGTGAAACTGCCCCAAGCTAGGCTACTAGAGCAGGAACCACCTCATACATAAGTGTCATCAGCATTCTACAGGCTGAATAGATTTTCTCTGAAAGAAGCTTAAGAGACAGTTGAGTCCTAAAAGAAGGAACAGAATCTATACAGACAGGCAGAGGCAATGACAATCACAGAATCACCAAGGTTGGAAGAGACCTCAAAGATCATCAAATCCAACCTGTCACCACAGACCTCATGACTAGACCATGGCACCAAGTGCCACGTCCAGTCCCCTCTTGAACACCTCCAGGGATGGTGACTCCACCACCTCCCTGGGAAGCCCGTTCCAATGGCTAACAACTCTCTCAGTGAAGAACTTTCTCCTCACCTCCAGCCTAAACTTCCCCTGGCACAGCTTGAGACTGTGTCCTCTTGATCTGGCTTGTTTCTTAAATAGCAGGCTCTCATCAAGAATCCATGTGAAGCAGTAGCAGACCCATGGGACATGAATAAATATTTGCTTTCTCTGGGTTTTTTCAAAGACTGATTGTCTCATATTTGTAACAATTGATTTTTCATAGTCTTAACTGTTTGCACATTTATTTTTATTACCAGTTGTATTGTATCAAAGTTTAATGATGAGTACTCTTATGTATTTATTATTTTTTTTTACCCAGGGTGATCCCAATGGTCATTCAGTTTTCTATTCTGATTATGCTGCACTCCGCTCTCGTGTTAATCACTACAGCAGAGGATTACAAATGTTTACCCTTAATGCTCCGGAAAACTTGCTGCTGGATTAATGAGACCTACCTGGCCAGGAACGTCATTATATTTGCATCCATTCTGATTAATTTTCTTGGCGCCATCATCAATATTGTAAGATTATAGGGAACCAGGGAATATTACACAGGAAAGGATGATTTATGAATTATTAAGCTTGGTACAGGACTTGCTATCTACCTTGTTTACAAGCCAGCTATGATTAAATACAATGTGCAAAGTACAGCGTCTTAAGGACATTCAGTCTGTTACTTAAGCTGTGTACTTCTGAAAAATCTAATTGTTTCTCCCTCATGGGTATCATCTATTTCTAAAACCCTTTTGCTACTTTCTGTTCAATATATTTACCCTTGGAGGACCATTTGTAATTTTCTGACATGCCGATATCCTTTCTTCAGGACTATCAATCCAAGTAATGCTTATAGATACTAAATTCCTCATCTCACAGTTCTTCAATTGATTAGATTACTAAAAAAGTGAGAAGTTTCAACAAGTCTTTGAAGGCATTTTATAATACCTTCAAAGAAAGGACTGAGCAGGTCAAGCTGAGCCAATAACCACAGCATACAAAAAGAAGTTAGAAAGTATAAGTTCTAGCATAGCTTGCCTTGCTCATTTAGTGGTTTCACAAACCCTTTCAAGCTGGGTTCACCTTAGCTGAAATACTCTCAGCTTTCTTCATAGTCAGTGCACACACAAAAAAAGCATCCCCAAAGATTTATTTTGATCATACTGCTCCTAACAAAGAGATTTTTCTGTCTCTACTGCCTACACAGGGAATGTTGTCTGATTTGGCTCCTGACCTACACATCTCCGAGACTCTAAATTGTGACAAATCTAGACAAAGTTTATCAATATATCTGTGAGGAAAGATATTTACCAAGATTTGCTTAGTAGCTGTGGTTGGATAAAAAATTTGATCGTCAAATACTGTGGGCCTGGCTCTATACAGTGCCACAGGGTAAAAGAGTGGGGTTTGGTATGCAAATACCATAAAGCCCTGATTATCTTGATGTCTCCAGAAATATGAGACAGCTTTACCTGAATTAGACAGATTATCATGTCAGACAACTTGGCAGGTGTTGAAGCCTGAGCCATGAAAAATATGAAGTATTTCACTTATAGATTTTTGCTAACAGATATGAGATCTTATGAAGTTTTATTGCGGTTCTTCCATGATTGAATTCAGGTCACCAATATGCAAGGGCTCAACATCTGTCTGGGGTTTAGTAATATCACTCAATCACTCATAGGAGAGACAGTCAGAGAAAGGAAAATATAGCCACTGATTGCTATCCTTACACAGAAAATATAAATACAGCAAACTACAGGAAGTTCAATAGGGCTGAAAACTTCCTGAAGATAAGAACAGAGGTACATTGTGGTGTAGATCACTAAGAAGTGTTGCAGAACTTAGAGTTTTCAAAACATGTGTGAAATATTTTGGTAAAGTTAGTCTTGTTCTTGAAATGAGGCAGTCTCTAAGAGACTATCCATGCCAAATTTACTATGGATATGATGATGAGAATAAGATTTTCCCCTGATTTCCTGGGGGTTATTTTTAAAGACTGTGTCCACTGCAATCTTATGGGATGGCTAATCCTAAAATACTTTAATGAATACAGTGGGGGGGTTGCTATCATATTAATGGGTTTCTGTTATGGAGGAAAATGTTTATTGTCATATATTTAGAGTGGCAATGACTTGAGTCACCGAGTCCTGACCTCTACAGGGAATCGCAACCTTCATATAACCTCATTATTATTTTGCATGTCAAAATTCTGCCATAATAATCGGTTGCTTAGAAGGGACCTACATGCATTTAAGAACAGGTAATGCAGTTCAGACTTGCATCCACTGAGTTCAGATGCACCCAGGTGGAAGGGACTAAGACTCAGATGCTTTCGGATGAGAGCCATAAGGCTTTGCTTTCACCAAGCAGGTAAATGAGTCTTGTGGTTCTTTACATCTACATTCTTGCTGTTATAAAGTTAGAATAAACTGTCTGATTCTGATGGTCTTTTAAAAAGACACCCGAAGTGTTTCTCGTGGCAGCCTGTCCTGCAGAGATCAGCTCTGTGGTGGGTTGAAAATTACCCCCTAACTAATCTGGAGAAACAACCCCCCAAAATAAATTGCCAGACAGGCTCAGTTTGGGATGGAAGCAAATAAAGCTGTATTTACAAGCAAACTACAATCTAGAAAAATGGAATGCAATGAATATGTACAAAATATACAATATATGTACAATATATATATTTTTATATATTTATATATATATATATACATATTAGCCCGATCCAGTGTGAGGTGTCCCTGCCCATGGCAGGGGGCTTGGAACTAGATGATCCTTGTGGTCCCTCCCAACCCTGACTGATTCTATGATTCTATGATTTACAATTTATAAACAACACAGAAAGTCCTCAGACCCCCTGAATGGATCCATGGGACCGTTCACCTCCTCCTTCACTCCTTCCCTCATTCCTGTTACTTCACACAGTAGTCAAAACAGAGACCCCCTGGCAAGGCAATGGAGAGAGAGAGAGAGAGAGAGGAAAGTTGCAAGCAGAAATGACAAAAGAAGAGAAAAGAGAGAAAGAACTGTTTGTGCCTCTGCTCTACATTCCCATTAGCAATCCAATGAATTATGTAGCCTTTATCATTATTTTTCTTTTGTATCCAATGGGAATTTATTTTACTTTTAGTCTTTGCAGTCAGGAACTAGGTTAAAGTTCCCCCTTCAAACTGTAACAACCTCATGAACTATCAGAAGGTACCATGAACTACCTGTTGTCACAGAGGCCTGTATAGACAGCCTAGATAGTGTTAGAATGGAATGGAATGGAATGGAATGGAATGGAATGGAATGGAATGGAATGGAATGGAATGGAATGGAATGGAATGGAATAGAATAGAATAGAATAGAATAGAATAGAATAGAATAGAATAGAATAGAATAGAATAGAATAGACCAGACCAGGTTGGAAGAGACCTTCAAGATCATCGCATCCAGCCTATCACCCAACACCATCTAATCAACTAAACCATGCAACCAAGCACCCTATCAAGTCTCCTCCTGAACACCTCCAATGATGGTGACTCTACCACCTCCCCAGGCAATGTTGCTGCATTGCAAAGATGACTGGATTGCTGAAAGAGCAAACAAGAGAGTTCCACATTCAAAATTCATTAGAATTTAATTATAAGAAATTTGGCCTCATTAAACATACTCTCAACTCTGTTGGAAAGAAAGACAGAGGAACTAGTTTGTACATACAAGGCTGAGGAAATGACCTAGTATAAACATCCAGATTGGATTAATATATGTAACAGGAGGTTCCATCTGCTTTAACTGTCAAAATATGAAACCATTAATTACTTTTTTCCCTCTGTTCTAAGGCCATGATGTATTGGAACTCACCCGTGCTATTTTGTTTATACTTAACACACTTGTTTTGAAACCACTGAAATTAATGCAAGTCGTAACAGAAAAAGGAAGCATTGCATTCTCAAAACCACTGCATCATGAATGATTTTTTTATTCCCTTCCATTCTAGGAATCACATTTGCAGTCCTAGGGCCACATCAAATTTTGGCACAAGCCAACTCTGCGTAATGCCATGGAATATTTGTCCTGCATCTAGAAAGATCCTGTCCATAGCAACATAGCAGAAAAAACCTGCATGCAAACAAGAGCACACATTCAACCTGGTTTTATCCTCCCAGTGTATTAATTTTCTGTAGAGTGCACACTGCGTTATCACACCTCTGAAACTCCCAAAAGATCTTGTCTTTCTACTTTGGCAACAAGAGAGCATAGGAAGGCCACTGAGATGCTGAATGACTGTGGCATGAAGAGCTTCCCCTTTTCTATTTCATATCCACAATATATCTTCTTGCTGTCCATTCAGTCTTTGGTGCCAGTTAGTGAGCTAGCATGGAGAGTAGCAGCTCAGCCAGTTCCATCCCTGAACCCAGCCAGCCGCACAAGTGCTTAGTCATGAATGCATAACATAACCTTTATTTTGTTTTCTTTCTTTACAGCTATGGTGTGATTTTGACAGACCAGTAGCCCTGAAGAACCAGACATTCAATTCATCTGCATCTTTTACAGACATCTGTTCCTATCCCGAGGTATTTCTGAGGGTGCTTTTGAACCTGAGGCACAGATCCACAAAGCTTACATGGCAAGCACTACCTGGAATCAGTGATCTGTGTACTGGTAGTCAAGTCAGATGACTCAACAGCATTGTGAAAATGAGCTTCTGCTGATCTATAAGCTGATAGAAAGAGCAGAGGCGGGTTACAGATGAACTTAATCTTATGGTCTAAGGGAACATTACAACCAAGTTTCAACCTTTGAACTTCATACAGAACCATTATCCTGGAAACGCATCAGCAATAATACAATGAACTTAGTGCAATCAAACACTGCTGACTTCATAGGAAGTTAACAGAGAGTAATACTCCTTACACAGCAAAACCAGCTGCAGTTATTTAAAATTTACATTTGGAGGAGAAAAAAACTCCTCTCTATGATGAGCAAGCAGGCAAAAATATCAATGGTTTGGTCTTGTGTATCTAAAAGAAATAAGTTGCTTAGAAAGTCATATGGTGGTGTCATGACACTGCCAGCAGTGCATAGCAAATTGCAGGGCTGTAGATGTTGCTACAGAGGAAGTGTATGAAAGAAAAACTGTACTCAGAAAAATGAATGCTGTCTCTCCCAAAGCGGGATGATAGGAGTTAATTTAAACTGCATTTGGACTGTGGGCGCTGATGTTGCTATTTTAAATCTGAGCAGCTCAAGGCCATGATTGTCTCTCTATATCCAGTATCGGCTGCATGGATTGCATTTGACAGATGACTAATCATTGAGAAAAATGAGACCATTATGAGGTCATAGAATTAGATATGAATAAAACTTTCAGGCATCACATTTTAAGAGAGCAATGTAACTTAGCTAGACCTATTTTTTAAAAATAAAAATAGCCAAATGTTGGTTTATCCTCTTTTCCGCTGGCGTGGGAAAAGGAAATGTTCAAGGGCAAGTCAGATAGGGCTTTGAGCAAGCTGATCTAGTGGAAGATGTTCTCTGCCCATGACAAGGGGCTAGGAACTAGGTGGGAACTGCTTCCCAACTTAAACCATTCCATGATCCTGTGATTAAAGCAGGAGTATGATTCTCTCACCCTGATTGATGTGAGTCTTGTGAAAGTTGAGAATTCAAAATAATATATATTCTTTTCTATCAGTCGACCTTTCATTAGCAAATGACTAGAGCATCTTGCCCTTTCCTCCTTATAGAATGTAGGATGCTCATTCCCATCTAATACAATGAAAATGCCATAAAGGCACAGAGGAGGATTTCTGCTAATGTGGAGGCCCCATGCAATACAGAGAATTTGTAATTTCACATTCTGTTCTAACCAAATCCTTATTTTCAAAGTGCCTAGTACTCCAAGAAGACTTAGCTGAGTACTGAAGTCCACATAATATTTTTTTTTCTGATAACTTGATCATTTATGCAGATATTAATGGAGGTAATATGTAGTCACTGCTCACCAAAAGTAACCACTGCTGTTTTCTGTTCAGTATTTTGTCTTCACTGGTGTACTGGCAATGGTGACTTGTGCAGTCTTTCTTCGTCTCAACTCTGTCCTGAAGCTGGCAGTGCTTCTCATCATGATTGCAATCTATTCTCTGCTGACTGAGACCATTTATGCTTCCCTTTTTCTGCAATATGACAGCTTTAACCACAATGGAGAGTAAGTGTTTTGCAGACCTCTTTAGGAACTGCTTTTTAATAAGGTCATGTCTTGCCATAATATACATGTGTTGGATAGCATCAGAGTAAAGTACAGAGTGATGGTTGAAAGAGACAATGCTTAATCCAGAAAGTTTGATAATGTAATTCTTTCTCAGGCTTTTTTATTGAAGTATTCATTCCATGAGGATATTTAATGTTGAGCAGCATTTGTCTTTTTTCTCTCCCATACTCTATCCAAGTTGCTAAAAATATGCATTACCTTGTATATACACTGTTTGCTTCTATGCTTGAAAACATCAGAGGTACTGACTGAAACTCTCACCTCTGTTTAAGAGAACAGGAGTGAACAACTTATTTTTTTAGGGGCAGAGTTTTGACAGGCTCATCCTTCCAGGCCTCCTTCCCAGGAAGAGGACTTGAACAGGATGACAGAAGAGCCACAGTAATTTACAGGGTTAGTGTTGCAGTAATTGACTCCAAAGCAGCAGTGATTTAGCCTATTCAGAAAAATACTTCTTCAGTCTTTGAGACTTGAACAATTTAGTGTTATAATTGCTTCTGCCTTTAAGCATGTGCAAGGTGAAGATCCTCAGCATAAAAGTGTGGATTTGCAGTACAATTAGTTCTCACAACAGCCACATCTTTACAAATAGTGTGTCTCTGCATGCATCTTTCCTTACTAGCTTCCTACAGCAGCAAGGCACTAAGGATTTGGCATGCAAATTCCTTTTCCTAATGCTAGTTATCATCCTACAGACTAATGATTAGACTTACAGCATAATCACAACAGTCCCCAGCAAATATGAGAAATGGCAATACTTTGTCTAAGTAACTGGAAGTAGAAATCATGGTCATTGTCTCTAATTTTTGTCACTAATAAATCATGGCAAAGAAATATTCTGACTTGTGTCAGAATCTTAGAGAATACAGAGTAGTTTCTATTCCCTGTGTCAGTGAAACTCTTTATTGACTTTTATAACAGAACTGTAAGAGAGAGAGAAGAATACCCTCTAGCACAGCCAACATCCCAGGACATAAGGAATTCTGTTGAAATGCTTGACACTCAGCACAGGGTTCTGAACTTCAGCTTTAACACTAGTGAGCTTGAGGTTCAAGCCTATGTGCCAAGAAACTTACCTGTTTTCTTAGTTATGCAGTTAGCTGAACAAAAGGGTTTACAGCTCATCTAGCTCATATATTTGTGACTACAGCTACATTATCACAATGTTCACAGATGAGTTCATAACTAAGACCTTTGAGGCTATTGCCCTTAGCCCCTTTTCCCCTGAAAAACATTAATTTGTAACCCTCCATGATATTGCAGATATACTTACTGTCTTCAGTTTTGACATCTTCCCACATAACTGTACTTTCTCCTCTTATGGGAAACCTGTTTTGACTGCTCTAGACTCACTTCACTTCATTTTGTCACACTTCTTCATGCTCCGCACACAGCATCTCAGCAATTCCGTACAGATTTTATGCAGGTAGTATGTTCTTGACTTATCTTCTTTGCTTCCCTACTGTCTGCAAAAGCTCCCTTTACTTGCCATGACAGGCTGACATTTTTCCTCTGTGCTCCTATCTGTGGCTCAGTAAAACCAGTCCTAGCTAGTTTTCCATTTTTTCTCCTCTTTATCCATGCCCACTTCCTTAACTCATCAATCATATTCTCTGAACTCTTCTCACAATACAGGGATGTTTAACTTTCAGCACCTGCTTTAGGGTTTGTCTTTTACGTCTAGGCCCATCCACTGTGCATTTACTTTCATAGTGTCTAAGTTTCCCTTTCCAGCTCCAGCCTCAATTTTTTTCTTTTTCCATACAGATCCCATCTCCTGTACTCTGCAGGGACTGTGATGTTCATGGCTTTTTACCAGCCTCTAAGGAAAAGTGACTGACTGACATGCACCTTGCATATCATATCAGAAAGAGAAACATCATCACCCTCTGTGTACCTACTGTAGGCTGCAATTTAGTTAATTAATATATTTGCCTCCAAACAGTGAGCACTCCAGTTACACTCCTGTTCTCTTGAACTAATTATTGATAAATTATGTATTCAAATACTGGACATGTTTTAAAGAACAACAAAAAGTAGCAGGGTGCATTATAAAATTAAACTTCTGAACTGTTACAATACTACAAATAAATACTTTTTTTTATTTTGATTTTTGTTTTTCAGCACAGACTTCCTGGGTACAAAGGAAGCATCTTTACTACTGATGGCAATCTTCCTTTTAGCTGTTTTTTATCATGGCCAACAGGTAATGCAAACATTTGCTTTAACCATTCCCTGTATCACTTGCAATTACAGGATGTGACAATGATTACATTCAAAATACCAACTGCTTTTTTATTCACTTTGAGGAAATGAGGAATGAGTAAGTAGGGGAAGTAATGGCTAAAGTACACTTTGTGCCCAGATTTACATTTGATGGAAAACAATGTACATTGGCATATCTTTATCAAGACATGAAGTTCTTTAAGAAAAATACGCAACAAATAAGCAGAGAACAAATTTGCGATACGCCTTATAATGGCTCCAAATGGTTCTTAACATACAAAGATACAAATCTAAGGATATGGAATCATCTGAAGTGAGAATAAGTGCTAAGAAAACACTGAAGGAGTTTAGGTAGAGCAAAGATTAGTCATAATCCAGGCAATACTCTTCAGGATCACAATTCTGAGTGTAAATGTCTGCCTCGTACAAAAGTCTGGTCTGAAGTGTTTAAGAGTATTGTTCAGCACAGAGACCTGTTAGCAAAGCCCAGTCTTTTTCAGGCCTATTAATCTTCCTTTTTCCATAAAGCAGGGTGGCTGCACTCAAACTACCCTTGGAAATGGTCTCTGAGATGTGCTAGCTCTTGGATGTTCTCCCAAATGATTCATGGGACCACTCTGTCAATTTAACAATACCTAATGGCAGTGCCAAAAATGTCGCCTTGTACTGTTTAATTTCTTATTATAATGGTAGCTGAAAAGTGTCAGTATAAATTCAACTGGAAAAGAAATTATAAAAATGTTATCCAGAGCACATGAAGAAAACCTCACATCAATATTCTAAACTGATGGGAAGCACTGTAAGTCCAATAAAGTTGCCCTACAGCACAGCTTTGCTTCTCACAAACTGCAAAAGTATGTTGAAGAATAAATCTTACCTGTACTTCAGCCAATAAATTTCAAGGGTCTCTTGTGCTAAACCTATAATTTAAAGCAGTTGTGTTACTGTTACATGACATCAGGCTAAATAGACTAATTTCCCACTAGAAATTCAATTTAATCTAGAATCACATATTATTTTTTTTTTTTTTTTTAAATACAGGTAGTAGATATTTTAGAGCACTGTTTCTGCAAAGTAAACTTGAGAGGAAGTACATGAAAGAAGTGTTGTGGAAAATGTTGAGACTTGATTTATTCTCTCATAAAATGTGTTCATTTACTGCTTTACCTTTTTAATGACTTAAGTAGAACATTTTCATACAATCATAGAATCAATAAGGTTGGAAGAGACCTCAAAGATCATCGATGCCAACCTGTCACCACAGACCTCATGACTACTAGACCATGGCACCAAGCACCACGTCCAATCCCCTCTTGAACACCTCCAGGGACGGCGACTCCACCACCTCCCTGGGCAGCACATTCCAATGGCTAACAACTCTCTCTGTGAAGAACTTTCTCCTCACCTTGAGCCTAAACTTCCTCTGGCACAGCTTGGGACTGTGTCCTCTCATTCTGGTGCTGGTTGCCTGGGAGAAGAGACCAACCCCCTCCTGACTACAACCACCCTTCAGGTAGTTGTAGAGAGCAATGAGGTCTCCCCTGAGCCTCCTCTTCTCCAGGCTAAACAACCCCAGCTCCCTCAGCCTCTCCTCGTAGGGCTTGTGCTTGAGGCCTCTCCCCAGCCTCGTTGCCCTTCTCTGGACACGTTCAAGAGTCTCAATGTCCTCCCTAAATTGAGAGGCCCAGAACTGGACACAGTATATTCATAATTTATATTGATATTTATATTAATAATTTATATTTATGTGAATATAAATTATCCCTTGAAAACTTACCAGAGTACAATACCCTTTACAGTGTTCTTTTCTAGAAATACATCTCTAGTGAAAACACATAGTATGAACAGCTCATTAACCCTGAATGAAACTTTCTGCCATGGCTTTAAAAGGGAAAGCTCTGGCAATTGCAAAGAAATAAAACTACCCACAGCAGACTCAGTCCCTCTGATCCCTCCAACTCAATTCAACATTAGAAAAAAAAAAAAAAAAAGCCTTAAAAAACAGAGGTCAATATCCATTCTAGTTCCTTTAGATTGCAGATCTGAGTCTAGATCTTGCCTGCACCATATAAATGTTCTGGTGTAGGCAAACACTGACTGTTTGGTTTCCACCTGTTCCAAACCAATCTGTGATATTCCTTTAGAACTCCTTGTGAAGTTATAGTCAGTGTTGCCTTCTTAGTCAGCTGGTAGAGATAAAAATCAGTTATGATCTGGTATGGGCTTTGCCTTCTGCAGTGAATTTGGGGAATTAATAATCACAAAACAGAAGATCAAAATATTTGAACTAGAAAAAAATAATTGCATGTAAAGGCAATAGCATCCAAAAGGCAAGGAAATCACTGTTAAATTGCATACAATTTTTGGAAGTATATATATCAAGCCAGGGTCACATTTAGCTTTTAGGAAGGAAAGCTCCCTGGAATACAATCAACCTATAAGCTCCCTTGCAAGGTGCTTTTCATTTTCTTCTGAACAATTTGCCACTGGTGACTGCTGGTAATGAAAAATGTGAACAAGATGAATCACTAAACAATGCCTAAATCCCCTCTTAGTCACTCCCACCCACTGCAGACTTGCCCTTTATTTCACCTTGGTGCATAAATTGTATCCCAACCACTTCCTTAATCCCAGCACCCTTGGCAGTTCAATTCTTTCTTTCAATTGTAAAATTCATCTCTCTGCTGAGTGATTATTTTCTCTAGTTAGAGCATCTCACAGATGTATTTTCCTTTGTTGTTTACTGCACACAGATATATTTCCATCTTTTTCAATAAGGCTGTAGCTTAATAAGTCACCCCTTGTGCAACCTAGAGTATCATCTGTCTTAAAATTTGCTTAAAGCTCTCCTTCAGTGTAGTACACCCAAATGTTCTGGCAGTGCTGGTTTTGACCATGTGCTGGCACATGGCTCTCAGGCAAGCAGTGTGATGTTTCAGCATGTTCCCTGCTTCAGCTAGCAGTCAGCTGCCATTTCTGTATATATGACTCTGCACACCACATACGTATACACATACAGCTCTGAAAAACATTTATCTTCGGTTTGCATTTGAGGGTATTAGGCACTGCCACTGTACAGGTTTGATTGTGCATTCTGGGTCCACAGTATGTCAGGAACAGGGTATTTGTGGGGGAATCAAACAACACATCTTTCTCTGTCTTTTAAAATACTTAAATACCTGCAAGTACCAAAAGTAGAAGGACCTCATTTTTGTGCCACAGATTTGAAAGTTGTCTTTGGGAGTTTGTTGGGCTTTTTTGTATAGTTTTGCTGAAAGATGCTTATCCTTGAGAAGTAAACTAACTTCATGTGCAAAGTGTTTTGAATGACCCCTGTGCTATTTTCTCATGGAAGCCATTTCATTTGAAAACACATATGAAAAGGGGAACATACTTACTTCATACCAATACAACTATCTCCCAATACCTTATCTCCTATCTGACTCCATTATCTAGGCAATGAAGAGGTGTTTAAAAGGAAATTATTTTTTTGACATTTTCTAGCCAATGGCTGTAGCAGCAACATGACAAATGTTATTTTGCCCAAGATTCTTCTATAGACATTAACCATACACAAAGCAAAGTACTAATCTCTTTTTCTGGCAACGCAATCAAAGTCTTTCAGAGCTGAAGATCTTCAGCAGCACTGAAGGCTGTTAACGTGGCAGGAGCAGCCTGCTGGGATGACAATGCAATGTCTACTATTACTTTGTCAGGTTTTATTTCTGCCTATTTTTTCTTTTCTTTCTTCCTGGAACTACAGCTTGAATACACAGCAAGGCTGGATTTTCTGTGGCGTGTTCAAGCAAAAGAAGAAATCAATGAAATGAAGGAGCTAAGAGAGCACAATGAAAATATGTTACGGAATATTTTACCCAGTCATGTTGCCCGTCACTTTCTGGAGAAGGATCGGGATAATGAAGTCAGTATCAGCTTTATTTGTGATATTTTCTCTAATTAGCAACAGAAAAGCAGCTCAGTTAGGAAACTGTGAGAAGTTAGTTTTAGGTAGGATTCATTAATCAAACACTGCCAATATTTGGTATCTGATCCACGCGACCAAAAATTTGTGGTTTAAACTAAAGGGTTCTGCACTTCTGAGACCACACCTGGAGAGATATTTCCGTGTTCAGGCTCACCAGTAGAGACATATGAATCTACTAGAGCATGTCTACTAGTGGAGGGCCACCAAGATGATTAAGGGATTGAGGCACATGACATACTAGGAGAAGTTGAGAGAGCTATGCTCATTCAAATTCAGGAGGAAATGGCTGAAAGAGGATCTCATCATTGTCTTCAACTACCTGATGGATGTTTATAGAGAAGACAGAGCCAAGTTACTCTCTAGTGTGCAAATGGAAGGACAAGAGGTAATTAGACAAAAAAATCTGTTAGATACAAAGGTTGGATTTTTATATCTGTTAGATTTTGTATCTGTTAGATACAAAGTTAAAATAAATATCTTGTTTCATCAGGACACAGACACGTTGTGAAATCTCCAGTCTTGGAGATATTCAACATTCAACTGAACAAGGAACCCTGCTTCAAGTGAAAGTGTATTAAATGATCTCCAGAGGTCCCTTCGACCTATGAGTCTATGAAAATCTAGTATTCCTAAATTTAACAGGCATTTAACAGGATTCCTGTGCAACCATAAGGTAGCCCAGTGTTACAGAAGTATTAGAACTCTGGTAGTTATTATGGAAAGAATCTCTGCAAAAGGTTGCAATAGACCTCAGGCTCTCAAATCATCAGTCCCAAGAGATCATTATTGCCACTGGATTTCCTCTTTGGGGCAGTTAACAAACAACCCATTTCAGCAACATCATTTGTGGCTGTGTTTTAAAGAGTGTTTGCAGCACACAGAAAAACTTGATAATGGATATTCCTAAAACAGAGTTTGAAGAGAGCTCGCTGAGAGGATAAAGGAAAATCCAGAATTTATTCCTGAAAGCAGCATGTCACCTACTCCTTATCTGAAACAAGGCAAATGCATATTACAAAATTATCTGTGAACAAAAGCTCTTGTATGGTGAAACTGGAATCTTCTCATCTAACATTGGAATTGTCTCTCTTACAATGAAGAGGTGACAGGTTGCCAGAGCTGGCATATCTATTCATTGCACAACAAAAAGGAATCAAGGGTACTCTTTTCTGGCTGTACATTTTGGAAACAGATATATCCAGGTGAATTAGGCTGCACAATGGAGAATAATTTTGTTCTGAAGATGCAATTTCAAATATCACCTAGGGAAGGCTAACACAGTGAGAAGCTACAAGAATAAGCACTTCAGAAGTCAGCCTCTTGAGGAATTTTGCACTCTCAGGGTATTAAACTGCCATAAAAACATGTCTTCACATATGAAAAAAAAATTATGCATGAAAGCAACCATGTTAAAATGTTTCATTACAAAGGAGCAGACCCTTACACCATCCATGAATGTATCCTGGCATATCTGCATTATGGATTTTGAAGGAATGCAAATACATTCATTCGTATACACTCACATGCATAACAGTCTTCAGAAGCAAACAGATGCCCTGTGGATCACAGCTGATGCTTCAATAATTTGCTACTGGATTCAATTCCACCACCCCTGCTTTTTGTAAGGCAGTTCCCAAAGTGTCTGTGCTTGGGGATGATTTATGCATGAGCTGTCTGTCTGTAACATCTATCAGATTTCAGTACAATCAATCCTGCAGTTCATGTCTGGCCATTAAGTTAATTTTTCCGCTCTCAAATAATGAGTTCCCAAATGTGTACTGTAAAGGTTTTCTCATGGATGCATGGATGTGTTATTTATTTCATGATTCTTCTTACCAAAAACAGAAAAATGAAGCAGCTGAAGGCTCAGACAGTAGTTTTCTGTCTTCCTGGTCTGAGGAAAGAGTATGACTAAATACGTATATGCTTCTCCTATCAGGCATTGTCCAGTCTTCTATAAGCATCCATGTGTGTGTAATGTGTTTATTACTTTTTTCTGTACCTATGACAGGGAGTAAGAGTGTCCTTAGCTTATGGCTTCCAGGACCCCACAGACATTCTCCAGGGAAAGAAAATCCAAGGGTAGGAAGGGAATCGATTGTGATTTTTTTGTTGATATTTGCTTTGCAATGTCTTTGGAAACTAACAGAATTTTTCCACTTTTCCTTTAGGATGTGTTGTTAAAAGAGTCTGGATAAGAAGGAGCATTATCAGTGTAGTAAAGTGCAGGGAAGGGATTTGGGATGCTCTTCTAGGCAGAAAGAAGAGTAGCCTGAGATGTTCACATCAGGTATATGGTGTTCAGCAGTAAGCCCTTTTACCATGAGACCAAGGAATTAAGATTGCCTAAAGCACACCTTCATGAACATTGTGAAGCAACTCATCCAGGTCAGAATGTCATAAAGCAAGCCTCAGAACAGAAATGAAAATATTTCTCATTGTGTAAAACTGCAGCAGAGGAAGCTAGGAAAAAATTACACGAAAGGGAATGCATATGGTTGTGGTATATGGTTATGCATATGGTGGTGGTATATTAGCCACTAGAAAAGCATGCCAGGACTTGTCATTGTCCTTGACAATTTTAAAGTTGCAATCAGTTTTATTCCTAAACATTTGTATGAATTCAGAGAACTGAACTCATTTTTACATATATAGTGACAAAGACCTATCCATAAATAAATCTGTCATCCAGCACCAGAGGGACTTATGTGAATAACATAAGTTGAAGCTTATCCCAGAGCTACTTTATCCTAATGGCCTCCTCTGTCTGCTCCCTTGTAAACTGCTTTCTCTTTCTAGTAACTCCATTATCACCTTCACTTCTGTTTCTTTCAAATCCAGGCAACCAAGTAGCTCCATAGTTACCTCAGTAAAACCACAGATACCACAGAATAAGGGCTATCTGCAAACCTGTGAATAAGCAAACTTGGGATGAGATGCAGTAGTGTCAAGTATAAATTATCCATCAGAAAATGGGAAACTGAAAGGACTTTTGCACATATATCATATTAGAATTTTTAAATAGTCCTATCTGTTCCCTGTTAATCAACAAATTTAGAAATATATTGTCAACTGCAAACATTTATGAGACAGACTTAATAAATAATAATCAATAAGTTCCTTTTACTTGCCTAAAAGTGTCAGTTCTGTGGTATTCACATTTGCAAACGAATCCTTCATTTCTTCAAGTGGTTCCACATATAAATCAAACTGAAAATTTCTATTTCATTTTCACTGGTGTAGCCCCCTGACCTCAGAAAGAGAAAGTGCAGGCTTTCAAAGAAAGGTCTAACCCTGCATATAATCAGTGACAAAAACATGAGAGCTGTCAGCCTGCTGCTGTTGACCTTGGCTAACACTTATTACACTAAAGCTAACCTCAGATATTCAGCTATTAGACAGAGAGAAAAGAAGAAAACATATTTTAATTCCAGCCAGTTAAGTTTCCTTCCCTGTATTACCACTCATTTTTCCTCACTGTTCTTTCAGGAATTATACTCTCAGTCCTATGATGCTGTTGGTGTGATGTTTGCTTCTATTCCTGGATTTGCTGACTTCTATTCCCAGACCGAGATGAATAATCAGGGAGTAGAATGTCTGCGCTTGCTGAATGAAATCATTGCAGACTTCGATGAGGTAATAATAGCTACTAGAGAAAATCTGGTAGTGCTTAAGTGATGAGTTACCACCTACCAAATATGTCATCCTAAGTTACTAGATTTAGTAACTGTTATGCTTTCAATAATTGTCTAATTTATTTTTTTTTCCACTCCAATTACAGTTGCTTACTTTGCTTTTCTGTACTTATTCTTTGGTGTGAATGACTTGGTGAGACAGAGATTCAAATCAATAGTTAGTACACACTAGGAAGATATTTGCAACAGTTCTGGAAAGTAGTGTCTAAAACCAAATAGATAAAGTTGTTTTGAAGACACTGGTCTCATGGATTCAACAAGTGTTACAGTAAAACAGTATTAAGTTAAATGAGAAGCACAAAGTTCAGAAGCAAATATTGGGCGGTCAGTGAGAGATGGTGACACATTAATTCAGGAAACTTGTCTGTTCAGGTAGGTTATACAGAAATAAATGAAGTAAAACTACTGCTTCCTTGGTTTACTGAGGAATTCAGAGAGAAAGCAGAATTTAAATCAAAGCAAAACCACAACCAACCAACTAAACACATCAAACAAGCAAACAAACAAAACCAAACCCCAACAAAGAGAAAGGATAGAGAGAAGAGAAATAATGTATGTGAGTATCCTGTCCAGTTAAAAATTCAGAAAGGAAGCTGAAGAAATTATAAGATAAGCAGGAGAAGAAAAGCTAGATCTCCAATGTTGCTATTTCCAGGGAACAAGTTGCATAGATTGTATTGGATGCTCTGCCAGCTAGTTAGCAAGAAAACTTAGACATGTGGTACCATGTCCTGCAATGAGCCCAAGAGGAATTAAGGGGACAAAGGGAGAACAACCAAGAGCTTTGAAAAAACTTTGCAGCTAGAAAGGGTGCAAAAGGCCAAAACTCCCAAGCATGGGGAAATTCAACCTATAAACTGCAAGCAGTTTATACGAGTGTGTAGCTCTTCTGAATTCCCTGAGTGGCAAAAATAGAATTAAAATCATCTCTTCTTAAGAGTGAGATTGGCTTTGTATCCCAGACTGGAATGGTCCAGATAGAAAAGGGGAGGAGAAAGGGGGAGATGCTGCTAGTACCACTGATCTGTGATCTTAATTTTAGAGAACTTATTTAAAGTGGGAAAAAGAGATCCTTTTCAGAGTTCTGCTGAGCAAGGCAAATAGTACTCGACTGGACAGCAGGGGAGAAGGCACAGCGATAGCAAAAACCACTGATAAACAGTAAAACTTGGTCTTGTTGAAGCTCATGAGGCACAAGCCAACCTCATGAGCTTCAGCAAGACCAAGTGCAGGGTCCTGCATCTGGGTCGAGGCAATCCCAGGCACAAATACAGGCTGGGCAGCGACTGGCTGGAGAGCAGCCCTGAGGAGAGAGACTTGGGGGTGCTGGTGGACGAGAAGCTCAACATGAGCTCTCAATGTGCACGTGCAGCCCGGAAAGCCAATCAGATCCTGGGCTGCATCAGAAGAAGGGTGACCAGCAGGTCAAGGGAGGTGCTTCTTCCCCTCTACTCAGCTCTGGTGAGACCCCACCTGGAGTACTGCGTCCAGTTCTGGAGCCCCTATTACAGGAGGGATGTGGAGGTGCTGGAGCGTGTCCAGAGAAGGGCCACGAGGATGATCAGAGGGCTGGAGCACCTCTCCTATGAGGACAGACTGAAGGAGTTGGGGCTGTTCAGTCTGGAGAAGAGAAGGCTCCGAGGTGACCTCATTGTGGCCTTCCAGTATCTGAAGGGGGCCTACAGGAAGGCTGGGGAGGGACTTCTCAGGATCTCAGGTAGTGATAGGACTAGGTGGAACGGAATGAAGCTGGAGGTAGGGAGATTCAGGCTGGATGTGAGGAAGAAGTTCTTCCCCATGAGAGTGGTGAAGCCCTGGAATGGGTTGTCCAGGGAGGTGGTTGAGGCCCCGTCCCTGGAGGTGTTTAAGCCCAGGCTGGATGAGGCTCTGGCCAGCCTGATGTAGTGTAGGGTGTCCCTGCCCATGGCAGGGGGTTGGAACTAGATGATCCTTGTGGTCCCTTCCAGCCCTGACTGATACTATGATTCTATGATTCTAAAAAATCATAACCAATAAACCCATGTTCTGTTGAATCTGTTTATCCCATGGAAGTATTTAATCCACTTCTATATTGTAAAGCATCAATTTAAGAAGCGATGAGCATCTTGTCAGATTAAAATTTAGATGCAGTTCAAGAAAACAGATTTTGTTACTTCAAAAGGACCTGGGTCTGGGTTTAACATCCCACGTGAGCTATGTAACCATGGAGCAATTGTCTAAAACAGGAAGGAAAAATCTCCACTGAGGTTGTGGTTTGAAAAAAGATAACATCCTTTGTCACTTTGGCTCTCTGCTCAAGAAGCACTCCGATTCAGTTTTGGAAAGAAGACAAGGCATGTTTAATCTTTGCCCATAGATTAAGCATACACAAAACCTCTATTTTTTTTTCCCCGATAACTAAAACACTGGCAGAGTTCAGATCTCTCCAGGGTTTAGATACAGCTGAATGAAGATCTGAGAATCGGTATCTTTTTATTAAAACTGTATTTGGTTCTACCTCAGTCCTGCTTAAACACCTATCTCTCTTTGAGGATCTAGCCTAGAGGTTTAGGTTGGGGTTGGTTTTTGTTTGGCTTTGAAGAGCAAATATTCCGAAGGGCTTCACAGGAAGGTGCTGGATGAAAAGTTGCAAGCAAAAGGTATACACCTGAGTAGAAGCAATGAGGGGGGTATTGTTTGGGTTTGGGTTTTTTTGTTATTGCATCCTGAGCAGCAAGTATCTATGGCCTCTAAGTTTTGAAGAATTTATTTTCAACTTCCTCCTCTGGTAAAAGTTGTGTTATCTTCGTTTCATAAGTGGAAAACAAAGGCCCAGTGGTGTAATTGACTTTCCTCCAGTTTTTAAAAAGCAAACTTGCCTGCTCCCAAGCCAGAAGCTAGAGCCTAGATATGAACCCAGATCGGGGTTTTAACTGCACATTCATCCTTCTTCATCCTGGGCGTTTTTATGGGCAATGTTCATAGCGTACATACAAACAAACAAACAAGACCAACAACAAGAGACTAGGGTTAAGCTTGCCACACTCCGTGAGGCAACAAAATTGGGAGCTTAGCCATGTAATTGGTCAGATACTAAAATTAGTAGTGGGAGGCAGAGAAATTCACAGGGCAACCTTGTGCATTTTAGTAGCAAACAAAACTACTCTATGAACTCTGTCACCTGCTAGGTTTCCACATTGCTTTCTCTATAGGTATAAATACCTGCTTCCTATCTCTGAGACCTTGCATAGCTGTCAGCATGTTTCTTAATTAATACTTTTAGTTTTCTTCCCAGATCTGATTAATTTGACTGTAACTCAAGCTTAATGCAAAGCCTATTGCTATGAATTAACTTCAGATGATATTTCATCATGCATGTTCATATAATCTTCACAAGAAAATTCCATTGCTGCTGTGCTCCAATTACTAAAGACAGAGTTTTCATCAAAAACCCTAACACAATATAATGTTCAGGCCCCTAATACCTGCTCTGTAATTAATAAAGGACCTAATTAGGGATTGTATTGTCGCAGGCGTGTTTAGTTGAGTAATAGATATGTTCTTAGTACGAGTAGTAAATGAAATTATGTTATTCCCCACTGACTGCTAACCTACTTCCAGCTTTGTCATGCCATTAGTTTACTCTAAGCAATCTGAAAGGTGATATGCCAGACAGGACAATTGCAGTGAGTAATCCTACCCGTGGAAAATGAACCAGAAGTCATTTTAAGTACGATGTCTCAGGACTAGTAATGTTTCCATGTAACTATTGACTGACAATGCATGATGTCACTTGTTTTTCATGATGTTTTTTTGCCAAGAGTGCCTACTGTCTCAATAAAGCCTTGGAAGCAAAATGCGTATGTTCAGCTTGAGAGCAGAGCAGGTGTACTAGACATGGGAAAACTTTGCTTCTCAGCATCACATGAATGTCTCTGTAGAGCTACCCAAAGTTAGAAGTTTTACCACAGGAGTGTAAGTCATGATGCCATTTGAGATATCCTAGGTGAATTGAGATACACACATGCTGCACCATTATAAAACTCACACAGTTCTGGAGCAAGCCATTGGAGGTTTTCAGAGAAGCATGCTCTAGATGTCACTACCATAGTATCATAGTATCAGTCAGTGTTGGAAGGGACCACAAGGATCATCTAGTTCCAACCCCCCTGCCATGGGCAGGGACACCCTACACTACATCAGGCTGGCCAGAGCCTCATCCAGCCTGGGCTTAAACACCTCCAGGGACGGGGCCTCAACCACCTCCCTGGACAACCCATTCCAGGGCTTCACCACTCTCATGGGGAAGAACTTCTTCCTCACATCTAGCCTGAATCTCCCTACCTCCAGCTTCATTCCGTTCCCCCTAGTCCTATCACTACCTGAGATCCTGAGAAGTCCCTCCCCAGCCTTCTTGTAGGCCCCCTTCAGATACTGGAAGGCCACAATGAGGTCACCTCGGAGCCTTCTCTTCTCCAGACTGAACATCCCCAACTCCTTCAGTCTGTCCTCATAGGAGAGGTGCTCCAGCCCTCTGATCATCCTCGTGGCCCTTCTCTGGACACGCTCCAGCACCTCCACATCCCTCCTGTAATAGGGGCTCCAGAACTGGATGCAGTACTCCAGGTGGGGTCTCACCAGAGCTGAGTAGGGGGAGAATCACCTCCCTTGACCTGCTGGCCACCCTTCTCCTGATGCAGCCCAGGATCTGATTGGCTTTCCGGGCTGCAAGTGCACATTGAGAGCTCATGTTGAGCTTCTCGTCCACCAGCACCCCCAAGTCTCTCTCCTCAGGGCTGCTCTCCAGCCAGTCGCTGCCCAGCCTGTATTTGTGCCTGGGATTGCCTCGACCCAGATGCAGGACCCTGCACTTGGTCTTGCTGAAGCTCATGAGGTTGGCTTGTGCCCACCTCTCCAGCCTGTCAAGGTCCCTCTGCATAGCATCCCTTCCCTCCAGCGTGTCTGCTGCACCACATAGCTTGGTGTCATCAGCAAACTTGCTGAGAGTGCACTCAATGCCACTGTCCATGTCACCCACAAAGATGTTGAACACTATGTTTTCAGACGTCTGTGTTCAGACACCTGAATTGAGTTCCTAATCTCAAATCAAATTCTACAGTCTAAGTTCTCCCCTTGGCATGGTCTTGTCCACAGGGCCCAGAAGATGTTTCTAAATTAAAGCAGTGGTAAAAATTGACCCAGTTTGGAAAATGTGAATGGTACACAAGAAGGAGATCTGGGTTATTTCTTTTTTCTTTTTAGAGGAGCTTCCTTGTTACAAAACCAGAAAGTTTACAATCAGAAAGGTTTACAAAACAGAAGGTTTACAATCCAGAAGGTTTACAATCCAGATCTGTTATTTTGTTCTCCAGGTAGTGGACCTATGTTAGAGAGACAAAGCCAGTCAAGCAAAAAATAGTGAATGGTGAAACAGATCCTGCCAACACCTGCGTGGACTAGGAGCCCACAGAGGAGTCAGGTTGTGACTAGGTCTTTCTTACAGTGCCAGGGTAAACCAATCCAAAAGTTGGTCTTGGGGAGCAGATAATTGTCTCTTCTCGAAGTACAGCCTTTACTTCTTTTTTTTTCCCCCTCCTGATGGCTCACAAATATGTTCTCCACAATTTCCAGGCTTCCTGTTGACTGAGGCATAATGGGAGGTGTTGAGGATTAATTTTTTTAATTTGATGTGCAGCATCATTATAGAATACAGTTATATATAATTCCCTATTTCATACCCAAGCAGGAGGTGCTGACAGGAACAGTTCGTACATCAAAAACCGAGCGTTGCGAATCTACTTTTATAATTACCCATGGCTGTAGTCTTAGAGAGGCTGCACCAAAACATAACATTGGAACATTTCTCCTGAAGGTTATGAGTCTTGGGGGATTTTATTTGTGTTTTGTGGTGGGTTTTTTTAATGTAATATTCTTTTTTAGCCTTTTTAATCTATCATTTATGCACCTTAGTGATGTTACAGTTGGGATTTGTGTTTTAATAAGAGCTCTTTAGTTCATGGGTTCCTTCCCCTCCCCCCTTTCTTTATCCTGCAGTGATTTAAACAGTGTTCATGACAACAGATTCTAATATATTAAGTTACCACAAACAGAGGATACAGAAGAATGCAAGATCCTGCTTTCAGACTTCACTGATTACTTTGCAATTGTGGGCCACGTCCTGGAACATTCCCTTTTGTACTGCTCTGTACATGTTTCATTGCATGTGTGTCCCAGGGTCTGCCCTCCACATAACCTTGGCTGTATGTGAGTCGTGGCATTAAGCCATTAGCTGCCTTGCAATCACATTCTAGCGTTTGAAAATGTTCCCTTGACTATCTGCTAAATTAGCAAACCTATTTGAAACATCATAAGAAATAGCAGCTGATTTAGGACTTACTTGGAGTATATTTTCCTAATACGAAAATCCATCATTTTGTCACACAGTGAAGAAAGTAATCAGTAAATAAACCTACATTTGAAGAAGGAATTTTAAACAATACCAAATAAGAAGGGAAATCATAACTTGAGATTATTTCTTCTGAATTGCCTCACAGCCAATAGGTTCATTCTGTCTTCTAAAGAATCATTTTAGGTATTTATCATGCATTTTAAATTATTGTGCTTCCAGCAACCATCTGGAAATGAAAATATAGGCTATTTTTAACCAAGACCATTTTCTCCCCTTGCCCACACACCTGGTGCTCTCAGAGTGCTCACAAAAGCACAGCTCCAAGAAATGCCCTTTTTCTTCAAGAGAGCAGTTGGAAGAGCTGCCCTTGTAGGAGGGAATTGTGGATAATGGGCTTTTCTGGCAATTTGAAGAAAAATGAGAAACAGGTCAAGTTTTTGGACTTTCCTCACTTGGAAGAGAGCCGTTAACCATATGGCTTTGTATTCCCTGCACACAATGCTGTGCAGCCTCCCATTAGAGACAGATGGTGCAATATCTGTACATGAACAGCAAAGCTTCCAAGACCCCGGCGCTCTGGCTGACGTACGCTGTGGATAGTTCAATGGCAGGGGCTATTTCATGTTGTACCTTTGGTATGTTTCTCTTTTGAATGAAATAATCCCTTTAGTTCTTAATTGACAGGAAATTCAAGCCCACAAGATGGAAAAAGATTGCACACCAGTACATATTAAAAAAGGGGAAATGCTTCATTACATTTTACCCGACCACAGCAAGATTTTTTTTTTCTCATCTAAATCCCAGCTAAGTTGAGCCTTTAGAGAAGAATGTTTGAAATCCCTTTTCTCTGTGAAGTGCTTCTTGTTGTTTTGTTGTGGTTTTTCTTTGTCTTCCAGGTTGACTCAAACATATCAATACTTAATTTTATTAGATACCATACTGCTTATTGTGAAGTTTGTGGGGGTACTTTGGTATTACCATCAGCTCTACACCTTTTCAAAGGTTGTGATGAGGCGACACATGCCCATATCCCACATAAAGCTCTACTGTCATTGACAGAGTTAATTAGTAGAACTTTGATTAGTTCTCTCAAGAAGTACAAGGCTCCAGCTTCTATTTCATGGAAAGTCCTAAACTGTGAATATGGACTTGGAATGGAGACAAAACTGAGTACTTCACTTAGTACTCTAGTCTTCTTGCAGATTCTCCATCTTACAAGTTCTTTATGCCTACTTAGCACCTATATCTATTCCAAATAGGTACAGGTGTTTACCTCTTCCCATTGGTTCCCTGTATTTTTCTGAAGGGGCACAAGTACATAACAAAACTGCAGATCAAGTGACCCAATCATCCCACTGTTAGGTCTGACAGTAAGAAGGAGGAAGCGTGGAGGTATGGCATGCAGAAGGACATAGAAGTTCTTTGGAGGCATCTCCATCCATTGACTATGTTAGTTAAAATGGTTATTTTAAGTGGACTGGATTCCCTTTAACACCGGTCTCATCATCTGGATTGTTGCACTAGCATCACTTAATCTGCAAACTGAGTTCCTCCAAAGAAGACTTAACAATTTTCATTGATCAAGTCTTCTTACCTTCACAAATGCATACTCAGAGAGTTTGTCTTCACTAATTCTCAGTGATTATACCTCAAGAAATGCAGGACTCCTCTCCATTTAAGTTACACTGAAACATGCATGCCTTATATAATCAATTATGTGATTTACCAGAGAGCTTTACAGAGTGGAGTGGAATTTAGCTTGACTGCTTTCTGTGAGCAAAGTGTCCCAGCTCAGTGTGATCCAGAACCCAGAAGGAACTGTGCACTGTGACCAGCGGGAAGATATCATGGGTGGTTTCATTTCCATACAGCAGTAACAGTGGGTTTTTTTTTACATGTGTATTAGTTACTAGGTGAAGAGAGATTTCAAGATATTGAGAAAATTAAAACAATTGGCAGCACATACATGGCCGTGTCAGGATTATCACCGGAAAAACAGGTAAGAGACTAATGTTCTTGAAGAAGCAAAGCTTTTGGTATGGCCAACTATTCATATTAGAAAATATTAGTGTTACCTTTGTGATGTTCATGAAACTACATTTGGCGAAAGAAAACAGGCGTTTGGGCCTTTTGACCGACAATGGTTGCACTCCTTGATGAATTGAAATGTCATCTTGTGCTGAGAACAAGAGTCAGGTAAATTCTTTCCTCAACTTTACATTAATGGGAGAGAGGAAAAAAGAAAACCTACTTTCAGTCACATTGATGTGAATCTAAAGTAGATCTGTCTGTGTCTTCGGACATAGTCTGAATTACCATTGTAACTCAGACTGGAATCCAGCTGACAGCCTCCAACTTCTGTGAATGGAGAGGATCTGTTAACTGAAGGCATACTTATGGAAGTGTAATGTTGCGTTTTTGCATTTTGTGGTGTAGCTGTATATCTACTGACAGTGCAATAAACTCTACATCAAAAAGATAGCAGGCCCATCAGTTCAACCAAAGAACATCACAAAGTCAGAAGCCTACATACTACTCTCACTTGCAAAACTGCAAACCAAGCTGAGGGAAAAATGAACCACAGACGATAAGTGCAGTCACAGCTGTAAACCTCAGATAAGTCAGATGAGAAAAATTCATAATTACACCCAAGAATGTCCCTGGAAAAGGGGTCTCCAAAGGAATAAGACAAGGCTTTAAAATGCATCCAGCAAAAAGATGGCTGTTGCTGAAATTTGTCTTGCTTGACAACCACTACTTCTCCCCAAAGAGGAGCACCACAAAAAAGGATGTGCTGCCTCAGATCAATCACAGAGTGGGAATCAGATTCACCCACATTGGTTGCAACTGACAGAAAAGCAGGAAACAGATTATTGTGAGCTTTGTAAATGAGAAAATTTCCATTGTATGTTTAGAATAAAATATGTGGAGTGTAACTAGCCAAGCATCTCCCACCTACAGAGTAACAAGTGATTCTGACAGCTAGAAATCTGCCAAACTAGACAAGCATGAGATTTTTGTTTGTTCCAACTCAAAATGCTTCTGTGCAGAGATGAGTAAAGAAGGACTGAACATCAGGGAGGTAGATAGTTATAAATATGCAGCTTCTAATCATATCTTTTGACTCCTGAGGTGGGTAAAAATCCAAAGGAGGGAAATCTGCACTGTATTTCCAAGACTGATAACTCATCCATTTTCTTGAACTATAATTGCCTAATGGTATTATTATGTATATTTTAAATATACTTATCTTCGTATATACTTGTCTATCACCTTGTTAGTACCTAAGAGATAGGGTTGCTAAGGAAAGTTGGCATACTGTACATTGAGTGATACTAAGGATGAGGACTGCGCATGGTGTGAACAGAACAGGGTGATGCCAGGGAGATGCTTATATTCAATACTAAACACTCAGTGTGATGAAAATTACAAAGGGCTGGCTTGCATGACCTAAGGAGTGGGGCTGGCAATGCTTTGTTCCTATGGGCTGGAAATTTGTTTGATGAAATGATTACCTGGCTTTAGAATAGCTGAGATGACATCATACCACTATTGGGCCAGAACAAACAAGCTCTTTCTTACTCTACTACACACTCAGAGAAAGAGTTAAGGAGTTCCCTGTCCTCCCTTCAGAGTCTCCGCCCCATTATCTGGTCTGTTGGTGTTGTAGAAAGACTAAAACCTTCTCCTGGTCCCCATCTGTATATTGACTGCCTGTAAGAATAGAAATGGAAGGGAAGGGGCAGGGAGTGAGTTAAGTGCTCTAAGCAGAGTCAATTAATGAGCTACAGAGCAGCCTTTCCTCTCCCACTTAACTTGTCTCAGGTTGCCTGGCTTGCCATGTTGCTCCTGTCACTATTTCATCCCTGAGCACACTGAAATATTGCTTTTCCTGGGTAACAGTTTCAGCAAAGGAGAATTACATCCTTGCATCTGAGCTATCTCAATCCTCCTTATACTTTCTTTCTCAGCTTTAGATTTCACATGCCTTATTAATTCCTATGATTGCCTGTCAGACAATTGACAAGACATTACTTTCTTGGGTAGTTCATGCTGTTTCTCTGTATCCAGGTACACAAGTGTTGCAATATAAAAGGGAGGTATTACCATTAATAATATCCTGCCTCTATTGAATCTAGTGTGTTGAGACTGTTCTTACAAATTCCAAATTAAGATACCAGGTATTTGGTAGGGATGGATGGGAGCTGGGAAGATGCAAAACTTCTCTCACATATTGGTTTGTAACTTACTCCTCAGCAATGTGAAGACAAATGGGGGCATTTGTGTGCTCTGGCCGACTTCTCCATAGCTTTGAATGAAAGCATACAGGAGATCAACAAGCATTCATTTAACAACTTCGAACTCCGTATTGGTAAGCATCATTCAAAGATGAGAATTAAAATGGGGGCTTGTCTGCAAGCATCCAACTCTCTAAACGTGTCCTAGGAGCACTGCAAGGACATACACAGTTTAAGAGACTCCAAATACTGTCTCTTATGTTTTCAAACTGATTTCATCCCAGGCAACATTAAAAATAAGAACTACTCCATTTTCAGAATATGAGCCCTGAGGTGAGGATTGCAGGACCACGCAGCCTAAGGAATAATCAGATGCTGGGGACAAGATTCCAGGAACCTTCTCTGATCATTTTGTTGGGCAGCAGCTGGCTTTGTTTCAGGGGAGCTGCTTTCCTTCGATGCCTGCTTTTATTTTCTTTGTTATTTTCAGAGAAAGAATGAACTGGACAATCAGGTTAAATATTAGGATCTTTTAGTTAATTGTGAATAAGTAAACTGGGCAGTAGAGACCTAACACCAAGCCTGATACTGGCTTGTGCAGTCTCTAATTAATCTCTTTGGTTTAGATACTTCTTCAGTAAACAGATAATAGTAGCTTGTCCTAATCTCTGTATCTAGTACTTTGGTTTTGCACAAAAAAAAAAAAAAAAAAAAAAAGAATTCTAGTTCAGACCTGACCAGAGGCAGCTGCTGTGAATTGCTGTGATAGGGAACCTATTATCCTGGGATGGGATATCCTGGATGGGTAGTAGGACAGGACACAGAAAGATGGCCTGATTATATGGCACATATCAGGAGTAAATGTGAGGGCTTCTCACGTTGACTTGTTCACTGGCCAAAACCAAAGAACACCTAGAAGACATATGTCCTTTACGGACAACCCTGCCCTGACAAAGGGGAAGTATATTCACCAGTCACAGAATGGGATGATGCAGCACAGCTATCCATGATCAGCAGCACTTCCTAACACTTTAGAACAGAAAACTTTCAGTTCCCAAGGTTTCTCAGGGAACATGTGTCCATTTTTAGTAACTATGGATCATTTGCAAAAATTTCATGGAGCATGACTGCAACAGTATCTGGAAATCATTTTGATCATCAATGTAAAAACCAAATATAAAAAAAAAAAAAAAAAGAAAAACTAAGATATTTTTTCCTCCTTTCACTATTACTGAATGTGTTATTAAATCAATGCTGTAGAAAAAAATAGTCTCTTCTATATTACTGCTTGTCTGGAATTTATGCAACAGTCTTGCAAGTCTTTCAGTAACTCCATAGAATACTATTTTCACTTCATGGACCATAAGAATGTGCTTTCTTGACTTTATAGTACTGACAAGGTTGCCCTCAAGTGTAAACTCAGAGAGATCTTTCCTACTACATAAGAATCAGTTTGCAGGAGCTTTGGCAATAGTGTGCAGAATACAGATGACACACAAGTACTGTGGTTCCACTGAGACAGGTATCCTGTAAAACAACTGTGTGGATCTCACTTTGGATATTTTCTAGCTTTCCTGGCTTTCCCCCCCCTTACTTTCTTTGCATATACTCCTCCTGCTTAAGCTTAGTGATGCGTCCATGAACCGGGCTTCATCTGGTTCTTGAGTGCAAATATGATTTTCAGCCATTCCTGTCTAACTGCCTGTTTCTTCTCTTTTATTTAATTTTTTTTTCCTTTTCCTTTTAATTTATTTTTTTATTTAATAGGGATTAGCCACGGCTCCGTTGTAGCAGGAGTTATCGGCGCTAAGAAACCCCAATATGATATCTGGGGCAAAACCGTTAATTTAGCAAGTCGAATGGACAGCACAGGTGTTAGTGACAGAATACAAGTGCCTGAAGAAACGTATCTGATCCTGAAGGACCGGGGATTTGCCTTCGATTACCGAGGAGAGATTTATGTCAAAGGCATCAGTGAACAGGAAGGAAAAATCAAAACATATTTTCTTCTGGGAAGAGTCCAACCAAATCCTTTAATCTTGCAACCAAGAAAACTGACTGGACAGTACTCGTTAGCAGCTGTTGTATTAGGACTTGTGCAGTCTCTTAACAGGCAAAAACAGAAACAAATCCTTAATGAGAACAATAATTCTGGAATCATAAAAGGACATTATAACCGGAGGACTTTGCTCACTCCTGGTGGATCTGAGGCAGCAGCCCAGGCAGAGGGGGCTGACAAAACTGAATTGCCATAATCAGCATTTCATTTGTGGTTTGGTTTTGTTTTTTGTTGTTTTTTTTTTAATTTCTTTTATATATAAAAATAAATATACCAATAAAAAAGGTTTAATTTTTTTTAGAAGAATTGTGTTTATTTTCTAGTGTGATATTTCAGTAAGGTTTTCATTTCTACATTTTAACAAATATTGCCAGCGTCCTTCCCTACAGTTGTGGTTAGCCTCTGAATGTCCAGACATGGTAGCTATAGGCCACCACACAGCTGTGGAGAAAGGGACAAGAATAGACCTCTGACTGGAGGGATCTGGAACAAAGATTATGTAGGGAGTTAACAATGGGGAAAGAAAGGAATAGTGTCAACACTTTATAGGTGAAAGCAAAGACATTAGGAAAGTGAGTAGATTCTACTCACCTTCAGTTGCCTTTGAGTACAGTTATATACATCAAAGCTAGTTGTCTGGTCTCCATAACATCCAGGGAAAAGCCAATCAATACAGCCAACGGATTTTAAGGTGTGCTATCTCTCCACACGTGGGGATCCGGGAGATAGGAGAGATGAATCTTGCCCTAAACCCACTGATTCCATTGAGTGGCTGTGGGCATTTATAATAAGGTGCCCTCCTCACAAGTGACTGCATATCTAACCTCTTGCATCCAAGCCAGGAGGTTGAGGCTTTCCTGTAGGCACCATGCCACATCTGTCAGTCCTGTTTGGAGGGCTCAGATTAGCTATGGTATCTTGAGCAGCATAAGACACTTATGAACAGATGGCAGATTGACACCTTGAATGACATGTCTGGAGTATACAGATGAATCTGTTTGCCAGTCAAGGGACTTACCTAATTTACTGGAACCATTTTGCAGAGCTTAGCTCTTAACACCATCACCAGTCTGATTTCTCAGCAAAGCAAAAAAAAAAAGTTTGTCTGAGTCCATAAAATAAGTATATGCTGAAATTCTGCTCACCACTAAACTCCTGCTCAGCTGACCCAAGAAGGGAAGAGGGCAGGACTGAGAACACCCCACTAGTTGTGTGCCAGCACAGACACATTCCTGACAGGATGGTGCAATGGCACATCAAAGTTTTACAAGCCTTACATCAAAAGGAGGATAACTTTGGGGGAATAGCTAACTAACTTTGCCTTGGAAACAGTAAATATATAGCACAGGTTCCTATATGCATCGGTGCCATGATTCATACTGAGCTGTAAAGTGCACAGTGAGCCTTTCATCGGGTCTGTATGCTCAAAGGCTCTGGGTTTGTCTCAGTAAATATTATCTTTAAAGTAAATCCCACAGCTATCCCCAGATGAAAGATCTCACACAACCAGCACAGTGTGATGTACAGATTCTTTGTAAATGCAGGCCTCGCTTTTAGCAGGGTGCTATGTAGTCTTTAAGGAAAACTGGGGTTTCTTGGGAGCATCACCACTGGATCTATCACTTCAGGCTAATACGACTAGGAAACCTTGATTCCTACAGTTTATAAGACTCTGATGTCTACTAACAGAAAAAGACCAACTTATGAAAGTGGTTCATTGTAGTAAGGCAAAAATCCATGCTTCTCATTGCAAAATAACCTGGTGAATGGCTATGTGAGGCGAAATTTAATCAGCTGAGTGCCATCTTCAGGAACAGAAAAATGCTAAAAATTACCAAGTAGATTCCACTGAAAATGGTATCACTGGGTGAGGGGACTGAACACAGAGCCTGAAATGTTACACCCCGTGATGATGCTGCCAGTAACCGAGGACATTAAAAATTGATTACTCCTCTGAATCTCCACAAATGCCAGGTTTTATGCCACATGAGGAAAGCTGATCCCCTCAACTTACCCAGGCTGCTGCTGACGCTGTAGAAGGTGAAGACAAGGAAGGGCCAGCATCTGAAGCGGTTAAATTAATTTCACACTTACAGTGCTATTTGAGGCACTGAAGAAGGAAGTTAGTACTGGTTTAAATAGCTCATTGACTGCTGTCCTCGCCTTCACAGCTTATTTTTACACTGGATGGGTTCATTTCTGGTTCTCCAAACATTTAATTCCTGCTAAAATCCCAGCTGAACTGTTTTCTAATTCTCACCACTGCTGCCAGCCTCTGTGATGACAATTAGCAGTGAGTGAAAGGTGTTAAATGGATAACAGGATTGGCAACTAGAGCTGTGAGGGCAATTTCATTGCCCCTTAGCAGGGGCACAAATCTCCTGCTTCTTATCATGGACATGGATGGTTTTCTGTGTTATCCCTCTCAAATTCCCCATTAGCATAACTGCATTCCCAAGCAAAAAATCTGCTAATGAAGCATGAATCTGTGTTGACCAGATAAAGTTTGTGCTAAACCAGGTCATTGTCATGTGTAATTCTTTAGTGAGGAATTTCACGTGTGACTGCCACAGGTAAATCCCTGCTTGGGACTATTTTTCTACCCTGTATGGGTCTTTGTCACCCCAGTGATTCCACTGGTTGTTCTTCATCCCGGTGTGATGACCTTAAAGGTTTTACAATGTTTCTCATTGTAGCACCTGTTTTCAGTGGAGGGGCAGCTGTTATTTACGCTTTCAGTTTTCTAGCTTTACTTCATGACATCATGGCACCATTGGACCATTCAGCTTTCCCTCACAAGTCTATCTTTTGGGCCTCTTGTTCATACAGAATAGAATTGCTCATACAGGGAGGACCTAGAAAGCCAAAACACCTGGTTAATGTCATTGGACACATGCTAGGGTTAATAAAGACAAATCGCCTTGGTATTGGAACTCTTTGGCCAAACTAGCTAGCCAATATTGAGAACTTTTCCAGGTTTTCCCCATTAAGAGAAGAAAGCCTTGACAGAAACTGGCTATGCTCTCTGATTTCACCTTAATTTTGTCTACAAATGTGCACTACAGAAACAAACAGCAGACTGATGGTTGCTCAGAAATTTGTACCTTGGTCCCTCCAACAAGCTCCATGCCACAAGCTCTGATGACTTAAATATTTTCTAAACAGACAGAATGAGATGCACAGATTTCTTCTCTGAAATGCAGTATACAATCCACTACACCAAGAAGAGCTCATTCCTAATCATTAAAGCAGATTAAGTATTGACAATCTGGACAATAATTCTGAACCAAAAATATTTACTCTGTAATATTCCAACTGCACGTTTGCAGCAATCAATCCTATCTTCTAGCAAAGACCATTTCTGTGGCAAGAGTTCTTGTTTGCAGCACAGTGAAATGGTTTTAGTATTGATTTATTTACGCCATTCACCCATTATAGTAATACCTATCCTGAACTCCACTGATACCTGTCAAGGTATCTATGCTTATCTCACATGAAGACTCAAGACAGTACAGAATTTACCTGTGCTAACAACAGTGTGACAGGTGTGGTATCTAAATTTAGAGAGATGGGTTCAGGGAAAAGAAAGCAATTAAATAAAATATCCCCTGCACTGAGGGGAAAAAATATCACTCACTGTCCTCAGCTTTAATTTATTCCTGATTACTTCATAGTAATTTCGAAAATCACAGCAAAAGAACCATCTCATCTAATCCTTTTGTCATTAGCAGAACTTCATCTGCCTTTCCTAAGTGCAATGGGAGTCAAGGAGTTTATACAAATACACAGCACAGCAAAGGTGGCTAATATCCACACATCCCATCACTGTCAAGCTGCCACGCAGTGAGCATAGAGCCTGCTCCAGAGCTGACTCAGTGAACACGCAGTGAAATGATCACAGAAGCAGGAAATAACCACATTAACCATCGTCAGAGGTACATGGTAAGCATTATAATTGCACAGTCAACTTATTAACCTCCTCATCAATCTTTCTTCTGTTGCTCAGAGGCAGCAATGCTATTAAGCATTTGTGGTTTCCCTAGCTTTGTGCTTTGCTGGAGAAGGGGAAAAATATGACAGTGGAACAGTCAGCAGACAGAAAGAAAAGGGTGGAAATTCAATATGCCTGTGTCTGGGTACTTGAAACTTGCAGCAGTTCATTTAGTGTTTAAGGAATGCTCTCATGATGCTGGGACATTAAACAAGGTCAAATTAGAAATAAAGCACTCATTTTCGACAGAAAACATGATTAACCACTGAACAAGCCACTATAAAAATATGTGAATTTATTGTCTCCTAAAGAATCCAAAACAAGATTATAGAGACCTTTCTGGAAGTTATGCTTTATTCAAATGCAAGTGCCTGAGTCCCCTGATAAGGGAAAAATGAGGCTTTCTACAATATGTGAAGTTCTGACAGGCACTCTCTCTTCACCACTGAAATAAACAACCAAAATAGAAGAGTGCAAAATCTTCAGTCCTGGGGATATTTCACAGTTCTTGCTAGTACATAGTGAAGATGAGGAAGGCAAATCTTTTCCATTTCATGCATCAGTTCAGATTTCAGGAAACATATAATTTGTTATATGTTCTGCTTTGTGGAAGGCATTGCAAACCAGTGGCTCACTGGTAGAAACTTAGCTACTCAGCTTTCCTTTCACTTATATAGCTGCTTCATTGATGCTAGCAAAAAACTCTGTAGTCAAGCATCAAGAAAGAAATTTAATTACTTCTGAATGCATTCCACTATTCCCACCCCACCACATCTCACTGTGCTGTTTCTCTGTACATGTTTTGGTGTTCAGAGCAGTAACTCCCCATTGCATTTGCTCTAAGTAAGGGCTGTGAGATCCACTGGGGAAGAGCATTTGTTTCATAACAGGACTCCACTCACAGAGAATTTAGAGAGAACTCTGTGGTCGTTGAGTCGTGTCACCCTACGATGAGGGTGTTCATATTTCATCTCAGAACTGAAAATGTTGCCTTGAGTTAAATGGATTAAAAGTTGACTGCAAGAGGGCTTTTTTAATCAAGATGCATCCCTCTCATTTTACATAACCATATGGTATTACGTATGCAAGATGCCCAGCCTGACAAGGCTTCTGGAGGCTTTTGATGCATAAAAAGAAAAGGCTCTTTTGAATTAAAAACACAGGATGCAGTAAGAGAAGAATGGAAATAAAAGCTTCCTCTGAAGTTGTGGAGGGAAGAAAAAGAGGCATGCTAAATGCTCACCAAGTATCTTCCAAATAACCCCATTACCTATATGCAAGGTGTGATTCAGGATGCGTTTCTCAAACTTCTCACAGAGGCTGACAAGAAGCATTTCCCCCTTCTGTTCATAAACTGCACCATTACCTAATTCTGTCACCAAGACAAGGCAAGTCCTAATATCTCACTTGGATTAGCAGTTTCCACCAAATGACAGAGGCAAGATATTTTTATTGGGAAGCAACAATGACAAGGCAGAATAAAAGCCTGTGTTGCTTTGAATTATTAATACTGTATCACCACAGTGTACATACCAATCACACTGTTCTCTTTTCTGGTGCCTCGGGAGAAAGGAATATAGTTTCCAGCATACGTCAAAGGTTATTTTGGGAAGTAATTTTCAACAGCATCTAAATGGAGAGAGAGCTGTTAAGTGCTCCTAAATGCCTCAGGTTCTTTTAAAATAAAATGAAAAAAAAAGTAAAAATAAAAATTATATAAGCATTTAATTGAGTCTGAATGGCCACTCACTGTGATTCCCTCCTGCTGGTAGTCTTTATGTAGCTTATCCCACAGATTCTGATGTTTAGTCTTTTCCTAATGCATCTGGTATTTCTGAGGCAGAAGGGCAGCTTTCCTGAGCACCTACTGTGTATGCCTTGAAATCATTATGAGTCATGGAAAACACCAGTGCTGGGTCCTGCGCTTTGGTCACACCAACCCCATGCAACTTTCCCCACTCCTGGGGAAGAGTGGCTGGAAATCTGCCCAGTAGAGAAAGACCTGAGGGTATTGATCAACATCCAGCTGAACTTGAGCCAGGAGTGTGATCAGATAGCCAAGAAGGCAAAGAGCATCTTGGCCTGCATCAGGAATGGTGTGACCAGCAGAAGGAGGGAAGTGACTCCCCTATACTTAGCATTGGTGGGGACATACTTTGAATACTGTGTTCAGTTTTGGGCCTCTTGGTACAGAAAGTGAGGTCCTGGAACAGGTTCAGTGAAGGGCAATAAAAGTGGTGAAGAGTCTGGAGAACAACTCTTATGAGGAGTGTCTGAGGGAACTAGAATTGTTTATTCTGGAGAAACAAGGATGAGGAGAGGCCTTATTGCTCTCTACAACTACTTGTAAGGAGGCTGTAGGTACCTGGGTGTCAGTTTCTTCTCCCTAGCAACAAGTGACAGAATGAGCATTAACAGCCACAAGTTGCACAAGGGGAGACTGAATATTAGAAGGAGTCTTTTCGGTGAAAGGGTTCCCAAACACTGACCTTTGCTATGGCAGTTGGCTGCATCACCTCAAGTTTGGTGCTGAAACACTAATATCCATATCTTATAAAATGAATTTAGCAGATGAAACTTCCCACACTTGGCATTACCTGAAATTTTAGCGTTCTAAGGTTCTATCACCTGAACTTACAATTCAATGTAAATTCTTCCATTGGTTTTGGCAAGAGAGCTGGTCCCATGTTCAAAATGACAGAAACTGTAAAAAGCCACAGGTACAGAGATAGAAAGGATGGAAAACTGCATGCACAACATAACATGCATATGGGCAAAAACAGGCTCACATGAAACCAAGGCACTTCTAAGTTTCATCTCATATCTCATTTGTAAGTCAACAAAGGCCAAAACACCTACAATTTGGAGAGCTGGGGAGAGGAGAGAGAAGGAGAAGAAACATACAGTACAAACTCTTTTTGGAGGAAAGGACCTTAGGGGGGAAAAATAATCAGAGAGCTTCAAAAGAATTATCTTCAAAATGGCTCTGCAAAAAATGCTGACTACTGCAGTCTAATTCAGCTGAAAATCTCTCATTCTGCTTCCAGAGGAAAGGCACTAGCATTAGAAACCCTTCCAGTATTTTCTGAGAGATCCATTTGCTGTGTAATCATTGTTTAGATAGCTATGAATAACAAATAGCATTCCCTCTTTCTTGCTTTCCTTTGACACCCCTAAATAGCACTCAGCTTATCTTTTACCAGCACAGAATGCCGACGTGCAGAAAGGTCAGCTCCTTTCAATTCTCTACAGGGCATTATTCTTTAAAAGGATCTCTTAACTCTTGCAGGCCTCTAACAAGCAAGCATCAGATGCTCTTCTTGCACTCAGGACCCTCTGCCTGGAACAAGAAAAGCAGATCCATCCAAAAATATAAGGCTACTGTGTTTACAGCTGAGCAAAAAGTTTAGAGCATAAATTACAGTGCATGGAAATCACCTGACTTTGGTCAAAAATCATATCCATTTCCAAGTAGGTCACAGAACACTTCTGACATTTTCAAGTCAGCTGTAGGACTCTAACTAACCTAGAAAGGTTTGTCACATTAATTGTGAAATGTGTGGGTTGGATGGTGTCATGTTTTCAAGGAGTCAGGAATTGAAATGAGAAAGGGTGGGACAGGGAGGACAGATGGACTTTCCTAACCTAATTTCTTCCTGGAAATCCCCAGCATTTCCTGTGTTTCCTTCAACATGGGACAGCAGCCAGATGTGCCATAAAGAATTAAATGAAAGTAACAGTGGTCACTAATACAGAGGACATCACCATTCTCCCTGCTGTGCTTCAGTAATTCCTCAGCTTTATAGACCTGCAGCTGTCCTCTATATATATGTATGTATGTATAACTAACAGAAAGTGCTGCAGCAGTCAACTGCCATGCCCCTGCTGCACAGTCAAATTGTTGCTCCCCACAAAGATTACAGTTGCCATTGATTGGATGCCTGCTCATAGTCACTGGCAGTCACAAAGTAAAGCCTGCTAGTTTAAAACAACCCTCATGACATTTTGCAGCCCAAGAAGGGCTGTCTCTGACCAGGGGAACATAGCCTGAGACCTAACCCAATTCTGTGAATGTCATCAGCCATTGGGTAGTCATTTCAATCAGCTGAGAGAATTAAAAGCTGATTAGTAGCCTCACCTGATGTAAAACATAATGCAGCACTTTCTAACATTAAGGTGAAAGGGTAATATTAAAACCTCTTTTCTACTGGAATTATTGCAGCACAAAATACTGATAAATCTATGCATACTATTCTCCAAAACGTTACCTCCCAAGAACAAAATGCAAGGTTGATGCTGTCTGGCTAATTCATTCTACACTATTTTTATATTGACTTGCAATACAATTCCTAGCCAAGATCAGAATCCCACTTTGCTCTGCTCTGTATGGTGCAAAAGGAGTTACTTTTCTCTTCTGTGCCCCCAGCAATGTTATCAGACACAGGTCTAGGTGCCATCACACTGTGAATGAGAGGGAAGTATTCAGCAGTGCTCTTGCACAACTAATGTCTCCTGTTAGACACTGGCACCCTTGAAGGAACTGATGAAGGCTTCCTTGGTACTCCTCATCTCCATCCCTGCACTCATATCTAGCATGATGAGGTTATACAAGACTCCCTGAGTGGGCCTCAGGCTGTGTTAATCACTTTACTAGCTACTTCTGAAAATACAACTTTAGTGACAACCTTGAAGGGTTTACTGCTGGAACAGACAAACAGAATGAATAGGGAAACAAATTCAAAGCCCTGAGCTCTAAAGGGATTTGTTTGATGCTTCTTGGCTTGTTTTAGCAGTACAAATTGCATTTCAGGCCCTTAATCCTAGCCTAGACCTAAAGAACAGGTTGTATCACTTCAGATAGCATACAAGTTTTTTACAGGCTGCTTTGCTGACCTGCCTGCACATATCTGTCAAACTTTTCTTTCTCTCCATAAACAAACTCTTGTAGAAGAGTTCCTGCCTGAGGAGTTTAATCCTCTTAGAGGTTCAAAAGAGACTCACATGGATTTTTGCCTGTTTTCTGTCATTGTTAGAGGATTTGATTGATTCTTTCATTATTCTTCCAGCTCAGAATAATGGAGAGTGCCATTTTGCTGGAGAGATGCACATTGGTTTAAAAAAGTCTCCCAATTCATCCATCTGCTAGAGCTCTGGAGAGCTGTGCAGTGCTTACTATTACAGATGTTCACTCTAATACAGAAAAGACTTTGTTTTTCCCTGTCTTGACAGTGTTACACCAAGTGCATGCTTGTATCCCCTGTCTGTTTCTCTTTTGGTGTTATCCAGGGCTTGTCCAGAGTATTTCCAGCCTTAGAATAATTTTATTGTTGATTCCTGCAACTATAGAGCAACAGGACTATGCACTCCCTCCTAGCAAGCCATAGAACCAGCATAATGCAAACACCACATGAAGACATAATGCCCTTGTGCCAGACAGATGTGCTGTGAAAACATTTGCACAGCTGCAAGGAGGTCCCTGACAGAGCCTAGTCTGCTGCTCACAGCAGTGCATGAAGTGTGATGCTCCACAGAGAATGTTGGCGCTTGTCAGTCTTGAGTAGCAGCAGGCAGGACACAGTGGATAGCACTTCTAGTAGGATGACCTTCCAGACAGCCAAAAGCTGCCCCAGTCCCAGTTAAAAACCTGGCTGTGTACGTGGCATCTGCCACAGACAGCAGTGAGGACACTGGTTTGTTCCTCCATCCAAGAACGTTGGAGCGTGTTGGTGTTTCCCCTGGGGCAGATGCTTAGGTTCCTTTTCTGGCAATCAGGATCATGGCGTAGAGATGCCCAGGTCTTGTGCCCCGACCCAATAGATGTTGAGCATCATTCAAATTGATAGTCTGTGTCCTCAGCCTCAGCTAAATTGTACCACATGTAGTTACATTTGTTACTTGCTGCATTTCACATCTTGGTCTATCACATTTATTGGAAGCAAGCAACATGGAGTGGGATCCTCCTTTGCATAAATAAGCCTGTCTTTGTCTGATCCCTCTTATTTGTGTTCTGTTCTCATCCCAAACACACCTTGTCTTACGTACAATACAACAGTGATAGCAGTAAACACCACCATCTTGGGACAACAGAATGACTGAGATTTGAGTCTGCATCCAAGCTCTAACACAGGCCTTGGAAAGATGCCTTCACTCTCCTGTGAAGTTTTTCTTCTCTGCCTTCTGTTTGTCATTTATTTAGAAGTGGAAACATTTAAAATGGAGAAAAGTCCTCAAGATGCAGCGCAGAACCACCCCTTCGACTAAATCTTTATTTGCATTCAGCACAACCACTCCCCCCAGCGACTCAACCATCTAGAACAGGCTGGCTCCTGCAGGAATAGCTCTAGGTAAGGCTGCTGAACAACAGAAAAAACCCGCACCCAAATCAGGATTTTTTTTCTTACTTAGCTGGAATCTTGGAATAAGCCAGTCAGAACTTAGTTTGGTTGTCACCCTTCCCATTTGTGTCAGTGCTTCCTCAGGCAGAGTGGTTTAGAAAGGAGAGAGGGAAAATACTTACATCCTGAGAGTATAGAGCAATTAGCACTAGACCTGAAGCCCAGGAGACCTTGCTTAGCTGCCATGCCGTTACCACAAGACCGGGAGCATATTTGAAGTTAATAGCAAGTAACTTCATTAAGCTCTCAATAGATTGGGAAGCTTGGAGAGCATTTTAAAAAAAAAAAGGGGGGAGGGGGGGGAGAGGGGAGGGGGAAGTGTCTCTTCCTCTCAGCAGGTGGCTTTCTAGATGCTCTCCTAGTTCCCACACCACTCTGTTTTCAGTACCTTATTAAAAACAGTAGGAAACATAAAGGCATAAATGTCCTTGAAGGATTTTGCCTCTTTTGGTAACCATTTTCCTTTGCTGCCCTCTTGTGGCTTAACAAACAAAACGTCCATTCAGAACAAAAACGGAAGGCTTCATTCACCAAAATATGTTCTGACGTGGATTCACCTAAACTGGACGTAGATCTTCGTGAAAGAAGATTGATTTATTTTCTTTTTTCATATATTTTCTTCATGAGAGGAGATATTCCCTTAGTGCCAGTCTCTCTATGCAAAACAGATCAAATGTAAAATACCCAGGTTGTAAAAGATCAGCATTTGTCCCAAGTGAAACCAGCAGGAAACAATTTTTCCATGAATGAGCTGGGTGGGAATGTACATATATGCATGTATACCTTATCTACTTATATATACTGTATTCACCAGTGTTATGTGCATCAGGGGAGGTTTAGGCTGGATGTTAGGAAGAAATTCTTCACAGAAAGAGTGATTGGCCATGGGAATGGGCTTCCCAGGGAGGTGGTCAAGTCACCATCACTGGAAGTGTTTAAGGAGAGACTGGATGGGGCACTTAGTGCCATGGTTTAGTTGATTAGATGGTGTTGGGTGATAAGTTAGACTTGATGATCTCGAAGGTCTTTTCCAACCTGGTCTATTCTATTCTATTCTATTCTATTCTATTCTATTCTATTCTATTCTATTCTATTCTATTCTATTCTATGTAAATATATACATATATATGTATACATTTACATAGAATAGAATAGAAGTACAACATATGTAGGAGTTTACTTATCGCTGAAGCAGGATTCTCATTCTTACCACCATGATTTCCAGAGCAGGCTGATAAAACATTCTTGTATTAGTTATGAAGACAATCCTGTTCTTAAGACAATAGTTCCATACCAGATTTTGAAGACAAAGAGCCACAACCAAATTTTGCATTTCATTAAACACAAAAATGCTGACATGAAAAGCCAATATACTGATACATTAAATGCTCTCAAGTTCCCAGTGAGAATGAAGAATAACCTCACAAACCTTTTATTTCTACCTTTGAGAGCCATGTGTTTTTCTGGGAATTGGGTCACAAAACAAGTTTGTAGCCTATCATTTGTGAGTATCTCAGCGGCACTGTGCATGTATCTCACATTACAGATGGCTCTCACCTCCGCCAGTACACTGTTATGAACAGCTTTACAAGAAGATATGAGCTCTTTGTGCTAATACAGCTTTAGCTATACAAATGAGCTGAAGAGAAAAATCATTCTTTGATATATCTGTTTATGGAACTGCTTGAGCTGATGAATGGTGAAGATTATGCAAGTCTTTGCTTATTATGAGGGAAATACTTTTTTTTTACTTGCATAGGTAAAATTTTGATAATAAAAAGTACAGTGTATGCCTCTCTGTGCAGACAGATTTCTTATTCAAAATAGAGAAAGAAAGGGAAAATCATTTTTTAAAAAATAGTTGTAAACCAGATCCTATAAGAATTGTTCAAATTGGTAGGAATGACACAAGTCTCAGACATTTTAAGGATGTCTTCTCCCAGTGCCATGATGACCATACATGATAACTTTCTGGTGGTAAATCATAAGAATTGGCCTGAATGGTTTATAGTGAAGCTATAATAAGTTCCCTTTCGCAGTACTTAGTTTATTAACATCTTTAGTTTCTGAGTAATGGTGCCATGTGATCTTTATTTATAAGTAGCCAGATGTTATTATCCAATGCAGGGTGGCTCAGAGCAGATAATGCAATCATCTCTGGATGAGCTGCAGCCAATGCTGCCTCCAGCTTGCTCCACTGTCAAGGAAAATATCCACAGACCATGTAACATAAACCTGTGAGGCTTGAAGGCCATTATGTCATCCCAGAACCACAGTGCTCTAAATGGCTGTAGAACTGCAGAGCTCTATAGATACAACTTTGCAATGAGACATGATCTTTCATTAAGGCACTGAAAACAGCATCAGCTGAGACGTTGTCAATACGTTACCTTGGAAGTATTTCTACTATTATTTTTTTCCCCCTTTAACTCTCCAGCTATATAAAACTTAGCCATTTTGAAACACAGTGAGTCAGCCTGAGGGGATCTTTTCAAAGATCCCCATAAACACTTCGTATTTTTCAGAGGAGAGCGTCTCTACAGGTTTTCCTGCTGCGCAGTGCTGCATCTCTGTTTTCAATATATGTGACCTCCAAAATCCAACTACAAATGCATTGTGTTCATGATTTTGTAATCATTCAGAAAAAACAAAGAACATTCTTTGTGTATATTCACTGAATTACTTTAAAAAAATAAAAAATGAAACAGGAGACACATAGATGGAGTGGGAAAGCTAGTCACCAAGCAATCATTCTTAAGGCTGGAGCAACTATTTTCCTTAGTTTTGCAGGAAACAATGGAAAATATCTTGTCAAAAGTGGTGAGTTTTGTCAGCCAGGACCTCAGTTCAAGAGGGTGAATCACTGCAACAGAACAGATTGTTCTGCTATGAGCTTGGGCCTAAAATTTAAAGTGCTCTAGTTAAGGTTTGTTAGAAATAATGAAGTAGGCATCAGTAGGATGTCCTTTTCAGCAGCTTATCCCAACTTATTTTCCAATGGACATCAGCAACACAGCCACAATTCTACAGATGAGAAAACTTAGGCACAGAGAGGCAAATTAATTTATTCAAGGTCATGCAGTGGGCAAGAAAATCCATTCTTTGAATTGGAGACCAGTACTTGGCCCAGTTGGCCACACTACATAATATTTTCATTCTCTGAGGCCAGAGAATGCTCTATTTGTTCATGTAATGCCTAACATAACTAGCTGTGAGTGCCTTTCTAAGGATGATGAATGCCCTTCAGTGTGCAATTTAGTTTGGCAATTCACTGGTGCTTTCCACCCCATGTGATCTCCAAGTTCTTTTTACCTCCTCTGACTATGAAACACAGTAAGAGACAGCACTACTTTATGATCAAGCCAGGCAAATAGTATCATCACTAATTACTACAGTAATTGCTGTATTGATTAAATCTGTCACTTCAATAAACTCATGTACAGTCACAAATGTCATTACCAAATAGCCCAAACATGAAGAGAAGAAGTACCTATTGCACTGATACAGGGGAGAAGGTTCTGTTCTAGGACAATGCTAATTTTTGTAAATTACCAATCAGTGCAAATTGGCATAGCTCTGTTCCATCAGCTGATGCTATATTAATTAACACCTGTGGAAATTGTAGCCCATAAATCGTCATTTTCCTCATGCCTTATTTAAGGAACAACGTGACCTACCGCATGCTCCGAGCATCAAAAACAAACCAATACTCTCAGGCTGTGATTTTCTGCAATCATTTCTCTTAAGTCCTCATGCAGCATCTGGCAAAACAGGTGATCTCGATGTCAAATCACAGCTTTACACCCAGTGGCCCCACAGCAATGTGTAACACCCACAACACAGCAGAAACAAGAGAAGGAAGTGAGGCCAATTAGTATCTGGCCTGTTGATATTCAGTAATGAGCAACACATTCACTTCAGCAGCGACGCAGAGACACATGGAAGAGTCCTGGATGCCAAGACGTACTAACAGCCCTGCTTATTCATACTTTGTGAATTCACCACATTGTGTCTGGGAACAGTAACAATACACTTATTCACTGGGGAAAATAAAGTATCTCACATTCAGTTCTTTATTTTGCTTTGTTGCTGGTTTTTAAGGGTTTTTTTTCTCCTGTTTTTCTTTTTTTCCTTGACAGCAGAATCTGTCAAAATCTGATGAACTGCAAAATCCCATGCTATGGCTGGAAGAGCCACTATGATTTCAAAAACTTCTCATTTGTGTTCCTCATGGGAGTAGGGGAGCAAATATTTTTCTTTCATTGAATACATTGTTGAGGCCTATTGATCTCTACACATTTGTGATCTATATCTTGTATGTGTTAATCATGGAATATAACACAGGCTAATCCCAGCTCCAGAATTCAAAGAATAGAAGAATAGAATAGAATAGAATAGAATAGAATAGAATAGAATAGAATAGAATAGAATAGAATAGAATAGAATAGAATTAACCAGGCTGGAAAATACTTTTGAGATCATCGAGTCCAACCTATCAACTAACAGTATCTAATCAACTAAACCATGGCACCAAGCACCCCATCCAGTTTCCTCCTAAACACCTCCAATGCTGGTGACTCTACCACCTCCCTGGGCAGCCCATTCCAATGGCCAATCACTCTTTCTATGAAGAACTTCTTCCTAACGTCCAGCCTAAACCTCCCCTGGTGCAGCTTGAGACTGTGTCCTCTTGTTCTGGTGCTGCTTGCCTGGGAGAAGAGACCAACCTCTGCCTGGCTACAACCTCCCTTCAGGGAGTTGTAGACAGCAATAAGGTCTCCCCTGAGCCTCCTCTTCTCCAGGCTAAGCAACCCCAACTCTCTCAGCCTCTCCTCACAGGGCTTGTGCTCCAAACCCCTTCCCAGCTTTGTTGCCCTTCTCTGGACTCATTCCAGTAAGTGAATATCTTTCCTAAACTGAGGGGCCTGGAACTGGACACAGCACTCAAGGTGTGGCCTAACCAGTGCTGAGTACAGGGCAGAATGACCTCCCTGCTCCTGCTGGTCACACTGTTCCTGATACAGGCCAGGATGCCATTGGCCCTCTTGGCCACGTGGGCACACTGCAGTCTCATGTTCAGCCTACTACCAACCAGCACCCCCAGGTCCCTCTCTGCCTGGTTACTCTCCAGCCACTCTGACCCCAGCCTGTAGCACTGCCTGGGGTTGTTGTGGCCAATGTGTAGAACCTGGCACTTGGATGTGATAAATCTCATGCCGTTGGACTCTGCCCATCTGTCCAGCCTGTCAAGGTCCCTCTGCAGAGCTCTCCTACCCTCTAAACAGATCAACACCTGCTCCCAGCTTGATGTCATCTGCAAAATTCCTGATGATGGACTCAATCCCCTCATCCAGATCATCAATAAAGTTATTAAAGAGCATGGGGCCCAGAACTGATCCCTGGAGGACACCACTAGTGACTGGCTGCCAGCTGGATGTGGCACCATTCACCACCACTCTCGGGGAAAAGACTATCGTAAGATGTGAGGGCATGTGTAAAATAATCTTAGAATCATAGAATCATTTTGCTTGGAAATGACCTTTCTGATCATCAAGTAAAACCATTAACCTAGCACTGACAATTCCAGCACTAAACCGTATCCATAAGCACCACATCTACATACCATTTAAATCCCTTCAGGGATGGTAATTCAACCACTTTCCTGGGCATCCTGTTCCAGGGCTTGACAACCCCGTCAGTGAAGAATTTTTTCATAATATACAATCTAAATTTTCCCTGGCACAATTTGAGGTCATTTCCTCTTGTGCTGTCACTTGTTACTAGGGAGAACAGACTGACACCCACCCTACCTTCTTTCAGGTAGTTGTAGAGAGTGATGAGGTCTCTCCTGAGCCTCCTTTTCTCTAATCTAAACAAATCCAGTTCCTTCAGACACTCCTCATAAAACTTGTATTCTAGATTCTTCACCAGCTTTGTTGCCCTTCTTTGATCCACTACAGCACCTCCGTGTCGTTCCCATAGTAAAGACCCCAAAATTGAACACAGTATTCAAGATGTGGTCTCACAAGTGCCACCAGTAGAGGGGGATGATCACTTCCCTAGTCCTGTTGGCCATAATATTTTTGATATAGGCCAGGCTGTCTTGGCTACCTGAACACACTCCTGCCTCAAGCTCAGCTTGCTGTCAACTAGCATCCCAAGGTCCTTTTCTGCCAAACAGCTTTCCAGCCACTCTTCCCCAAACCTGCAGCATTGCACAGGGATGTTGTGAGGGAAGTACAGGAGCCATCATTTGACCTTTGTGAACCTCATGCAATTGGCCTTAATGGATCAGCTCAGCGTGTCTGGATTTTTTTGTACACCCATCTCTACCAAGAACATTCCCATAGATTTATTTCTGTCTCTACATTTTATTCAGACCCACTAATTTTTAATATTCTTCTACCCACTGCCTAGAACAAAAATAATTTCCACTGGATCATTTTGTTTGTTTTTCTCTAAAACAAGCATCATTTTGTTTTCTAACAGCGTTGTGTCCTTTTATCATTATTGCTTTCTCCTGCCTGGTGTTCAGATATCCTGGTTTAACAATCTAAGGATCACATTAACCAGCAGTCTACTCAGCATTTTTAGACCATTAACATGGATGTTAAACAAGGTTGACTAAACAGTAACACATCAGCCATGTCTTCAAAACTGTTGCAGTTTCAGTGGTTTTTAACCAACTTGCCCCCAAAGACATTTTGAATTAATGTTTTGGGTAAGATGTATTCATGCATTATTCACAACATCTCCCTGAAATCCAAAGCTGATGCTTACATTTGGTTTGTCCACCTAGACCCTGATGTTTAAGGAGAGCTGAAGAAAGCAAACCTTTGCTGTGTAATTCTATCAAAATTTAAGTCTTCAAAACATATCTCATGCTTTTTTTCACAGTGTTAGTCTTCTGTGTCCACCTGAGGGAGCAATGGGAACTGAAGGCAGTCATGGATCAGAGAGGAATTACTGAGCAAAATTAAACAATGTGTCTTTTTCTACTGCTGAGATGCTGAAGGAGATCCCATGACCTGTAAGTGGGTGATTGATGATCCACATCTCTCAGAAGTGTGGCACACCTGATGACCTAAGCACTCATGCGCTGAACCATTCAAGGTGCTTACTTGCCTTCGCTGCCTCTGAGACTTGGTTCTCCCAGGAAATTTGCCCTCTCTTGCATGAGGCTAGGATACCTCAGTGTCAAATCGTTATGAAAAAGTGAGTATTGACTCAAGAGCATTGCTTTCTGGCTGATGTCTGCATTACCTGAGCCACAAAGTCACACTTTAATGACTACATGAACCTGCAGACATCTTTGCCTTGAGATGACTCACTAGCTTCAAACTGAATGGCTTAAAAGCTTGGCTTAAGAAGGTCTAATTAGTTGTGGAGGTTATTCTTCTATGCTTTCAATTTATTTTATGCTTAAGGAAATTTAGGATGTGACTAATTTAGGTTTTCCAGTAGCAGAGAAATTATTTATTTGTGGAAATACGAGACTGCATAGATATCTGCCCAGCTCTGAGTGTGGGAAAATATATTCCAAAACTCTGGTTAGATGGCTTGAAGAACAGCAGCCCAATTATACATTTACCAGTATTAGAACAGGAAATGATCTGTATAATAGACCCCTAATTCAGCCACCTGCTTTAATTAGGAGAGAGTGCAATCGACATTGAAATCACTGCCTTGAGACATAGTTTTACAGGAAGAATGAACCACTGGTCAGATTTAAAACTTAAGGATATTTAAATGACCATGTCACATCTCAGGAAGTGCCTCTGAACTAAATGACTTTTCACAGTCTCCACTAGTTATAATATATTCTTTTGTTGTTGCATAGGAAATATTAGCAAAAGTAGTGCTGTCCTGGAAAATATGTCAGACATGCTTTGTAATCTGTGCAGAAGTAGCCCTCAACAGATATTCACAGAGAACACATCCAGCCTTTCATAAACACTATAAGTTTCTCCTCTTTAAAGTGAGAATAATTTTGGTAAAAACTTGCATACACTTCTTTAGACATCCTTCTTAGATAGCTCCACACACTCTCTCCCATTTGTGCATCTCGAGTCTAGGAAGACTTCTAATGAGGTCTGAAGTAGCACACTAAGGATGTGTATTTTACAGAACTGGTAGAACAGACATCTTCTGGAGAGATACATTGGTAACTGGCTATCCCTGAAGAGGACTCATTTTTATTCCAACAGAAAGCTACCCATGGCAGGGATATAAATCATGACTCTTCTGTCAACTCATAGCAGAGAGACGCAAATTTAATGCCTAAAAGCTTCTCTCCTATCTCATTAAAACCATCTGGAGCCTTTCAGTGATTTAACCAGGCCCCAGCCAGCTACAAAGAGATTATGATTAATATTTAACATTGGTAAATTCATTACAAATGATAGCATTTTTAGTAACTGATTCTGAGAGGTCTGAACCTCACAAGCAACCAGTTGAAATTAATTCTACTTGAAGACTTCTGGACTTTGCTTATTTCCATGTTGACCCATGTATATGGACATGCAGGTCCTTTCTGTCAAAACACTGAATTTCCAGAGTTATAACCAATGTTACAGGGTAAGTAGGCACAAATATGTATGGGAGAGCACAATGAAGTACTAAAAACAGAGTTAAAGCCACAGAGTATCTGCCTGCTTATTCATGGACAGGCACCTTGTAAGCCAGACCCCAAGGAAGAATTTTTCCTGGCTATTGGCATCTATCTTGACCAGCTGTCTAAGTACCCTTGTAATCAATGATGAGTCAGAGGAGTCTGGGTTATGACCTGTCCAGTCATATGTGGGCACCATATTGAATATATACGCAGTGAAACAAAACACACCCCACAATGCATTGACTCTACTGAACAGATCTCCACTGATGTCTCATGGTTCCACATAAAAGTCTGTTTTATAAACAGCTAAAACTAAGCAAGAAAAATCTCTCCACAGATATCTCCCTCCTGGCATTTGGGTGTCATACACAGTTGCTGGTGATGTAATGCAAAGCTGAACTAGGATCCTGGAGAAGAGGCCAGCAATTCCATGCAAAGACAACATCAGGGTCAAAGGTTTGGCTCCATCGTTTGCAGAGAGAGCTAGGTCAGCTTTTCACTACTGAGTGTCCGTACACAAGATACTCCAAAGTCCTACTATGCTTTTATTTTTCATGGCTCGATGGCTCATTACCTTCCTGCTTTGCTTTTACCAAGCAAAGTGTTTGTTTATTTCTCTAGCTAATATTGGAGTTTATATTAATGTACTTCTCATCAGAAACTCCTTTTTTATCATTATTAATAATATGATGTTTATCATTCAAGCAAAATTCTTTTTTTTTTTTTCATAAGGATGCCATACAAAAAAATAATATCTTATGGCTGCTGGAAAAAAGTTCCCCTATTATCCTTCATTATCATAATGAATTGTCACCACTGACAAGAAGCAGTATAAAATGAGATTTAAAAATATCTTGCTTCTCAGACTGAAGTCAATCAAGTCATCCTTTGGGATGAAAAGCTTTTAGTTTTTTGTATCTGCCAGACCCTCATCAAGGGAAATAACCTGTACATGTATGTTAGAGGGAGACTGCAGCCTGTGTAGCCAGGGGAGTTTCTTCATTATCAGCAAGATTTGAAGCCTCTAATTGAGGTTAGTCTCCTTTAACTTTTGTCCTTTTGAAGCCAGGCAGCAGTTTTACTGTTGACAGAGACTACTGAAGAAGTGTTATATCTGTATTACTGTAAGAGTGCTAATGAATGAAAAACCTAATTTGAGACAGATCATTGACAATGTGCTAAAAGTTGTAACTGATCTGAGGTGTGAGATGCTGCCTTACTCACAGGGTCAGTATCTAGTACACATCCTACAGCTCTGGATCATGGAAAGCTCCCTCTGACCTTTTACAATGTTAGTTTTGACCTACACAAAGAGGAAAGATCTTAGATCTAATCCCTCCAAACCAATGAATGAATTCCTCAGCCCACACAGAGTGGGATTTATAAATTTGTCTTTTAATAACATTTTGGTTACCCTGCATAGGTGCAGCATGACAAAGGACTGAATATCTTACTTTAATATCATTATTACCATCCTATACCTTTAAAATCCTAGAAAAGCTGCATAGCATTAATGCCCATCTTGCCAGGGTGTGTTTTCAGTCCCTCCCAATTACATAGTAAGTAATCAGCGAAGACATTTCAGTTGAACAGCAATCATACTACTTCCCATCTAATCAAGGTAACTGTGACTGACATTGCTGCATCTTCAGATGAAACAGATTAAGTTTTCATCTCCTTAATTTACGGAGGCAATGGTTTATGCAACGTTACATCAGAACCTCTCCTCAAACATCACATACAGATGTGTATCTGCTCACAGCACACAAATGCCTTTCCTTATAAAGAAATGGTAGTTTTATCCAGAACATGTATACCTTGAAAACCTGATGTACATTCATTTTTTTATGAACAGTGAAATTTATGAGATGAATTTTTTTAAACAATTCACTATCTCTATTTGGATAATGATGCCTCAAAAGCAGTAAGAGTGCCTATGAGATTTATATAATCACTGAGGTAAACCATTTCACACAAGCTGAAAAGCAAAGAGAAATAAAACATTTTAAGCAAAAAGATGTTTGCATTGACATAGGAAATAACCCTGCCAGATGTCCACTGCAAACAACTGGAGCAAGCAAAGTGCTGGGGTTAGAAAAGGACTTGTTCTTTTACCAGCTATGTAGACAGCAAGGCAGCTTAGCGCTTAAGAAAAGCACACACAACTGTGCTATGTGAAAATTTGGAAATTACCTGAAACTTTCTCACATTGCATTCTAATTAAATAGATACATATTATTCTTCCAAGGAAGTGTTCAAGGCCAGGTTGGATGGAACTTTGAGCAACTTAATCTGGTAGAAGATGCCCCTGCCCATTGCAGGAGGTTTAGAACTAGGTGATCATTAAAGTCCTATCCAACCCAAACCATTCTGTCATCCTATGGTTTCATGAATCCACTTTAAAGTGTCTGAACAATTGACTGATAACTGTCTTATGAATGTTTGTATTGTTGGCTTGTGTCTCATGGTAGGCTAGGCAGTTTTTCCACAGCAACTGTCTATAATGCAGAAACAGCATTTCATGTGGAGGTTTAAAAGGTTTTCTTCTACACTGTCCTGGTCAGGAGTTTCATTATAGCTCAGCTGACATAACGGCATGCACTTGTCGAAGTACTTTGGATGAAGTGCAGAGTCTGCATGATCTTTTTATACATTAGCTGAAGTCAAATAAACAGGAGTGTCACTCTGCATTGCTGCAGGAGAAATAAAATACAAATACAGCATGAAGATCAATGGGCTTAGCTATAACACATTTAAAAAAAAAGAAAAAAAAAAGGCTGTGGAAGCCACACCTGGAAGTGCTTTTAGCTCCTGTCCAAAAGAAGCAAAATTTCCTTCCACTTTCATTCCATGAGGAATGAACAGATGTGGTGCATACAAGCTGTGAGACATCATCTCTCTTCTAGTCTTCACACTACTGAAGCATCAGTTAAAGAACTGAGAACAGAACTGTCAGTGAGAGTCCAGAGAACAGGAACAAAAAAAAGATAAACGCTCTGCAAAATATGGCCTCTGAGAGTGTTTTTCAGGAATTTCTAAGTCCTGAAAAGGAAACATCAATGCTGAAGGCACAGAAGGGGTTGGAGGGGAAGAAGGGATGGAAAGTAAGAAGAGCAGGTGAGTTGGTACTGGAATGAACTGTGATCAGCTATTTGCTAATGGTGCTGCTAGTTCACTTTCCCACATGCTCCCGTATAAAATGCTGAGTTTAATTTCCAGCAGGGGAAACCTGGTTAAATCTGAAGAAAACTTTTCCACAACACAGGCAGAGAAATGTGGAGAGAAGAAACCTTCAGAAGTCCATGGACCTTCCTTCCACAAAGTTTTTGAGTATTGGTTGGGCAAAAGAAATTATTTTGCATGAGGTGATTGAAGTTTAACCTCTTAGCAGAGCAATAGCTTATCTTCTGCTATTATATCCATCACAGCTTTTCTCACATTCTCTGCTCCTACAGTATTGTCTGTCAGGAACGGTTGAATACATTTGTCTCTGTTTTAGTACCAAGGTCTTTCCAGCACAGTGTATTTAAGATTTCACAGTATCACAGTATCACCAAGGTTGGAAGAGACCTCAAAGATCATCGAGTCCAACCTGTCACCACAGACCCCATGACTAGACCATGGCACCAAGTGCCATGTCCAATCCCCTCTTGAACACCTCCAGGGATGGTGACTCCAACACCTCCCTGGGCAGCCCATTCCAATGGCGAATGACTCTCTCAGTGAAGGACTTTCTCATCACCTCCAGCCTAAACTTCCCCTGGCACAGCTTGAGACTGTGTCCTCTTGTTCTGGTGCTGGTTTCTAGAGAGAAGAGACCAACCCCTTCCTGGCTACAACCACCTTTCAGGCAGTTGTAGAGAGCAATGAGGTCTCCCTGAGCCTCCTCTTCTCCAGGCAAAATTTTTCTCCAGTAATATAAACAGAAGCATACCTTAAAGTACCTACACTTGGTGGCAGTTGCAACAGGTTGTTGTAGTCATTGTAAACACTTTTAGCAAAGAATTTTAAAATTGGATGACAACTCTAGCAGGTGATTGCAGGAGTACAGTTATTGATGCAAAAGCTGTGATGATTTGATTTAAAATGGACGGTAATTATAGGAATTATAGGCCTGTCAGCCTGACCTCAGTGCCAGGCAAGATTATGGAACGGGTCATCTCGAGTGCGATCACACAGCACTTACAGGATGACCAGGGGCTCAGGCCTAGCCAGCATGGATTTAGGAGGGGCAGGTCCTGCCTGACCAACCTGATCTCCTTCTATGATCAGGTGACCCGCCTGGTGGATGTGGGGAGGCCTGTGGATGTGGTCTACCTGGACCTCAGCAAGGCCTTTGACACCGTTCCCCACAGCAAACTCCTGGCCAAGCTGGCAGCCCGTGGCTTGGACAGGAGCACACTGCGTTGGGTTAGGAACTGGCTGGAGGGCCGAGCCCAGAGAGTAATGGTGAATGGCACCACATCCAGCTGGCGGCCTGTCACTAGTGGTGTGCCCCAGGGATCAGTACTGGGCCCCATGCTCTTCAACATCTTTATTGATGATCTGGATGAGGGCATTGAGTCCATCATCAGTAAATTTGCAGATGACACCAAGCTGGGGGCAGGAGTTGATTTGCTGGAGGGCAGAGAGGCTTTGCAGAGGGACCTCGACAGGCTGGACAGATGGGCAGAGTCCAATGGCATGAGATTTAACACATCCAAGTGCCGGGTTCTGCACATTGGCCACAACAACCCCAGGCAGTGCTACAGGCTGGGGTCAGAGTGGCTGGAGAGTGGCCAGGCAGAGAGGGACCTGGGGGTGCTGGTTGATTGTAGGCTGAACATGAGCCTGCAGTGTGCCCAGGCAGCCAAGAAGGCCAATGGCATCCTGGCTTGCATCAGGAACAGTGTGGCCAGCAGGAGCAGGGAGGTCATTCTGCCCCTGTACACTGCACTGGTTAGGCCGCACCTTGAGTACTGTGTCCAGTTCTGGGCCCCTCAGTTTAGGAAGGATGTTGACTTGCTGGAACGTGTCCAGAGAAGGGCAACAAAGCTGGTGAGGGGTTTGGAACACAAGCCCTATGAGGAAAGGCTGAGGGAGCTGGGGTTGCTTAGCCTGGAGAAGAGGAGACTGAGGGGTGACCTTATTGCTCTCTACAACTACCTGAAGGGAGGTTGTAGCCAGGCAGAGGTTGGCCTCTTCTCCCAGGCAGCCAGCACCAGAACAAGAGGACACAGTCTCAGGCTGCGCCAGGGCAGGTTTAGGCTGGATGTTAGGAAGAAGTTCTACACGGAGAGAGTGATTGCCCATTGGAATCGGCTACCCGTGGAGGTGGTGGAGTCACCTTCACAGGAGGTGTTCAGGAGAAGACTTGATGGGGTGCTTGGCTGTATGGTCTAGTTGTTGGGTGGGTTGGATTGTTTGATGGGTTGGACGCGATGATCTTGAAGGTCTCTTCCAACCTGGTGTATTGTGTTGTATTATTATTATTATTATTGTAAATTTTATGAGACAGTTACAAAGCCCAAGGAATACACTTTCACCAGAGCAGTGACTATATTAGCTTTAAAATCTACAGTTTTCTTATTTCCTCAAGGTTGAATTGTTCATTGCCTTTCTAATATAATTTTCCACATCTCCAATCAAAAGCCTTAAAAGAAGGTATTGAAACAAAAAGTTTTCATATTCTTTGCTACCAGCTCTGACTTATGTTCTCTTTCTGGTCAATAACAGAATCACAGAATCACCAAGGTTGGAAGAGACCTCAAAGATCATCAAGTCCAACCTGTCACCACAGACCTCATGACTAAACCATGGCACCAAGTGCCACGTCCAATCCCCTCTTGAACACCTCCAGGGATGGGGACTCCACCACCTCCCTGGGCAGCCCATTCCAATGGCTAATGACTCTCTCAGCGAAGAATTTTCTCCTCACCTCAAGCCTAAACCTCCCCTGGCACAGCTTGAGACTGTGTCCTCTTGTTCTGGTGCTGGTTGCCTGGGAGAAGAGACCAACCCCCTCCTGGCTACAACCTCTGTTCAGGTAGTTGTAGACAGCAATAAGGTTTCCCCTGAGCCTCCTCTTCTCCAGGCTAAACAATCCCAGCTCAGCCAGCATAACCCTTCATTATATGTCACAGCTGCTTCCCCTCTAGTGTTTGATGGTTTACCTTACATGGTTATCACATCTGGTTTGCAAAGTTCACTGCCATATAAGTTTAAATGTGGCATAAGAGTAATCATCCAATTTTCTGCTATCCTTCAGATATCTGGGGACTTTCTTTGAGAGCACTTCCTCAGAGAGGTAGCACCTTTCCAATGGCTGGAGGAAATTATGACATTATTCTCAAGGGCTACTGATTGGTTATGTGGCTGAAAGTAATCAAGTTTTATTAAAGCAAAAAAATTAGCATTTTAGCTGCTTATCACTACATAAAATCTTACAAAAGAAATTTCAATTCCAACTCCATGAGACCAGAAAGAGCCTCACTTTGTACCATCTATTTTGTGACTTGTAGGATCAAAGAGAGTACTTTTTCCCCCCACTTAATAGTGATTTTGAACCCTGGGAAATGCCACATGCTGGAAAATAACGCTACAACTTTTCTGCTGCACAGAGCAAGACCGGATCAGAGGAGGAATTGCAATGTAACATGACAACTTTCTCACAGGACTTTTGAGAGGGTTCACTGAACCACCTTCAGTACGTATAGTTGAGCCAAAAGCCTCAATCCAGCCACAGCAATTAAAATTCAGATAAATAATTTAGGAATGGGCTTAGCAGGAGATTTTGCTCTCCAGTTTCACACATGCATTTCTCTCAAAGGCAGCCTGTGTGTGGTTTGGTTTTTTCTGTCTCTGCCATTGTAATTTGTCTGCCTTTGGTCATTGCAGGAGGAAGCTGTAGAACAATGAAAGTTTGGCACCACCACCCACAACAGTGTTACAGCTTCAGCTAGCCTCTCCTCCTCAGCTGCACACCCTTTGCTGCCTTCATGCAGGTCCTTGAAAGGTTTCAAAGGAGCAGTCTTCATTGTGTTGTCCAAATACAAAATGGTGCTCTTGCAGATCACAAATGTATCTGCCAATGCTTGGTAAAGCTCTAAGACAGTAGGATAGAGAGGGCCCTATCCTATTCATACTGTCAGTTACTAAGGGGAGCACATAAGGAAGACCAAACACACAATGAAACAACGTGCCTTGTGCAATTATCAATAGTGATTGAAAAATTGCAGCTGCAGAGATATAATCTGACTCCCACTGCTTTTCATTCATTATTTGATACATCTCATGTCATGTCTTTACCACAGCAGCAGGCTGCAGCTTCTGCAGCTTGTACCACTCTTGATTCACTGCTGCCAGCATTGCCACTGAAGATAATTATATTATTTTTATCAGATTCTATACATAGCAGAATGAGACTGCAAGAGTAGTGGTATGTCTTAGTGATCTTTTGATTCACCTTGAAGATCAAGAAGAAACTGACCTGAATCAGAGGCATAACCTACAAGTAGAAAGAGTAAGTCAGCAGGGCAGCAATTCTCCTGAAACTTACAGGTGGGATCAGTACTCCTCTTTGCACCTTAGGCTCATAGCCATCCTGCACTGGGGTGGGAAAGCCCCACAGACTCTCTTCTGTGGGTAAAAACTCCAGTATCTGCTATTGCAATTATAATATTTCCCTGCCATTGTGGATCAGACATTTCAACAAAAGAACACAGTGAAAAAAAAAGGGGGAAATTACTTGTATTTAAACCTGCTGAATTTTTAGGGTCACACTGGAGTCATATGTTCCTTGTATGTCTTTAAAAAAAATTATAAGCATAATGATAAGAAACTAACTATAATCAGAAATATGCTGGTCAGTCACTGCCTCCCCATCCCCTATATCAGGGGGATGGGGAGGCAGCGACTGAGTAGCTGCATGTGGCTCAGTTACTGTCTGGGCCTAAACCACAACATATAGGTACAAAAAATAACTTAAATTAAAGGAAACATAAACAAAAACATGCTTTGCAACCAAGATAAAAAAAATACAGGGTGCTAAATATACAGATTCTTCTTTTTTCCTTCTTTTTACCTTTTATATTCATGTTGGACAAGTAAATTACATTATTAAGGCTGGATTGATTAATTAAAGCTTCTGATTTTCCTTTCATTCCCTGAAGCCTGGCACAACTGCTTTGCTTTTTCCCCCTATACTCACTATAAGGCAGTTAACATGCTCTTTGCAAGCAGCATAATCGGGGAGGTGATACTGGAATGCCTACAAAAACCTTAGCAAATACAACATGCCCAAATCTCTCCAGCAGCAGAAGCAGCCTTTAGGGATAAATATTAAACATGTCATGGTGGGGCTTAGCTCCATGCCTCCTACTACCTTCTATGCAAGGCACACAGCTGAAGCTTGCCGCACCTGGTTAAAAATGTAGGCTTTCAAGTTTAAATATTGAACAAAATGTTTGATGTGAGAACACCGGAACATCTTTGCTGTTCAGCCACTATCAAAAGGGGACAGAAACAGATTATCAGGTTTCAGATTTGCTCCTTTCACCAGTGCTGTCATAAAGGAGGGCACCATTCATACAACTTTTGGTGCCCAGCCAATGGCACAGAAATGCCAATTCTAATATCTGTCATAGTTCATAAACGCACATACAGGGAGAATTAAAATTCCCACCCTGGTTTTCAACATCACAAGCGCTACAGAACAACAGGCTGCGAGGGAAGACAAAGACATCAAAGACATCTCAGGAGGGAAGGTTCTGCCTCCCACCAAGTTTAGGAAGCACTGGTTGATGGAAGTATGGATCACCCTAGGGAAAGTGCAGCTGCCACATAAACCCTAGGAGTACGAATCATCCCTTTACATGGACCCCTCACCACTTGCTGTGCCCTTTTATCCAGAATATTAATGATTTCTGCTTCTGTGTTAGTATTTTGATGTTTATTCATCATGCTGTGGAAAGGAGAGCAGCTGCAAAGTTTGGTCCTCTTCTTTCACTGTAAAAGTCAATTTAGGCAAACGATGGAAGAGGAGTTTGTATGAGTACAGATTATTGAAGTTGACTCTTATGTGATAATGTAAGTATTTAGCACCTGTAGGTTAATCCCAGTCTTCTAAGACCTACAGAGAGCTACAAAGTCCCCAGGAGCTCAGGAAATACTGGGGTGCATCAAGAAAAGTGTGTCCAGCAGGTCTAGGGAGGTTCTTCTACTCCCTCTATTCTGCCCTGGTGATACCACACCTGGAATACTGTATCCAGTTTTGGGCTCCCCAGTTCAAGAGAGACAGGGACCTGCTGGAGAGAGTCCAACAGAGAGCCATGAGGATGATTAGGGGACTTGACACCTCCACTATAAAGAGAGACTGAGATCCCTGGGGCTGTTTAGCTTTGAGAAGACTGAGAAGGGGTCTCATCAATGTCTATAAATATCTGAGGGGTGGGTGTCAAGTGGAGGGGTCAAGCTCTTTTGGTAGTGTGCACTAATAAGACAATGAACAGGTACAAGCTTGAACATAAAAAGATTTCACCTCAACATGAGGAGAAACTTCTTTGCAGTGATGGTGATGGAGCACTGAAACAGGCTGCCTGGAGAGGTTATGGAGTCTCATTCTCTGGAGACTTTCAAAACCCACCTGGATGCATTCCTGTGTGGACTACCCTAAGTGATCCTGCTTTGGGAGGGGGTTGGACTCAATGATCTTTTGAGGTCCCTTCTAACCTCTAATGTACTGTGATGCTGTGACATAACTTCACAAAAAGGATATGAGCTCAGGATATCAGACAGGGGGGAGACAGAAATTACCAGAAGGTTAAAATAGGTCTATTGTTAGCTTATAATGCTGTGATGTACTTAATTTTAACTACTGATTTCCTTCTCTGGCTTTTCCTGCTGATTCATGAACAGCCCATGAACAACAGTGGCAGGGCTTCTGTGATAACATATTAAAGGGAAGAAAGCTCCACAACAGCAGTTGCAGCCAAAGAGTGAGAATATGTGAGATAAACAACCCTGCAGATGTCAAGGTCAGTGAGGAAGGAGGTCATGAAGGTGCTCCAGGTGTTGGAGCAGATTGCCCTGTAACCCATGGTGAACACTGTTGGTGAGGCAGGATCCTAGCCTGCAGAAAGGGGACAGTAATGTTTCCTTCATAGAGGTCTCAGGGCCTCCAAAGGCAGCATAACTGCTATTAATAGAATTGAAAATCAAGAGAAATGGTTTATTTTGCTCCATTTTCCCCATTTATTTTAATGATGTTCTGAACTACAGACACAGACCTAAATATTTCTGTCTGTTCATTTTCTCCCTATTGTATAAGAAACTATTCTATCAGAACCAGCTATGCTGTCCACATGGATTTCATTAGGAAACATTAAGATCATCAGCTTCAGTTTTGTGGCCTAGGGCTGCAATGCTCCTATTCTGATGTCAACACAGGCTTCCACAGAGGCAGCTGGTGCCACTTTTTAACTGTCTCCTCTCACAGAAAGCCCTGCCTGTTTGGGCCACTTGTTTTTCAAATCCAACAACCACATTTTAAGAGAGCTGCTTGCTTGTTTTAAATTCTGCCAGCCATTCCAGAAGAGTGCCAGGGTACAGCTGTGCTGATGTTAAGCCACCAAAGACCTCCAGCTTCAAGAGTATGAGATGTAACTTTGCTGGAGATAAACACTGAAGGCCACCTCCAAGTGATCCAGCTGCAAGCAGGTACCTGATCACTCACACCAAGAATTTAAGATAGACATAACTGCTGATTATACCTTCTCCTCCCCTTGTGAACTGCTAGCTGCTTGGGCTCAGCGGGAAGGATTAGCTGATCTACTGAAGTCCATTAAAATCATGGAATGGTTTGTGTTGGAAAGGACCTTAAAGATCACCTTGTTCCACCCCCACTGTCACAGGTAGAGATACCTTACCCTAAACAAGGTTACTCAAGGCCTCATCAAACCTGACCTTGAACACCTCCAGGAAGGGGGCATCCACAGCCTCCCTGGGCAACCTGTTCAAGTGTCTCATCACCCTCACTGTGAAGAATTTCTTTGTAATATCCAGTCTAAATCTACAGTCTAAATTCAGTCTGACCTTATGGTCTGTGGTCATCAGTCATGAGACAGAAGAAATTGCCAAATAATAAGCAGTAGAGATGTAGAATGACCCCAAAACTGGTAAGCTTATCTAAGGAAGGATTAATTATATAGTGTGATCTAGAACATATACAAGATGGACTTGTTGGACTTGTTCAATATGTCACCTCACATGGGTTACATTAAGGTGCATCATGGTGGCGGAGATGCATTTTCATAATGAAGAACTGTGTAAAAACGCAGCTCAGGTTTCCTTGAGGGTAATCATATGAACACTGGGACTTTTTGCAATAAATAATTAAAAAAACCAAGTCTCATACCCAACTGTGGAAAGAAAATGCCAATCAGGAAAAGGAAGACAATATTACTTTTGCTCAAGGAGTTCAGTGCTAGTATACTGAGCCCAGTGCTAAGGATTGCACTTGGAGAATGATGGATTCCATGAACACAACATTTGTGGGACTATTTTTTTTTTTGGTTCATTTTCTTTAGCTTCCAAGAAATAAAGGTTACAGAGAGGTCTAATGAATCACTGGAAATAGCGCCAGGGAATGAGACTAAAGAAGGTCAGTAGAAGAAGATCAGTAGAGAAGTTTATAAGAAAGGAAGGTGAGACACCGATTTGATGAGTATTAATGTTTCCACATGGAAAAGATGGCCACTATAAAGATGGTTTAATGCAACAGCAAAGAACAGAATACAGTCTTAAAGCTGGCACATTCAAAATGGAAATAAAATAGCAGCTTTTAATGCATAATTAAGAACTAGAAATGTTTACAATGCAATTAAATAACCACCACCCTTTGAAAGCATACTCTTTGCCACTCTGCCTCTCTGAAAAGCTATTTTTTTAACTCAATCATGAGTGTGAAACAGAATCACTCAGTGGTACTCTGTGGCCTGAGTGACCCAGGTCAGTAATGAGGGATTAAGACAGTGGGACACAATTCATGCAGCTCCTTGGCCACAATCCCTATCCACTGTTATATCCGGATTCTCTAAAACTCTTGCATAGACCTAATCTTTCTGTGTTGTCTGTGTAATCTTTTCAGTAAAGTTTTGCTGATCTGTGTGAAAAAAAAACAAACAAACAACAACTTTGATCACATCCCAACATCAGTAGGTAAAGAATTATTATTAGTCATATTATGATAAGCCATAGTCCTGTCTTCAGCAAATCTACCTTCATATCTCCTTGGAACATTTTTGACTTAAAGAATATTAAAAGGCAACCATCCATGAAGCTATCTTCCAGATCTTTAGACTGCAGTATAAATTCACTAGAATATCACTTTCCTTACTACCAGTAAGAGGTTCTGAAGTGGGGGGAGGGGGAGGGGGGAGGGGGAGGAAGAAGGAAGAGGTAGTTTCCCCAACAATTTCATTGTGCATTTTCTGTTTTGATCTCTTTGACAAGATAATATTTAGACTTTCACTGGTTATCCTCTTGGTTGCTAAGTGACAGTAGAACTGAATATGAGAAAAAGTCACTTTTCAAGAGAACACCCACAGAATACTGTTCTCAGGGTAACACTTTTACTATTACAGTGCCACACATGTCATGGAAAATGATAAGCTAAAGAACATTCAAGAAAGGGACTCCTCCAGCAAAGCTGGAAGTTTGTAAATTTGAAATTAAACAGTCTTGGCTAAAAATTAAGGAAGATTTCAGAATGAGATCCTTTCTGTCATAGAAGATTGATAATTCCAGTGCATACAGCAGCCACCCCAGGGCTCTGATTCTGTGGATTCTTAAACACGCTGCCCTAATCCAGCCAAACAAGGAAATGTGTGCTATCCACGGCCGAGTGTATTCTTCAGATTTGCTCCCCCTGCAAATGCAGTCAGGGAGTGCTTGGACTCCATGTGGCTGCCTCAGAAAAGGTTGAGGTCTGCCTCTACACTCATCAGCTGGGTATGACTGGATATGTTCTGCATACACTGTAGAGAATATACCTAAATCTACATTTACTATCTGTGGTGCATGTGCACTATTATCTTGAGAAGACCTAAATTTCCCTGGGGCTTGTCCACCTCTTCCTTCTCCTTCTCCAATGACCTTAGTCTTACAGGGCTGGTTTGCTCACTTTTCTTCACTCCACTCTCACAGCTGCTATAGAGTGTATTTTTTTCCTTAAATATGCTGTCAGAGTGGAGTGAGGAAAAGTGAGAGAACCAGCCCTGTAAGGTCATTGGAGAAAGAGGAAAAGGTGCTCCAGGAGACAGAGCAGAGATTTACCTGCAGAGATTTACTGGCAGCCTGTGAAGAAGGCCCTGGTGAGGCAGGTTGTCCCACTGCAGTCCATGTTGGTTCATGATGGAGCAAATATCTACCTACAGCCCATGGCAGACCCCATGCTAAAGAAGCTGCGTGTGCCCTGATACAAGGTGTGACCCCACGGAAAAACCATGTTGGAGCAGGCTACTTGCAAGAACTATGGGGAGGAGCCCATGTTATAGCAGCAGGCTCTCATCTGACACAAACTGTGGCTCATGGGGAACTCATGGTTGAGTAGTTCGTTCTGGAAGTACTGTACATAATGGAAAGGAATCATGCTGAAGTAGTTCTCTTTCAGCCCAGTGTGACAAGAAAAGACTAAGTCCCTCACCCAGAACCACTTGGACTGCTTTGCCTTCCTTTTTAATTGCTGACTGTGGGAGATATGACTGAGAACCTGTGTTGATGTTTAGGTGGGATACTATGGGTTGAAGACATCATTTCCCACTATTTGGAAAGAGTATCCGGGAGTAAAAACCAGACATTCCCTCTATTGATTTAAAGGATGAGAATGCAAGTATCTTTGAGAACTTGAATTTTCTCTGTCTTCATTTTCCCTATCTATTATTTTATGCTTCCCACATACAGGTTTTGGGAGATAAAATAAATGTATATAAATTATGCTGGGCATCCCAGCTGAATAACTTCAGCCAGAAACTGGATTATCACAGACTATGCTACAATACAGTGACAGTGATAGAGGACCATCCTGACACAGGTTGAAGTTGACAATTTGGAGTAAACTGAGTGATTTTTCCTTGAATGACGAGTTGTCTGCTAGGACACTTACATGTAAGCCTAGATGAAGCATATCCAGAGCTCTACATAGATCCAAGTCTCCTTCTTTTGAATCAGTGGGAAACCTTGCTGCCTCTATTTAAAAAAAAAAATGAGGCCTATGTTCAACTATTTTGTCTCCAAACTATTTAAATTTCACTCTTGAGGATAAATCTAGTGCCCTTGCCAGACAGCTCTTTAGAAGACTGAGGCAATTAGAAATCCAGGAAGAAGAAATGTGTTGTTCTATTCCTATAGCTAGCCCAGATGCTGTCAATTAAAAAAATAATCTGGCTGAGAACAAGATGGAAGCTCTGAACTTTCAAACTTACCAGTTCTGGAAGCTCCTCAGGAAAAAAAAAACCTGACTTTGCAGACCAAGCACTAGCCAGATGGAAGGTGTCTATTCATTTAATGACTGAGAAACTTAGTTTATCACTTTCAAAGTTGTTGGGTTTTTTTGCCCTCCAAACATGGATCTCATATAAATCTATTTTTCTTATCTCCATCGTTGGAACAAATGCAATGTCTTTCTGCTCTGCAGACTGTTGTGTCAGTGATGTTCATTGCTTCTTTGATCTTGTTGGAGAAGAGAGAGAGAAGACGGGGCGGGGAGGAACCTGTTCAGCATAGGAACGAAACATTTGTCTTTTTTTTTTTCCTCTGTGAAAACAAGCCTGCCTTTCAGAGGCTTCTGTGTGCAGGCAGGTCGCGTTATCACTAGGGCTCGCAAGAGAGCTGCTGCAGCCAGCCTTGCTTCTCTGCTAAGCCTGGGTTGTAATGAAGCTGACTGTGCCTGTCTGCTGCCAAGAAGAGATGGAAATCTTGGCATGCAGTTTGCACGGCGGGGAGCCTTATAACCCTCACCGAAAGACTGCCCTGGCACCCAAAGTAGCCGGGTCAGGCTCAGGGGATGCTGCCAGCTGTGTCTGGTGATGTGGTCCACCGGGGCTCAGCCCTGCCCTGGTCTTTGCAGCTTGCTGCCATGTGTTTGGGTGTGCTCCTACTGTTCTTGTTCTGTTTGTGAGCTCTTATTAGGCAAACAATTTCGTGACGTCTTTTTCTTAAGTCTCATTCCTATGCAAGCCCTGACAGAGAGAGAAAAGAATTTTTCCAAACCAGCCACGCTGTGTCGCACCCAAACATATGCCCCATGATGATTTCATATTTAATCATATGGCTTCTCCTGCATCACCACTGGCATCAACTAAGTGTGGATTACACTTTGACATTAGCACCAGCATTTCACTGTCATCTCCCTCATGTTCCAACATTCCTGGAGAACACTGTTGGGAAAGGGAACATGACCAGCTGCATTTCTGAAGCACATTTAAAGCCATTTCTGTATGCCACATCTCTACAGATCTGGGACAACTTGACATAATTATTATGCCACACAAACTCTTTCCTAAATACATGTCTGCTGTCAGAAAGCTCTTTATTAAGCACTCATTGATGGTTTAAAAAAACAATTGGTTAATATTTTCACAGGTGCTGAGCTTGTGTAATCCCAGTCATTTCATCACAGGGTAGGCTGCAGTGAATTAAGAAGGTGCCAAGGCATCAGTGAGCCTCCTAGACTTGCAAGAAGAAGAGAGGAAAGTTCTCCTACCTAATCCCACTTAATTAACATCTAATTTGTATTTGGCTATTCAGTTGCTCAGCTGCACTCCCAAAATGTGCAGCTCTGAGATATGAGGGAAGCTGAAGAAAGTGTTCGGACAGATGCTTGTCTCACACTGCCTGTTGTGTGCTTCAGGTCCTTCTAAGCTAAACAACTGATCAGACTGGGACCCATGTGCTAGGAAGATAAGTGCTTTTTTTGCCATGGTTGTGGCTTGAGAGTGGCAAGAACATGATTTGTCCCCTGCATTGAATCCTAAAGTGCCCTTCTCATGCATTAGGTGAATGAGCACTATTTGCTGGAAAAGGGTTGTGGCAGCATCTTGTCTGTGTATTAAGCCTTGGTCCCCTTGTGACTGTCATTCAGATAAGGACATTGCCCCTAGGAAACCCACAGATTTTGTCATTCCTAAAATTTGTTCATCATATTTGATTTAGTTAAAATTGCCCTTTTGGGGGCACACAGATGATTCACTAGTACAAAGTCAGCCTGAGTTCAAGATTGCCTTAAAGAAGGGGGCAAAGAAACTGACCCGCAGCCCTGTCAAAAGCAAGCCTCTTGCTGATGTCAAAGGCCTTTACAGCAGTGCTTCTGGGTGCCATGATCTTCTTGGGCTCCATTTTAGTTGTCTTAGACTGATCTTCTGAGTTAACAATTTGTGGTGGAGTAGGAAGGTTCCCCCACACACACAAAAGAATTCCACAGCTAACTCAGCCGGAGAAGCAGATGAAAGCTGTATTTTACAAGCAGATATGGAATGCAATGAATATGTACAAAAACATACAATATTTACAATATATGCAGAAATATACAGGAAACCTTTCCCCAACCCCCCTGTGGCCAGGGCGTTTGCCTTTTCCCTCCCTTCTCCCTCCCTACCTCCCCTTTTTCCCAAAAGGGTTAGAGAGAGAGAAAGGAAGGTAATTAAAAGGGTGAAAACTTGTTAAAGCTCAAAGCGGATGCAAAAGTTAGTTTTCTCTTATCTGGTTAGCAAGAATCGTAGAGAGAAACGAGCCAGCTCACAGTACAGGGGGAAAAAGACGACCGACTGCTCCCCCCGACTGAAAGACTAAACAAGAACCTACAGCCGGGTTCCACCAATGAAATTGGATTAGCATATCTCTTGTTTTCATTTATATACCAAAATATTCAGCCAGAGTGTTCAGAAAGTGTCCTTCTCTTAAAGGCACAGCCTAAACCAGTCATACAATTGAAGGAAGGTGTAAGAGCTCTTCAGATTTTCTGAACCTGTTTGGAAGCATCTGCAATGCCCTTGACCTCATTTTCTAGCGGAGGCAGGGAGTACCACAAGGAGAGGCTAAGAGGGAAATATCTGATGGCTTCTATAGAAATAAGTGATTTGGGAGCGATGTGGAAATGCAGAAAAAAATCTGTCAACCTCCAGAATTCACTGCAGCTGTGCATCTGCAATGTGAAGCATAGAAAAATGGAATGGTGAAGAAGAAGGGTCTTACAGGGGCTGACATCTGATGTCTGGGGTATCTCTTCAAGTCACTCAAAACCCAGAAAACTTGCACTGTCTCTGCATTTAGGAAACCAAGCAATCCAGGTAACTAATAAGGGGACTTCACTGTCTTTCCATTTATAGGCTAGTGGTAGGAACAGCTAAGTTCCTTATGGAAATAAAAAGATAAAACAGTAACTGTTCCACCCCAAATATAGCACTGTATGAATATATATATATATATATATATGTGTATATATATATATATATCTGCACTGAAGTGGTTTGACTGATTCTCATACTAGGACTGTTTGAACAAGAGACAGAGTAAAGCAAGCTGTCTGGGGTCAGAAGTATAGGGGCTTAAAAAAGGGAAAGAATCACACTGAAGAAGTCCAAGAGCTCCTCTTGGGCAACAAAGCAAAAACTTCCATGTTAAGAGCTGAGGTGGTTCTTGAACAGAGAATAGGGACGTTATTACTCATTTAATTTCTCCCATATTCAGAAACCCAAGTTTTTGTATGTTAAAAACAAAAACAGCAGCCAAAAAACCCAACACCAATAACGAAACAACCCAAAGATTTGTTTGTTTCATCTCTCTCCTCTTTAAAGAGACAAACAGAAGTTTAAGTTCTCCAGTTCATGTGGACTCTTAAAGGCTGATGCTACTTTTCTGGTTCTGAACGATTCTGCAAGTTATTAATTAAATGCTTGTGGGTCACCTGGAACTTCATGTTAATGACAGCTGTGCATTTTATCACTTCTTTTATTTCAATCCTGGAAGCTAGACATTAACATTTCTCTTCACTGCACATTTTTGTCCTTGTTGCATTTCTGAAGCACTGCTCTCCATTTTCTCTTCTGATTTTTAACCATGATAAAGTTTAATTTGCCATCTTTGTTGTTTATATCCCTGTTCAGCAGCATCCCCATTCATTACCTGTCAGCCCAACACAAAGCATAGCAGCTTTTCACAAACCACTGGTGTAAATGTCTCCTAGTCCTTTGTCAGAAACAATTAGTCACTTTGAGTCAGAATCATCTATCTAGGTGCCCTCCTTCTAAATATATATGCACTGCTATTCCCTTCAATAAACTTCCTGTTTGCCAAGCTGATGCACACTGACAAGATAGTCATGAGAAAGTAACCTCCATAAAGCAAAAAAAAAAAAGCCTGAGTCTATGAAGCAGTGTGCTGCTTTTTTGGAGTAATACATGATCTCTGAACTTTGCTTATGCAAACACTGGAGAGCAGGTGCAGATGCCTGTGGGAGAGGCAAGGTTTGGCAGTTTGATGAAGCATGTGTCAACCCTAGAGCACTGGGGACTTGCCTTCCTAGGGCAGGAAGGAGAGACAAAGGCTCTTGCAACCTTAATAACAAAGGTGGGATTCATCTCCCATATCTTAATACATCTCAAACTCCACATTCCTTCCAATCATTGGATCACTGAGATCACAGTATCACAGTATAACCAAGGTTGGAAGAGACCCCAAGGATCATCAAGTCCAACCCGTCCCAACAGACCTCACAACTAGACCATGGCACCAAGTGCCATGTCCAGTCTCCTCTTGAACACCTCCAGGGACGGCGACTCCACCACCTCCCCGGGCAGCCCATTCCAATGACGAATGACTCGCTCAGTGAAGAACTTCCTCCTCACCTCGAGCCTAAACCTCCCCTGGCACAGCTTGAGACTGTGTCCCCTTGTTCTGGTGCTGGTTGCCTGGGAGAAGAGACCAACCCCCTCCTGTCCACAACCACCCTTCAGGTAGTTGTAGAGGGCAATGAGGTCACCCCTGGTCCTTCTCTTCTCCAGGCTAAACAACCCCAGCTCCCTCAGTCTCTCCTCATAGGGCTTGTGCTCAAGGCCTCCCACCAGCCTTGTTGCCCTCCTCTGGACACGTTCAAGTGTCTTGATGTCCTTCCTAAACTGAGGGGCCCAGAACTGGACACAGTACTCAAGGTGTGGCCTAACCAATGCAGACTACAGGGGCACAATGACCTCCCTGCTCCTGCTGGCCACACTATTCTTAATACAGGCCAGGATGCCATTGGCCCTCTTGGCCACCTGGGCACACTGCTGGCTCATGTTTAGGCGGGTGTCGATCAGCACCCCCAGGTCCCTCTCTGTTTGGCAGCTCTCCAGCCACTCTGACCCCAGCCTGTAGCTCTGCATGGGGTTGCTGTGGCCAAAGTGCAGCACCCGGCACTTGGACTTGTTGAATGTCATCCCATTGGACTCCGCCCATCTGTCCAGTCGGTCGAGGTCCCTCTGCAGAGCCTTTCTACCCTCTAACTGACTAACATCTATTCCCAACTTGGTGTCATCTGCAAACTTGCTGATGACTGACTCAATTCCCTCATCCATATCATCAATGAAGATGTTAAAGAGGATGGGGCCCAGCACTGATCCCTGGGGGATGCCACTGGTGACTGGCCGCCAGCTGGATGTGGCACCATTCACCACCACTCTCTGGGCTCGGCCCTCCAGCCAGTTCCTAACCCAGCGCAGAGTGTTACTGTCCAAACCATGAGCTGACAACTTAGCCAGCAGTTTACTGTGGGGGACGGTGTCAAAGGCCTTGCTGAAGTCCAGGTAGACCACATCCACAGGCCTCCCCACGTCCACCAGACGGGTCACCTGATCATAGAAGGAGATCAGGTTGGAGAGGCAGGACCTGCCCTTCCTAAATCCATGTTGGCTGGACCTGAGCCCTTGGCCATCCTGCAGGTGTGCAGTTATTGCCGCCAGGATAATCTGTTCCATCACTTTCCCTGGCACTGAGGTCAGGCTGACTGGCCTGTAGTTTCCGGGTTCCTCCATCCGTCCCTTCTTGTGGATGGGGACCACATTGGCCAGTTTCCAGTCATCTGGGACCTCTCCAGTGAGCCAGGACTGGAGGAAAATGATGGAGAGCGGCTTGGCCAGCTCATCTGCCAGCTCTCTCAGCACCCTAGGATGGATCCCATCTGGTCCCATGGACTTGTGGATGTCCAAGTGGCTCAGCAGGTCCCGAACTAATTCCTCATGGATTTCTGGGGTACTACACTGCTCCCCAACCCTACTACCCAGCTCAGGAGGCCACTCATCCTGGACTCCTACCTTGCTGTTAAACATCGAGGCAAAGAAGGCGTTCAGCACCTCAGCCTTTTCCTGATCTTCGGTCACCGTGTTCCCCTCCAGGTCCAGTAAGGTGTGGAGATTCTTCTTGCCCTTCTTTTTAGCATTGATATATTTGTAAAATTGCTTTTTATTTTCTTTCACAGAGGTGGCCAGTTTCAGTTCCAACTGGGCCTTTGCTTCTCTAATTTTATTCCTACATAATCTAACCACTTCCTTGAACATACCTCGAGAAGCCTTCCCCTCCTTCCAAAGGTGATACAGCCTCTTTTTTTCCCTTAATTCCTCCAGGAGCTGCTTGCTCATCCAGGCCGGTCGCCTTCCCCGCCGGCTCATCTTTCGGCAGATGGGAACCGCCAGTTCCTGTGCCTTCAAGAGCTCCTTTTGAAGTAGGTCCAACCCTCCTGGGCCCCTCGGTTCATGAGGGTTGGTACCCAGGGAACTTTACAAATAAGTTTCTTAAAGAGGCTGAAGTTTGCCCTCCGGAAGTCCAAGGTGAAGGTTCTGTTGGTACTCCTCCCTATCTCCCTGCATATTGAAAACTTCACTATCTCGTGGTCACTGCACCCTAGGCAGCCTCCCACGGTCACATCTCCCACCAGCCCTTCCCTATTGGAGAGCAGCAGGTCAAGCAGAGCCTGTCCCCGGTAGGCTCGCTTAACAGCTGCGTCAGGAAGCAGTCCTCTATTCGCTCCAGGAATCTTCTGGACTGCCTTCTCTCTGCTGAATTAAGTTCCCAGCAGATATCTGGCAGGTTGAAGTCACCCACGAGGACAAGATCTGATGATCTTGAAACAGCCTCCAGTTGTTTGTAGAATAATTCATCAACCTCCTCATCCTGGTTGGGTGGTCTATAACAGACTCCAACCAGGATGTCAGATTTGTTGGGCTGCCCTCTGATTTTAGCCCACAGGCTCTCAATTCCCTCATCTTCCACCTCAAGTTCAGAGGCAGAAAGTGTCTCCCTAATATACAAAGCCACCCCTCCTCCTCGTCTCCCTCGCCTATCCCTCCTAAAGAGCCTGTAACCCCCCAGTGTAGCACTCCAATCGTGCCTGTTGTCCCACCATGTTTCTGAGATGGCAACTATATCATAGTTGCCCTGGTGGATTAGGACCTCCAGCTCATCTTGCTTATTGCCCAGGCTGCGTGCATTGGTGTACATGCAGTGCAGCTGGGCTCCCGACCTCTCAGTTGACCCTACCTTGTGCCCTACTCTTACCTCTGCAGAGGGACCGATGTTTTCACCCACCCCCTTCAGACCTAGTTTAAAGCCCTCCTAATGAGCCCTGCCAACTCTAGTGCTAGGACTCTCTTGCCCCTTCTAGATAAATGTACCCCATCAGGACCCAGCAGGTCAGGTGCCGTAAAAGTTGCCCCATGATCAAAGAAACCAAAGTTCCTCCGCTGGCACCATTCCCTGAGCCACTTGTTGATGGTGTGGGTTCTCCCGTTCCTCTCAGTGTACTCCCCTGCCACTGAGGGAACTGAGCAGAACACCACTTGCGCGCCTGCCCCATCGATCAACTGTCCAAGGGCCCTAAACTCCTTCTTAATTGCCCTGGTGCCCTTCCTGTCGATCTCATCACTCCCAGCCTGTATCACCAGTAGAGGGTAATAGTCAGAGGGACTGATGAGCTTGGGGATTCCCCTTGCAATGTCCCTTACTCGCGCCCTGGGTAGAGAGCAGACCTCCCTGTGGGATGGGTCGGGACGACATATGGGTCCCTCAGCACCCCCAGGAGAGAGTCCCCAACAACTATAACCCTTCTCGTTTTCTTTGTGGAGCTTGTCATTATAGCTGTTGGGAACTGCTTGGCCTTAGGCTTGGCCTTAGGCTTGGCCTTAGGCTGCCCCCGGAGCTGGTCGTTACAGCCGGCGGGGACTGCTTGGCCCTGATCTCCCCCCCGGATGGCTGCTCCTCAGCCCTCTCATCCCCACCGCCCTCAGCCTGCAGGGCCTCATACTTATTATGCAAGGGCAGCGGAGGAGGAGGAGAGGGCCGGGGCGGATTTCTCTTGCCACCCTTGGCAGGGACCCGTGTCCATCCCTCTCCGTTCTCAGGGGCCCGTCCCTCAGCAGGGGAGATCTGCAGAGCCTTCTCCCACAAGTCCAACTCCCTTTCGCTTTCCCTTATTGACCTCAGCCTAGACACCTCCTCCTTCAGCTCGGCCACTTCATCCTTCAGCTCAGCCACCAGACTGAGGAGAAAGTTCACCTGCTCACACCTGACACAGGTGTCCTCTCTCTCTCCCTCTATTCCAACTGCCAGGCTGAAGCACTCTCTGCAGCTGGCAGCCTGGACTCCAGCATGCTGGAGAAACAACTCTGTCTGGGTAGATGCTATTTTTCTACCCTTGGTCCGAGTAACGACCATGGTGCAGCGTGTGAGTGAAAACAAATTTTTATTTTTTTTTTTTTTGCAAGCAGCCGAAGGGCTATCGAGCCAAACTGGCGCCATCGAGCCAAACTGGCGCCGCGCGCACAGCCCCGCTGGGATTTAAATCTCCCGCGGCTGACGTCAGGCACTCGCTCCCCTGCACGCTCGCGAGAGCACGAGCCTGCCTCAATCCCTGCCCCCGGGAGTCCTCCCCGACCCGCTAAACCCCGAAAGCAAGGCAAAAACCCAAGCAGAAACTCACAAAGCAAGTGGTGCTGTCCCGAAGGAGCGGTTCTGATCGGCTATCGAGCCAAAATGGTCAAGCACCACATTAAAATCTTTCTTCCATGATTACTTCTTCCAGGCAACCAGCACCAGAAAAAGAGGACATAGACTCAAGCTGCACCAGGGAGGTTTAGGCTGGAGGTTAGGAGGAAGATTTACACATAGAGAGTGTGTGCCCATTGGAATGGGCTGCCTGGGGAGGTGGTGGAGTCGCTGTCACTGGAGATGTTCAGGAGGAGACTTGATAGGGTGCTTGGTTGCATGGTTTAGTTGATTAGGTGGTGTTGGATGATAGGTTGGACACGATGATCTTGAAGGTCTCTTCCAACATTCTATTCTATTCTATTCTATTCTATTCTATTCTATTCTATTCTATTCTATTCTATTCTATTCTATTCTATTCTATTCTATTCTATATGCTCTTCTCCACTGACTCCAAAGGGAGCCTTACTTTGACCATCTTATCAAGGGCTATGAGTTAAATCCTACTGTTATTACCTTCTCAGCCTGCTTAGCAATTCCCTCAGAACTCCAAGGAAATCCCTTCAGCAAGGCTGAAAGTCCCAAATACAAAACTTTGATGCCTACCATTGCAGCAAAATCATACATGGAGCATCACTGGGAGACCACACAGGAGTGCAACACCTTCTTCCTGATTCTGAAGTTTGTTCCTGTGAGACATGTACAAAGAAACAGCTCTATTTTCTATGTCAGTCAGACTGCTTATGACTTGATATAAACCCAAAATGTTTAAAGGGGTCTTTCTCCATCACTTACTGAAAACCAACAAGCAAACAAACAAAACCAAGCCAAACAAATAAAACCCCAGCAAACACACAAACACCAAAGCAGAAAACATTTGCTGGACACACAAACAAATCTCTGTCTCCAGGTTTTATGATCATTTTCAAGTGTTTATCTTTGCTAAAAAGCATGACTGACAATATGGAAAGTAAAATATATAAAATAAAAGTAAATAAAATAAAAGTAACATATAAAATATATAAACATATAAATATTTATATATATAAAATATATCAAATCTAAAAATAATATATCAAATGAAAGTAAAATATATATGTATATTTAAATCTTGTCCCAATGGAGATAATCATACAGGAAAGTGTTGTCTTTACAAACCAGTTTCTTGTGTAGTATCTAAAGCTAGTAATTGGAAAACTAGATCGATTTACCAGCTAATACAAATCAATGCAAAGATACAGAGACCAAGTACTACAGGTACAAGCTGACATTTGAGTTTGCTTAAGGACAAACCTGGAAAAGAAGAGTAACATGGGCAAGGCAAAGGGGAAAATGCAGGACAAAGCCAAAATGCCCAAAATTCATTGTTCATTTAGGCAAACTTTTCACAAAATAGACATATAGATCAAAGTTTGCCTAAATGAAAGCGATGTGATAAGTAATTTGTTTATTCCTTATATCTCTTCCTTAGCTGAAGGACAAGTTACTGCTCCAAAGTTTTGCTTGCACCTCTAAATTTCTACAGCTCTGCAAGCAATGAGGGAGGCAGCACTTGGCAGCCCTGACCTGGGATTAGCTGTGAACTAAGCCTGGTTTTTCACCTCCTGCAGGGAGCTCACTGCTTCCCTGGTGCAGACCAAAGATTTGCCTGGATAATTTTAGAGCATGTCTGATCACAGTCATTCAATTTTCCTAAGAACTAAAAAAAAATAGATGAACAAATAATCTTTGTAGTTAGAACAGGCTGGGGCCAACTGAGGCTCCTCAGATAGACATGCTCTTCCCCTCCTGTGATGAAAGAAAACCATGAATTCTCCTACTTTTTCCTTCCTAGTTACCAAGGGGCATTTCAACCTCCAGCTACTCCCTGGGGCTGCTACAAGGCCAGCACACATAGAGCTTGTGCAGATGAGCCAAGGACTATAGCGGAGTGTGGGATCTCACCAAAAGCAGATATTCCTCTCCACCAATCATTATTTGTGTGAAATCATTCTTGTTGCCTTGCATCAAAGCAAGGATTTGAGAAAATGATCATCTATTAGCAGTCTTTGCTTTTGTCAACACCTAATAAGAAGAGATGCTGAAGAGACAGGGACTGAATGATTCTCAGGCTAGACAGGACAGTACCTGTAAAGCTGCACTGACAGTACTACCAGGCTCTGGCCAAAGTGTAGAAGCACCTGCCACTGCCAAAAGAGAGCTGGGTACTCTTTAACTCATCTCCTTCCCTGTTCCTGGTGAGAAAATGCAATTAAGATATTTTGCCTGTAATACAGCAATTTGTCAAGGTCTGGAATTCCTTAAGAAGGTGAAGTGCACCAGCAATTGTCTGGTCCAGTCTCAATATCCAGGTTGGTCTAAACTGACTTAAGAGATACGATTTAGAAGAACCAATTAACCTCTGCTTAAGGATTTGAAATGATTTTGTTTTCAGAGACCAGGATGACAGCTGATGGTGGACAGGGACTTTCAGGTGATCACTTCAGAGCTAAACCTTTCTTTGAAATATCCAAAATAAACTTTTAAAGAAATAGCTTGCATTTCATGCAACCTAGTTCATGACAGATAAACTTGAAGGACTGAACACTAGTTAACTTCTGATGAGGCTTAAACATGAAATTAAACATCACATGGTCAAGTGCCATGTATTGTTTAGCAGGGCCCAGATTTGGAAATATCAGCCATGTCCAACAGCCATCAGGATATTGTGGCCTATATGCTTGCCACATCAGTAGGGAAAAGGGGCAATATGGAGTGGGAAAGGATGTACCCAGGTAGTTCTTTTGGGTCCCTTTTTCCACGGCAGCCGATCCTCATCACACAGCCAGGTCTCTCACACCTTCCTGCCTGATCCAGGAATTCACACCCATTACTGATTACTCATTTAGCCTGGAGCCCAACACTTAGTGGCTTTGCCTATGGACATCTTAACCATGCCCTGCCATCGCTCCATCCCTTTGGCATGGATTTACAAGGAGTGGCCTTAAGTCTGTCACAGTTTTTCCAATAATTTCTTGGCTGGGGGTGAGGAGGCCAATCTCTTTTTGGTGGTGCACAGTAATAAGACAAGGAACAATGGATGCAGAATTGAACACAGAAGGTTTCACCTCAGCATGAGGAGAAACTTCTTTACAGTTGAGAGTGGCAGAGCACTAGAGCAGGTTGCCCAGAGAATTTGTGGAGTCTCCTTCTCTGAAGACTTTCAAAACCCACCTGGATGCATTCCTGTGCAGCCTGTCCTAGGTGATCCTGGTTTTGGCAGGGGGTTGGACCTGTATCTCTGGAGGTCCCTTCCAACCTCTAACATTCTGTGATTCTGTAAGAATGCTTTCATTCATCACTCCCAATTCAGAGGTTCTTTGGCATTGAAATAAATAGCAAAACAAAACTAAGATAGAGTTTAATAAACATCACACTGGTATTCCTTCCTTTTTGTCTCTTGTTGCCCATTGTTGATTTGCTGGTTGAGCTTAAAGCAGATTTTTTAAAATCTTTTTCATGTCTATATCTTGATGACAAATAGTAACAGCAGAATGATCTTTCTTTGTGTTCCGTATTTCACATGGAAGACCTTCCTGGAGATACTCCATGAGGGAGATCAGACTTATATCCAAGGAAAATACGAGTCAGAATCATCTATGAGGTGTCACTTAGGCTTATAACTAGGAAATAGTTGCTTGTATAAGTACATAGGAAGAATTACAGTTGGAGGAAGAGGGTATGTGTTGTGTGAAACCCACTGATCAGGTCAGAGAAGGAGATGAGCTTCATCTCACTTAGACCAGGTGGCAATTATTGCAGATGCACTGCTACTAGGTATACACATTTAAAACAGTCATGCAGAGTCTCATATACAGAAAGAAAGCTCACAAATGGCTTCTGCCTCATATTACCCTACACACAGGACATACATTACATCACAGCCAGGACTTCCCAGCCACTGTACTCCTCTGACTTTCCAAGGTCATCTTTTCCTATGAAGGTGACTGTGAAGGATACACAAATTTACCACAGTGTGGAAGAGGGGCACAAGCCTGTGTCACAGCTGTTGATGTGAATCCGGCTGTGAATCTGACAATGACCATGGGTACTGGCAATGAGCAAACCTATTCATCAGAGGAACTACTCAAAGAGGGAAGCCATTTACACAGAGCTGCAGGATGCTAAATTTTTGGGAAGTCCAGCATGAAGAAAACTAAAACGTTAAGGCCTAGCAGAAACAGAATATCTGAAATCTAACTGACCTTTTTTGAAATAACAGAACTGTTGTATGGATAAGTTGAGTGTAGGAAAAACTCTAGACTCATTTAGCTAATCTGGATTCAACACAACATAATGAAATGGTCATGAGTAAGAGAAGTCAGAGCTGATAGTCTCTGTGCTCTGGAGTGATATCTTGCGGCTGCTTCAAGGGTGGTTTATGACCAGCTGTACAACACAAATATCCTAGCAAGAAGGCTCAAAGCCCCTGGCTGAAGAAGACAAGAGAAACTAGCTGAACATATACCACTAGAAGACAACCCAGAACAAGAATCACATAACCCAGCATATTGCACAAGTCCCATGACCCACTGCATAAGGTCTGGTACACTTAGGGATAAGGTATTTGTCATACTGATATATGAGTTGTGTCTATGTATAAAACATCACTCCATATCCTGGGGTGTCTTGAAGCTGACCATCACAAAAGCTGGACACAGCAGCTCTAAGTAGACTTAGAAAGTATTGTCCATTGAAACTGGCTATGGCCTAGAGAAAGGCTCAAGGCCTTCCCTAAGTAGAAACTGGAAACATCCCAGCTCCTCCACCATCCTCTCCCACTGCCTTATTGAAGGCATTATGATGGAGTGTTTCTTCTCATTTAATCCAGCAAGCATAACCCAGCATTTCACTTAAATTCCAGTTCTCTAGAACTGTGAAAATGTTGTTTGGCCCTCTGCACAGTGTTTGTGAGTGGGAAACCATACATTACGCCACTGCACATCAAAACAGTAGGTGAAGACCCACAACTCTACCCCAAGCAGTACCTTATATGAGACCTTGAAATACACAAACCACTTAGATACAATGTTCCTTTTCAGACCTTCATTATGGCAGTCAATCATACATCAATAGTGATCAAAGAATGAAAGTAATCAGGAAAACTTCATCTAACCCTTCTGTCCTTCTCCAGAAATAATCAGCTGTCTTAGAATTCAAGTGAGCTCATGTCAGTGGGTTTCCATTCTGACACTGATGTCTAATGAAACAGACTAAGAAAAAACTCCTCATAATGTTAACATTAGCAATTATATAAGCAGCACTAGCTGAAATTTTCAGAGCACTCTGTGAACACCAATTAATTAATCTGCACAGTGGAAATAGAAGGGAAGCGACTTTGACTATTGTCCCCTTAGGTTTAAAGCGAGAGTGTACAAGCTGGCTTAGCATACATTTATTTCTGGGTCAAGCCTTGCATTCTTTGCCAGCATTAGTATTCGTTAGAGAAAGAAGAAAAAAACATAAGCAAGAATGGAAGTGAGTGGATTAAAATTTGCTTCCAAAAGTTGCCTTGAAACTTAAGTCTTGCAAGGAAAGAGCCAGTAAAAGTTAATGAAACAGAAATAACATTTTAACAAGTCTAGGTCGATGGAACTCGCTCATGAAGGATTTTCATTGATGATGTGTCAGAATGGAAAACCATTATAAAAAAATCGAGATGCGTTCTATTTCACAACAGGTGAAAATTTAAAGCAAGAGCTAAACCTCAGAGTAAGGTGATCCACATTCTGGTGTAGACAGTCATGTGTGAAATTACTTCAAACCTTCATATCTCTGTGTACCTTGTTATGACCCTTCCATTGCAAAATCTTAGATGCTATCAAGGAGGCTGGAAAATTATGTTTAAAGGGGTCCATTTTCCCTCAGAAAAGCATGACCACTGCACCCAGTTTGCCTCAAACATTAAACTGAAGAGATGACTGCCATATTTGTGTTTTCCTTTTAGCAGACACACATTTGAAAAGCTTTCCCAAGCTTATTTTGACCTTTTTCTAAAATGAGGTCCAGACAGTCAAGTCAGAGGATCAAGAACTCAAAAGTAAGGTGTGGGTACTGGACAAAGCCAGGTACCAGGACGAACACCATGAGCTCTAAGGAAAGACTGAGTGCACTTTGTGTCATTATCCATGGTTTACTAAATTCTGAATCGTTATCATGGACAAACACTGACATTACATGTGGCTCCCATTGGACTGTTCCCGATTGCCAGTTCATGGCCACAAGGCCACTGCTTTCAGTCCCTTTTCTGTACTGTACTATCCCATCCCCTTTATTCTTTCAAAGCTTACTGCAAATTATCACTTGAATTTGTATGTACTAGCTGTTCCCTTTCAGTTTAAATTCTGCCAGCACCTTTTTTTAGTTCCCAACTCAATAGCTTTCATGAGATGTTTACAGAGAAAGGACAAGTCACACTGTGCAGGTCATACCTGAATATATCAAGAAATGGGTCTCTGCAGTTCTTATCCCTGAGAGCCAGTTTCTTCTTGATGTTGCATTACAATGAGTCCACCCCTTGTCCTGCTTCAGAATATCCTGACAATGTTTTATGTTCACGGAGATGGTGTGGATGGGTCAATTAATCTCAGCACTTGATCAGACGTACATGGAAGTACAGGACCAGAAGGAATGACAATAGACCATTTTAACCATGTTAACTGATTTTTCTATTTAGACAGTCTGCAAAATTTTGCCCTTCTACTCTTAGAAATTGTCAGTGAAGAAGATCCCACAAAATCTGCTTACTGACTGCATTTTGCATCTTTTGTATTTTAAAACGTTTTCCATCTTCTCCATTTTACCAGGACTAGTTTTCAAGGCTGTTCTGCTACCAAGATCTTACACCCACTCCCATCCGGGGGTCTTTTCAGATGTCCTGAACATATTACCACTTCATCAGCAAAATCACTCACAAGAATAATGACCAGCAAAGGAGACCAGACTGGGCTCCACTGTGAAAATCTATTGTTTCTTGGTGGCTTCTCCACCTGTACTTACATCCACTGATATTTAGACCCTGATCTCTAACCTAGGGCCCTCTTAATGAAAAATGAGGATGTGGAAATGAAGGTGAACAGACTAACACATTGCAACATTCCTGCCCCACTCCTGTGCTGCTAAATATTGTCTGTCAGAGGTTGAAGCTGTATTTTCCTACTTTATGTGCCAGTTCGGATAATGGGAGATGTCAACTGGGAGATCATCAGTAAACTGGATCTATAAATTTATTCAACAGATCTCATCTTCTGTGACCACACAATTTTCCCATGCTAATATATATATATATATATATATATATATATATAAAAGAGGAAATAAAATCAGTTTGACCCTAGTCATCATTAACACACCTTTGCTTTTTAAACATCTTATAATTATTTTACAAACCTGCAGAACCTGATTATTTAACAATATTTCTACTACCTACCTGGGTAACAAAGTTAAACTATCTGATCTTGAAATCCCTGCTATTATGTACACTTTCCTTCAGTCCTCTGGGATCATAGTGCTCTTGCTGAGTTCTTAAAGAGACTCACCAACATTTCAGAGCTGCCTTGGCTAGTTCCCTAAATCCTCTCAATTTTCTCAGGCCTTTCTGAGCTGAACACATCTATTTTATATAAATATCGGTTGACTTGTGGTTCACTCCCTGATCTCATTTACATTTCAATCTCTTTGTTCAAATTGATTTTGTCAAGTATCTAGGCAAAAGTAATCTTTTTTTTTTTAGGGAGAAAAGTGAGGCAAAGATGGGAATTATTTTCAGCCTTCTTTGCAATAACCCCTTTTTTGTTCCTCGCAGTAAAGAGTGCCCTGCTATGCACTCTCTTTTCCTGCTTCATATTTCTGATGTATTCACAGAACATTTTCCTGTCAGCTTGCTGATTTTTAAATGTTGGATTAGAACTTAGACCTTTTGTGTTCAGCTTTTACTTTGGGGAACATTTAAAGAGGAATGGGAAAACAATCAAAGAAGAAATCCAGTGAGAAACTGAAGTAAAATGAAAGGACGGGGCAGGAAAGGAACAGACTATCAAATAACATCTCAGTAACTGACAGTCATATTTTATCACATTCAGTTTAAAGATTTCTTATGCGTGTGAAGAGAAAAATGTTAATCTAAGAAAACCATACTGATGTTTTTAAAGTATTTCAGGTTCTGGGGACAGGTGAAGGGGAAGAGGTGATCTGTGAATCTGAATCACACTGTTATCTTAAAAATTAGTCGCTGTGCTTTCTCAAAGCAGTACATGAGTCACCCAGTCCATTTTCAGCTCTCCCAGCTGATGCAGTGGTAAAGGTCACTTTTCAAATACACTTGATGCTGGCAGTGGTCCTTTGTTACCTGGTAAACTTGTTTAAGCCAATGTCTTTCAGAAGTGCACCTACAAAGGCACAGCTAATAGAATTGGGTCACTGTTTTGCCCAATCCCAAAGGCTTGCAGGGTATTCTGGCACCATCCCCACTGGCTTCACAAGCACCAGGATTTCACCAGGTCTTCTTCCAAAGGGAAAAAGGAGACAAGTTAGATTCTTTGCTGATGCCTTCAAAGAAGGAATAGGAGTAGGTTCATTGAGCATGTACAGTGCAGAAGATCTGGCTCAGGGGTAGTATTAATATAAGGATTCATTGTTATTTCTCTGCTATGGGAATTAGTTATTCACAGTCACAGGACCACAGAGAGGGGGTCATTTTAAAGGTGCTGAACTACAGTGTTGTGTTGATTTTTTGCCCACTGTCAACATGCTCACCATTAGGTACTGCAGAATATATTTAGTCTGCTGATAATACCTGCAAATTTGTCACTCCTGGAGAATGAATGCATGATCTGGTACAGATTTATCCCTCCACCTGCCTCCTTAATGATTCTGGCTTTTGTGAGTGTGCACACAAATAGAAGATAACTGTCTGGCAGGTTGTGAAAACCTGCGGGCACCTAGCTGCAGCCTTTGCAGCACACTCCTTGAGTGGCTTTAAATTCTTTGATCTGACTTGACATTTCAAATTTATAGAATAACACTGAATTTTAAGCAGCTGGGAAAAGCCTAGCTGCCCATGTTTTCCACACAGCAGACTTGTGGAACAGGTACAATGTGGATCACATCTTGAGTAAAACTGTCAAATATTTGGTAGCTGTTGCTGGGAGCTCAGAAGACTTACGCTACTCCATTAATTAATGTTCTTTTACATCATGCCTCTCCTAGAGTGCTTTCCTGATTTAGAGCTATGACACTGAGCCTTGGACTTTGATATCAACTATGACTAATGCAACGGTCCAAGCATGTTGGATGATTTAGAGCTAAAGCAAAAGGAATAGACTCATATCTAAGGACTTCATGATATTAAAAGATGTGACCAGAGAGGAAGAGGAAAGGAAGAAGGGAGGGAGGGTGAGAGAGAGACAAAGACATGTAGGTTAATGGGCTCTGTTCAAGGAATTCTTAACCTACATATTTGCCCCTCAGAGGCACAGGGGTTTTGTTTCAGTTTCTTTTTTTAATAATCAGAATGATGAGCAGCTACTGAAATAAGGCACTTATTAATGCACTGACAGCATAACTAATCACTGGCATAGCTAACTCGAGGCCAGATCTCCATCACAGCAGATCTATAAATCAAGAAGGAAATTACGTTTCCGCTTTCCACAGAAGTATATATGTGACACAGGATCCCATGGGTGACATCTGGTAGAGAAGATTGGATCGTTTTATCACAGTCTTTCTTTTCAGTCTTACTATGTTCTCTTTCTGATTTCAGTCATGTTCCAGCAAAGTGTCTCTATTTCAGATAGCACTTAGCCATATGCTTACTTTGCAGAATGACTCCTGCTTAAGTCCTGTTAACTCCACTGACATGAGTAAATGAAAAAGATTTCATTTGAATCTGATTTGCATGGAAGGTGAGATTCACCATGCCAGTCACCTCAATCCTAATTTCTTTCTTTTTCCTGCATCATCATTAAATACTCTGTGATCATTAAGAGCAGCCTGAGTTTAAACTTGTAGCTTTGGCTCAGGTTTGCTCAGTCCAGATCCTGTGGGGTCTGGAAAGGCAAGGGTATGTTAGGATCCTTGAATAACCTCTGCAGCTTTCATGTGGGTTAGTTTGTTTGTAATAGCTAACTCTTGTGAATAAAAATTCCTGCTTCAAAGAATTCATAGGCTGCTTCAAATTCTTGGCCGTACACTACTCACTTGTCAGAAAAATAGGCTATCTGTGCACTTTTCTATCCCCCATGATGGAAGCATGCATGGTGACAATAGTTTTTCAGCTTGAGTCACTATGAGTTGGTCAATATTTGGGTCAAAACCATCAACCAGGAAATTAATTCAACAGATTATCAACATTTTCAGACAGAATTTGAGGTTCAGCCCAAGAATTCTGTTCTCTACTGTGCATTTTTAGAGGCTTTTGTCACTGGCACTGGTGAAATATTTACAGGTCAATTCCTTAACTTTTATTGGCATCCAAATGCTCTAGGTGGCAATTGAACCCCAAAATAGAGCAACTTCAGAATTGTGGAAAAAAGTCTTTGCTCAGGACAGTATTTTCACTTCAATCTATTCACTGAATTTCTATTGACATATATAGGAAGTTTGCCTAAGGGTCCCTGAAGAGAGATGAACCATTTGTGCCAGTATTGCATGAAGATTTTAAAAGCATTGCATTTCACCAACATGATCTGAGTTTCTGTCCTAAGAGAAAGGCTCTGAGTACTTGGAAAGTAAGAGGCTGAAGGAAGAAATTCAAAGGGATTTTTTCAGCCCTTGGGTTTGTGGTTATAAAAACAGCATTTCAGGATCAGAAGGCATCAGAAATGAATAAAGCTTGTGTTTCTGGATTAAACTGGCTTTTTACATCACTATCATCTCAGAACGGGCATTCACCTTCACTGCAGTCCTTCGAAGCTCTAGGTGATGTGGAAAGCCACATGTGGAGCTCTTTGTGGAGCAATTAGGTCATCGTTTCATCTTTTCAAGAACGTGCTTTCATCTACCTCATCTTTTCTTCCTAGGTCAGTAATTTCAAGTCTGTAATCATTTTTATTGCTCTCCTGAATGCCTTCTAATGTCCAGTAGTTAGAACTTAATGCAATATGCTCAGTGCATTTACAGCAAAGCCTCTATGAGCTAAAAAGAGCTTCAATTACCTCTTTGGTCTTTAACTACAATTCTGCTTTGCTTTATTTACTGATAATATCAATCTAACAAGTTACATGTTCCTTATCATTGTAATGTCTGCACTCAAACTATTTCTCACACTCTATATGAGACCAAATAGAATTTTTCTGGCACTTACTGCATTACTTTTTGCTCTATATTTCTAGCCTGCATCTCTGTCATATTTTTCTGGTTTCATTAGCATGCTCAAAAGCTCCAGACCATTTAAGAGAATTGTTCATCTGCTTTAGGCCATGTGAGTGATTACCTTGTTATAAAAATTTCTCCATTATGACGAATTAAGGCAAAATGCATGTGCCACGAAGGAGCAAGCCACATCTAGATACAACCCTGCAACACCACACAGTTTGCTGTAAGAAGGAGGGCACGCTTCAGTCAATCAGCATCTGGACTCACTTTACAAAGAACAAAAAGAAATTAACACTTTCATGCAGACTTTTGTCTGGTCTTTAGGCATTTATTTTGGTATGAGAAGCCCTAAAGATGCTGTATCTCTTCACTGACTGAAAGGGGCAGAAGTTGCTTCTTTGATGGGTGTCTAAAGAAGGACAACATGAATCTCACTTTATCTCTCTCCAACTACAGCATCATTCAGAGTCATGTACAGGTGCAACAGATGTCCAGTTTCAGCTGCAGCAGCTACTCTCCCGTCTGAAACAGAGGGAGGTGATAAATGGGTCTGATCAGAACTCATTTCATATAATCTGCACAGACAGCAGGGAATTCTTACAATACCTAAGCAAGGCCCACAGAATAGGCTAATTACCAGTACCTCTGGCCCACTTTCACATTTTTATTTCTTTGGTCAAAACAGCCTTTTAGCCAGACTCCTGATTCCTACATTACATATGTAGAGAATCTAGCACAACAAGCCCTGTTTGCCTGAGGACCCCCTGAGTGTGACTTAAAAGATAATACTAGAATAAAATGGGATTTGGTGGTTTTTTTTTCTAAATATATTTCAAGTGGCCAGGCACATTGCCTCTAGTGGATACTTGTCCGATCATGTGATCAACTGTGAACAGCTTTTGCAAACATCTTTCCTGCAATGAATACTAAAGAATTTAGTTGACCATTACTCCTAAAGGCAAATCTCAGCTTCCAGAAGCTGAACTGCCTGAGTTCCAGCTCAGGAAAATATGAAAGACTGAATTTTTGTACAACAGAAAAAGCACCACAATATCTCCACACAGGTACTTTGATTAAAGAAGGCTACCACTGTGCCACCGTCTCGCTCTCCTTAACTAAGGGATCATTGCAGGGATGTGCTCTGAAAGGTGAAACGTTGCAATAGAAAATGCCTTTCAGTGCTCTGATATTGTCCATCTCTCAAGGTCATTACCAAATCTCCCTAAAGCCTCATTTGACAGGCAACTAAATTGTAAAAGTCTAAGCACTGCAAGGCTCAGTGGAAATGGTGAGATTTACAAGCTATATTCAGCTTGTTAGGATATAAGCAGCCTCCCTCTGGCATACATCTCTCAAACTGAGCAAGCTAGCCCAGGAATCAAGGTTGACTTGACCACTCTGTGACATGTTCCCAAAATGACAGAACAAAAATTAACAGATCATAATGGTATCCATGAAAAAGTTTTTTATCACCTTGGGCTTCAGATTCAGTGTGGCTTACAACAGGAACAAACTGTAATAAATACTGAGAGAAAACACCAGGTTTTACCAAGATAAATAATCCCAAAGGGACATGCAGAACAGACTTCTTTTTTCCCATCTCTTGTGAAAGAACTGGCTTCATCCTCATTCTTTGTTCATTTGTCTTAATTCTTGCATTTGTTGAGACTTCAAATAATGGCACTGACCTCTATTTACCTTCCTGAGATTCCCTCAGTTATTTTCAGGGATGACCGTACCCTAGAGAAATGGGAAATCTCCTTGGATTGGACACTGCAAATGGTGGCAAGCCTTGTGAGCCAGGTGCTTGTCACATACAAAATATTTGCAGGAATTAGCTCACACTGGAAATCCTTGCCTGCATGAGACATAGAGGACAACCCTGAGTTAAAACAATATGGAACAGCCCCCAGACATAGAAGACTGGAAGGATCTCCTGAGCCAAGTCAGCTGCCACATGTCACTGAGTTTGTCTATAAGCTGATCATGTTTCAAATTAAATTAAAAAAATCCAGGAGGAGGGGTTTTTACCTCATTACCACTACTGGAGGGTCTTCCAGTATCACTTGCTGCAACAGCTAGAACCGCCCTTCTAACTTTCAGATGGATTTATCCATATGCAGCTGGTGCTTGTTTGTTCTTCTAGTTGTAGCTAATTCATTCTTATCTTTCCCTGGTGTTCACCCATTGGTGTATTTATAGCTGACAGCCACATCCCTTCCCACTCTTCTGTCTGCAAGATCAGACATGCTCCCAGCTGAGTTAGACTCTTTTTAAATGATGATCTCTCCCTTCCCTGGTCACCACCATAACCAGCCTCTGTGACTGCTGCAGTATAAACTCATCTTTTCAAATGAGTGATGAGAACTGTGCAGTACGCAGCACAACTGAATGTTTTCCTGCTGGAAATGCTTTCCTGCTGGAAATGCTTTCCTTGAGACACTCCAGGATTGTCTTTGCCTTCTTCACATTGCATCATTTCTGCGGCTTACACTCAGCTTGTATCCAACTGCTACATACAAGCCTTTCTTCTCCTTAGCCATTTTCTGCTGATGAGCTTCCAACAGAAATCCATCTTATTACTTCCTAAGCCTCTGCTATAACAAAGTATTTAGGTTTCTAATTCCTATTTGAACAACTTCTAACACTCTACTAAAATCAGTGGGAATAACTGATGCTACCCTGCTCCCAGGGAAATCAGTTGGAAAGAGGTGTTATAGTATAAAAAAAGGCCAAATCATTAACTTTTCTTTAAGATATTTACAATAGAAGTATTTTATAGAAGTATTACAATAGAAGTATAAGGAAGAAGGGGTGGAGGGGTGGCCCTGTACGTCAGGGAGGCACTGGATGCTGTTGAGATGGAGATCAGGGATGATAGGGTTGAGTGCTTGTGGGTGAGAATTAGAGGGAAGACCAACAGGGCAGACATCCTGGTTGGCGTCTGTTATAGACCACCCAACCAGGAGGAGGATGTCGATGAGGCATTCTATAGGCAGCTTAAGGCTGTCTCAAGATCACCTGACCTCGTTCTCATGGGTGACTTCAACCTGCCTGATATCTGTTGGGATCTCAACACAGCAGAGAGGAGGCAGTCTAGGAGGTTCTTAGAGTGCATGGAGGACAGCTTCTTATCCCAGGTGCTGCGTGAGCCTACCAGGGGTAAGGCTATGCTTGACCTCCTCTTCACCAACAGGGAAGGGCTGGTGGGTGATGTGGTGGTCGGAGGGTGTTTAGGCACCAGTGACCACGACATAATAGAGTTTTCAGTATGCAGCCAAGCCAAGAGGGGCAGCAAGAAGACCTCCACTCTGGACTTCCGGAGGGCAGACTTCAGGCTACTCAAGGAACTAATTCAGAAGGTTCCTTGGGAATCAGTCCTTAAAAATAAAGGGGTCCAGGAGAACTGGACCTACTTCAAGGAAGAACTATTGAAGGTGCAAGAACAGGCTGTGCCGGTGTGCCGGAAGATGAGCCGCCGGGGCAGACGGCCAGCCTGGATGGGCAATGAACTTTTAATAGAACTTAGGGAAAAAAAGAGGGTGTATCATCTTTGGAAGAAAGGGGAGGCAACCTACAGAATGTTTAGGGATGTTGCTAGGTTGTGCAGGAAGAAAATTAGGGAGGCAAAAGCCCATTTAGAACTTAGACTGGCCTCTGCTGTGAAGGATAACAAAAAGTCCTTCTATAAATACATCAATAGCAAGAAGAAGGGCAAGGACAACCTCCACTCCTTGGTTGACACGGAGGGGAACGTTGTAACAAAGAATGAGGAAAAGGCAGAGGTACTTAACACCTTCTTTGCCTCAGTCTTCACTAGCAGGGCAGAATGTCTTCCAGACAGCTGGCCTGCAGAGCTGGCAGAAGGAGCCAGAGAGCTGCATAGTTTCCCACTGCTCCAAGAGGAAGTTAGAGATCTACTGAGCCGCTTGGACCCCCACAAGGCCATGGGACCGGATGGGATCCATCCTAGGGTGCTGAGATTGCTGACAGATGAGCTGTCCAAGCCACTTTCCATCATTTTTCAGCAGTCCTGGCTCACTGGAGAGGTCCCAGAAGACTGGAAGCTGGCTAACGTGGTGCCCATCCACAAGAAGGGCCGGTTGGATGAGCCAGGGAATTATAGGCCTGTCAGCCTGACCTCAGTGCCAGGCAAGATTATGGAACGGGTCATCTCGAGTGCGATCACACAGCACTTACAGGATGGCCAGGGGCTCAGGCCTAGCCAGCATGGATTTAGGAGGGGCAGGTCCTGCCTGACCAACCTGATCTCCTTCTATGATCAGGTGACCCGCCTGGTGGATGTGGGGAGGCCTGTGGATGTGGTCTACCTGGACCTCAGCAAGGCCTTTGACACCGTCCCCACAGCAAACTCCTGGCCAAGCTGGCAGCCCGTGGCTTGGACAGGAGCACACTGCGTTGGGTTAGGAACTGGCTGGAGGGCCGAGCCCAGAGAGTAATGGTGAATGGCACCACATCCAGCTGGCGGCCTGTCACTAGTGGTGTGCCCCAGGGATCAGTACTGGGCCCCATGCTCTTCAACATCTTTATTGATGATCTGGATGAGGGCATTGAGTCCATCATCAGTAAATTTGCAGATGACACCAAGCTGGGGGCAGCAGTTGATTTGCTGGAGGGCAGAGAGGCTTTGCAGAGGGACCTCGACAGGCTGGACAGATGGGCAGAGTCCAACGGCATGAGATTGAACACATCCAAGTGCCGGATTCTGCACATTGGCCACAACAACCCCAGGCAGTGCTACAGGCTGGGGTCAGAGTGGCTGGAGAGTGGCCAGGCAGAGAGGGACCTGGGGGTACTGGTTGATTGTAGGCTGAACATGAGCCTGCAGTGTGCCCAGGCAGCCAAGAAGGCTAATGGCATCCTGGCTTGCATCAGGAACAGTGTGGCCAGCAGGAGCAGGGAGGTCATTGTGCCCCTGTACACTGCACTGGTTAGGCCGCACCTTGAGTACTGTGTCCAGTTCTGGGCCCCTCAGTTTAGGAAGGATGTTGACTTGCTGGAACGTGTCCAGAGAAGGGCAACAAAGCTGGTGAGGGGTTTGGAACACAAGCCCTATGAGGAAAGGCTGAGGGAGCTGGGGTTGCTTAGCCTGGAGAAGAGGAGACTGAGGGGTGACCTTATTGCTCTCTACAACTACCTGAAGGGAGGTTGTAGCCAGGCAGAGGTTGGCCTCTTCTCCCAGGCATCCAGCACCAGAACAAGAGGACACAGTCTCAGGCTGCGCCAGGGCAGGTTTAGGCTGGATGTTAGGAAGAAGTTCTACACGGAGAGAGTGATTGCCCATTGGAATCGGCTACCCGTGGAGGTGGTGGAGTCACCTTCACAGGAGGTGTTCAGGAGAAGACTTGATGGGGTGCTTGGCTGTATGGTCTAGTTGTTGGGTGGGTTGGATTGTTTGATGGGTTGGACGCGATGATCTTGAAGGTCTCTTCCAACCTGGTGTATTGTATTGTATTGTATTGTATTGTATTGTATTATCAGCAGGAGACCAGACCATAAGCCTTAATAGTTCTTGTAATTATTCCTGGAGTAATAAATCAGAATTTGTCTTCAGAGACTTAATGATGAATTCAGAAAGCAAAATGAGCATGTACCTTATTTTGACAGCATCAATTCTTTAAAAAATTCTTTACTAACACAGCAGCCCTTGTAACTTGTTTACTAAGGGAAAGAATGTTGATGCAAGGACCCAAAAAAAAAAAGCACGGAAGACTGATGACAATGTAACTGTTCTATCTTTTCTTACTGAGTCAGAAGAGCCAACTCAACTGCACTGAAAGTAAATAGTTGCTTCTGGCTTGCTGGTCCCTGAAGTCATTACTGGTCCTGACAGTAATATCACAGTATCACAGTATCACTAAAGTTGGAAGAGACCTCAAAGATCATCGAGTCCAACCTGTCACCACAGACCCCATGACTAGACCATGGCACCAAGTGCCACGTCCAATCCCCTCTTGAACGCCTCCAGGGATGGTGACTCCACCACCTCCCGGGCAGCCCATTCCAATGACGAATCACTCTCTCGGTGAAGAACTTTCTCCTCACCTCCAGTCTAAACTTCCCCTGGCACAGCTTGAGACTGTGTCCTCTTGTTCTGGTGCTGGTTGCTAGAGAGAAAAGACCAACCTCTTCCTGGCCTCAATCTCCTTTCAGGTAATTGTAGAGAGCAATGAGGTCTCCCCTGAGCCTCCTCTTCTCCAGGTTAAACAATCCCATCTCCCTCACTCTCTCCTCATAGGCTTTGTGCTCAAGGCCTCTCCCCAGCCTTCTTGCCCTTCTCTGGACACATTCAAGTGTCTCGATGTCCCTCCTAAACTGAGGGGCCCAGAACTGGACACAGTACTCAAGGTGTGGCCTAACCAATGCAGAGTACAGGGGCACAATATCTCTGTCTCTGGAGTTCCTATAAGGAAATCTTCCAAAACAGTCTTCACAGAGAAGGTGAACTTTGGGTTTTGTATTCTCCACATCACAATTTGTGACATCCAAACCTACCCTAAGTTTTTATTGGTGCTAAAGTCTAGCCTAGCCATGTTGCTAAATTCCCACTTCTTGGGATATCAGTGCGGGGGGAGGAAAGGCACAAGAACAAGAGAAAATCCTTTGATGCAAAAATAATAGTAATAAATAGTAAATAATACTAATAAATAGCAATTTTAGATTGAGTTATGAAACCAAAACCAGACAACCATTTCCTGGAACCAAACCATAAGAATATTTCTGATCATTTAGTTTGGCAATAAAATAAAAGTGTGCACTTCCAACCTGTTTGCAACCATTAAACAATGTAGTAGACTATAACTGTGATAGAGTGTATCCTTTTACTCAGAAGCAAAAGCATATTAATTTTCTTCTGAGACATTTAGTTCCTTGGAGTTTCACCAAAGATGACTGAGATTTCTTCATATGTAAGAGATAAGACCTATTTGCAGAAATGGGTGTGACAAACAGGAAACCAGAACCACGGTTAGCACTGCTGGGTGACAGTCCAGTGCAGTGACAAGGAGAAGCTACAATGCGCAGGGCAGTCATCTGACTGCAACCCCATGCTACCACACAGTGCTGAGCCTTAGGTCTTCACCCAAACGACCAGTCTGTTCACCCTTCAGTTAAATAAACAGGATTCATTTCTAACATTATGCTCTTGATTCTACCAAGGAAAAGGTCCAAACTGTTTTTTTAAATGTAGCTGTAGCTAGACATCTCTGACACAAGCATTTTGGAAGAAATCTGCAATACTACCTCATGAGAAGCCCCAAGCCAAACCAAGTGTGATAGAAGGAAGCTATTGAGATATGCCCAAGACCTCAAGGGACATAGAAGGAAGCCTGAAGACACAGCTCACAATTTTGCCATTCCATCAGAATTTTTTTAATGCCTCAGCTCTCAGAAAAGTGTAAATTTATTGTTTTAAGGATAAATTTGTGAAGCTAGTGCTACATACAGAAGAAGAACCATGAAGAGACTTAACCTCAAGATTGTAAATATTAAATTAATATAAATCAGTGAAATGTTCAGGTACTACCTATAAATCAGAAAACAATATGCAAGGAGGTGTAAGTACAAAAGGCATGTAGACAGAAATGTTCCCCTTTTGTAGTTTAACAGTCAGGTTGTAAGGCCAGGAGGCAGTGGATCAGCAGGATCTTGTGGGATGGCACAAACCATTGCATTCTTCCCTAAGGACTGGACTAAGCATGTGTTTATTAGAGATAACTAAAGACTTAAAGTGTGAGTACAGCATCTTTGCTGGTAGCTGTACCGATGTCTAATTAATCTCACAACTAGGATGTTGCTGTATTTTTCTAACTTGTAACCCATCGAGTCACAACATAACAGAGGACAAGACTGGGAGGGACCCTGAGAGGTCTCTTTGCTCACCTTACTCCAGGAAGGAATCAGCTTACCCTGAACTGCTGATGCATTTAACATCTTTTCTTAATCTCCAGGGACACAACTAGGACCAAATCCCTCATTCCCATTTTGTTTTTCAACAACCTGAATAGATTATGCTCTTTAAGCCTTTTAAAAGAATGCTGCTGACTTGCTGGAACATGACCAGCGAAGGGCAACAAAGTTAGTGAGGGGTTTGGAACACAAGCCCTATGAGGAGAGACTGAGGGAGCTGGGGTTGCTTAGCCTGGAGAAGAGTAGGCTCTTATTGCTCTCTACAACTACCTGAAGGGAGGTTGGAGCCAGGTGGGGGCTGCTTTCTTCTCCCAGGCAACCAGCACCAGAACAAGAGGACACAGTCTCAAGCTGCACCAGGGGAGATTTAGGCTGGATGTTAGGAAGAAATTCTACACAGAGAGAGTTATTGCCCATTGGAGTGGGCTGCCTGGGGAGGTGGTGGAGTCACCATCATTGGAGGTGTTTAGGAGGAGACTTGATAGGGTGGTTGGTTGCATGGTTTAGTTGATTAGATGGTGTTGGATGATAGGTTGGACTCGATGATCTCAAAGGTCTCTTCCAACCTGGTCTATTCTATTCTATTCTATTCTATTCTATTCTATTCTATTCTATTCTATTCTATTCTATTCTATTCTATTCTATTCTAATTTCCTAGTCCCAGTTAATGTTTTTGGCCTCTTCTAAACTCTTTCTGTTATTTTCACATCTGTCTGGTAGTATGGTCAGCTCAGTTGAAGGAAATATTTTGTTAATGTACCACCTAATGCTGTGTCCAAAGAAAGTATCATTCCCCTACAAACTCCTGTCTTTGTACATTGATTAGGCTGTATGAGACTTAATTTTCACTCTGAAAACTGAAAAGCAAATATTTCCTCTCAGCCTTCTCATATGTGCTCATAATCAGCAATCTAACTGCTACATAAGTGATGAAAGCATCACATGGTACTGGACCAAGAACAGGTGTCCTGATGAATCCTGTACCTGTGGCCTCACTCAGGAACAGCTACACTGGCAACTCCCATTCAAGGACTGTCAGTGAGACAGTTTTTAATCCATCTTTTTTGTGCCCTTTTGATTCTTTTTGATGGAAGATTTTCATGAGTGTGTCCAGTAGTATTGTGAACCGTCATGGAGAAATCCAGAGGTACCACCTCAACACAGCTGTCTTAATGATCCTAATCTATAATCTTATCAAAAACAGATAATGTACTTCTTCAACAAGATGTGCCTTCCATTAAAACTATTTTTAGCCTGGCATAAATTACCTTCTTAACTGTAACTCTTTGCTGACTCTTGAACCCACTACCCCATTGTCTGGCCCATAAGGAACATCATGCTGAAGTGATCTTCTCTAATTTATACCTTTTCTAAATACAGGAATTACGAGAGGATTCTCTGATGATATGGTGAGGCTTTATTTACCAGGAAGAATTGCCAACTAACCACAGAGGGTTAGGGTAATTCTCCCCTCGGCCCTTTTCAGCTCTTGAATGCAAATAATTTTCTTGATATGTTTGTTTGAAGAAGTATGGTATTAAATGCCATTTCATAACTTCTTTTGATATGGACACTGAAATCGATTTTTCATCTTTCTTTAGTGTTCTTCAAATACAGAACAGAAATATGTGCTCAACATTTTTGCATTGCTAGTTTTGATTTTACATTTGCTTCTTACATGATTTTACATCTGTTATTCTACTCATATTTTAAAACTTGTAGCTTACATTCATGGTTATTAATTCCCTTTTCTTTCCTGCTCTTTACATTTGGGAAATGTTTATGGTGATGTTTTCAATAAAACCAACCAACCAAAACCAAAACCAAGACCAACAAAAAACAACCAACCAACCAACCAAACAAACAAAAAAAAAACCTCAGCCCAACACTTTCTTAAGTTCAGACAATCATGATTTTATGGTCAAATTTCAGGAGTATTCAGACAACTAATTTACAAAGTTGTGCTGGTTTTGGCTGGGACAGGGTTAATTTTCTTGATGGTAGTTTGCACAGTGCTGTGTTTTGGATTTGTCCTGGAAACTGTTGATAACACCAGGATGTTTTAGTTACTGCTGAGCTGTGCTCACGCAGAGTAAAGACTTTTCCTGCTTCTCACCCCACCAGTGAGTAGGCTGGGGGTGTACAAGAAGTTAGAAGGGACACAGCTGGGATGGCTGACCCCAGCTGACCAAAGGGATATCCCATACCATGTGATGTCATGCTCAGCATATGAAGCTGGGAAAGAAGAAGGAAGGGGAAAATATTCAGAGTTACAGAGTTTTCTCCATTAACTAAAGAGATCTCATTTCCTTCCATAGCCACTTAGATCTTTCAGCAGAGAGAGGTTGGACCAAAATGATTAATTTCTCTCAAAGAAAACTGAAGCAAACTACTGATGTTTCAGACCTAAAGTAAAATTTAGTTCTGTGAGAATGTTAGCTGAGTTTGTTTCACTATAACATTCATTATTTCCAGAAATCCAGACAGGCAAATTGCCCACTTTTCCTCAGTTCATCTGAGATGTATTTTGTAAATATTAACAGGTAGAAGACTATCTTCATACCTGAGTACGCCATGGCATCTATACAAACAATGTACGCTGTGAGAGAAGAGACAGAAAAGCATCTAACTTCCACTTAAGATTCAATCCTACCATCCTTGAATACACAAACTGTCATATGTTTTCAGCTTATGGATACAGACTCAAAAGAAGGAATGCACAGTAAAACTCCCTAAAAAAAAAAAAGGAATGTCAAAAGCTGACTATTGAGTCTCCCATTCTTTTGTGTAAATTGCACATCATTAAAATGTCACAAACAGAGATCTTCTTCTCAAATCTGGACTTCTGAAATGAGAAAAAGGAGATGCAGAATCTAGGTCATGTAATTTCAGAGCCTGCAAATGTCAACAAAACTTCATAGTTTGGGGTGATTAAAATTCAATTGCAGTGACTGCTACAAGTGAAATCATTCCTTTGTTCCAAAGCCTTAAGGCTGTAGCCATAAAACTGTCTGTTCAGCAATTACTGATGCTGGATTTGATTTCTCCTGATTGTTCAGGGGGTTCTCTGTACAGTTTTCAAAGTGGTGCAATTCTTACATTGATTTCCAACACCTAGTTTATAAAACATTGGAAGGGAATGAAATGAGCAATAAGAAGACTCTGTGCATCATTAAGTCTTCAGTGAATATCAGTCTACTGCAGTCACGTCTTTGTAAACATCTGCACCATCAGGTTTCTGTGCTCCCTCCTGCCAGGATGACGACGCAATGAGTTTTGCTGTACCTCAGAATCTTGATCCCTTAAGTTATCCTCCATAGTAAGGGAGAGAAAGGGATGAAAAGTCCTTCCTGCCTGGATTAGCTGTGGAGGGCAGGATACTGTAGATCCCCCAGGGACATTTTCTGGATTAGGAGGTCAAGACTACATCCATGAGACACTAAATAGGTTTGGTGGCACTGTAATTATGTTAGTAGATGTACAGAAGGAGAGATGGATCCAAAACTCTTCCAAGAGCATCTTGTCTTTCAGTGCCTTTTGTCAGACAGGCTGAGCCACCACAGTCACTGGCAGATCAGCGCACCATGCTGGTAAGGCATCAGCTTAGGAAAGGGGCTGCAGTGCAAGAACAAGTCTGACCCTGTTTATTCAATTGTCTGCAGACATTTTGAGCACGAAGTACCTCCAAAAATGGACCCTAAATCAGCAGGTTATTGCTTGGCAAGCTCTGCCACGTGTAATTTACTCTTCCTTGGAATTCCTCTGCGTCTCTTTTGCCCTGCCTTGAAGAAGTATATATAGTTAATTTATTACCACACCTGCTGTCCCCAAGGTGTGTTTCAGAATGACCTCTCTTTGACTCTGTGTTATTACCATTCCCTCCCATCACCATTTGAATCATATCCCCTTCCTGCATTTTTCCCATCTGAATTTCAAGGGGCTGGAGAAGCAGAGTTTAATTACAGTTTCACTGGCTTTATTATGTTATGGCACTGAACTCCAAGGCTTGGCTATAAGGGGAGCTTTATAATAAGCTATAATGATCCATCTTTTCTTGCATGCCATGAATTTTGAGCCCCCCTTACTTCTTATTTATTATTTCAACTTGGTATATGAATCATTGAATTGTCCCAAGCTTTAGCATGTAGGGAAAATGCTATGAAGCAGTAAGGACCTAGACATGACTCCACTGAAAACAAAAAATAAAACCAGGCCCTGGAAATTTCAGTGGAAGCTGCATTAACCTGTAGGATTGTTTAAATGGAAATTGCTTCGTTACCATAGCAACTTCCAATGTTATCTACAGAGTTGGCTTTCAAGTCCCATATAGACACACACACAACATCCTGGTTCAACTCTTAAAATCAATTTCTGCCACTGCATGGTCTTGTACCATTGCCGGAAGCTCCACTTCTTCAGACCTCTCTGATTTGATTCCTCAGACTCTAACAACTAGGGTCTGTGGTCTGACAGAGGACATTGGCATGGGGAGATGGTGGAGTCACCGTCATTGGAGGTGTTCAGGAGGAGACTTGTTGGGGTGCTTGGTGACATGATCTAGTTGTTTGATGGGTTGGATGCAATGATCTTGAAGGTCTCTTCCAACCTGGTTTATTGTATTGTATTCTATTGTATTGTATTGTATTGTATTGTATTGTATTGATGGCCTAAGTGTAGAAACTACATGCTGTGAAGGTCTATTTTGATTTTAGGCCTGGAGTAAGTATGAAAAATTATTCCTCATGACTGACACAGACAGTGCTTTTCCAGGAAGCCGTCACTCTTTGGGAAGGACCCAAGCTCTGCCAAAGAAAAGGAGTGAGTGCCAGAAGGGATATTTATGCATCTCCTGAAAATCATCTGCATCTGAGGGAACAGATTCCAAGCTTCTAGGCAAAGGATCCAAAAAAAAAAAGGAAAAAAAAAATCCTCTGCAAAGCTCATCTCAGAAGCTCACTTCCCTTCAGCAGCAGCTGTCCCTGAGGGGGATGGAGATGCTGCCCATGCCACGCTCTTGTCTTCTGTTGCTATGGTAATCCTGAAGTTCTTTTTTTTTTTTTTTTTTTTTTAGGACAGAGCTTTATAAGTTTCATTATCTATATTAAGTTGCTCTCTTTGTTTTCTTCCATTCATCTTGCTTATTTCCCACTCTCCCTGTTCCCAGGGACTGCCTGTACACCACGATAAATAATTAACACTCCTTTGTATTATGCACCTGGGAGAGCACTGCAAACATTAGCCACAAAACGCAATTCCAAAGTGCAGAGATTCCTCTCCAGTTTGAAATCGAGCAGGGGAAATGTTCAACCCTGAGATCATATTTTTCCAGTGCATTTGCAATTCTATGTCATTCAGCAAAGAGTTTAAAAAAGTTAATTTGCATTTCAGTTTTTGTCTTTCTGTACTTAGTTTCTGTATTTCGCTCCATGTAAAGAATTAACATAGATGGGGAAACTGACTGGAAGCTAACAAATCTGGCTCCTCTTTTCTAGCAAAATGATGCAGTGTTTGGCTTACAAACCCAGCAAGGGAATAACTCCAATCAAAATTGTTTTCATTGGAATGCTTATATGTGGAAACATTTCCATTGGTTTGAATCTTCATTTCAGAGAACTTAAATTCAGCTCTGACCTGGCTTGCTGGTGTACTTTCTGAAAAATCCTTCTGTATGTATTTTCTTACCAGCCTGCAGACTCTGCTGTTGACTAACCCTTTAATAGCAGCTTTAAAATTATTGAGGTACGTCAGTGGAGAGGAGGATCCCATACTGCTTTTGAATTTAGTGGTAGGCTTTAACACTTCTGCAAAGTAATAAATTTAAGCAAGAAAAATATATGAGAAAACAAGAACTCGGGAAATGTGCTGGGAACAAATCTGACACAAGGCAGCTCTATTTTCTCCTAGTTAGTTGGACGTGGATTAACAGTTTTCCATGTTTTTCATCTTCTTTGGGCTACCTTTCAAAGTTTTTACATTTTTTCTCTTTTCTTTTCTTTTCTTTTCTTTTCTTTTCTTTTCTTTTCTTTTCTTTTCTTTTCTTTTCTTTTCTTTTCTTTTCTTTTCTTTTCTTTTCTTTTCTTTTCTTTTCTTTTTTCTTTTCTTTTCTTTTCTTTTCTTTTCTTTTCTTTTCTTTTCTTTTCTTTTCTTTTCTTTTCTTTTCTTTTCTTTTCTTTTCTTTTCTTTTCTTTTCTTTTCTTTTCTTTCCTTTTCTTTCCTTTCCTTTCCTTTCCTTTCCTTTCCTTTCCTTTCCTTTCCTTTCCTTTCCTTTCCTTTCCTTTCCTTTCCTTTCCTTTCCTTTCCTTTCCTTTCCTTTCCTTTCCTTTCCTTTCCTTTCCTTTCCTTTCCTTTCCTTTCCTTTCCTTTCCTTTCCTTTCCTTTCTTTTTCCTTTCCTTTCCTTTCCTTTCCTTTCCTTTCCTTTCCTTTCCTTTCCTTTCCTTTCCTTTCCTTTCCTTTCCTTTCCTTTCCTTTCCTTTCCTTTCCTTTCCTTTCCTTTCCTTTCCTTTCCTTTCCTTTCCTTTCCTTTCCTTTCCTTTCCTTTCCTTTCCTTTCCTTTCCTTTCCTTTCCTTTCCTTTCCTTTCCTTTCCTTTCCTTTCCTTTCCTTTCCTTTCCTTTCCTTTCCTTTCCTTTCCTTTCCTTTCCTTTCCTTTCCTTTCCTTTCCCTTCCCTTCCCTTCCCTTCCCTTCCTTCCTTCCCTTCCCTTCCCTTCCCTTCCCTTCCCTTCCCTTCCCTTCCCTTCCCTTCCCTTCCCTTCCCTTCCCTTCCCTTCCCTTCCCTTCCCTTCCCTTCCCTTCCTTCCCTTCCCTTCCCTTCCCTTCCCTTCCCTTCCCTTCCCTTCCCCCTTCCCTTCCCTTCCCTTCCCTTCCCTTCCCTTCCCTTCCCTTCCCTTCCCTTCCCTTCCCTTCCCTTCCCTTCCCTTCCCTTCCCTTCCCTTCCTTCCCTTCCCTTCCCTTCCTTCCCTCCCCTCCCCTCCCCTCCCCTCCCCTCCCCTCCCCTCCCCTTTTCTTTTCTTTTCTTTTCTTTTCTTTTCTTTTCTTTTCTTTTCTTTTCTTTTCTTTTCTTTTCTTTTCTTTTCTTTTCTTTTCTTTTCTTTTCTTTTCTTTTCTTTTTTTCTTTTCTTTTCTTTTCTTTTCTTTTCTTTTCTTTTCTTTTCTTTTCTTTTCTTTTCTTTTCTTTTCTTTTCTTTTCTTTTCTTTTCTTTTCTTTTCTTTTCTTTTCTTTTCTTTTCTTTTCTTTTCTTTTCTTTTCTTTTCTTTTCTTGCTTAGCTTCATTATTTTGGGTGTCCCTGCCCATGGCAGGGGTTGGAACTAGATGATCCTTGTGGTCCCTTCCAACCCTGACTGATTCTATGATTCTATGATTTTCAGGTCCAAAAGCAACAGGGAATGTTCCAAATGCACACATACCGATTCAGTTTACTTCCACTGCAAACGTGTAATCTCCACCTACCTTTCTTTGTCTGGAGGAAAATTCCTGTCTCTTCTTAGCCTTTGAAATCAACAGCAACAGCAACAAAAATGATAATTTCTCACAATTAGGAATTGCTTATGATGGAATAAGATAACTAGGAGATCATCTCAAAGTAGTATAGCTAACAATTTTGGTGATGCTTTCTCAGATTGAGAATGACTCTCAGTTTGACCTCCACAGAAATAATTGTCCCTCATGGCACTGAACATATCTATGTAACCCATTGCTCTGAAGGCCTGGTTTGGTCTGTGCCATTTTAAAACTACCCCGGGAGAACTCCCAGTGACAATCCCCTGGTGGTGGAGATATGTGTCAGGGCTGAGTGCCGAACGTCTGGATCCCACTGTTGCACTGATTACTGTATATCCATGGAGGATTTGAAACAATAAGTCTAGTTCTGCCACTAGCATGAAAAGAGAATCTACTTGGGTTTTAGCAAAGAAGAAATCTCTTTTTGTGTCTGTCTATCAGAAATCAATCACAGGGCATTTGAGAGGAATTGAAAGTGGCAAGTGGAACAATTTCCCATGTCACTCTGTTTTGAATGTGAAAGGGATCCTGATTCAACACTTCTTGGTATCTTCTACCATAGATCAAGCCATAGTTTGAGACTCAAAACTTCTGTGCACCATCTTAATCATTATTATGGATGTATATACACCAGTGATATCAACCCAGGTAGTTATGATGGAATACACAAAGGGATCTGGTCTCTCATAAGAATGAGCTCATTTCCATACTGCTGGCCATCTGAATACAAAATGGAGAAACTAATCCCCTTTGCCTGCTCCCAAAGTGCACAAAGAAGGGTTGGCTGGTACCTGCTGGGCTGCAGAGAGGCTTTGGACACCATTTGCTTAAGTGAGTGCCAGTTCAGTGCTCTCTGATGCAGCTCAGAGTAAAGTTCCAAGCCTCAACTCTGCTATGAAAACATTGATTCAGAAACAGAAGCAAACAGCCCCATAGGCTTGAAGGAGGTAGCTGTAGAAATGTAGAAGTCAGTCAATGATGAGACCATTTGTTTCCAAGGGCAGAATTTGAGCTAAGCTCTTGACCTCCCGCAGACTTCCAGTGTGGAAAAAATTATATATATATATATATATATATATATATGGTCTACTTATGTCTACTTATGTTTTAGGTCCTTATGCACAGCACAGGTATAATTCTATTTTCCCTGCTTCACAGATGTGTTGGGAAGATGAAATGGGAAGGTCCTTTCTTAGTACAGGAGTGACAACCATGAAATCATATAGGATGTGAAGCCCTGGCTGGAACACCAGCGTCGATCTTCTGTGAAAGTCAGGGGAACTAGCACAAGTCGGCAATCTCCAAGGTCAATGCTTATCACAGGAGAAGGACTGGGATGCAGAACAGTGATGCTTACACTCACTCCAAATGCAACTTCAGAAAATTGTAATAATATTCATAACAATTCACCACACTGCTACCCCCAAATAATCAATGCAAAGCTCAGCTAAATGTCTGATCTCCTTCACTGCCATGACAGAGATTGTGAAATGCTGACAATCGGAAACAAACCGTTTAGGGGAATGAGGAAGATCATAATGAGAAATGTCAGGGAGACAGGAATAGCTGGTCCTCTCACAATATCACTCTCAAGAAGCACTTTCTTACAGGATGAGACTGGGAATGGAAGCGAGTGAAGGAAGGTTATGAACCCTTCCGTGGAAAGTCCTTGTTAGAGAAAGATCTATACAAATGTAAGTTTTGTAACGTGGTTCTTTTTGCTCAGCATAAGCAAAAGAGAATGCTGTTCTGTGAAGAATGTCAACAGGAATGATGTCATAACTGAAGAGAAATTTGAAGTTTGTTTATTTGCACTAGAATGAGCACTATGTATATTTTCCATCATGCTCATACTTTCATCTAAGACCTTGTTAAGTGTTAGGGTGTTTAACTTCATGAAATCCTTCAGTAGGCACAGGTACAGTTGGAAGATATGGTTTCTAGGGCAATCAATTGCCAAGAACAACAAACATCCATAGTTAAAAAGTAGCCATGACCTAACTTCCTTCCATGCTTGTGATGAGATGCAACATAGCCAGCTAAGGATGGGACAGATGGAAGGAGAACATGGTGGCTGTGAGGAGCCATGGGTAATACTTTGCCCTGATTAAGACACGAGCCTCAAAGCACATAAAAAAGGGAAGAGCAGAAGAAAAGGACATTGCAAATTCTTCAACCACACATAGGGGCCCCTTCCATGCCCAGTTTAGACCACCTATAGACCCACCTATCCTGGACCTGAATTTCTTCAACACATATATACACATTTTTCATCCTGCCTGAGGCTGCAAGGCATTTTAGAGCAACCCCCACCATGGTGACTTAGACCATTAGCAGTCACAGATGTTAGCATTCAGTCTTCCAGCCTCATTAGAGCTTCATTTGGTGAGAGTTTAAGGAAGGGTTGCTGAAAACTAAGTGTAAAGGGAGAAAAGAAGTCACAACACAGAAGGCCATGAGTTATATCTGCCCTGCAGCTGCCTTTCATCAGCTGTTCTGCAGAAATGTGCACTGACTGCAGGGAGCAGCCGGGGTGGTCATGCTGAGGGTTTAAAAGGAGATGGTTGGAGCGTGGGTGAGCAGCCAGGGCCCTGACCTGCCGATGCAGGGGGATTCTTGACATCATGTGCAACACTAGTGAAAGTTTTCTCAAGGGATTAGCAGCTTTCCTATATTTCAGTTATTTACACAAAAGCATCTTCCTTCCCTGAGTCTGGTTATTTTTAGGCAGAGAAAAATACACATGCTTATCTACATAAATAATCAGAACCATATGGCCTAAGCATTCCAAACAGATCAGTCAAACTAGCTCTCTGAGAGAGGGACTTTATGTGTGTGTGTCTGTAAGTGTGCTCAGCACAGATGAACTCTGTACTAGTCCAGCGGCTTCAGAAACATGAGTGCAGGATTGATCCTGCACAGACTTACAGCAGTCTTGCAGCCAGAGAAGTGTCCTACAGCACCCTTGCAAAGGTGCCTCAGGCTCTGCAAAGGAGGAGTCAGGTAATTTTTTACAGCATGTTCATGCATGGCTGCCTTTTGTGCCTGACAATACGGCCAGTAAGTGCCTAGATCAACACAGAAATGAAGACAGATGCAGCTTGTCTTGGAGCTGACAAAAAATCTGGGATGGTCCAGCCACCAAGTTGATCAAAGGGCATGAGAACTTGACCTATGAAGAAAGGCTGATGGAGCTGGGTTTGTTCAGCTATAAGAAGAGAAGGTTAGGGGGAATATAACCAAAATTTTCTAGTATCTAAAGGTAGTTATAGAGATGAAGACACTTTTATCACAAGGAGGCACAGTGACAGGACAAGAGGCAACGGGTACAGTTGGCTTCAAGAGCAATTCAATCTGGGTATAAAAAATATGCTTTACTGTGAGAACAATTAAACATTGGAACACATTATCCAAAGAAGAAGTGGAGTCTTTCTCATTGGAAATATTCAAGGCTTGACTTGGGAAGGTCCTGAATAACCTGATCTAAAGCTTACTTTCAATAGAAGGATGGATTAGATGAACTCCAGAAGTCTCTTCCAGCCTATACTTTTCCATGATTCTGTGATTCAAAGTTCTTCATGTAGGTCAACTCTCCAAGGGCAGTAATTAAAAAAAATAATTAAATCCCCTAAAACAAACATTTAGACTCAGATGGTTAAGTGGGTGCTCATAGCAATGCTTTGAGTTCTGGAGGCCCAAAGGGTTTGATAGTCTGAGAGACCTGAAGGTGCACGCAAAAAGGAATGAGTTTCCATATTTAAGGTAAATGCACACAAAGTGACTCAGGTCAGTTTATTTTTCACTGTGTTTGCAACAGAACTGGTCCTGAGGCCCCAGCTGCCAGAGTAGCCCCAACACAGAAAGTGCTATACCCCAGAGTGACCATGTCAGTATCAAGGAAATGCAAAAGGATAAGCAAGATCAGTCCTCGTGTTTCTGCACAAGACCGTGGGTTTTTTTGCTGAAAACACTGAGCAACTTCCATAATTCATCTGTTGTCTTCCACTCCCATTCTGCCACATGGCAGGTCTGCACAGAGCTCTGGGATATAAATCTCCATGCAGCCAGCAGGAATCGTGCAGCAACCTGCACATCGAAGCTGAAGAGACAAACATATACCCCAGGAGGTCTTGTTTATTTTTAAGGCTGAAGAACCTACTAAAAATCTGTTGAAGAAAATAAAGAGAGTCCTGTGGTGACAGCTAATGTTGTAAGATGGAAGACAGATACATGTACATGCAGAGTAGATTAGTTAAGAAAGCACTGCCAAAATCAGTTGGTGTATAATTTTCAGGTCATAAACTGTTTTTAATAGTAGGGCAGAAGCAGGTTAACATTGCTTCTCTGTTTACTTGTGTGTTTTAATTCCTAATCCCAGGAAGTAGTCACTTTGAGTGTTTCACACTGTATATATGCAGTCAGTAGGTCTGAAAATTAAGGGTCTCCACTAGGGAGTGAACGAAGATCTTTGTGCTGCCCAGCTTCCAGCTCTCCTTGGCCAGCTGAGATTTCCCCTCATGTGGGAAGTTCTTTGACAGATGGCATGATGGGGCTCAGAAGGGTACTAATCCCCCAGGGTTTAGGAGGGTCACGCAGAGGGTATGAAAGGGCACTCTGAAGCATACTCCAGCAACTTTCAGCCGACGGCCACTTTGGCACTATTCCCAGACTCCATAGGTTATTGCAGACCCTGGAGTATTTCTAGCTCTAATGGGGGTAGGAGTGTAAGAGGAGAAAAGAGTTTGAGTAGGCTGCAGCATACTCTATCAGAAAAATGACAGCCCTAGCCTTCCCTTTATAGACACACACACATGCACGTACGCTCTCATCCTTCGCCTCAAATGCCCAGAAGCACTGTGCCCTGGCTGAGGGAGCCTGCCAGAAAGCACAGTCACAGATTCTCAAAAACTGGTGGGTTCCCAAACTCAGTAGAAGATTATAGAAATCAAAGTGGGGTGATCAGCAGAGGCAGGATCAGGAGGATTTCATAGACTTGATCATTGCTGCCAGCAAGGAGCGGTGGTATATTTATAGGTACCAAAAGTTAATGGAAGACCAGACACCAGTATTGGTAGCACAGCTGTACAGAGCAGCAAAACAATGAAACAAAACTATGTGGCTCACCACTGTTTTCCAGAACAATTTCCTTTCTCCTTAGCTCTCCTCTGGTCTTTTCATTTCCATGATTACAAACGCCAGTCTTTTTGATCTGTACTGAAAGAGGGGAGAAATCAGGCACATGCATCCTTTAAATTCATTACTTTAAAGTTATTTACTTCTGTTATGTCTATCCAACTGCACGTGCTTTCTGTCACAGCAATATTTGTCCCTGCTCTGGCTTCAGCCTCTTGCTATTTGTTGGTATTTTAAAAGGATTGATTTTCTTGCTAAACAGGTGTTTAGTTTTAGATCAGCTTTTAGCTCCATTACTCATCTAAGTATTCATTATTTCTCAGTTCACTGATATTTATTCATCCACACTTGATCAAACTTGTTCTTCATCTTCTCTTCACAACTTCCATGCTTTGACTCTGGTCCCTGATGTACCCAGCTGCTTTTCTGCCTGTAAAATTTCTCTATAGGCGTCTTAATTTTTGCTTCATGCATAGTTAGGAGCAGGAGATGAATCCTCCCTTTGAGCAACTGCTTTTTGTGCCTTTTCATGTGTATTACTTGCTTTTTGTACACGTGGAATTTGTGTCAGAAGGTGCTAATTTCTTCCTCTGATGTGGGTGTCAGAAGCGACACGTGTTAATAAGGTTTGATCTGTGACTTTTGCTTTATCTACCTTAAGGATTTTTATTCTCACTTTAGCTGTCTCTTTAACACCTTTGATAGATGCCATACAACTGCGTATCAAGGAATATTAGAGAAGTCTCATTGATATTTATATGTTTAGGATGTGCTCTGCTGTGAAGTAATCCTTTGATTGAAAAGCTTTTCATTTTGTACTCATATTTCCACATTTCTGCCTTGACTTCCAAGGAAAACAGTTCAAGTCCTTCTCAAGGGAGCCTTGGACATTTGAGTCACAAAGAAAGCAGTGTGACAAAGACATTTCTATGTATGTGTTTAACCCTTGCTCTTCTCCAGAAATTAGATTTTACTTTTTTTGAGAGTGAGGATTTTCAATAGTTGCTAACAAAGATAGCTTTCCCAAAAATCCCCTTTCCTATTGAGACTTAACCCTGGCAGCAATGACTCAGCTGCTGCAAATTCCTATCTGGAAATAAGCCAACTGTTAACCTGGTTTGGAGTCTTTCCAGAAAATGATGGGCAGAAAGCAACTTTGCAGCTGCATTTGGGAGCCCCACAGAATCCAGCTTTTCCTGCATTCATAGAATCTGTAATTAACTATCATAGAATCAATAAGGTTGGAAAAGACCTCAAAGATCATCAAGTCCAACCTGTCGCTCAAGACCTCATGACTCCTAAACCATCGCACCAAGTGCCATGTCCAATCCCCTCTTGAACATCTCCAGGGATGGTGACTCCACATGGTAGGCTTTGTTTTCTACCCAAAAGATTATTTGTTTTGAATCTAAGCAGGGTGCATCGAAGAGCATCCCCTGCAGACTTTTCAGTGTGGCCTGACTGATCTTGCCTCTCTTTCTGTTAATCAATATTCTTGGGGCACATCTTGATTCATGATCTAATCACAAGGTGATTTGCATCCAGGATTGGTAGACAGGATTCCTACAGAAGGTAATACAGGATCTCTGTGGGGTAAAGCAAAGAAGAATCTCATCTACCACATTCATGTGTAGTTTCCTTAATACTTTTTCATAAATTTAAAATATTCTTTTCTGCTGAGGGTAGGCTGGGCTTGTGTGCATGTAGCTTCACCTTCTGATGATGATGATGATTTGCCATCTTCCCTACTGCTCTAACCTGAACAAAACTGGGAGGGTGGAAATCAAGGTAGAGGACAATCCCATTGAAGTGTGTATATGTGTGATTTATTTATTTAGGGAACACAAGAACAGGTGGCCCAGGGGCGTTGTGGAGTCTCCTTCTCTGGAGATATTCAATACCCACCTGCATGTGTTCCAGTGTGATCTGCTCTAGGTGATCCTGCTCTGGCAGGAGGGTTGGAGTAAATGACCTTTTGAGGTCCTTTCCAACCCCTAACAGTGTACTATCAGTGTACTATCTGTATATGATTGCAGGGAGCTGCTGTTAGAATTAAGCTGCAAGAGTGGTACATTTATCTCTGCATCAAATTCTTGTAGTGAAAAATGATGATGTTTCTTTTGGAAGGGGAGCACAGTCTTGTTGAGAAATTGTTGCAAAGAGTGTTAGCTTAGATCCTGTTCCCATCTTCATAAATTGCTTCCTCTGGTAGTTTACTTATTGTATTAAATACTACAAGAGCTGCAGAGTAGATATCAGCCACTGAACTGTTCAGCCTTTTTCTGTTGTCAGTGGATAGAAATGGAACATTTCTACAGGGCAGTCCATTGTGTCTGGAAATAAGTGTTAAAGGTAGAAAGCAAATCTGTCAAGACACAAGGACTAACCCAGATATTGACCCCCTGTGTGGTGTAAGATAAGTGTCACATTCAAATTCAGATGACAAGCCTCAACGTTGCCTTCTCTTCAATGACATTTTGCAATGTTTTTTACATTCCCATGTTTTTTTCCTTGGTACAGGTGAGCACAACGATCTCCTGAGCCTCAGAGCTCTCTGCAGACATGCAGCTGTGGGATCACTTTATTGGCTTACTGCTGAATATTGGCCCAAATTTAAATGTACTGGAAAAGCTTTGAAAAAAATCTTAAATCTGCATCCTTCCAACACCCACTAATTCTGCTGGTTTCTCTGCTAAAGTTCCTAAATAGGAGATGACTTATTTAGGGTTTATTCTATTTGTGCAGAAAAGGTCTGTGTTATCTACAAGATCTCAACTTTTGCATTTTGGAATGTCCCTGAAACTCCTCAGAACCTGAAACCTGCCCACCATGAAGGTCCACCAAGGGCTTTCTCAACAGCCCAATTGTGTCTCTTTAGCCTCCAACATCTGAGGTGGTGTCTGGACAGCTGCTCTTTGTTAGTACAAGTCTCCTTCCAGTATTTTCTCATGGAGTAACAGGTGATTAAAGTAGTAACAGTAATTTAAAACTGTAATTATCCCATCAACAGGAAGAGAAGAGAACAAACTGTGGAAGAACAATTTATTTATTTCTTGCTCAGTGGGGTGTCCTAACATTACAGAATATGCCACTCTGAACCCACATCACAGGAAATCACATTAACAACCATAGCAGAGAGGTCAATAAATTTACATTGATCCAAGCTGGAAATGACAGAGGGTCTTTCCACAGCACCATGTCCTGTCATGCCATTGCTTATCTTCCATATGCTGTGGGAATAAACAGAAAATGTTAGCCTACAACTGGCCTACAGCCAACAAATGTTGCACAGGATTTTTATTTTCTAAAATAGCCATTTCCATTGAAATTGCAGCTATTGAAACGAGAGAGAGGAAAAAGCAAATTCACCTGTATTTAGGTACCTCATTTTTTCTTGATGATTTTGTCAGACCTGTCCTGATTGAGTCGTGCATTTTGCTGTCAAAGAGGACATTTACCTCCTCAGAATTCCATTGGCTAAAGTACACATTTTGCCTGGAAATTCCTCTCTCTAGCTGTGCACTGAGGAGAGAAAGTCTGCAAAGAGAATAAAACTCCTGAGAACTCAGCCCAGTTCTCTCTGCCACACTGTACTAAATTTGGTCATTCACAGTTGTCCTAAGCAGATACAAAACTCACAGCAAAAGTATCCACTTTATAGTCATTTAAGTTACCCTACAAAGTGCCAGGCATCACAGAGTCTTGTCTTTGCAGTGGAAAGTCTGCAGATTAATGAAAGAAAATGGACTTTCAGCATGGTTTTTAAGTAGTTCTGTTTGTATATGTGTGTATAAACAGAAAACAAACATTTCACAGTAGTCTCATGCCTTTGACGCTGTGCCATCTGAGTCATCAAGAAACTTGGTAAGACCTCCATGGTATGAATGTTAACACAACCATGAAGAGATGTTTTCTCTAATTCCAGTACTTGGAAGATGGTTCATCTGTAATGGTCAGATGGGAGGTAATCAACAGAATCAGTTTTGCCTGGGGTGCCTTTCATCTCATACCAAAGCAGACATCTCACGTAGCTCAGATGAATCATACCCAATCATTAGTTACAGCTGAGTAAGACATCGTCATGATTTCTGAAAAAGGCAAGAAAATATCCTCAGGGATTTGTTATTTCTGTCCTACCAAACCCAAATATAATTTGGCTTGGCTCTTACTAGTAAGCTAGAAGAGATAATAACTTTAGAGACCAGAATTCTTCAGTAAAAGGGACTTCTGCGGACATTGCTAGCTTTAGAGCGAAGGTTGCAAGAAGAGGCTGAAGCAGATCTTTACATTAAAAACCTACTTGAGCTAGGAGCAACATTACACTTCTTATCTTTAGCATTCTACCCCATAGACTTGCTGGCTGCCTCCACTCACAAGACCCCACAAGTCTGCTTTGCCCCTTTTCACCCCTACCTTTCCTGACCTGTTGCTGGACTTTCTCAGTTATGTGGGCAGAGCTGTGTGTGAAGCTGTGGTGGACCAAGCCCACTTCCAGAGAAACATGCTGGACTTTTTTCTAGAACTGTTTTCAATACCCTAATACAGTTCATCACAAGGGAGTGTGCAGAAACATGTCAAGGGCTGTGTGGGAGTGAGAGCAGAAAGGTACAGATACACCTTGGGCAGGTATTATTGCCAATGCTTCATCCTGGGCAACCAAACCCTGAAGATCATGCAGCCAGAGTCTCAATTTTTAAGTGTCTGATCATAGCTTTCATCCCACTCACAGTGGTCTTTGATACTACAAAAGAGAAACTTCCAGCAAAAAATTCCCCGCTGATACAGCTGCCTTTTTCCTAAGTATTATGTACTGAAAAATGCTATGGTGTTCCATGGAAATGTGAACCACTTGATTCAATATTTACCAACTTAAGCAGGTGCCAGTCAGTAGAATTACTTGGGTATTTTCCAGAAACGTGGTTTATCACTGGAAAATGCCAGTTTGTTGAAATGAGACTTTTGCTGGGGATATGCCAGTTTTGATGAGATTTTCATAACAAAGGTTTCCATGCCAGGATAGGATTTCTGGTCAAAACGCCAAAGGGAAAGAGAGATGCTTCTCTCTCATCTAGGAATGCCAATATGCTATTGTTAGGACACCTGCTGAGGTCAGGACATCCAGCCCTAAATCCATACCTTGATCACAGCTTTGAAGCTGGCTGCCCAGTTACTGCTTGACTAGCTTAGCAACTCGTTTGCTGTTCTCAGCTGACCTTGTTTCAACATCTGCTGTAAAAAATATTCTGCATTATCTGAGTAATTATTGGTGTAGGAATTTGAACCCTAGTCCAAACAACAAAGCTTGAGACTCAGCCAAGCTGTTTTTCCTTTCATAGCCAAATATTATTATTTATTCATTAGAAATGTTGTCACTGGAATGAGTAGCTATTCCTCACTAAGCCTTACTGTATGCACCCAAGTTTTGTTAGTTGTGTCTATGCAACACTGAAGTGTGGTGTCCGTGTTTATACCCATGTCTAGTTTGCCTTTCACCTACACAGCAACTTTGTAGATTGCCTGCAGCTTGCAGGTTAATGGAAAAGTGCTCAGCAGCAGCATGTGTGTCTAAGAGTCACCTGCATAGTGCTCTACCAGGAACATGCTAGCCACACTTAAATCCAACAGATGACATTAGTGAAGGCCTGGTGAGTGGATTCAGTCTGGACTGTAGACTAAGGGCTGTATCAGTGAAGACAGTAAATGCAAACACTGACCTCAGCATGAGTTAAGGACATAGAGTACAGTGGAAGACACCTGTTAGTGTTGTTGGGATCCACACACTTAAATGAGTCAGTTCAAATTAGGAGAAGTCACATTTGTTTGAGTTCAGAGAAGGGTGCTGGATATCAGGTTTTGTGTTTGGCTTGTCTCTGATGTCTTCAACTAAGTGAACTTCTGACGTTTTTTTTTTCTTTCAGTGGTAAATTTCCACAGTTTTACATTCTTAATGTCATCTGAGCAGACAAAAATAGCAGATCTTGATTTTTAAATCAAGAAACATTTCATTATACCTAGAGCTAGTGAAGTAATCTCATTGTGGATAATAATTGATTAGAATGTGTGGGTTTTTTTTCATTTTCTCCATGGAGTAAACACTATTTACAACTGCCTGATCCATCAGGGTACTCTGAGGTACAGTAGTAAACAGCAGGATAAGTAGGATTTTTTCCCCATAATCCCAGCAGGCTCTTTTCTTATCTACAGACTCAATGCTTTGGATTATGTAGGAAAGGGTACATAGGAAGCTCACAGTATCTGAAAGTTTCTGATTCTATAGCCCACTGTTTTTTCTGTTGAATCAAGGCAGGAAAAGCACATTTATATCCTCAGTTATGGGGGGAAGCAGATTCTCACTGCTGCTGAGTCAGAAAGAGCAAGTTTAGCAGGGGAGGAAGGGGAAGTATAAAGACTGCAACAGTTGTTTCCCCAGTCTAATTTCCAGTCATACCACTTGAAATTGCTGCCACTCAGGAGATGACAATGAGAGAAGGAAACTGCTCAGCAGCTACTTCTGCCCCAACAGCAGCAGGCATCTATTTCCGGAGTGCTGAGATGTGGGCAGAGCTTTGGGGCTGGCTTAGTTAAAGTGGAAGTTGTGGGACCAAAAGATACTGATAAGGTTGAAGGAAGTGATAGAAAACAACTGAAAGGAAAGTCTTAGTAGTAGAACTTCTACTTTTCCTTTACTAACAGCTGCTAAAGATACCCACCACAGCCCTGCAGGTAAAGGTAAATCAAGCCACTCATTACTACCACTGTAATTTCTCACTTTCACAGTGCCACCAACACATTGGTCTTTCCTCAAGGGTGAATTCTAGGTTGGATGCAATGCCAGCTGATGCTGACACTGGCAGTTCTGAAATCTCAGATGCATGTCCCCTCATCCCCTTACATACCCAAGCAAACATGCATTTCCTTCTAATGTACCAGGGGGTCATCAGAAGAGTAATAGATTATTGATTTTTTTTTTTCCTACTGGTAAATTTAATAGAGGACAGACAGATGGAGCTTTGGAAATGAAAAGAGTAACATTGTCAAAACAAACAGATGATAAAGAAGATTTATATAGCAAACAGCTCACTTTAAGGCATTAGTTTGGGGCAATCTATGGATCATAAGGTGAACATCAATCCTCAACATGCTATCAGTTTCTAGATACTTTGTACTGAAATAAAAATTGACTACATCATGATGAATGTCTTCTAAAGTATGAGCATCTTAAATATTTATGGGTTTGATCATTACAGTATTGTCCCATGCCTTATTACATTTACACAGACTTGCAAACAACTAACAAACAAAAAGAAAGATTAAAATCCCAGTCCTAGAGAAGTCTGGGCCTTTGTCACTTTCTTTAGTCATTTGGGAGGGAACATGACAAGAGTCCCAAAGGACTGGACTTCTGCTGAATAGCTTATAGAAAATACAAACAACAACAGATCTTAGCCACTAGTTTAGCAAAGCATGCAATAAAATCCACTCTTGATGAACAAAGCACCTAGCTGAGTGCCTGAGTTGCACATTCATCATCAAGGAGTTAAACCTGTCCTCAAGTCCCTCATCGACCAAGGAGCTGGTAAGTGGCTGTAAGACACTGGCAACTGCCACAGCATGCCTGACCCATGAATCACTCTGCCATCTGGGTTGGACTCAAAATGCAAGTAAAAGCATTTTTATCTCTTCCCAGCAGCCTGCAGCCACACCTGGAGTCCCGGAATCTCTCCTGGGAATGTGAAATCTCGGCGGAATGGCAACACACAGATTATTGTCACAGTGGGTACAAATCGCTATGTGCTATGAACTATTCTTCAGAAAAATGAGCCTTTCTCTTTCCTTCTCTGAGAAGTCATAATGCAAAGGAAGAAATGTTTGTCTGGATGAGATCACTGAGATATAGCTGAGTATTTGGAATGAAGGCAATAAAGCATTTGAATTGTGGTTAATCACTTTACGCACTGGTGTAGAGTTGGAAGTACGTTGCAGGCATTTTGGAAGTGGTCATAACACAGACATTTACTGGAGTATAAATCAATTGTTTCCTTCAAATCATAAAAGGTTCTTAAATATGTACAGATGAGAGGCCATCAGTAATTTTTTATTTATTCATGAGCCTCTGTCTGTACTAACTGCTGTGTTTACAATTATAACAGAAAATGCAACACAGACTTTCCTTCCCTGACTACCTTCTTTATTACAGAGAGATCCCATGAAAAAATTACTTGCTGCAAAAGATTGTATAATTAAATGTCTGGTTATTATTTCACAGGTATGAAAATAAATCAGGATTAATTTCATTGTATACAAACGTGGTTATAAAATTTACATGGGGGCATCAACACTAGACCTGAGAGCGCATCTGAGAACAAGCAGTTATCCTTCCACTCGCAGCTCAAATCTGCTGCAGCTTTTAAGACCTACCTTACCTCTGTTCTCCAGTTCCCAGCCTTGAGTGACTTTAGACAGTGTGGTGTCAGCTCAAAGTCACATAGTGACTTCAGAACCCAGATTCAAATTCAAACCTGAGGTTTTTGGCTCCACACAGAAGTGTTGAGTGTGACAGGGAATTAAACCTAGGCAAGGAGGATTGGGGTTTGTCTTCTCTTCTAAAAAGAAGCTGTCATCCATTCAAAGAATTATTGAGTTATTTTGGAATAAAGCTAGTTCATTTCTGAAGTTCACACTGACTAAATATGTTATTAACCTCAATTGTTACGTTTTAATCTTCTCTGCCCATGCGAACAAAGTCGGGTTTTGGCTCTGGCTTTGTTAAGAAATTACTCATCCACCATCCTGACAAAACTCAGAAGTGAAGGGAGCTGTGTGAAGGAGAACACAACAAAGGGCACAATGGTGCTATATTCTGTTGAGGCAAAAAAAGAGAGGGATAGGGACTACTTTCCAGTGTGAGGGAAGGTTGAAACTCTCAACTGATCTCTTCAACCCATGGTGCTAGGTGGCTTACCTGCCCTGGAGAAGAGGAAGCTCAGGGAGACCTTATTGCTGTCTACAACTACCTGAAGGGTGGTTGTAGCCAGGAGGGGGTTGGTCCCTTCTCCCAGGAAACCAGCACCAGAACAAGAGGACACAGTCTCAAGTTGTGCCAGGGGAAGTTTAGGCTCGAGGTGAGGAGAAAGTTCTTCACAGAGAGAGTCATTAGCCATTGGAATGTGCTGCCCAGGGAGGTGGTGGAGTCACCATCCCTGGATGTGTTCAAGAGGGGATTGGACGTGGCACTTAGTGTCATGGTTTAGTCATGAGGTCTGGTGACAGGTTGGACTTGATGATCTTTGAGGTCTCTTCCAACCTTGGAGATTCTGTGATTCTGTGAGGCAGCCCAGAGGAAAGGAGGTTGTTCAGCACCGTGCTCTTTCAGAGGCAAACATAATGACAAGCCTCAAGTTCTTCACAGATGCCACATAGTAATCTCCTGTTTTATTCAAAGCACCACAGAGCATGACAAACTAATAATGACTGTGGCTGAGGAAGTTCTCCAGAAACCACCAGCTGGCACTTTTCAGTAGCAGATAATATTCAATCTTACTGTCCAATTCTTTCTGAGATGATTTTTTGTCATGTAATACTGGTCTGCCTGCCCTCCTGCACAGAAGTAAATAGAAAGCCTGGCAGTAGAGCTAATGGGAAATGCCAGTTAATACTGAGAGACATGATGTGCTTAGTGCAGAAATTGTGGTGTTTGATGGTCTGTAGCATACCCCAGGTCAAGCTAGAGGATCTTAAAGACCTTCCCATCTAAGATATACAGATGACTATTTTGCTATTTCTTAAAGTCTCAGTTGTTTACTTGTCTTGAGAAACATCAGAGGCAGTGTCACAATATGACAATAGCTTCACCAGTTCACCAGCTCTCCTTGTGGCAGTAAAGAAAGGGTGGTTAGGCCAGATGCCAACAGGAAAACATCTGGCACAATACCTGGCAGGGTTACAAAAGTGGGGATGTGGGTGGCTAGATCTTGCTGAAGGGGGCCTCAGCTCTCAAAAGACTGGAAAACCCTTCTTGGGACTGTGCAAAAGTCATTTGACAGTAACAGCTTAATATAGTCTATGTAGCTTCTCCAAATATCTGCTCACATCTCATCTCTCTGTCCTCTCAGCAAGGAGATCCAGATGCTGATTTCACTGAAGTCAGCAGATTTCATACTCCTTTCAGTGTTTCTTTTGAAATGCAGTTTCTGCCTTTCTCTTCCTCATTAATTTTGCATCATCCAACTGCTCCTTTTGGCATTCCTGATTTTTAAGGACCTCAGATTTATATGATTTTCAATTATAATCCTTAAAACTAAAGTGAATAGCTATCTATTTAATCCAAATTTTTTCTGCTTCCCTTTCTTTTCATCTGTGTAATATGATTCTTTTCACACTTTATTTATTTATTTATGTATTAACTCCTGCAGTCTACCAATGCCAAAAGAAAGCTAGTCTTATTACTCTGGTCATACATTTTTAATGAATGTTGGTTTCATGCTCATTATTCCATTTTTGTGAATAGATTTCTATCTTTCATTTATTATTATTATTATTATTATTATTATTATTATTATTATTATTATTATTATTATCAATAAAGTTTTCTCAGAAGTCCCCCTGCTGTGACTCTTTGGCAGTGTGTCTCAAAGAAATAGAAAGAAGCACATTAGCTGGCCAGAAGCAAGGTAGTTCCACCACACAAACTGACTAGGTCCATTGGGGGTGTTGGGAGCCCAAGCACTCAATAGTGCATCTTCACTGAGGCTCAGCAGAACACAGAACAGAGTTTCACTGCTTCTTGCTGGTGATAGGTGCAGCCAGCTCAGAAAAGCATCCATGTGAGTATGTCTCTGTGGCCATTACACAACTATTCCCCTATGGCATTTGTCTCAGAGGTAGACTCCTCTGGGAAATGGCTGCCCTCTCAGAATTCTTGGTTCTAATCCCAAGGATTTGTGGTGTCAGCCAAGATGGACATCCCCACTGTCCTCCCAACCTCCATAACTGTGTAACATCTGCAGCTGCTTTCAGGGCTAGATGCTTTTTTCAAGCAGCATTTCAAAGACCATCACACTGACAACTTTTCTGCCTCCATTAAGTGTGGTTATGCCAAGAACTTTTTTACATGCTGCTGTTCAGGCCTAGGCTATGGCTATTTAATATTTTGGGTTTGAACCTCTGTCTCTTTAGCTTGCTCTTTCCTACAAGAGCCTACAAGAGTATTAGCAGGAGTCATTTCCCCACTGTGGTTCTGTGTCTATTCGTTTCTTTACTTGACTGCAATCAAGAAAGTGCAAAGCCTTTGGATTCTAAGTCTTCTTGCAGTATTTTCAGGTGGGCAGAAGGCTTCACCTTTTCCTGCCAGAGAAGACCCTGTTAAAAATTCTTTTTTTTTTTTGTTCACCACCACCACTTTTGTGCCCATATACTCCATTCCACAGGTTTCAAATAAATTGGTCAGAAATCTTCAAGACCTTTCTTTGGCAGCTACTACCAAAACCACTGGTTTCTATGTCTTTTCCATGACACCAATACAATATTGAACTACTAAACCAAACCACCAATCCAATGCACTGCCTAATATAATTCAAAACCCCAAACCTCATATTGAGGGTCGTCCATGGACCATATTTTCTGTCTTTAAAGTCTGTTTAGATGGATGGACTTACCTAAAAATTCACACTGAAGAGGCTAGAAAACCACTCCATGGATTTGTGTTTCATTTTCATTGGACATGTAGTTCAAAGTATTATTGTGAGCAATTAATCCTTCTGCTATGCCTCAGAAGCCATCTGAAATAACTAGGCTTAGATGCTACATAACAAGATTAAGGATGTTCTGCAATAATGTACCAGTAAAGTAAGATTCTTGAAATATACAAATGTGGATTTTTCTAGGGATTTTATTTCACTTTATTTGACCTATAATTTCTTAACTTCAGGTTTAAGATATCTAGGCTGTCTTCTTGAAATGCAATTGAAAGCAATCAAATATCAGTAAATGTATTTCATGTGGAACACCTCTTTCCTGGAAGCCAGGCAAAAATGTTACAGGAAGAGAACATTCTCACAGCATTTTTCTGTTTAAAAAGAAAACTAGAGGTTCTGGAGGAGTCTACAAGTGCACTGTAAATCTGGCTGCTCTGGTGACTTCCTCTTCCAAATTCCACAGTGATATGGAGGATATGGAGGACAACAGTGGCTGACATTTGAACACCTTGCTAGAGGTTTTGCTGTTATCATCTCATCCTCAAACACCCAGCAGTATTTCCATTAAAAGAAAAATACAAAATGTTTAGAAGGAAAATAATTCAGAATTGAGTTGTCTGGAATTATTTTTGGCCTGAACTTGAATTACCTTTGGTATTAAACATGTCTTTCATTTTGGCACTTGAACTTTGCTCAAGGAGATGGGGAAGAGCACAGGCACAGTGCCATGTTTCAGAACAAAATACCCATTTCACATTACATTCCCACTGCCTGTATCTAATTGCATGTGAATATCTGACAGGAAATGGAACAGGATACTTGGCATTTAGTGCTTTTAGGAAACAGATAATCAGTAAATTGCTCTTTGCTATAGTTAGAGAAAGGATTGTTCTACTGGACTGGCCAAATCCAAGCTGTACCAGGGATGCCAAAGGAGACTGACAATCGACTGGATGAAAATGGGATAAGTCTTACCTTCCCCCCCCTTTTTTTGTTGTATTTCTTTCCTTAGTCTTGAACAGGTAAAATTGGTAAGGAAAAAAGTATAACTTCAAATGGTGTTAAGATAATTAACTGTCATACACAGTTGTGCTTATTCCCCAGCTAGGATAATGTCTTTTACAATGAATTATCAGGGCTGGCTCTACATTACAGAAATGAGCTGTGCTCCTAATGATCATTTTCCAGCCTTTGAGACAGAAAGAAGCTTTGGGCTTTTTGAGCATATTGAAACAGTGATCAATTCAAATAATGTTAATTAAGTAGTTCAAAGATATGTGAAATTTTTTTCTTTTTTCTTTTCTTTCCATATTTTCCTGATAAAGAAATGAGGTGAAAGAATTCTTCTGGGGAAAAAAAAAAAGAGGTTTCCAAAGAGGCTTAACAGTCTCAACCTCCACCTGACACTGTTAATAACCTTCTATGAAATTTTCCCCTAAGCAAATCTCTGCTAGGCCATGCCAAGTGCACAGTGAATTTATAATTCACTCAGAGTCACATTTAAAAGCAAAATACTCAAGGTCAGATTTCTCTTCATTGAGTTTGCAGAACTAGTCTTTGGATTGCTTTAGTCAAGCTGTACTATGTGCCCTTCCTTCCCAATGGTATGGGGATAGAATGGTTATGTGTCTGAAGATGGATTCTCCTGCACTGGGGCACTTTTTAAGTGACAAATCCCAGGCTCTAGAGGGAGGAAGAAGTAACAATTCCATTCCAAAACAGAGTAGGTGCTTTGGATAATGTTTACTCATTTCCAACTATGAAATCCTGATTCTGATGTGGTTAGTGACTCCACATTCAAATGTGGTTGGGTCCTCTCAGGTTTATCATAGACCTACTTGATCTTTCTCATTTCACTGGAGATGATATGCTCACCTTGTTCAATGAATTACAAAACCAAGTGAATGCTTCCTATTATCTTTGATGTAGATCAGGAAAAAGAAATGCATCTGCTGCATGGCAAATTTTCTTGTCCTCTTTACACAACTTGCTCTGCAAGTGGCATGGGTGTCATGTGGTTTGTGTACCCACAACAGTCCCAGCATAGGAGATTAAGCTCTGCTTTCTTGGCAAGTTGTCAGAACTTGTCGTTTTGCCCAGTGTGGTTTTATTAGTGCTCATCACATTAAAATATAAAGCACCTATTAAGGAGCAGAATTCTAATTGAATGATACAGCTAGGTAGGAATATTCAGAGAAGAGCCCAGGGGACAATTTGAGTAGCTTTTGCAGTGCTAAATCAGTCCTCTTATAATAAGAAAAGGAAACAGTATCAAAAAGAGTATGAATACCTAACAAATATAATGTATATGACTTTAAATAGAGACCAGGGAGTTTACATTTTACTTTGTACATTCCCACATGAGAGAAATAAAATATTTATTTTAGAAAGCAGAGGTGTGATTTGGATTAAACCATTTGAGGACTGCTGTGCCAGGTGACAATGAATTTCATGATACTTTATAGTCTTCGGCATTTCCAACAGAAGTTACAGTGGAGCACTTCATTAAACTTTACAGTGTCCCTGGCAGGTATTGCTATTAGAGACCATTAAAAGGAAGGTCACTTGCCCAAGGTAGCACTACATTGCCAATAAACCTCAGAAGCTGGAAGTTCATTCCCTGGTCTAATGATGAAGCTTGAACTATATCCACCCCAGGTACCCAGCCGCTCACCCTGGGGTTGGGCAGCATAGTGTCATGGTGTGTACAGTGGCAATCACATCTTGTTGCTGTCTCTGTCTTCAGCCTTTTTGGTGTGTTTGTCTGCTTCCCAAACACCATCTCAGCTGGAGATGAGCTAATTTTTGTGGATCTTGTACGGATAACACCAAGTTCAGCAACCCCCATCTGACGCGTGATTGTACCACAGCTGAGACAATGTTGCTGTAGAGAATGAGGACACTGGCTTTTTCTAGTAAGAGCAGCAAACACAAGAGCTCTGATAAATGATACAGATGTCCTTTTTTCTTCTTAAGATACATTAGTCTTTTGAAAAAAATATTTCCAAAGCTGCATTTGGACTTGGCTTTCGTTAACATCCTATACAGCTAATTGATTTTTCTGACCTTTCCGGCCCATATGAAAACAGTGGCTGGGACTGCTGAGGGAAAGGACTGTTTACTACCACAAGAGCTGCATGGCTTGCTGCCAGCAGCACAATTACATCATATGTCTGAAATGATAATTGAGATATTGCTCCCTTCTTTACTTTCAACCTTGATATTAGCACTGGTGCAGCTGTCACTTGACAGAGTGACAAATAAGACAGACCAAAAAGATCTGTTATGAAAGCGCCATATAGAAAGTCCTCAGAAGGCACCACAGTGAGAGTCCCCTTGGATTCACCTGATGATGAATTGCCTCTGGAGAAAAGAAGATTGTTATTACTATGATTATGACTGTTGCTGATGCTGTTGTTACTACTTCTTTTACTGTTACTAGAATCTGAGAGGTGTTAAGGGGGCAGTTTCTACTAAGCATGGAGGAGAATGAAGAAGGACATCCTGTCCCAAGCAGAACGTCTGCCATATATACTTCTGCCATCACCTTTTTTCAGCCTGTCCTACAGCTCTGTTTCAGTTTTCATTCCCATTTACCTGTTACCTGACCTCTCATTCTCGTCACTGGGGCCACAACACTCCTGGGAAGCCCAAAGGTAGTTCCAGAAGCTGAATTTGCAACAAGGAATGACATCCTGAGCTGAAAACTGAAATCAGAAATGATCCACCCGCAAATGACTTGGCAGCATCTTTCCCTGGGAATTAGACCCTTTGGAGATCTGTAGCGCTCGAGTCTGTGTAGCAAATAATGAAACACCGTCCCTCTTCCCAAAACACCAAAATGCAGTCTAAGCTTCAGAACGGAGCCCAAAGAATAGGGAATATATGCTGGGCAATAACAATTAAGGGCACAGAATGAGATTCATTGAGAGAAAAAAAACTCTTCCTTAAAATCAGAAATGAGGCAGAAGGGGATAAACAGTGGTAAAATCGCAAAACATTACATATAGACCTGGACTGAAACAGAAATTCCAGATTTCAGTATTCCTGTTTTTCTGAGGTCTTTTTGTGTGTGCTATGTTTCTTTGGGTTTGGTTTGGGGGTTGGGTTTTGTTGTGTTTTGGATTTTTCTTTTTAATTTTGGAGGCCAATGGCATCCTGGCCTGCATCAAGAATAGTGTGACCAGCAGGAGTAGGGAAGTCATTGTGTGCCTGTACTCTACACTGGTTAGGCCACTGTGAGAGACTAAAGCTTATCTCTCCTGGTGACTCAACAAAGATAAAATCACTTGCTGTTTGTCCAGACAATAGCTGATGTGCATTGGGCAGAGCCACTGGAAGGACTCTTGGAAGGTGCAAAGATAACATTGCTCACTGGACTGCAGCTGGCCTACAACAATGGCCCAAGGGCCCAGCATTCACACCTTCAGGACAAGATCATTTCCAGCCATCAGATACCCCAGGAAAGGACAATGGTTCCTGATGTGAAAAGAGTGTGTGGGTGGCTAGATGGAGCAGGAGGAGGCGGAGGCCTTCCCCCTCCATCCAGTGGCTGCCCAAACTCACCTGAGTACACAGAAAGATTTCCTGGGGAACGATACCTGGACCTAGAGATGATTTCCCAGAACGATATCCTGGGGAACAACACCTGGACACTTGCCTAAGGGCTAAAAAACTGTATAAAAGACTGGAGCAACTACTGGCTTTTAGTAGGAGAAAATTGGAGAAGCAAGATGCAGAAGAAAGCTGACGGCAGCACACGCTGGAAACACCACGGGGCCAACACAAAGGATCTTGGACTCTCCGTGCCCTAAGTTCCGCCTGCTGCAACTCATGGAGCTGAAGAAGCTGCCCAGAGGACCTCATCCCTTCTACAGCCAAAGCCTCAGCACCCTTCCCCTACAGACCCAACATCTCCTGCAGAACCGTTTCTCTACAGACCCAACATCTCCTGCAGCACCTTTCCTCCACAGACTCAAACTGTCTTGGGGGTGAGGGTGTGGTAATATAATTCTTTCCCTCTTCTCCCTTTCTTCTATTCTCTCTCTCTCTCCCTCTGATCCCTCCACTTTATTTATGTCCATCCACTTTATTTATGTAGTAAATAGTCTAGCTGTTGATATTTTGGCCTCGTTTGTGCCTCTAATTTCACAACACGGGAATATTCATTAAAAACCTGAATCTCTTTCCTTCTCCGGATCGAGACAGCCACACCTTGAGTCCTGTGTCCACTTCTGGGCCCCTCAGTTTAAGAAGGACATTGAGATACTTGAACATGTCCAGAGAAGGGCAAAAAGGCTGGTGAGAGGCCTCAAGCACAAGCCCTACGAGGAAAGGCTGAGGGAGCTGGGATTGTTTAGCCTGGAGAAGAGGAGGCTCAGGGGAGACCTTATGGCTGTCTACAATTACCTGAAGGGTGGTTGTAGCAAGGAGGGGGTTGGTCTCTTCTCCCAGAAAACCAGCACCAGAACAAGAGGACACAGTCTCAAGCTGTGCCAGGAGAAGTTTAGGCTCGAGGTGAGCAGAAAGTTCTTCGCTGAGAGAGTCATTAGCCATTGGAATGTGCTGCCCAGGGAGGTGGTGGAGTCACCATCCCTGGATGTGTTCAGGAGGGGATTGGACTTGGCACTTGGTGCCATGGTTTAGTCGTGAGGTCTGTGGTGACAGGTTGGACTTGATGATCTTTGTTGTCTCTTCCAACCTTGGTGATTCTGTGATTCTGTGTTTTGTGGTTGTTGGGGCTTTTTTTGTGAGTTTGTTTTATTTTGGGGGGTGGGTTTTGTGTAGAAGCTAGAAATCTGTTCCTTTTTAATTTTTACTTTTAATTCAGGCAAAATATTTTTGCCTTTGGGAGAGATTTATTTTTTTTTTCCCTAGTAAAACTCCAAGATTTTATCTGTCTTTAGGTGTAACGTGTAAAAACTACTTGTACATTTGTTTACCCTCCTGTTCTCCTTAACTGATCCTTGCATGAATGTTTTGCACCATTTACAGATATCTCATGGGTACCAGGTTGGTAATCTTTCAGCCCAAATTTACCAAAAGGACTCTGCAAATTTAATAAGAAAATAACTTAATAACCATGCACACAACACCAGATGAGGGGAAAAAAAAGAGCACCCTCTGAGGCAGCATGAGTCATAACGATCCATTACTTCCTGTCTTTTGCTTTTTTCCCCTTCTGCCTTCCACAATTAAACCCTAATGGTCATGAAGAGATTCTCTGGGGCTTTTCACAATGTAATTTTTCTCAAAAGCATCTACAATTGCTCATATGGCATTGTTCAAAACATGCTAATAAACCAGCCCATCTAATGTTTTAAAATTAGGATTTTACTGTCAGTTGGAGCAGGTTTAAAGTGCTTTTTACCAATTACTGCTTGAGAGAGGCCAGGGAAGAGCTGTTTATAGAGACGTAATGTCTAAGGGTAGATGCAGCTTCAAACTTCATGGGGCTGCATGGCATTGCTGCCTCTTCTGCCAGACTGTCACTGCCCTGAGCACTCCTGATGGAAATAATGAATCCCGTTAAATTACTGTCTTTTCTTCCTTTTAGTCTTCCTCCCCCAGGAAATTTGTCCTGCAGCAGACTAAGGACCAAGACATGCAAATGGCATTTTGGGAATAGGTCTACTTTTGCACTGGGGCTCAGAACAGCTGTTATGAAGACTTGATCTCCCAGCTACATCCTGACTCTTTTTCTCACTGTCTTGTCTTTGCCCAGCTACAGAAGCTGTAAATCTCCATCCACAAATGACATAGGAGCTGAGTGACAGCAACTGATTTGGCCACTCCTACTGGGGGGAAAAAAAAAAAAAAAAAAAAAAAAAGAAGAAGGGAGGAAGGAATATTAAGAACACATCCAATAAATGCAATGCCAATATCAATTCATTGGGAGAGGGAACAGTTTTGAGTTGTCCATATAGGGTAGCACTGGTTCGGTGCCAATTTTTTCTGCTTTAAATAATCAAAACCAATGCGTTGAGATTTCTGGGTGGCATGTAAAGGAAAACACAGGGCTTTAAACACCTAGGAAAAGGGAAAAAATAAAATCAGTATTTTTATGGACCCAGTCTGGCATAACACACATAGCTCTGCTCAGTATAAGCACAAGACTCCACGATCAGAACAACATTGAGTACTTCACTCATCACCGCTACTCTCACAGAGCCGGAGACCACCATCTCTTCGGCAGTACTGCCAGCATCGATGGTTTTTATTACATCTCACATTATTTAATTTTTTTTTTTCTTAAAGACCCTTCTCCTGAAAACATCCATTGCACAAGAGTCTCATATTTCTCTGGAGGAAAATTAAATTTCCAGATACCACCATTGCAGGACAAGGCTTGGAAAACATGAATCTTAGTTAAGCCTTAAAGTCTTGGAAACTAGACAGAAACTCAGAAGGATCCAACTGTCTGTCTGTCTGTCTGTTTATCTAGGTTTTGGTTTTCTTTTTTTAAAAACACCTCCTTGCTTTTAAATCTGTCACAGAATATTTCTGATACCTGACTCATGATCTCTGAGTGATCAAGACTGGTAGTCCAGTATCCTAAGATGGGTAAGTTTGCCATCTAGAAGCCTAATAGCTTTGAATGAGAGGCAAAATGAACACAACAGTATTCATGAGCTATGTAAAACTTCAGTCCACAGGCACGACTGTCTACAGCCTTTGAAGGCAAATGTCAGGCTCTGTCTGTCTACTGCTTCCTTCCAGCTTGCCTCCCCCTTCAGTGTCCAGTTGCAGGAAGACTAATATTTAGCAAATGCACCTGAGTCAGGAGCAGCAGCTATTTAACCATTAAAGAGGGAGTCAGAGGTGTCTTTGGGGTGTAAATCCAATGACATTCTGGACATGTTTTCATTATCTGTAGAGGGAGCCTTCTGACAACCATGACTCTAATCAAGGCATATTAATTAAGTGCCTAAACTCAGGTTGGAAGAATCCAGGCTAAATCTTGTCTTCAACATCTGCCTTTTGGAAGAGAGAGGACTGCAGAGTTCTTTACTGCGATCATGGAGTGATTCTGCAGCTAAGAGACATCTCTAAGATCTGGCTACCTGAGTCTAATCACAGAAGAGTGTAGATAGTCCACTACCCAGCATACATATCTCACTTTTCAAAGTGTGTCATATGGATTAAAATACTTGCCACATTCATCCCTTGGGCCCTTACATACCTGGCAGTATGTGAAAAATAAATGAGTCAATAGCTTCCTTCAGATATGTCCTAACAAACACAGGGGAAAACATACATACAGGGCTTCATACACAGGTGCCTTTAAAAAAAAAGTCCTTTTTATCAAGTATTTCAAACTACAAACTATGATGGTGACTTGAGGGGTATACAGCATCCCTCACAGCAAGAAGCAAGGACTTTGACTCAGGGGTCACTAAGATTGCAAGACTATGCTTTCCACTATTCTCCATGAAAATATCTAAAATATCTCCTTTCGCACTCATGTCAGTCTCACTGAGTCAGTTGAATTCAGCAGTGGTTCCTTCCACATGAGATATGCTCTGGCACATTCAGGAGTTGAACAAATTATTCTTTCCAGTTCCATCCTAGATATCTGTGGTAGCAAATACTGGAAACAAGAACCACATATCTCTTCATACCCAAGTGCTGGGGAGGAGAAGGTAGCATTAGTCCTGCGAGATGTGGGCAGGTGGGAGTTCAAAGGAGAGAAGAAGAGGCAGCAGAAGCCACAGGAATGTTTAGGAGGAGGATGGTGATGTGATCAGAGGCAGAGAGCAAAACATAGATGCAAACAATCAAAACCCATGAGGTTGAACAGAAGCAAAAGATTTCCTAAAGCCTGAAGTTTGGAAATACCATAACTAAAGGTGCCAGGGTAACCACAATTGACTCTACTAAGTATAAGCTTTAATTAGATGACCACATACTATTATTTCCATGGGGCCTAAAGATCACTTTCATGGCAGTGACTGGATGTGGTGCTGGGAGCAAAGGCTGATGTCCTCAGGAGTCCCACTCAGTGGGCAGGGAACAGCTGCAGGGCCAACTGGGCAGAGCTGTGCAAACAGCAGCGAAGACGATCCCACAGCCAAGGAAAGCAGAGCCTCAGCTCCAGCAAGGCAGGGTTCTTCCCCTGGCCTCTCACATCATGTGGAGGAATCACCAGGTTTTGCAGTCAATTGCTAGCTGGTACTTTTCATTTGATTTGTGACTTAATACTCCCAGGTCTAGAGTGAAATGTGCACTCTTGAAGTCAGAAGGTGCTACATTATGGGTCAAGATGATGCATGAGGCTGACCACCCTCTCAAGCACCCTGCTCCATGTTACAGAAAGCTTTGGACAATTATGTCCTTCTAGTGAAGCTATCACAGAAACACCAGCAAAAAGCAGTATTTTCAAGCCCCCCAAAGGCTGAGTGGTGCACCTTCTGTACTGAGGTCACAAGCTGCACAGAGCAGATAAACTGCTGAGGCTTGGCAAAGAATCAGTGCAGGACTTTAATCCACACACGTGGAGGTGCAGAAGAGGCTGCACAGCCATCTTTGACATTGGCATTATCACTTCTTTTGTGAGCACCACCCAGCAGAGGCCATGTTCCTTTAACACTGCAGGCGTAGATGTAACATCAGCATAAAATTTGTAGCAGCAGTGGGCCCCTGGCTATGTTAAACTGCTCCTCTTGCTGCTGCTAGGCTCAAATGTGCCAGCAGCCACTGGGCAACGTTATGGAGGTCATTACCATGAGCCCCTGCATCTCCTTTCCTCATATTTTGTTTCTCTGTTTTTCAGACTGGTAGCTTTTAAATCAAGGCTCATCCTCACTAGCTTTTCACACAACGAGACATGATTTTAATCTGGGGTTTTAAGCCTTTTAATAACCAAAGGAAAACCACCTAGAGTACTCCTGGGTATTTATAATGTCTCCACTGTTACAATGGTATCAAGTCCTGTCACTTCAATTTTTCTGTTCAGCCCTAACACTACAGCAGCACTCTGGATGCACACACAGGCATTTATGAATGCAGCTTTTGCTAACTCAAAGAGGAGTGCACTATTTTGGACCTTCCTTTTAAATGTTACACGGATAACATTCTTTCTGGGGAACCAGAAAGAAAGCAAGTGGCTCACACAGCAAAACCACTTTTGAGCAGAAATGACTCAGCCATTTTCTGCTTAAACACAAACACATACACAAAAATATCCCTGCCACATTATGCAGAAATCACCCTTATTTCAGCTGGAAAAATAACAAGCCACTGAAGCATTATGAAAGCAAGCAGAGCCAGCCAGCTCCTGTGCCGAATCCAGAGCATTGCCCTCCCCTCTGCTCTGCTCTTCTGTGGCTTAAATCTGACCAAAAGAAAAGGGTTTTGAAAACTGGGAAGGAGGGGGATTATTCCTGGCCTGAAATCAGACTTTTGCTGCCAAGTTTCAGCCAGAAGCAATTTCTTACAGCTGAGTTATAAAACTCTGGGAAGAAAAAGGCTGGGAGAGAGAAAACGGAGGAAGATGGGGGAATATATAATGGAAAAGCAGGCAGGATCTTTGCTTCAGCAACACTAGTGGGTGATGCTGGAGTCTTCCAAAGTAGAAAGGTCTTGCATGAAACCAAAAAGATGAGACACCTTCCAACAGCAACAAAAAACTAACTTTCTTTCTTTCCTTTCTTTCTTTCTTTCTTTCTTTCTTTCTTTCTTTCTTTCTTTCTTTCTTTCTTTCTTTCTTTCTTTCTTTCTTTCTTTCTTTCTTTCTTTCTTTCTTTCTTTCTTTCTTTCTTTCTTTCTTTCTTTCTTTCTTTCTTTCTTTCTTTCTTTCTTTCTTTCTTTCTTTCTTTCTTTCTTTCTTTCTTTCTTTCTTTCTTTCTTTCTTTCTTTCTTTCTTTCTTTCTTTCTTTCTTTCTTTCTTTCTTTCTTTCTTTCTTTCTTTCTTTCTTTCTTTCTTTCTTTCTTTCTTTCTTTCTTTCTTTCTTTCTTTCTTTCTTTCTCTCTTTCTTTCTTTCTTTCTTTCTTTCTTTCTTTCTTTCTTTCTTTCTTTCTTTCTTTCTTTCTTTCTTTCTTTCTTTCTTTCTTTCTTTCTTTCTTTCTTTCTTTCTTTCTTTCTTTCTTTCTTTCTTTCTTTCTTTCTTTCTTTCTTTCTTTCTTTCTTTCTTTCTTTCTTTCTTTCTTTTTCTTGCATTCTCTTTCTTTTTCTTTCTTTGTTTCTTTCTCTTTTCTTGTGTTCTCTTTTTCTTTGTTTCTCTTTGTTTTTCTTTTTCTTTTTTCTTTCTTTCTTTCTTTCTTTCTTTCTTTCTTTCTTTCTTTCTTTCTTTCTTTCTTTCTTTCTTTCTTTCTTTTTCTTGCATTCTCTTTCTTTTTCTTTCTTTGTTTCTTTCTCTTTTTCTTGTGTTCTCTTTTTCTTTGTTTCTCTTTGTTTTTCTTTTCTTTCTTTCTTTCTTTCTTTCTTTCTTTCTTTCTTTCTTTCTTTCTTTCTGTCTTTCTTTCTTTCTCATGCATTCTCTTTCCTTTTCTTTCTTTGTTTCTCTTTCTTTGTTTCCCTTTCTTTCTTTCTTTCTTTCTTTCTTTCTTTCTTTCTTTCTTTCTTTCTTTCTTTCTTTTACTTTCTTTCTTCCTTTCTTTCTTCCTTTCTTCCTTTCTTTCTTCCTTCCTTCCTTCCTTCCTCCCTCCCTCCCTCCCTCCCTCCCTCCTTTCCTTCCTTCCTTCCTTCCTTCCTTCCTTCCTTCCTTCCTTCCTTCCTTCCTTCCTTCCTTCCTTCCTTCCTTCCTTCCTTCCTTCCTTCCTTCCTTCCTTCCTTCCTTCCTTCCTTCCTTCCTTCCTTCCTTCCTTCCTTCCTTCCTTTATTCCTTTTTTAAATCCATTTACTTTATTTTCAGGTCATTTATCTGAGTTGGTTTAAACTACCTGTCACTTGAGCCACTGACTCATATAATCCATATAATCAGATATTATCATTTTAACAGTGACAACATTTCTTGAGCTGTGCTTTTGGCCTACGCTTTACCTTTGGCAATTATTTTTAGACCCCAACAAATTTCATCAAGCCAAAGTATGTAACAGTTACAGTTTGTCCACATAAAAATTACTTCTTAAATATTGTTTCTCAGTGTTTACCAAGGTTCTCTACTAAATGCTAAAAAGCTGGGCCAATTTAGCTTCAGATCAGTGGCTCGACTACCAGACATTAATCTTTTTGTGACTATCTAAATGCAAGACTGTGTTTGTAATTCAGGACTCCTCTGATGCCCCAGGTATGTGTATAAACACCAAAGAAGAAAAAAGTGCCATAAACATAGGGGAGTTGTGAAGGGACTTGGCTAATACCACACACAGGCTTTTGTCAGATAGAGGACATGGGTCTCATTTCAGGCTAGAGCTATGCACTTTTTATCACTGCTCTGACCTCAGGACAGTGTTTCCCATCCTTGTTAATTAAAGGGAGCACTGTTCATTTGGAAACAAAATACAAAATACACAAAGAAATATATTCACAGAACGTTTGCTGCAGTGCTGTAGCACTGGTCTTTGTTTCCAACTGGATAAAAAAGTAGATTAAGTGTTTAACTTTCTTTTGCCACTGCTTTGCTCACTTGCGTGGTTGAGTGTTTCCATGTAGGAGGATTTTGGATGTTTGGGGATAGAGTTTACAACATTTGTGAAAATGACTCCTGATACTCTACACTAGTCAGCCTTGTGCAAGGTTTTTCCCCTAGCATAACCTGCTTCTCATTGTGATTGAGGTTGACCCATGCTGTCCATACTGCTATGCCCTCTTTGTGACCTACAGAAAACACCACAGTGCAGGAAAATAGCAGTTCTGTCTTCAAGCTATTTATGACTTTGGTCTTGTGGCTCATACCACTAACCATGACAGCATCTGTGATTTAGGTAGAGGTTTACCAGAGATCAGCTACCAGAGGTCACTGAACAGTCATCAACAATGTCATCTATGATACAGAATCTGATTTAGTTGAGAATGGAAATTTCTAGCCATTCCTGAAGTTGAAATGCTTTTTAATGACATCTTGTACACAGCTGCATTTGGGCTTAAAGCACCAGGAGCACCAAAACTGAAGTTAAATGACATCTGGGCTGGCTGAACAGTTAATTTCTTTTCTGTACCAACAGCACTGTGAAGGGTTTCATGTGTCTCTGGGCCAGTATGGGGAACTGAGGGCAAAAGGAAGCTACTTGTTGTTGGACTTTAAGGAAGCATGACTACGCCATAACCTACAGAGACAGATCAGTTCAGCTGATGCCCGGGATCTGTCCTGTTCATCTGCTGGTGGTTGTTCATATGCTTAGCCATGTGAGAGTCACTGATTCAGAGCCTGAATCAAGAAATGTGAAGGAAACAGTCAGCTTGCAGTGGCTGGGATTATCAGTCAGGAAAACGTGTCTCCCACCTCTAGATTTGGTGTATTTTCATAATGTTTGTTATGCAGCATCTATTTGTGTATGTTTTATGTCCTCTCTCTATTCAGTATCAAGTACCTTCTGCTCTGTGTCAGAATTAGGAATGGGGCCAGATCATATTCAATTACCAAAGTTACCATTGGTGCTGGAAAGTATGAAAAAAAATAAAATGCAAAGCTGATCTTGGATTTCATTTTATGAAAGAGTTTTGCCAAACCACATTTACATGCTACACAATTGTTAAAAGAAATAGGTTAATAGATTTTGAAGTTCTTTCAGAATCAAAGCCCCCATTTTTATATATCAATTAATCAGGATCTTCAAAAACAGTTAAGTATCTAACTCCTACTAAAGTAATTTTAAGACATTTGGGTTCTGGGTGTCATGGATATTCAAAAATTCTGGACTTCAAGAGAACTAGATTTTATGTGTTATTCAATGTCATAAAGCTGGTCTTACAAATGGCTTAGGCTGACTGAAACCATTTAACTAGCATCATCCTGCTGTCAACAAGTCTTGGAGTCTGAGCTAAAATAAACTGAAAATAAAGTCTCTCTGATTTTGATTATTCGTAGTGAAGACACTTAGGCTGTCTTCTATGCAGTTTCATGTTTTTCTATCACAGCTGGTGAATCTGGCCTCAGTCCTAGATAGAGGGTCAAGTTTGGACCACACAGTTTTTCTAAGGACTTGTATAGTTACTGTTTGCCATTCAGATTCCCCGTGTTTGCTCCTTTTTGATGTTTGAAACCAGTTTCACATATGAAATGTCCAAACCAGGAAGGCAGTTTGACTTTGCATCTCTGTCAGTTCTGCACAAAGTCAGTAATTAGATCCTAATCCAAACCCAAATCACAGTTAAAAGTAAAATAAAATGCAGAAGGCTAACGGAAATGCTTCTGTCTGCTGCTGCATTGTTCAGTCAAAAATAATTTTTGGGTATCTGGCCATTTCCCAGTCTTTCCTAAATGGAAAACTCATTCAGCACTAACTCCACTACTTTTAGATGTTTGTTGCTGAGATGAAATCAACTGGAAAGATGCAGAACATGGGGCTGTCTGCCAGGAGGAAAGGTTTTTGTCCCATTCCTATGCATAAAGCTATAAATCATATTCTGCCAGCAGATCATTATTTTTCTTCTGTTTCTTATAAACACAGCAGCAGCATCAAATGAAATATGAGCTTTCCAAGGTTGTTGGATTTCCTTGTACATACTGTAGAAGGCAACATTTGCAGACATATGGGATGCAGGCTACTCTTAGAGAAGCATTTTGAAAACTGAAGCTGGACATTTTTCAGTCCAATAATGTGTAGGTGGTCTAGGTTGCTACCCCTAAATCACTTCATTGGTAACTATTTCTCCTAGTCCTACACATCAGCCTACCATGACATTAAGTTTGAGGGGGTTTTATCAAATAGAAACTTCAAATATAGTCACCTGAAAAACACTGTAATAGATTATCATCTGGGCTGGGGACTCCTTTCTTTTATTATTATTGCTCATTTGGTTACAACACCCAGGATTATGTGGGTCAGGAGCATGCCACTTGCAGTACTCTGGTGAACAGCCTTCAGGCAAACTGGATCTACTGCCCATTCCTCCACCAATTTGTCTTTCCTCCTGCATGTTTCCTCTCCTTTTGTCCATACCTATATATATAGATATATAAAATGTATACATGAGTGAAGGTACATATACACATGTATTCATGCCCAAGGATAAATATGCAGAACACATTCACATTATGAAAGGGATTGAGTTTACATGATTGACTATTAAGTTACATTCTTCTACATGGAAACTGGGTTGCATAGGCTTTTTTGGAAAGGGTGCATTTGATGGCTATGGTAAAGAGCAGGGAAAGAACAGCAGGAAGAGATTTTTTGGCTTGGGGAGCTGTGTGAGTACAAGCCTCAAGATTACAAAGGGTGATACAAATTGTTGTGGAGGGCAAGCAAATGTGAAAATCTATGTGGAAAGACAATGAAGCATGAACTGACCACATGGGACCTTGCGTGCAAGGCTGGCAGTGTCATCCTGACAGCAAGCACATCCAAAATCCTCCTATGAACTCTCATGTTCTTGTACACTTTGCTTCTGGATTTTCCAAGCCTTTTGTGAGCAGTGCAAGGGCTGTACCCAAGCCCAGAGATCTCTGCAGGAACAGGGACAAGGCACCACAAACCACACCTGTATCAGCATGTCATATGTGCCCAAGGTCTTTCTCTGCTTTTGTAAATTAACCGTATCTCCTTTGTGGAGTATCGTGGACACATTCAAACCACTTGTGAAGAAAGACCCCTGTCCCATGCCGTTCCCCAGACCATGCTCAGAGGAGGTTTAAGAAACAACTAATGTAAGACAAGCCATAAGAATGCCAAGGACTGGGCTGGTGTTTTCACAGAACAAATGATCACGATCCAGTTCCTATCAGTGCTCCCTAACATCATTTATATTACTGGTATGAATACAGCCCTTCACCTCGCTCTAGCTGCAGCTTAGATATACTTTGAGGAGAAGCTCATCTGCAGTCAGTGCTCCTGTTTATAATTCTCTGCTGTAGCGCATGGCAGATGTGGCCCAGCTACTGTGAGACTGGTCTGAGGACATCCTTTGTGCTGAGCATGCAGCCGGTTTAATCACACCATGCATCCTTTAACATGATTGCATTCATTTTTACTGCTGCACTGACACAGCCAGTTTAGCTGCGTTGCTGAGGCACATCCTAGAAATCCTCATACATTAGCTGAGTTAGAAAACCTGATTTTCTGCCTTTAAGTGAACAAAGAGATGCTTCAGACCCCTCATACAAATGTTTTATAATCCAGCCATAGTATACCATTAAGGAAATTGTCTTGAGACCAGATACTGCCAGATTGATGGTCTCTGTTTCACTTGCCAGTAGCGCAGGTGCAGATGCTATCACCAAATGCATGGAGGCCTGTTTTAAAAACTGCTAAGTGATTTGCTCCAAGGCTAACCTGAAGCAAGGAGTTCCTTGAGTTAATTATTCACTGTGTCAGTGCAGACAAAATCCCCAATTTAAAATTCACAAAACAGTGGAAAGTTAACCCTAAAGGGAATACTTCAAAGAAAGAGCCAACATTGACAAGATGATTGAGTAGATGACCTAATAATAAAACCAAAAAGAGTTAGTGCCTTTTCTAATTTCTATTTTAGGACTTTGTCATATGTGCTCAAATCTTAAGCACATTGCAAGCTTTGGAGAACTTATCCAGGCCTGAATGCCTCTTGAAATGATTCTTCCTTTGGATATAACATTCTTCACTGTTGTCTCTTTGGCCTTTTTACTGTTGACAAGCCTGATGTGCACATTCACACTCAATTCCATTCAATCAACACTCACTGTTTTTGCTCCAGTGTTTGTAGGGGAACAGCTTTTAAAAAGGCTTTGGATGAAGCATGAAATCCTACTAGTTATTTGCATTTCTTTGTTTTTAGCCCACCTCAGCTTTTAGTTGTGTTTGCAGAGTTATAAGTATTTAATGCTAATGAAGTAAAGACAGAAACAAATGATCACATAGATCTTGTTCATGGACGAACACTGAGATTTTAAGTGGTGCTTAGAATTCAGCCACATCTGCAACTGCATTTTCTTGTGCTCACTCTATATCTGATCTTGAATTGGAAGCATTCATTATTTATCCACATCTGTCACTCATAAATCTGTTTATTATGAAAGGGATTAGACACTTCCCCTATACAAATCCCATTATTCCATAGGATTTATAGCTGTGCCATCCTTCTCCTTTGAAAATGTCACACTGTCCTTTAGCAACATTGAGTAGTTGCTGCCATTTATATAAACAGGATAAATTCCATATTGTAATGGCCCTTCTCAAAACTGCTGCACTCAGTCCCCTTGAGGTGTACCTCACCAACCGCTTGCACTGAGTAAAGGAGTAGTAAGACCATACACTGCAAAGAAAAAACACCTGAGAGTCCTTCATTTCCCCCTATGTGGCACTCATACCAAGAGTTACCCTGAACAACAGCTCTACCAGATTGTTACAACCAACATCACCCTTGACACATGCTGAGGCAAGTGTCACAAGAACAAGGCCTGTAGACTGTAGGGAGAGTGATGGCTGTAGTAGGACTGAAGAGATGACAAACAGCACAAGGAGTATCAAAACCACACCAGACTTAGAAATTATCCTTAGAAACTGAGAAAACAGATGATTCTTACAGGCAGAAAAAGAAGGTAGACAATCTGTGCCTGGTCTTTCAGAATAGGAGATTTATGGTACGTACCATTTCAAACACAGAGCTGTGAAAGGTAAGCGCTACAGCAAATACCCCTTGAAATGCAAATTGTCTCCAAAATGTCTCCAACCAGCAGTACCGGTCTGACAATATTTTTCCTCTTTTTTTGTTTTACTCCTGGACTGAATGGGATGGCAACACACTGAGTAACAGGATAGGATCACTTAGTAGAAGTACAAGGAAACTTTGACCATTCTGACAACAAACTTGTTTTCCTTTCTTCCCTTGCCCCAGAATACTGCAGAGTGCTACTGTTATGCAGCCTGGGTTCAACCACTAGGCACTAGCTTAGGCGCTCAAAAGCACATCTGGTGGGGCTACTGCCTGTGTTTACAAGCGCACTGTCAGCTACATGTCTGAGCTCTGCTGCTCTGATCAGCCATTCTCTGATCAGCCAGCTCTGTGCAGCCAACACAGCTTTCCCCCAGCAAGGAAGCAGATGGCTCCCGGGACCAGAGTCGTCCCTGGCATAAGTCACTGGCTTTTACTGAGGTAGAACTGCAGTAACACTCATCCCAGGGGGCCAGACCTTGACTGCTCATCTTCATTGCCATATGCTCAGCTATAATTGTAAGCTGTAAAGTTGGGGGTGTGAATATTGCAGTTTAAAGAAGCCTGCTCTGCATTGTATTGTTTCACTCAAGGATTAGGTGAATCAGCCTCACAGAAGAAGGCAACCTCTTGCTTATATGCCCATACAGACCCACAGCTCCTCTGTGGACGTGCTGCAGGGCAGACGAAAGCTACATGTTCTAAGCTATGAGCTAGCTCTGTCTCTCTCTGTTGTCTGGCTATAACAAATGGTATGCAAAGAAACACATCTATCTTTAAATGAGGCCTAATTGGGTAAATACCTGAAATCTAGCAAGGAATATCCTGAGCTAACAAAGGAGTCTTGTACACGGGTGTCAAAATTTCCACTGTTGTCAGCATTACTCCAGTGCACGGATTCAGAGCTGTGAAATTTTAAAAATAGAATAACCTCATCTCTTCTTAATATTTGCATCTCTGAGACAGCACTTAGTTACCTAAAGCTCTCTTTCACACAGAGGAGAAGCAATTAGCACAATGAGTACCACACACAAAGTCAGGCACATATATATTACTGAGCATCAAGCTGTGACAAGCAAAGTAATGAGGCACCAGAAGACAAATAGGCAATCACTGTATTTGCTCCTGACATAGGGACATGGAAAAAAACCCAATAACCTCAAACTAAAAAAAGACAGCACCCAAACCTGATTAACAGCAGGGAAGGGCAGAAAATACCAAGAAAAGTTTTAAACTAACAGTCAGATAATAAAATTGTCATGTATCATGAGGGCGAAACATTTAACGTGTGTATGTAACATGAAGGCAAGTGATATTGGGAGTTTCCTAAGTAGAAGTTATATCCTTTATCAAACCAATTAGAATAATGGGTAATGAGGAGGCAGAATGGTTGCCAAACAACCTTCCTTCAGGTCTGTGAAGTTCTATCATTGCTTTTCAAGGACATTACAAGCTCACCTCAGACTTAATGACACATGCTGGTTCCTACCCATCACCCTTTGAGCTGAGGGTATGGCCTGACTTTGACCCGTGCAAAGCTTCAAATCATTGCCTGAAATACAACTCTATAATTCCACCACTTTTATAGTCATGCAGGGTGAAGTCTTAATGGGAAACTAGTCAGATATCCCCTCAATGAAGCAAAAGGAGGAGCAGAATTCTGCTTTCCTCTCCCAGAAGTACCGTTCTGCACAGCTAACAGAAATAAAACACTATTTATGTCACTAGCAGTGACATATTTTATTCTGGATCCTTGCAGGAAACAGAACTTGAGAATCATGAAGGGACAATAACCATAATAATTTCTTCAGAGGAGAGAGATGCTGTAAAATTTAAAATTAAAAAAAAAGTAGTGTTGGACATGTTGCTCTTATAGGAACCATTAATTTTGCATCTGCTCCCTCAACCTTCTCTTGAGCTCCAATTATGTACGAACACACTCATGCATGGAGGCTATGTACTCATATTAATCCAACAGCCAAACAATTAAAAGGCATGTTTTTCTTGCCTTGGGGCTCATGTTTCATGCCTTGGAGCTCATGTAGCTCTACTCACCCTGGGTTCAAAAACTCAGGCTGATAAAGTGACTGAAAACCTTTCTGCAGTGAGCACAATAACTGCTATTGTCCCAAAATATGTTTCATACACACCCAAAAGCTTTCAGATAGAAAAAGTGTTCTCACTATTAAAGAAATTTGGTTACAGACAGAAAATACACATTTTTTGTCATCAAGTTCTACTTAGTTGTCTCTAATGTACTCATGGAATTATATCACTTAACAGTATCAGAAAATCATAGTAGGTAGGAAAACAACAAATGGCACTGATTCTCTTTTTATTTACTTTAATTTGATACCACTTTGCCTTCAGTTAAGCAGTTTTCCAATTAATATTGGAACCAGTGTATTGCCAAATAATAACTCCAGTGTGATTTAACCAAATTATTAAGTAAATAAGTAAAGAATTGGGTTCCATATTTTATTATAATTACTAAGTATATATGAAGGAAAGTATCAGAGAGGGAGGAATGGACAAATGCAGCATATCCACAGGATTTCCTAAGCAGGAAGATAAATACGCTTTATTATGTGCAATAATTAGCACTAAAAACATTCTCAGCAGTTCCATGATACTGCTCACACAGCAGCTTTGTTACAGATATCTTTTCAGGCTTGCTCTTTCCAATGCCCCAGACAGTTTACATCTTAGTTTGCTGCATAAAGACCAAAAGAAAAAAGAAAAGAAAAAAAAAGAACGAAAAAAAAAGAATTAATTTAGATTAAATGTGTCAACAGGGAGTAGTTCCTTCACTGAAGTGCAGTTGTCTCATCTTAGCCTCTACAAGATTTCCAGTAGAGACTTGCTCATTTACTCGCTTCCCTACTTACTCTGTAGAGCTCTGTAGGGTAGAGATAATTTTCTCATACCTTGGTTTGACTTTGATTCTGAAAGGGAGAGGGATGGATTAAGGAAACACCCCAGCTGAGGAGCTGTTATTTGTGCATCTATCCCTCAGGCTAATCATGTAGCTCAAGAGCTAATAAACCAATGAAACAGGAGCCTCAGCATTAACAGAGCATTATTTGGCAGGATCTTCTTAACCAAAAAGGTAAAGTGGTGAAAAAATAAGAGGATTACCTTTAAATCTGTAAAACATTGTTCTTAATAAACAAGATTGTGAACCTCTTACTGCCACTCCGATCAAACAATACAGCCAGGATAGCTCCCAACAGTCTGAAATTTCAGGTACAGCCAGCAGAGATATTTTTCTGCTAGGTTATGAAGTAAATCCAAGAAGTAATTTCTAGAACAGCAGCAATACCCTTAAAACCATGCATTCAGAAAGAGTCCTTATTTGAAAGATCTGCCTCCAGTGTTCATGGACTAAACAATCTTCATGTGGAATTTCTGTATCTACCACTAAAGAGAAAAGGGGGGAAAAAAGAGAAGAAAAAAAAAAAAAAGGCCAAACATCATCAGGAGACAACCAGCAGGCAACTCCCAAATTACTAGCATCATGTTTCCAAACAGTGCTTTTTGATCTTCCCATTACACAGCTGCAAATTTGTCTTAACTTCCCCTGATATTTTTCCATCAATTACTGATCAGAAGGTGTGCAATTTAATAAATTCTGAAGTTTGGGAACAAAACTTGGCAAGGACCAATGAACTAATATGAAGCATTTACATGTTTTCTCATTCAAAACCACAAAATGAAGCAACACTTTTCTTGTAGGCACCCTTTAATTAAAAATAAATTCTAACAAATGAATAAATAACACCACCACAACAAGAAGAAGGAGTTTGGGGTATTTTAATCCCCCAGCCAGGCACTGCCATCTCTACCTCTGGTTTCAGAGTCCATCCAGGGGCTGGAATATTGGGGGTTCAGTTCCTCTTTTTCACACAGAGCTCTGAACAACTAAGTTACAGCTATAGCACAGGGGAATATTCTGCAGGGAAATACTTTCTGGTGATCCACTGTATATAGAATATTGAAATATTCATTAAGCCAGAGAGAGCAACTCTATATCATGGTGTTTAGACATGAGAGGCAGGACATCATTCTCATGAATATTTCAATATTGTAAACAAAACAGAACATAGCTTAGTAGAGGTATTGAAAAAACAACCTTTGCTCTCTCTCCCTCCCACACTGGCAGATACCAAATCGTCTGGTTGTTACAGGGCATTCCTGAGTAAACAAGGTGGGCTCACATCACTCAGGTAGATGAGGAACATGGAGCTTTACTTTCTGTATTTTGAATGAGTCACTTGCTAAATGAATCACAGAATCATAGAATGGTCTGGGTTGGAAGGGGCCTTTGAAGGTCATCCTGTCCAACCCCCTCTGCAGTCAGCAGGGACTTCCTCAAGTACATCAGGTTGCCCAGAGCCCTGTTGAGCCTTACTTTGACTATCTTCAGGGATGGGGCCCCAACTACCTCCCTGAGCAACCTGTTCCAGTGTTTCACTACCCTCATAGTAAGGAACCTGTTCCTAACATCCAATCTAAATCTGCGCTTTTCTAATTTGAAGTCATTGCCCCTTGTCCTATCACTGCAGGCCTTTGTAAACACTCTCTCTCCATCCTTCCTGTACTGGAAGGCTGCTATTAGGTCTCCCCAGAGCCTCCTCTTCTCCAGGCTGAACAACTCCAGTACCCTCAGACTGTCCTCATAGCAGAGGTGCTCCAGCCCCCTGATCATTTTCTTGGTCCTCCTCTGGACCCTCTCCATCAGGTCAATGTCCTTCCTATATTGAGGGCTCCAGACTTTGATGCAGTACTCCAGGTGAGGCCTCACCAGAGCAGAGTAAAGCAGCAGAATCACCTCTATGAACTATTGAAGGAAAGAACAAGTAATCTATCGTTATGTATCTCTTCCTCTTTTCTCCCTCTCACCCTCAAAAATGACAAACTTATTCTTATAGAAGAGTTCTAAGTCCACTGCTGCTTTTGGACAGAACACTTAGCAACCAAAGTTTACTCAAATCTGAACATATTTTATGGCATTTATATGATTTTCACAGCTTTGGATTCAACTCTAGCATTACACAAATCTTTTTTTGGCTTCTTTTTACACCTCAAAGTACTTGGACAATTTCTTACCCCATATCTGGCTGTGCATTGCAGATTAGGCTTCAAAGTGATGGAAAAAGTAGTCCAGAAGGGGTCACCAGGGCTGATAATTTCCATTGGAGGTGGAAATCTGTGATTTGGTGTAGAAGTAGATGGATGAGTTGCAGGGAAAATGATAAATAGGAATCCAAACTTTTTGTAAGTAAATAGAGATCTATTAGAATTGGCAGTTCCAAAAACTGTTAACCAAATTTCTGTATTACAGGATTGAAACCCTGAAGTTGAAAGTTGCTACTAACTGTGCCAGAGACTGGAATTCAGACACAATATATTCAAGCCACAAGACTGACAGCTGAGCAGGTAAAATTCTTGTGAAGTGTATCAAAAGGTTCTAACTGCTATTACATTTCTGTCTTTTAAAAAAGAGACATGCACACAAAAAAATGATCTGTGGAGGCAGGCTTCCTGAATTATGATTGAGTCCGCACTGAAGGCCCAGCATGGTATTTCTTCATAAGCTCTATGTAATGGAGTGCTCCTTTCCTACCTAAAAGTAGTTAAGAAAGAGTAGAATTTAGGCCAACCATTTAATTTTACTTTGAAGTTTGCCTTTATGCCTGTACAGTATAACTTGGGGGTATGAGCAAAGTCACTTAAGAACTGGAACAGCTGAGGACTTCGGCAGAGCCTTTGGAGCTTTAGCTTCCCTGGATCTGAATGGCAGGCATACTTACATAAGGACAGAATTTCTTCTGTTGTCTTCAGCTGGTTAGACAAAGGCATGTTTGGAAAATCTCTTTGTGATATTACACTATTTATATTATTTATTTTGCCTGAATTTGCTCTGTAGCAAGCATTCTGGAACTAATGCAAGCAAAATAACTCTGCAAGTAATAATATAAATGCAATGAACTGTCATTGCATATAGCTCCAAGAACCACTTTCCAGTTATATTCACCTAGTTTTCTCAAGTGCAGTTGTCAGAGGAGAGTTTACTAAGGATCTTAGATGGTAGAAATTTCACATACATCTCCCTGCTGCAATTTATTTGCCAAAGAATAGTCCCCAGGCTCCTGAGTACCAAGGGAATCATTGACATTCTGGGAGACAAGCTGTCATTTAGATGAAATGAGCTTGCCTGTACGTGTGTATACACTCATCACACACAGACTCAGGCTATGGCTGCATTCACAAATGAAGTGGTGCATCAGAGCCTCATATCACAGATTGCAACAGCAGCAAAACCATTTGTGCTAAAGACCTAGCAGCTACACTGCATGCTTTGTGTGGTTTTACTTCAGGACAGCTCTAATCTAGTCCTCAGGATAGAGCTCCTGTTAATTGCTGGAGCACAATAGGTGTTTGGTTGCCTGGAGCACGTAATTTAGCTTACTTTCATTTCAAGGGATCTGACTCATACACTCTGAGACAAGTGTTGCAAACCAAAATACAGAAAGTGGGGACACCAGGATAGTCAAAAGCACAAAGCTTGGAGCTAAGAGCTTGCTTCATTTTAACTTTAAACTCACCATTTCTACACAGTTAAAAACCAGTGTGCTTCATAGAAGCCTACAAGTTCCATGCTCCCATTGGTGGATATAAACAAAGATCATTATAAACCACCAAAGGCGGGATCACAGCTTGCATTAGAATCCCAAGTGCATTTCCCATGGTAGCTTTGAGACATCTTGGATGCCCAGAGTGTTATGGGCTTCAGACTGGGAGGGATAGCCATGAAATGTCTGCCAAAGGTCCCTTCCTGGTGAGGAATAGCTGAATTCATTCAGGAAAATCTCTTTACCAAAATGGTACTAAAGCTGGAAATACTTCATCACACTGAAGAAGCAATTTACACATTCTCCTAGTATTCTACATCTACACAGTGTTGGAAGCTCAAACAAGTGGTCAAGTACTATCTTGATCAATTAATATCAGGATGAACCTCAGATCAAACTTGCGTATGTTAAAAGAAAAGTTACTAAAATTCAAGCTAAGGATATTACAATGACCTAGGAGATACCTGATAGCATATTGGTAGTGATAGTAGTAGTAATACAAGTAACAGTACAATCTTTACTTCTTAGGTGGTTTTGCTGAGCCACCCATGAGCACCCAGCTCATGTACTGGCAAAGAGCTCATGATTTTTAATGCCTTAATTGAGGGATGTGGAGCATTTACAGGATTACAACAATAGCCAGGGAGCCTCCTTTCATGTGGTTATCCAATCCTATGAAAAATTCACAAAGCTTTGGTAAACCAAAACATCTCACCAGCTTCACTGGTGGTTCAAACTAATCTGATTTTATATCCATGCATAAAGATAAAATTCCATGATGTTCAAGTTTTCCATGTCAAACCAAAAACTCATGAATCTTCCCTTCTGCAACTCTGTCCCAGCCAAGGGAAACATCCTCTTCCACAACTCAGTGACAACCTGAAAAAGTGTTACCAGAACCAGATTACATAATTGTCTGATTCAACATAGAAACTCAGCTTTTAATGTTATGTCAAAAAAAAACCCACAAAGGAAGACCTTGGCTTGAAACTCTTGGAGATATAAGTGGAAATTGTCCTAAAAATTAACCTAAGCCTTTTGGAGTTGGGACCCCCATCCTGGCAGGCTCAAAGGGGTTGCAACACATCAAAATGGTTCTTCAACATAACTAAAAGTAATGTAAATCATTTTTAGTGTCTGCACATCTTCCACAGTGGGGATCAGACCCAGCTGGCCTCCTAATGACAGTGTCATGTAAATATTAATAGTACGGTTACTATTAATTTGGCAAAATGTGGTACTGTGTAAACTGAAGTTTGTCCCTTTTGGCTGTGCTGCAACAAGGAAAAAACAAGTTCTCAATATTTCTAGCTGGGTGACCTTCTTTTATGAATGTTTGCTTCTCTTAGATTAACATACATGAGTGGGTTGGGCAGTAGGGGGACTGTTGCCGTTACCTGAAGTCTTTCAACCTCCTTTTTTGTGAGTCACATTTACAGTTATTGGAGATCTAGGCTTTGGTGATGTTTCTCTCTTATTCATCAGATGAAAACTGGTAAAAGCTTTCTAAAACCATTACTGTTTTTCAGTTTTGTATGTTTTAATGCAGTTCTTGGCATAAATGTAGGTCAGAGACTGAAGATAGTGGCTGGAGCAATTAAATGCTCCATCTGACACAACTGAAAATCAACTTAATGCTTGTATGTTCAATCATTATATATACACATTACATGTACACATTTATTCCTTAGTGCAACACATAGAATATTTCATTCTCATGAAATCTGGGACCACATTATCAGTGAGAAATAATCCTTATGAATATGGTTATCAGGATATTTGCCAGCATTCTCTCTTCTTTAATGCAACAAAAATGTTTCCACTTTACCCCTTCATATGTGTACTTGAGTCTTGGAAGATGAAGTACAGACTGGAAGAAGAAAAAGTCTGGAGGAGGTATCCATAAGTGTCTCTAAGTACATATGGTAGAATATGAATTGCACTCCTAAATAGCTCTGCTACCAAGAGCTTGCAAAGAGCTCTTAGTAACAGAGCTATGGAGGCCTAAATATTATTAGCTGCAACACAGCATAAAAAGGTCAGATTTCATTAACCATTTTATTTTGAATGAGGAGAAAATGAGAAATGAAAAGGAAAATACAGTCACAGTTGTGGTGTTTAGAAAGGAAATATGAAGGCACAGGGAAGCACAAGCATGAGAAGAGTGAAAGCTGATAATGATTCTGTGCTGACAGCTGATTGTTGAATACTGGTGAGAAAATCAAGGAAATCTCCTTCATTATCTCATTGGGGAAAAGGGAAGAAACAACACTCCACACAAAGAAATAGTGTTTATAGAGATATGTGGAAGATTAATCAGCTGAGAAAATGCTCTGGCACTTTGGAAACATGATGAGATAGATGCAACTGCCCAAACTGGATGCCACATTTAAGGACCAGAAAAAACAACTGGAGGCCAAATAGGGCATCCAAGGGCATTTCAAGTAGCTCCAGACACTTTTCTGCTAGTAAGATAGCCAAATTTAGATGTCTACAGATCTGTAGGCTAAAGTTCTGTTTTCAGAGGCTGATGTGTCTAGTATAATTTTAGGCTCTTCAAAGTGTCGCCTCTGGTCTCCATCTGCTGCTTTTCCATCATACTGACCAATCCACTGCAGATGACTCAGATATCCATGGGGATCTCAAACAACACTAAAATTGCATTAAGCAATAAAGTTCCCTTCTTTGTCACTACAGGCAATTAAGGTTGTAATGGAGAGAGTTTCAGCTGTTTTGCCTCAAAGTAGGCACCCAATGTTGGCCAGCTGAATGTTTTTTTTCAGGTCTCTGGGCTAGACCTTAACTGACAGAAGTCATGATGTCAGTAAAGATAGGTTAAATTTAAATCTAGATGAGAATACAGACCTGGGTTAATTCAGTTGCCTGATGTGGCCTCATGTTGCCTGGAAAAGAAGGCTGCCAGCCATGCAGCAGACCCGCCCGTGAGGCTGCAGGTTCAACAACTGATTCATTTCCATGCAAATAGTGGAGTCAGCTGCAGTGCTCATCCAGGCAACAATAAATATCAGTATATGGCTGCAACAAGGTGACTACATGTTGGTGATATATAAAAAGCCCTGCTAAAACCATCAGTTGAATACAAACCATCAGTAAGGAACTTACAAAACGCATTGCCTGAGGTTTAATAGGACCCAGCTGGAGGCAGGGCAATGTCAACCCTGATCTGGTAAAGCAGAGCCAAAAAATGTCCTCAGGGTGAGACAGCAGCCACTGTAGGTCAAGCACTCTAATGGACAAGGGCACAAGACAAGGAAGTGAAGCTATAAATAAGCTTCTATGCAGCCAATGAGACGTGAGAAATGAGTGGTGTAGTCACTAAGGAAGGAAGCTACAAGGCTGCAAAGAAAATGGATTGTCATGTCTCTGGAAACTAGCATGGACTGACTCCCTAGTCTAATAGCTCTGAAAGCCTTGCAAATGCTTGGATATCTGCATTGACCTGAAACCACTGAACAGAATCATAAAAAAAAGTGTCACTGCTTGCTACCAGCAAGTGAATCCAGAGCACTCGGTTCGTTGAAGGCAAAACTGTCTGCTGACATTGCATCAAGACAAGTCTTTTGGGGAACCGTTGTGGGTAATGAATTTCTCTGGGTTTGAGCTTAGCCTCAGCAAGTCACAGGAAGGGCCTGGTGATCACTGAACCGCTAGTGGTAGCCCAAGCAGCAACATTTACACATCTTTCAAAATGCAGTTGAGAGTTTGCTGGATGAGGGGAACATCTCTGCGCACACAGTAATGTGTGTAATCCCATGGGGCAACAATGCAAACAGGTGGCATTTAGGAATTGTGTGGCTGGCTAAATCACAGGGAGTAAATCCTCCTGGTGCCCAGCAATATATGTGAAAGATCACAGCATGAAAAAAAGCAAAAAATGAAAGAGCATCTCAGATATCAAATCCCAACCAGATTCTTGGAAAAGATCAAAACAGGCATTTAAAAGGGGAATTACACCATGAGAGAGAACTTTCCCAGCTTCTAGTAGATGGATAAATTTGGAAGCCATTCAGGCAAAACTCTGATGGGGAAACAGAAAACACATTTTGCAAGATATGACATAACCAGGTCCTATATTCAGACAACTGAGCGCATGACACAGTAGCAGAGTTCAAGTGACTCAGCACTCCAGGAGAATTTTAATACAAAACCTCTTCCCCTGGGTACACACAAAGCAATAGGAAAACCAGATCAGCACTAAACAGCCTGAGCTAAACATCCATCTGGACAAAAGAATAATCTGGAAGGCAAATCTGGAAGGTTTATATGAAACAGCAACAGACTTGGAACATCAGATAAAATGAAACCAGCAACAACAGGAGAGTAAGGGCAGGGAGCTGGAACCCTTGCAGAGCCAAGATGATAGCAGAAAAGCTCTGTATGACACTCAGCAGTCAGATGAATCAGAGAAAATGGGAGGTATGAGAGGAAAAGATACTAAGGAGGACCACACTGATCTGCCTGGGTGGCAAGGAGGCAAACCCTATGCTCACAGCAAGCACATACTGGTAACGGCAGCTTTGTTTAAGGACCTATCCCTGAGAAGGACTGCACAACTTGGTAGGCAATGGGAAAACTACTGTGAATGGAATAGTCATTATCTAGAACTTCAAGCAGGCAAATGTCTTTTGGTTTTGTTTTAAATAATTTAAAAATAAACCCTCCAGTTATGGCAGTAGTTAGAGCAGCAACTGACATCATGCCAAAAGGGAGAAGTACAGGTTGCAAGAGTATGCATTTTGAAAGAGTCACTAGGAGCAGGCAGTCTGGGTGCATGTGACTGGGGTGCTGAGCCAGAGAGAGGAAGTCAAAACCCTTTTGGGACCTCTGAGTAGGCCAAAAATGAAACACAAACCTGAAGCTCAGATCCCCTCCCATCCCACCCACCCCCTTTTTATTTTTTTCTTTCCATATTCCCTCCTAGCTCTTGCCAAAGGTACTGTTCCTCTGTGTGCACCCACAAATTCTGTGAGCCAGTACCCTGAGAAGATATCATGTACTGAGCCGGAGGCTGCAATCTCTTTTCTGCTGCTAAAAGCCTTAGTAATACATTCCTTTTTGCATCTCTTATGCATCAAACTGTGAGGAGACACATCAACACAGTTCCTCATCATACTTTTTGTTCAAACATGCCCTATTGCTCAGGCTCATTTGACTGCTTATTAGGCCACTACCACCTTAAGGTCAGTCATGATTATGACATTCAGAATTTCTGAGCGGTTCTTTTCTTTAGACTAACCACATCATACAACAAACTAATTAACCCACAGGTTCTCATTAAGCAGCATCTCTTCACTCTCCTCCAGGACCACCAGCTGTGCTGCAGATTTCCTCTGAGTTTAGGAAAAGAACAAGATTCATTACCAGAAATGAATTTATTTATTGTTTATTCAGAATGTCACAAGACCCATGGTCAGGTTTAAAATAGCAGCCTTGAGACGTGAGGCAGGATTTAGACATCCTCCTGCAGGAGATCAGGATGATGTTTCAACAATGCTGTGTGGGGAGGAAGGGAAGGATCCCGTCACATGGAGACCTGAAGTCCCCCTAACATGCCCACCATGGAGGAAAAAGCATGTTTTATTCTTCCACAGACCATGATGCATTAAATACCACCGCCTACGGTAAAAATCTCATTTTGGAGGCCACAGCAGGTCTCTAGCCTTTTTATCACATTCAACCTGGTGCTCACCAATCTCTTTGTTTTTCAGAGGAAAAACTTCAAAACAGATACTTAAGCTCAAAAACAGAGAAGGATGCTGAGCCCAACCCTTTAGGCATGTAAGAGCTTAGGACACCACCCAGGGTTGAGCAATTCCTACATCTGTTCTGGGCACCCATCCCTCAGTATGCCTGCTGCCCTGTATCTGGAGGAGGAGTTTCTCTCACTTCTGTCAGAGCCCTGCTCAGCCCATGAATTCACACTCAAACTTCAGGCCTTGCAGCACAAATCATCAGAACATTCGAGTCAGACAGGCCAAAATATTTGATTCTCATGCTGTTGAACAAATTAGACACGTGTGTGTGTGTGTGGGCACCTCAGGTGTGAATTGCCTTTCAGAACTGGAAAAAATATCTTTAAAACTAATTTATTCAAAACAAGATGGACCATTTTGTTGTATCTCAGTAAATTCCAAGTATGAACAGTATTTTTGATGTTGCTTACAGCCAGTTTAAGAGAAGTTTCTCACCCGTTGGCCTAATGTGATTTGGAGGACGTTGAGATTTTAAAGGAATACTTATCAACCATTTCAGATATCACTGATATGTTTCCATAGTGAGAATCTATGTTAATTTGTGTTAAGAGCCACAAAATATCTATTGCAAACAAGCATTTCTATTGGGCTGTTGCTAGTGAAAGAGTTTTTCATTCCACATGAGTATAGAAGTGGATCCCCATTTAATGAGAATCAGCTTCAAATTCTCAATTTGAATTGCAAGGGAAAAGCAAGAGTTCAAAAATTTTCCCTAGAATACAGGATGTATTCTATTCCTTCAATGTATTAGAAGGAAGAAGCCCTTTTGAGTACGTGATCTGAAAGACCAGACTGTGGCTTCCCAGCATTGCAACTAGGCAAGTCTGCTATGAGAATAGGCCTGCAGGTTGTGTAAGATCTTTGCATGAAGACAGAAGCAATCTGATAGGGCTTCTTCCCAACTGCCCTTTATAAGAGGGCTTTCCCTTGCTCCATCCCTCTCTGCAGAGGTTTAGCATAGGAAGAAGGGGCAAACTGCAGAGCAATACAGTAGCTCACCAGTAACTTCAAGAAGTAGCTTCCTGAACACTGAACTAATAACTAAAAAAGTTATTTTAACAGGCACTTAAAATTGCTTGGGAATATTCTACCCTGCAAAAATACCACCATGAACCATGGAAGTCCTCAGCACAAAGGAAAAGAGGAGGAGATTGAAGTAGTTTTAGCTGAGGAACTTCTTGCTTAGACGATCCTGAACTGACAGTTAACTGAAGAAAATGTGGGTTACATGAAAATGTAGTCCTAAGTGAGTAAGGACTGCTTCAGTGAGGCAGTCTGGTGAACTCTGCCTAGCAAGGATAGAGGAGGAGCCAGGAACATCTGCTTCCCTTATCTTGGGCTCACACTGTTACTGCATACAGCTTTTTGCTCTGGGAGACTGTTAAGTCTGTGATAGTCACCCACCACTTGGATGTTGTTGCTGTCTGTCTTCCTGCTGTGACTAACTCAGGATATTTCTGGTTTTGACAGAGTGCTGACATGCCTTACAGTTTGCTTGCAGGGTCAGTGGGCAGGGTCTCCACACTGCATGTCCACTAGCCTACTCATACTCATGCTAAAGGTTATTGATGTTACCAGTGAAATATCTGCTTCTTACTAAAGATTTCCTATAGAATGGTTAGGAAAAAAAGTTCAGTTTGTCACCATCTGTACCACTGCTGTCACATTTTATGTGCATCTCTAGGGCAAGACCATTATTTTCAAGAAAAAATAGTATTTTCCTGTCAGAGGTGGCAGGGGGGAAAGGAGGCAGTTGAATGTGACATTTGGCATTGGAGTGTGATAGAGCTCAGGTCCACCAGCCAAAGCAGAAGTATGGCTCTGATATGACTGCTGTAGAAATGGCTGGCTTCTGTCCTGTCAAAACTAGGATGTCCCAAGAAAAAGCTAGGCATAAATCTTGTTAAATGCAGTTCCTAAAGCCTCTTCTGACCTGAAACCAAAAGGCTTGAAATGCTCTTTCTAGTGCTTCTGGTTACATATATGAGCTCTTATCCTCAACACAATAATTTTTTTTAGAGTGTGACAGGAACTTGACCCTTCCCTTGACAAAATTCTTGCCCCAGAACATGCAAGCAGAGAAATTTCTGCTTGCCTGAAACCCCTGGCTGCTCTTGGCCTGAATAGTATGTGATCATCAAGTGCACAGGAGCAATTCCCCATGTCTCTATGTCAGACAGAGGGCTTTCTTCAACCTCTTTGCACACACTACATCTGTCCTATAAATATTCTTGCTCCTTGATGCACTCCTGATGGAACAGGAAGGCTTGGAAGTGGGAATGAGAGGCCCACTCTGATTTGCTTTATTACCATGATGATCAATTATGAAATCAGTGTCTCCCAAGGGACAAAGGAAAGCACCCTGTGTTGTGTTAAATCACTATATTGATGGCCATGAAAGATGCCAAGAACACGGCTGACTTAAAGGAAAGAAAAAGAAGTAGCTCCCTTTGTACCCAGAGGGACAGATCTTGCCACTTTCACACAAGGTCCTGTGAAATCACTGCAGCATTAGTCAGTGGCCAAATTGATCAGCTGGTAGGTCATGAAGCAAGTTAGGGCTGGGGAGTAACCTTGAATAACGAAGGAAATGCAGCCCATGGCTGGAGGCTTGTTCAGACACCATTTGCAGCCTTCATGACTATGATGCTCAGAGAGACAGTCAGAGAGAAGCATCCATCTGTGAACTGAAACAGATTACTCAAATGCTGGTTTTCCCATGCAAACAAGCCCTTTACCATTCTCATGTCCTCCAGCCAGCAGACCTGCTCCCCAAAGCAATGATCTGGGCTTCTGAGCACCATAGGAAAACAGGAGAGCTGTGAAATGGAAAATGACTCTGAGAGCAGCCTCTGCTCCAGGTGTGTAAGCATAGGCCTGTCTGCAGCTCAGAAACTATTGAAAATCACCACTAACACATATCCTCAAAAGGGGTGCTATTTTTTTGGTCTCCATTCTATTTCTCTCTCCTTAGTTTCTGTCTTTCTGGGTCACACAATGCCAAAGGATATTATCTTGGTTGTATTGCATGTTTTTCCTGAGTGCAGCAGATGAAATGTTTCCCCAGACACTGTCTTGTCCGTGGCTGTGTCATTTTTCTGTGAGGTTATTTCCCACATTGCAAGGTCATCCTGTACTCTTCAAGCCACTGAGCTGAAGAGTACTTGGTCACCAGTTTTCCTGTAAGTAGCAACTATGATTGCAGCAGGAGAGAAACGAGTATCTCTCAATCTTCTCCATCCCTCTCCCAACTCCAAACGGAAATGTTTTCCAGAGTGCAAAGTACAGATTCGGACATTGTCCCAGGTGGTGTCCTTTTTGTGGCATTCTCATTTTTCTCACACCAACAGAGAAGCAAACAACAAGGCAGCTTGATTCAGGAGCCCTTCTCAGATACCATGGCTCTGTCTTTCTGCCTCTCTGCATTAAACTCAAGTTCCAAAATCCTGCCCTCCCTTCTGATTCATCCTCTTCCTTAGTCCCTCATGTAGGCTCATGCACTTCTTTCACCACTGTTGGCATGCTTTCAGTTTCTCATTTCATTTGTCAGCTTTGGTGGCCTGCTGGACCTAGAGGAGAGAGCATGATGTGCCATGGAGTCAGCAACCTGATGCTGAAGCAGAGTGTAGCACTAGTGAGAAAAGGGCCACAGCCCAGGATCTCAGTCTCTCTCTTCAGCCTGCCATCCCCTGCTCTTACATCACCTTGCATCTGTCCATACACCCAGGTTGGGTTTGTCCTTTAATTTCCCCAATAACATGCAGCTCTGTTGTGTGTTCCTGAAGAATGCAGTTGAGCCAGTGGGTTTGGGCATTCTTGTAACAACCAGCTCTGTTTAACAACTATCACTGCCTTGGACTTGACATCTTTATGTGTCTCTGTGTCCATCCTCTGGGCCCACAGCCAAATCTGAGAGGGGGCAAGACATTCAAAAGTGAGTGCATCATTAGCTATGCGAGCAGTGAGAGACTCAGCTAAGGAGAAGTTTGCAAAGCAAGCCCTTGCTGGCTACAGAAGAGAGATCTCATTAGTACTTGAAACAACATCAAGAAATAAATGTCAGTAAGCCTCAGGGTAGATGAAGAATTTAGGTTCATGATTTCTGATCATGATGTAACCACTTGTTTTCAAAAAATCATCTGAAGTTGGAGCCACTGCACCTGTGGTTGCAAGAGCTATCTGTTTTTTCCCAGCCCCTCTCCATATTCCTGCCTCACGTGCCCCACACAGTCACACATCGGGTCTTTAGGACCAGCATCTGTCATGTAGGGCTCAACCACACAGCCACTACAGCAGCCTGTTGGTCTCAATGATCTCCACGTTCAGCTAAGGGCAATCGCTGGAGTTATGCAGGCTTCTATAAAGGACATTTCATTTTTTCTCCAGTGGAATGACAGTTGGCTTCTTGATCTTCTGTGCAGAGGATCTGCTCTTCAGAAATAATTCTGTCAGTTAATATTTTGGGTTTATTCTCATTTAATGTTGCTGAAATTCCCAAACCCATTCCATATTATAGACCTGTAAGTCTCATAACTTCCCTTGTCCATCTGAACCTTATTTTCTGGATCCACTGGTGCAAGTGGAAGGAACTGGGAAGGAGGGTTGCATATGGCCACTCTAGAAACGAGCACTTCTTGTTCTCTTATTGCCAGTGACTTTGGCGTGCCAGGTCTGTCCCTTCCATTTAAGACAGTGTTGCATAGTTTTACCTAGGTGTTGCTAAAGTGATAGAAGAGAGAATCCAAATACCACATCCATAAAATTGTTGCAGACTGGTTTTAAAAAGTCAGTTGCTACCCAGACTGCTTGCCTTCACATCCTGGACACTAAAACTGAGCAGCACTGGGAACATTACCTCTTCTCAAAATGCTCTCAAACAGTTAAGCAAATAGCATGAAAGGGAAAAAAATGCAAAGCACTGACTCAATCTGCTATACCCGGAGTGAGTGACAGGGGAAATTTGGTAGCCTCAAGGATCTGTCAGATCGGGAACAAACTATGAAGATGTGTCCTGAGGAACATCTGCCAGAGTAAAAAATGTGTGCACATCTCATCATGGTGGTTTTCTGACACCTTCAATAAGATCTCAGCATGTTTCCACAGGTAATTCAACTTCCATTTTCTGTATTATCCTTCCTTCTGTGCTGCTGTTGCCTGTGCAGCCAGTAAGAAGACATCACAGTGAGCTTCTGGAGGCATAGCATGGATCTACAGATTGGCTTGTGCATTACTCTAGGGAAACTCTTTGATCTGGACCGATGTCTGTGCCTTACACCAATGGAGGTCCACTTCTGTCCCATGTAACTCAACAGCCATACCTTGTGATATTTCTTGGAAGTGAGGAGCTACAAAGCCTGATCCAGACTGAAAATAACATGATCTCTCTCAGTCTGTCTAGATCCTAACGTCATGCATGATGTTACCATGGTATCATCTGCTGAAATACCATAGTATTATAGTCCATCCAGGGAAACACAGGACGCAGATGGATTTCTGTTTACCTTCTCCTAGAAAGTTTTCCTGTGAAAATGGAAAGGAAATACTGGGTTTAGGGCACCTGGTTTAAATAGTTGTGCAGAATGTCTAATAAACAAAAAATGAAATTATTATCCTCATTCTTGGATTCAGCAGCTTGCACATTAGGTAGGAACGGCACCAGTGACTGGAGCATACAACATAGACTTTGTTTTGTGCTATAAATAGCTGAAGCTGCTCTCGAAGGAGGAATGAGCTGGAGTTTTTGTGACAGCAGTAGTCAAAGGACAGCCCATAGAAATCCAGAAACCCACGCAACCAAGAGAGACATGGAATGAAACCAAACAAGAGGAAAAGGCAAAATGTTGTGATACATGCACCAACTGTATTTAAGAAAAAATAGAAGCAATATTTTGCTTGTCTTTTTAAGTGACTTAATGATAGAGAAACATAGCAGAGGCAGCCTTGTAATTGAAAGCCTTCCATCTTGCCACAGGAACACTTAGCATAGGCACTAATCCTCCTAACGCAGTTTCTGCCAAACATATTCCTGAACTAATCAATCTGCCATGCCATTTTTCAAATCAGGTAGAGCCACTACTGTAACAGGGAACAAGCTGAAATGGATTGGCATTTACTTGGGCCAGAGGTTTGATTCAGATTTCTGTGAATTACAAGGAAGAACTACTAATTCCACAGAAATCACTGGAAGTAAGGTCTGATTATACAATAAATCCAGCTTTAGGGCATCTGACATCAAACACTGCTGCAGCTTCATAATACAAAGCACTTCTTTGATTAAAAACTCACTCCACCATTTCAAATTTTTTCAAAACCTGTGGACAGGTTGACTTCACCCTGACAGCCCTCATGATGGAAGAAGAGATCACTTTGATGACAGCCCTCTGTCAAAGCCAAGTTTAAACCCACAAACAAACAAACAAACAAACAAGAAACAACCCCAGAGCCAGCCTGAACTTCACGATAGATACTCAACTAATTCAATGGAAAAGTGGTTCTCATCCTTGGCTTTTCTGTGCTCAGCCTCAACGCAAATCAGTGCTGTTGGGTCACATGCACATGGAGCTGCAGTCTCTGTTTTCTACCTCTGTCAGTGGTTTGAAGGAGGTGAATTTATTTTTTTTCCCTGGGAGTTCTTTAGAAAGATTAAGTGAAGCAATGCCAAAGTACCAAGGAATCATTGTCGCTGCAATAACGGCTCACTTTGACTGGGGTCTATATTGCAGTAGGTACCAGGTTGCTACAACCTCAGTGATTCGGATTGTTTTCCCTGAAAAATCTGGTATAAAAACCAAGGAGGTGTCAGCTGGTAGGTGCCACCTCCCAGGCACTACAAGGAGGGAAATCCCCCTCCTCGGCACCCTATTTACAGCTGGACAATGGGAGTAACACAGCCAGCAGTTTAATTGACAGAGGAGGTGCAGAAGGTCTCTCTGGGCTCAGGCAAGCTTTTTAACTATTTTTCCCTGCACCTTCCCTTCTTTTTGCCTCCCTGTGTCAATGTAACCCTATTTTGTGAAACAAACTACTCTCATTTCAGAGTCAGATAATCTGACTCAACAGACAATTACCCTCTACTCTGCTGAAGTCCATGAGTATATTTGCAACCAGTCTCTCTGCCTACAATGTGCAACCAAACCTACTCCTGATGTGTGAGGAAACAGAAGTCACTCACTGTTTTTCAAAATACTTTTCTTAGTCCAGGACTCTATATTCAGTGTATTAATGTAGTAATTCATTGGTTTGGGTTTTTTCCTTTTTTTTGTTTGCTAGTCAGGGAGCAGGGTTAGATAGAGCTGATGTGCATGTGTAGGACCATACCGCATTTCAGCAAACTGAGCATTTCATAGGTTCATGATTCTCAAATAGAGAATCATCTGTTTAAAAATAATAATACCTATTTAACAGAGTTATGAGCTATCCTTTAATGGCTTCTTGATAGCTGAAAAGGCCATCCTAGGAAGATGTATGCATGCACTCTTGGTAGAAAATGCAACTGAAGTGAGCTGTTGAACTCAATGAGTTTTTCACTCGATTGACCAGGCTTTGTGAAAAATGCTTCTGAGTGCACAGCCTCTGCGTATCCACATGTAAATAAAGAAAACAGCTCCCTTCCACATTTCTCTTGCCAATTCCTTTTTGCCCATTCTACAGCATTTCCTTTATTCTTCAAGCATTGCTGGTAACTACAGCACTTTTCAGTTCTTAAGTAGAGAGCTGTATGTGCTGGCAAATTTAAAGCTATTTTTCAATGGGAAAAGACTGTGGTTATCTCTGTGTAAGCAATGAAGAAACCAGTATATGAAGAGGATTTAGAGGACTGTATCTTACTTGCAGCATGGTTCATTGCTCAGTTATCCTATTTGATATAATTTCCCTTTTACCCCAACATTTTCAGGAGTTCAGGGTAACATACTGGACTAAGGTGAAAAGCAAAAAATATGAAAATAACTTTGTGGATCATGAAAAAAAAATAATGACTGTAAGCCTTACTTTAAGTACTTGGAAATTTTTCATTTAGCCTTTCTTTCCCTTTATTCTTCATTTTACCTATCAGTGCCTTACTCCAAAATGATCAATTAACTCATATATTAATGTGTCCATGAACTTCAGTAGTGGGTATCTGAGGAGCAACACTTACATCTAATGTTGTTCATTTAGATTTATGCCACTTAAAGTAGAAAAAACAAAGCAAAACTTCAGTTCACAGATTCAGGATCAGCAGACTGTATTGCTCCTATCATTAGTTAAACAGTTAGCCTTTTTCTGTTTCTCAACACCTTGAATTTCCCTCAAACAATTCAAAACACCTGGACACAGTTAGGAAGGAAAACACAAAACACCTCCCAAGTATTGCAATTAGGTTTGTTCTGGCAAGTTCTGCAACTGTATTCTGCTGGCAATTGGCTTCTGGAGCAAGAAGTTGTGCCAACAGTAATGTTTTCTTTTGCATACAACATATGGAAGTTTTCTGCTGAATTCCAGTATGCAGTGTGCTTCTGGTAATGCTCTTGCCCAACCTGGGACAGTCCCACACCACTAGTTACTGCTGAGAGTGCCAAGATGCTATCAGTGCTGCTAAAAGGAGAGAGTGACTTTCAAGTTGCTGAAGTGTCTCTTGACACAGTCAAAGACTAGCAGACAGCAAAAGCCTTATGGCAGGGGGAATTTCTGACCTACGTTAGACGGCCATGTGTACCTCAGACTGAGAAGCTGGAGATGGGAAGGGGATTTACTGAAATCAGGAACAAGGAAAATGTTCCATTTGCAAAACTTTCCAGCCTAGGCCTGTACCTGCAAATGGTGGACCTGTGCATCACAGTGGGTGTAGCTGTATCTCTAGCTGCCAGGTGTTGGTTTATGTGACAAACCTTTGGCCTCAGACGCCGAACAGATTTTCCATGTAATTCATTTTCAAAGAACTTGCCAGTATTATCCTCAAAATGCTTGCATTGTTTCAGTTTCTTCCTAAACTGGTATTACAACATTTCTGAAAATGGTTTTCAGGCTTCATTCATAATGTAGTCTCGTTACCAGGTTCACTAAGAACTATTTACTCGGTGAAAGTTAAGAAAGCAAAAGTAAACAGTCAAAAAAAACCAACCTCAGAACATTTTTTTCCCCTCAACATTTTAAAAATTGAGTGCAGAGAGTGAGTGTGTCACTGCACAAAATTATTCTTGGCAGGAGAGCTGTGTCCAGCCCCCTCTATGTCCATTCATCCATCTTCCAGCTGGTGAGCTGAGGCTCAGGACAGAGTTGAGACATCAGACATCATATAACAGTGGGACCTGATTAAAGTGGACCAAATATTAAAAGAGCTTTGTCACGCTTTCTCCTATGCCCACAAAATACCTCTTTTCTGGCTAATTCAATAGAAATGTGTTTGCAGGAAAGAACCTACTGCAGATCAGCATGGTCCTGGAACAACACCCTGAAAGTAAAAAAGAGGGATTTGCACGGAGGCTTACGCTTTGGACTTGGATGGAGATGGGAGGGAGGCAGTACCTGCTGAAGTCTATCTGGAACCACCCACAGCCCAGGGTGGCAGAAAACCCTGAAGAAGAAAGTAGGACTCTGGAAACTGTGAAGTGTTCTGTCTCCAGAAGAAACTGAGTAATTCAAATACCATTTTAAAACAGTTCTTTTATGATCAGAAGCTGAACCAACTGTTCCAAATAAGACATGTGAACTGAGGGGGAGCTGTAAGGCAGGCTGTGGGGTTTGAGGGCCTGCAGGGAGTTTAGGGCCAACAGCATGTGTAAGCTAGACTTCTATGTAGGCACATGGCAGAAGCACCATCAGAAAAGCCTGGTCAGTTTGGCTGAGGAGTGAGAAGAGTTTGCTTTTCACCAAAGCATTTGCTACATACTTTGAGAAGAAGGAGAACAGCATCAGGAGCTGATGTGAGCTGAGAAGATGCTAAGTCACAATATGACCTTCCTGGGTGTATATGAAACACCAAGCAGCTAGCTTAAGATAAGGAGTAAGGACAGCAGTGGGGACTTGGCTGTCTTTTACAAGTCATTTCAGTGATTCCCAAAGACCCCTAAGTGGTGGCCTGTGTGTGACTCTTTGCCATGTGGAGTTTTTCAGTGTGTGCAAAGCACCAAGAACTGCAGAAACAGGAAGTTGCATTATTTCTGAACAAGCTTTCTCTTTCAATCCACAAAGCTAGACACCCATTGGGTGTATAAGGCATCTCAAGCACTTTCAGGGGCAGGAGACCTGTGCAATGCAAACCCAGGTTGTGTTATTTGTCCCCTACCTCACTCCTGGGAATAGTATAACTACTTCAGTCGGCATTTTCAGAACATATTTGGTTTGATAGACTCTCAGCAAAACCAGTGGTATTTTTAAAGCAGAAACCTACAGTGGAAATATTTGGTAACATGAGCTACAGCATGGTTAGAGGCAACTGTACTGTAGAGGTGGGAGGAGGCTGTAAAACTGCTTCATTCCTGATTCCTTGAGTCCTGCTCACAAACCGGGGAGGGGCTTCAGTGTACCTAAACTGCTCTTGGGCAAATCAGTGCATTAAATTGAAGTTTTGGTTGCAAGCAAACACAGGGACACCAGAATATTAATGAATCCATCCTCAGAAAGAGAGTATATATTTGGCCTTTTTTATTATCTTTTTTTTTCCCCATTTTTTTTCCTCTTTCTTTTTTCTTTCTATTTTTTTTAATCCTTAGCTTTTTCTTTAATTCTTGGGTTGGCAAAATAAGCCAGTAATGTTCAATTAAAAACACAAAGAAAATAAAAAAAAAACCATTGACAGAGTTAGAGGACAGTTTGGAAGTCTTAAAGCAGAGCTTGGCCTCAGTTCAGTTCCAGACCCCCTAACCTTATCATTGACTGAGGCATACTTAACAGAAATGAATGAAAATGGATAGTTGAATCAAGGCACTATCTTTAATTCAATATTCATCCCAATTGATTTTTCACTTCCAAGTTTCACTTCAGCATGAAACACGGCATTGTGTTAAGGAAATTGTGGGGGAACTTGTAGGTTTTGGCAGCTGGGGCAAGGGGAAACTGTGGTTTTTAGATTAGAGGAAGGTGTGGGAATCAGCTCCTTAGCTAGCGGTTGTAGAAGCAGGGCTTGTGTGTGCTGTTTGTGTGCATTTTTGCTGTCAGCCTTCAGCAGTTGCCACACAGTGGAGGTTAGAGGAATGCAGAGGCACCAATGTACTTGCATCCAGCCACACTCCTTGGCCTGTTGCCAGCTCACTCTGCAGCAATGACACTGTACCATCCCGACATCCCTGAGCTTCTGCCCAGCTATCCCCTGCCCTCTTAACAGAGGTGAAGGATTTCCAGGCATTCTCCCATCCCTATGCCCACATTAGCAGCCTGGGGAAAAGAAGTTCCTTTTCCCAGCTGGGGGCATCTCCATTTTCAAGGCTGCCAAAGTCCTGAGGCCCGCAGCTCTTGGGCAAACATATTTCCAGATATTTTCTGTGGCTGCACTATATATTCTGTGGTTCAGTCTCATGAGATACGCAGAGCTTTCCATGGCAACCACAGAGATAGCTTTCTTCTTAAAGAAACAGTAACAGAAAAAGAGAAGTTTATATGGATGAAATCAACTAGTTTAAGGACATTGGGAAGCCCACTCAAAACAATCCCTACTACCAGGGATGTAGCTTTGTCCCCATGGGGAACAGGAGTGAGGAAACAGCATATGACAAACATTAGTCACAGCCCTGGATGCACTCTGAGGAAAGGCAAATCAAGAGCAAACAGAGCCAAGCAAAAGCTCATCCTGTTTGTGCCTCTCCTGCCTCTGCACCTCCTCACCTTGCCCAGTTGTTCCTGTCCTAGCTTCCTTATCAGCACCCTAAAAGTCTGCTTTTAAAGTGCATTCACATTCATTCCTACCAATTTAAAACAAAGAAACAAACAAAATGCAGTGGTTTTTTTTTCGTACTTCACTCTGCTTGCCCAAACACCCATCTAGACTGACATCTTGACCATGATCCTAGCTGGCTTCTCCCTCCATGGTCAATGACTTTCATTCCCCTGTATTTCCTTCAGAGTCTACTTTTCCTCATTGGTCTCTCAGACATATCAGTAGTTGTCATTGAAGTGTTTGGACCATATATAATGGCCTGCAGAGCACTATGTGCTTTTTCCTTTGGAAATGTGTCTTTCCTCTTTTGGGTTTGGTGATAAAAGGAGGGAGCAACCACTACAGAATTACTCTGCTAGCTATTATATTTACTAGATATCATTAGAACTGTAATAGAGAAAAGAAGTGTGGCCAAAATAGAGGGAAAAATCAGAACATTACAGCAACACCAAGAGACCAAAAGGGATTGACTAGGGATTAGTGAAATCTCTAAATATTCTCCCCAAGAAAGGGCATAGAAAAGGCTTTGCTAAATTCACAAATGTTTAATGTGTACAAATAGAATGAAAATACATGTTCAAGGTGGAGACTAAAAAGCAGCTGAACTTCAGAGAATGATATTAAGAAACAAAGCCCTAAGAGAAACCTTCCAGCTGGCAATCTCTAGTGACTTGGGGAGCTGCCACAATGGCAGACAGCAGAAATCTCTCCATTGACACTTCGCCTTATTTCCAGTTTAACTGTGTGATTTTGAGCTACCATCTCACATCATCCAGAAGAGAACCAGAGCAGACAGTTTTAAAGCCTTCTAGGATGGCATACATCCCAGATCCATGCCTATACCATTATGTTACTGGAGCTAAGATGACACCATTTCTCTTTCCTATGAGCCTTTGCTGTGTTACAACTGAGTGCTTACCTCCCCAGGAAGCTCAGGGATGAGACTCTCTAAAATGATTGTCTTGCCTGAGGTGATTTGTCCTCATGAGTAAGAGATGAAACCAGTTTCTGAGAATGCTTTGCCCAAAGACTAGGCTCTCCGCATGTGCCCACATGGCACTAATACTTGGAGTACCTAAACCAAAGCCTACCACAGCTACACTCCCTTGCAAACACAGATCTAAAACCACAATAATAGTTACTCATATCCCATGGATGCTGAGGATTTGGACCTAAAGGAGTCTGTATTATACCCCTAGGAATTAAACTTCAGACTCTTGAGGAAGCACCTTTAGCAGAATGAGAAGCCAGCTTTCCATAGGAGAACAAATAATTACTCTCCATGCATGTTTCACCTTCAAAGCATGGGTGTGGCCATTTGAAGAAGTTTATATAAAAACAGTGAAAACCATTTGTTTGAAACCAGTCAGAGGACTCAGTCACAAGATGCCATGACATGGTGCATTCCATAAATGCTATGGAGCACTTTGGAAAGCGAGAGAGATGATTTGCTCGGAGTCGCATGGAAACAGAGGACAGGACTGGCAGCAGAGCTCTGGCATCCCAGTTTCCAAATCTGAGCTGTAACCACAAAATTCTCCTTCCTTCCTCCCACGGCCCCTCTTGAGCAGATTCACTGGGGGAGGGAAAAAAGCAGTCAGAAAGCAGAAAGTAAACTACATAGCAAAAGCAATTTTGTCTCCAAACTTTTAAACTCAACGAAAAAAAGCCACGAGAAGGAATAGTGTAAATCCATGAAAATAGATAATGCACTGTATTCTGCTACCTGAGATTTACTGTAATCTGTATAAGTAAACTATTTTCCAGATAGAATATGTATTCATCCTCACAAAATGTTTAGAGTAAGAACCACAATAAATTATGGCAGCTCCTTTGAAGTCCGCCAAGGTTTTGCAAACTGGGCAGGCTGAGGACCAGCTCTGGAAAACTTTCTCCTCATTTGAATATTAAGAGGGCTAAAAAAAAACAAAGAAGGCATGGTAAGTTCTGGAAGCTTTTCTTTAGCTGCCAAGGGACAATTTGGATGTGAGCACGGTTTTTAATAGCTCTCTTCACTCTAGTCCATTAGTTGTTCTTACAGAACCAGTCGCAAAAAGCATCTCCTGCTGCTTCGCAGATTAATTACCCAATGTTTGGATGAAGTGCTGTGTCAGTGCTAAGTGTTATTACTTCCAGCAGCACAACTCCATAGCAAATGCAAGCAGCCTTTGAGAAGGCCATTGCTGCCTCTGCAATACCTCCACATTTCTCAAAGCAATGTCCTACTCTCTGCTCCAGTGACTGACATTTCTCCAAAGAGCTGGATATGTTGTCCCACATCAGCAAGCATCAAGCACCACGTGGTGGTACAGCAATTCCTGCCTGCCAACAGACCAAATAGGACCCCTCAGGGGACAAATTTGATCACTAGCATACACCAAATCATGTCTCACTACTTGTTACCCAGTTTAGCTGGCCGAAGTGCTTTTGTTCTTGCACCTTCAATTTTCCGTGTAACTGGACCCTATATAATGATCCTCATGAAGCTTATACAGCCACAGTGTCTAGTAACACTAAAATGTTAAGGTGATAGCTGTCATCTGTTCAGAGATGAATGTATGAATTCTGCCATGATGGTGGTTCACTGTAGCATCTCTCTTGGGCATAAGAAACAGGACTTTAGGGTCAAGAATACCTTCTTCACACTCTCCTCAGCAATGGCTAATGAAAGCCACAACACAGAAATTTACGTATTTCCCCTCAGTCCTTGGCACAAAGCTGTCTTGTCTGCAGAAGTCCATATGTATACTTTTACAGTAGAAAGCCATAAAGAGACCTTTTCCTCTCCTTTCCTGTTTTACTCAAAAGCCAATCATCATCATGTCCCATGCTCAAGAGACCGGCTGTGGTCAGTTTGCACGTTCCCCTTTCTCCAGCTACCTTTAACTCCTGTTTTCAAGACCTTGGGAAGATGCAGCTTCACTTCTCCCTTGTCAAGGCACTATTTAAAACAATAGCCCCAGCATTTTCCCTTCCACACATGGTGTGAACCAGCCCATCCGCATTCATCATCATTTCCAGGACAAGGAAGAGGAGAATACAGAGCACCTCATAATCAGTCTTGCTTTTCTCACTACCCTGATAGCAGAAGTCTAGAAGAAAAAGAGGAAGCAGTTCTGAGCCCTGAGATTCCTCTTTATGTTTCTATAAGAATTTCCTATAAAATGGGGTGTGCATTTTCCAAGGAAATGAGTTATTGACTCAACACTTGCGCTGAGAAAGTCCCTTTGGGAGGAGAGATGGGAATACTCATTGAAAAATATATCCATCCACAGGAAACTTGGCTTAGTGCAAGGTCACAGTTCATTGCTGAAACACACATGGAAAAAAGAAATTCACATCACTTTTATACTTGCTCACCGAATTATTATGTTCCTAAAAAGAACATTACAGAGAAAGAGACAAACTTCTCAGAGGTGTACCACAAAGGGACATCAGGCAACCTGATCTGACGTTGAAGCCAGCCTTGGTTTGAGAAATCTCTGGAAGTCTCTGCCAAACCCAGTTACTCTATAGTTCTGTGACATATAAAAATGAAATATATGCTGTGTTGACTGTCTATTAAGAGGTAACATAATCTTTAAAGATGCCTGGGTGTTTTTTCAGTACTAAACTTTTCTTTGAAGTCATCTTCCCCAAATTCTCCTTGAAACTGTCTCCATTTTGCTCAAAATTCAGCCCTGGTTTTCTTCAGAAGTCAAAATAAATCAGCTGTCTCTGCATAAAAACATAAGCTTGTTAGAAATACCCTGTTGTGTCAGATTCACCATCCATCTATTCCACCTGTGACAGTAGAAGATGACACTTAGGGAAAACATACAAACCGAGATACTATCTGTGGTTTGTTTTCTCATGCTCCCCAAGCAACAGTACTCACTGGAACATGGAAGTTGAAGTTTCCTTTGATTGTTTTTCATGGCTTGTTTCACAGCCTTCCATAGCAACAATGCCAGCAGTTCAGTAGTACCTACGAAAGGCAATTTTTTCTTTAATGTGTTATGAAAATGCTCTTTACTGGTTTTAGTGAGTAGCTTCAGTATTGCAGGATGTGGTCAGTAACCAGTCTTCAGTCACACTACCCACCACGTCCCTGAGGTTGACAGTCGAAATCACCTCCCCCTCTTCAGCTTTGTCTTCAGCCAGAAAAGACCAGCCTTCAGGGTGTCTCCTCATAAGGCAGATTCTCCAATTCTTAGGTTCATAAAATCATAGAATCATAGAATGCTAGGGGTTGGAAAGGACCTCTGGAGATCATCTAGGCCAACACCCCTGCCAAAGCAGGGTCACCTAGGACAGGTTATTTTTGATTGCCTATCTCATCACTTCACCTAACTCCTTGATGTCCTTGAGATGCAGACACCAGGATCACACACAACACTCAAGCATGGGAGCACCAGCAGTGTAGCAGCAAAATGAGTCTTTGTCATAACTGCAATATCCTTCCTGACAAGCTCCACTATTTTATTGAATGTCTTTATTTCCACTTGACATTAAGTCAACAATTTCAGAGAGCTGTCAATGATGGCTCCAAGATCTCTTTCCTGAGTTGTAACAGTACCTTTACTTTTTCTATTTAAAAACCCCATACAGATATGTAAGAGTGAGAAAGTTCTGTGAGTAGGCGGTGTGAAAATTGGGAGTACCTAAAAATACTTAACTCATTTTTAAATAATGAGATAAGCTAAATAATTAAAAATATCTAGCTTAGCACTACAATAAAAATAAAGCTTAGCTACATATTCCTAACTCTGTCCAGTGTCAGCAAATGAGATGGCCTGGTCTTTACCTATATTATCATACAGTATCTCTTCAGCAATACATCTGTTCTATCACTGGAGCCTGATTTGTGTTTCCCTGCAGAGCTGCATTTCATTCTATCTTTGCACTCCTTGGAAATAATCTCAGACTCTCCTTTCTTACAGTCTTTAGAAGTTCTACTCTTATGCATTTGCTGTAGAGATGCCTGAAGTATCAGTGCTAATGTGGCTTGTTAAAGCTACATACATTTAATCTGGACAGTAGAACTGCACCCTCAGCAAGTCTACAGATGACACTAAGCTAAGTGCTGCATTTGACATGCCTGAGGGATGGGATGTCATCCTGAGGGGTCTGAATTTTTTAGTGACTTTTATTTTCTCACAGCCTACAATTATGAAGCATTTGGTCTGAAGAGCTTTTGGGAGCTTTTCACACTGCTGCCTCTTTCAGTGCCATGAAATGGGAACACACAAAACCTAAGGCTAAATGCTGCTCTGCACTGGGCGGTGGTTAAGTTACCACGGAGAAAGCTGTGTATGCAGCTCATTTCAGATCTTTCTCCAGGTCCTGAACACAAACTAAAATCTTCTTATAGTGACTTAGTTTGCAGAATAAAAATGGAAGGCGAGTGAAGGGCAGAGCCATCCATCCTGGGATTCAAGCAGCTCTCAAGGCAGTTCTGGTACAGTAAACTTGATGAGAAAGGTGTAGGAGACAACATGAAAATAGAAAACTCCATGGACTTCAGCATCAAGGAGAACAGCCAAGTCTTTTACAACCCAGTTTTACTCCTCCTGTGAGAAATTCCAGGTCATTTCTGCACTCACAGTGTGCTACTGTGGCAGCAGCCTTTCCCTGATGATGATAACGACCTGGGAGACAGGGCTGTTGAGTCTCTAATACCATGTGGGAAGAGACCTCAAGAACCATCTAGTCCAACCTTTCAGGGTAAGAATACAATTTAAATGAGATGACCCAGCACCCTGCCAATCTGGGCCTTGAAACTGTCTTTGACTGGCAAGGCACAGTCAGTGATGCTATTACAGTGTACACCTGGTGGAGACCTGGTCCCACATGAGTGGTGTTTCCTGGCTCTTCTCTTGGTTCCAGGAAAGTTCTGATGAGCTCAGCTTCACACACATTTCCGAGCTTATGTGCCTCCCTTGTTTACAGTGTGCAACATACATTGCTCCATTTGTGGTGTTTGTATCTTTGCAAGAAGAGGACAGCAACCCTGTCCAGAATTACAACTGCATCTTCTGTGTTCAGCTCACTCTTTATACCTTGATCACATCAGCTTTCAGTAGTATGACATGACAATAACCACCATAGGGAGACCATGTTTGCCTTTGCTAAGAGAAACATCTCCTAAGCCGTGGGTTAGCTACTGCTGTAGAAGAATTAAGAGTACATCAAATAGCTTGTGCTCCATTGTCTTTCAGTTCATTCTGTTCTCACAAGGAAAAACCCTTTGTGTCTTCAATTCAACATCAGTCTAAGCCTTGCCATTCATGGGTGTGCAAAAACAAGTTATGTTATTGCACAAGCCTATATCATGCTCAGCTGCAGACATTGATCTAGTTCACTTGGAAAAACACAACCCACATCTGGCCAGACTGGCATTCCTTTTATAAAAAACAATGAGCTACATTTTGGTCTGACTCCTGTTTTGCTAAAGCTGTGCAGCTGTTAAATATAATCCATGTGAGCATTAAATAGTTATTTCTCTGTGCTCATGTGAGCACATACATGTGGGGAAATGGCAAGGGAATTGCCTTAAAAGACAAAAGAGAAGCATTTGAGGTTGGGAAAACACAAGAGGAACTCGGGCAACTGGATAAATTTGTGAGCAAGAGGGAAGATTTCTGACATACTGTGAAATGTGGTCAGACAGCTTTAGGCAGACTTGTCACACACAGAGGGAAAATCATCACCCTTTGCCTCAGCCATATTTTCCATCTGGCAAATTAACTTTCACCAAACAAAACAACTCCTGATGCTGTTTTGTATAACCGGACCACAGAAAGGCGGCTCTTGGAAGCCATGTGCGACACTAAGTGGAGCATGAGATAAGCAAAATGCTGGTAGAAGACATCCCACAACTGGGGGGGGGGGGGGAAACACAAACCAACAAAACCAACCAAAGACTCTTTGTTAACTACATGGGTTTTTTACATTTCATTTTGGGGAGGAAAAAAGAAAAACTCTTAATGTTTTAGATCTGGTTCAGTCTGTGATCTGCTGCTTTGGTAAGCTCTATAATGCAGGTATTTTGATGAAGAAACTAGGTCAAGTTTCTCAGAGGTATAGGAAGGCCTCAGATCTCATTTAGCATTGTAGGTGTCTGTGGTACTTCCAGGCACTGCAGTGAAGAGAGGACATAGAGGCAGAGCCATTCTCATGTGGGTACCGCAGCAGAGAGTGCTAGCAGCTGGGGAAAGTTCTACAGTCCTTTAATGTGCATGTCTCCCCTCCCTGTCTCTGGGAAACCGGCTGTTGAGAACTGAGGCAAAAGAGCTAATTTGCATTTATCACAGAGCAATAGAAAATGAAGGAGGCTTTCACTAGTTCTCTGTTTGAGTTCCACGTGTCACCTGTTTAATCCAAAATGTAAGTGCGGCATGTAAAGCATGACAGTGAGACAGTGAGACCAAACCAACTTCTTCAAAATGAGCCCAGATACCTCAGATGGGACAGAGACCAGACAGGGCTCCTCCATCGGAGAAGTTGTTTCTATCAGGCTGTACACTCTGGCCATGACCAAAAAGAAAACACATTTATCTCTGTGGTTGTGGAGCAACCCTATTTCCTGATCTCTCCCAGTCTCCTCCCTTTCCACCTATCTGCTTCCTTGCAGAGCAGGCTAAGTGCTGACCACCAGGTTTCACTCCAGTGTGGAGGCAGAAGGAAAGCAGAAAGTACTGGTGCAGCTCCACAGTCCCAACACAACTGCCTTCTTTTGCTTTTCTCAACTCTGGGTGACATCAGGCTACAACCATGCCAGTCATAAGAGCAGATCATTCAAAAGTAGAATGTAACATCACATCACGGATATTAAAGGTATCCACAACATCAGTTCCCCTGGGAACAAGAGCTAGAACACACCAGGTACTGGAACATGACAGTTAAATGATGGAGGAGAAAACTGACTGCCAGCCAGGCCAAAGAACTTTTATAATCAGTCATTGCTACTGCCTCAGTGATCTGCTATTTCCAGTCCATTTCAGGTGGCAATTGAAGGATCTGGTTTTGCTTTGGTAGCCTGTCCATTCACAACTTGTTGACCTGGTGATAAAACATTTCCAGATGAAAGCCCCTTCTTGACTCAGCCACCCTTACAGGAAAACAGAATGAGCCTGTAAGCATGACCCTTCCCCATGCATGTGACACATGACTCACCTTCTTCACAGATCTTTGTTCCAGAATAAGGGGGGGGGGGGGGGAAAGGAAGTCCAGCAAGAATAAAATCTCAAAAACGCAGAAGAAAAATCAGCAAGCACCAAAGATACAAAAACAACTGCTACAGACAGCTCTACAAATCTTCATTACAATACTGTCACGCGAGGTTGTTGTAGGAAACACAGACAAGAACATGGTGTGGTGTGAGCCAGTGTTTGCAAGAAGATAGCAAATGTCAGCATCCAGGAAACTGCTATTAGTGAGGTATCTGTCAGGGCACAATCATGATGCAGACATCTTAGTGACCATCCAAGAGACGGTAAATTATCTTTCAAGCTTTGTGTCACTGCAGCTTACATTCCGATAGTAGTTAAGTCAAATTTAGCTGAATGCCGCTGCAGAGCCCAGCTGAGTCCCTACAGCCTTCACATGAGCCACAGCCATGAAGAGCCACATCTTACCAGTACTATAGTTGGAGGATAATAAAAGTTTGGCCCCTGGTTTAACCAGGCATTTATCTGCAAAGGTAGAATGGAATTTAACTAAAGACATGAAGATAACTAAAATATTGAGAAATGCAAGGAACCAGCCGTTGGAGGCAACAATTCATCCACCCTAAAGCAGGCAGCAGACCTGCTTGGAGGTGCTTAGAGGGCTGATGTCTCTCCGTTGGTGATGCAGGGAGGCCATCTGACAAGTTCAGTGCAGATGTCAAACAGGAGAGGCTGGTTCCCATTTTGACATGCTGGCACACACTGCAATACAGCTGGACCATGAGATCATTGGTCCCTAGGTCCAGGTGTGGTGATTCCCTGAAAGAAAGCAACCGCCAGACTTTCATTTAAATCAAACTCACCAAATAATGTGGGGAATTGAAATATGTTGCCAGGCTGGTCACATTTGGTCTAGTTTCATAATTTCCTATTTCTTCTCACCCTGAAGCTTTTTCATGAATTTATTTGTTGAAGCAATGGTATTTCCTTCCTTTTTCTAGGGCTGGTATGGGTCACCCATCCAAAATCTTACATGAAAACAACCTGGGTGAAAGAAACACCACTAGAAAGGCATGGAAGGGAAAGAAAAGACTTTTCAGAAAAACAGCAAAATTAAATCACCTTGGCAGCCCTGAGCCTTTCACACTTGTGTTTGTGAAGTTAAACTTCCTGGTCAGTTCTGGGGTGCTGAATATATGAAAAGGGCCCTTTTTGTGTCATACCAAAACTAAATCCAAATAAATGCCAGCTAGCCCTTGTGTGAGCTAATTCCCCCCCCCCCCCCCCCCCCCCCCCCCGCCTCTTTACTCCTTCGCTGAGGAGTCTGCAATGAACAAACTTGCACCAACTGCTACACACTGTGATGCCTCAGGAACTCCAAAAGGAAGAGAGAGTAGACCTCTGGTACCACTTCAGAGACAGAATAAGCTGCATGTATGCCCACAACAAGAACTACTCATTAGACACCATCCTCACTCCCTCTTGCAGAGGGAACAGCTTTTCCTCTAATGCTGCTGCTGTGTGGTTTGCACTAAAATCCTGAAGCCTCCTCCAGCAGCTGAGCAGACAAACGACAGGCCAGCCACTTTCTCTGTGTTTTGGTTTTACTCTTAGCAGAGGGGATAATAAAATTACCCTGCACTCAGGAATGCTGTGGCTTTAATTCATTAATATCTATAAGGAGCTTAGACATCCTCAGCCGTAAGGGGATCTGTAAATGCCAGTGAAAATGCTTTGCATCTTGTCGCTGTGCTCTGACTTTCAAAATTTCTCTGCTGAATCCACCAATTCAAACAGTTTGAGTTCTGAATTTTCTGACTCATCAAATCTGAATCATCTTTTCACAATGGTGCAAGGAGTTAAAGCATGCTCCTTGTCAGTGAGAGGAACCGGGAGCAGCATTAGGCTATCTGTATGCTGTATGAGTCAGCCACGGTTTAAGCACCTGCTGCAACTTACAAGTCTGAATGCACTGAATGCATTTGGAGATGCTGCTTTTGCAAACAGATGGATTTTGTAAATCCTGTTAATGTTTCTGTGTGTAAGAGCTTCCCGGCAGAAAAGGAGTATGTCCACGTGAGTATTGGATCCACTTACCCTTACAGATTTTAGAATAGTAGCTTCATTTTACTCAGGCTAGAGATATAAATAGATTCATTATAGAGCAGGCACCTGGTTGTGTTTGTGACAATGGTGAATTTCAGGAAATTAAATTTTAAATGAGCTGCCCTAAACTGTAAGAACACGAGAGAAGTGTGCCTCTGAAGACATACCAGCTATGGAGGTCTCAGTTCAACTATACTCCAGCAAAACAACCAGCTTGGAGATAACATGGAAGTTGCATGTGCAAACTGCTTGTTATGCTCTCTCTAAATCACAGGGGTTTATTCCTAAAAAAGTTACTGGAATGTTTTGTTCTTGTAAGGTTTAAGCAGCTTAAGCAGGGAAAATTGCATAACCTGTTTGCTACGCAAGCTTCGGTCTTTGACACGTACTGAACTCCTTTTGCTTTTTTCAGTATACACTCGCCTTTTGCATGGGATGGGGCCAGGGAAGTAAACAAGGAAGCCAAGCCTGATAAGAACTGGAAAAGGGTCCTGCAAGCTGCTGTTGTAAATACAGAAGTGTAAGGAGGGTGGGCAGAAGAACCAGAGCCTGTGCATCAGCAGTTTGCACACAAAATTGCTTAAATCCTTCCATTCACCTAGGCATGGAGGCTGTCATGGGGCAGGGCATGTACATGGCACACATCTGGTCGTAGGTACCATCACCTGCTGAACGTGCTGGCTGTCCCAAATTGAGACAAAATACACAGCAAAACAAGACAAAAATGGAGAGCAGGAAAAGTTACTAGGCTTCAGCAACCACAGCAGGATACTCTTTGTCATCCTGGAAGTGACCTCTCTTGGCTAAACAGTCAATCTTCATTGGTGAGTTAAGCATGGTTGTGATTTGGGAGGAAGAGGAGGGAACTGCTACAAAACCCACTCTTTTTGTGTACTTGTGAAGAGATCCTCATACTGGTGGTCAGGCAGGGAGATGGCAGTCCAGCCATGTGAATGAAAAGAACACTAGCAGAAGACTTAGAAGTTGGTGTCCCACAGGGTGAACCCGGTCCTCAAACTCACCTCTGTTCACAGAGATTTAACAGCCCTGTACTTCCCTGCACTGCTGTGACTGTGGGCTATTGAATGCCAGAATCCCACTAGATACTGTAAAATCCTGGCTGTTGTTATCAGAATTTATTATGTGGGCAATTAACATAGGCAATCCCATTACCGCTGATGGGATTTCTCTGAGTAAATCTCAGATGTGTTATTCTCCTAGAAAACCAAGGGATCAACTTTTTTGGCTTGGCCTAAGTTTCCAAAGATAAATGGACTCACCCATTTATTACTAACTGCACAGCTTGTGGCCATGTGGTGTGAATATAAACAAGCTGAGCAAATGTCTAGTATGGGAAAGAATAAAATGTTAACGCAAAAAATTGATTTGGTGATTTCTTTGTAGCCAGTGAGATGGATATTCCATTGCCAGGTCTGACTATGTAAAATAGTAATTTTGTGATTAATGCACTTAATGACTGGAGTTTGTTTCTTCTCCTTCTCAACCATTAAAGTCATGTTGATCATCTGAGAACATATTAATAATTTCTGAATATATAGGCAAGCAAATCAGAAACCACAACAGCCTACTCAGGCTCTGCTTATTTCTCTGCATTGACATGCAAAAGACCGTGAAAGATAAAGACTTCTTTAGTAGGGCAGGGCAGAGGGCAAAGAACAAGGAAATGGGGACAGTACTGGAGCTACTACCCCTCAGAAATACCAAGTCACAAGATTGCATCCATCCCCAGGAAGATGACTGGGGCAATGCTGCAGTTAAAGCTGGGAACAGCATCCTACATAGCTGCTGAGCATACAGAGCAGACCCTGCTTGCTGCACTACACACCGCTTATACCACTCAATACAAATGTTAACTGCACGAGACTGCACAGCAAATCTTCACCTGTGCAAGACCCAAAACACTTCTGCAGTCCATTCTTGGCCACACAAGATTTGGTTTGCAAGCTGGTTTCCTCTCCCTTACTTCCTGCAGCATTTCAAAGCTTGCACAGCAAGGCCACACTTGATGCAAGGAGCCCAGTGTCTTTCTGCACCCTGTGCAGGTATGCCTTTTAGCACAGTTACAGTTATTGTTTTGCTTTTGCCATGTCTGTAGCATTTCCCAGTCCTGCGAGATCTGACCCTTCAACACCACTCATGCTGCTACAAGTGGTGCTTGAAGTGGAGCTGTTGAGATTCATGGCTGGGATTTTTCAAAGATGTATAAAGGGGTTAGGTGGCTACCTCCTGAGGTTTTTCAGGAGGAGTGGATGCCTAATTCCTTTAGCTGTGCCCACTTGCAAGAAAAGAGGCTGTCTCCACACAGTGTGAGGCAGGGGTGCTCTGAGGTGCACTGTGAGCTGACCCGTGTGTGCACACCTACATCTCTGCTCATCGCTTGTCCCAGGGCAAGATGTATCTAGGATTTGTGCCAAAATCACTGCAGATTCTTGTTCTTTTTCTGTGAAAGGAAAATCCCAAAACAGAACAAGCTACAATTATGGATAAATATCCATCTGACATTCAAGAAAAATGCATAGATGCATCTTGAGTTGGTTTCCATCTGTTAGTGATGATCCCCAGTGCTGTTACTGGAAGCAGAACCCAACCAGCTAATTCATCTCTACTGCATTACTCCAATGCCAAAGCAGAAAGCCTGTTTCCTAACTCAGGTCTGTGTTACCAGGCAAGCTCTCTGACTGAGTGATGGCCTTTATTATGATCAGAAACAGTGTCAGTGCTTTCACACTGTAGGCAAATGAAGACATTAGGAGGGTGGCATGTCTGAAGGGAGCAGTGTATTGCTCCCAGTCTGTCTCCTTTCTAAGGGATGCTCCTTCTAGCATGCATGGGCAGACAAGCCAGACACCACCTTATTGGTTAGAAGTAATGTTGTCACACAGGTAAATGTGAAAAATTATGCTTGGGTCAAGGCATAAACCTGCATTGGTAAATAAAACAAGCCAGGACATTTTGCATCCCCTTAAGGGCAGCGAAGTGAAGCAGCTGACATACACTGAGCTCTGCATCCACAAACCAAAACAGCTTCATCCTTGCTACCTGCTGACCCCTGTTATCCTCTGAGCTGTGCTACAGCACCAGTGTTGGGACAGACCAGGAGTGTTGGGCTCAGACCAAAGATGGCTTTTCTCAGTGCTGTGGGTTGTGCTGAGCCTGAGAGTCTAAACTGAGAATTCCCAACAGGACCTGAATTCCCCCATAATTAGTAAGGCATTGTGGAGACCACGTACTGTCCCATTTACAGCCCATTTTCACTGGACAGGCAATGAGCCCAGATGGCTGGTTTTGATATAAAACATGTTTTCCCTATTTTTGTCACTCCTTGCTCATGTGTTTGCTTCACCCAGATGTGACTCTCTCTTTACTGCAGCCTGACTGTGGCCGTGACTCCAGATGACATGGCAGTGCAGCCATAAATGCAGAGCTTAGTACTGAAGTTTGATCCAACCCACCACTGCAGAGCAGTACAAATCAATAGCACAAAGCTGGGTATACAAAGGAGATGAATAGAAAACTCGCTAAATCCAGCTTCGAAAAATGGACAAAATAACCTGCTAAAGTCACCCTATTTCTGGTTTTGCATGTCCAGTTGATGCTACTGTAGGTGGACATGCAAAAAATGTGGGTGTCCCACTGAATTAGATTCACAGGCAACTGATGATGCCATGTCTGTCTAAACCAGTTCAATTCATTCTTATAATGATGGGTTTTTTTCTCTCTTTTTTTTTTCTTTTTGCCTTAAAACCCTAGTGCCAAGCCAAATAAATTGATAGAACTCCCACTCACCTTAGTACATTTTGGATCAGGGCCTGCAGGATTAGCCCACATGAGCTTTACAGAGCAATGGCTTGCACACAGCAGTAACAGATTAATGAGACCATTTCTGCGACCAAGCATTTGCTGACAGGGGTTAAGTCTGCGTGGCCAAGCACTAACAGACTTAAGTCATCAGCTTAATAGCCTGCGCATCCATTATATTGAAAGTGAAATGAGCACATCTGGGTGCCTAGAGATGAGAATGATTAAAGGGAGGTAGACAACTGAGTGTGTAAAGCAAAGAATGAACACGAAGAGTGTTGGACTGCCGTTCAAAGAGTCATGCTGAAACCTGGGAGTTTGTGGATGTGACGAGTGGTGTGTGCTCTTGCACAGACATGCCACACTGACAAATGAGCCCAGTGTCTCTTTTCCACTTTGAGCACTGGTGTCAGAGCTGTGCTGCTGACACTGGGGTCCAATTCGTTCTTGCTTTGGTAGGAGATGCCCATGTGCGATGGATAGCACAGCGTGAGCCATAGGGTCCAGGTCGAATCACCGAATGTGAGGAAATTGGGAGTTAAGTCTAACAACTGACTGCACAAGTAGAGACAGGGTTTAAATAAACATGCTTTGGTGCAGGGACAGGCGATATGTTTGGAAATCTGGGCAGGCTCTTTCTGCCGTCTGTGTTTTGTTTCTGAATCCAATGCTATCATAATGAATAAGCTGTTTGCTCTTTCGACTGCACACCACATGACAGCTAGTTTCCATCCAAAAGCTCTGACCCCTGCATGTAAATTGATCCTGTAAAGTTAACTCCTTTGTTCAAGAGGTTAAGTATGTGATGCATCAATTGAGCTTTTTGTGTACAATCCTCAGAGCAGTGTACTTAAGGAGCCATATGTGTATTGCAGAATAATTTGCAGTAAAGGTATGTGGAGGAGCAAAGGTGGATCATACAAAAAAAAAAAAAAAAATGTAGGCTTCAGTTCAAGAAAGTATCCATTTAGAACAGAGCAGAAGTTAAGCATATGCTTAACTACCACTGAAATATGGTTTCTAATCACATATTTCAGGTTAAGTGTGTGGTGAATGCTGGCTTCAATAGGGAGGGATTTAGACATGTGTTTAAAACCTCTGAACAAGGACAGGGCTTACAAAGAGGCCTTTGGAGTCTGGGAGGAGCAGACCAGGAATACAGATTTGCATGCCATCTCTACCAAACATGCCAGGGAGTCCCACAAGGGGAAGAAAAATCTGAAGAAAACATCAGCATCATCTGGAGACATTTCAGAAGGCAAAAAATGTAAACTATGTTTGATCCTAATCATGACACATGGCAATTACACCTCCCTGGGACGCAGCAGCACATCCAGGAGTTGACAATACCTGAGGTTTCACCACTGCCACATGGACTCCCTACTTACAGGGATGGGGCAAGTGGATGCTGAGGACACCAGTCCTGGACTCACAGGACCCATTTGTCCTTTTGACTTGTTCTTTGGACACAACCTTGGGCTATGTTCCTACTGTAAAGCAGTGACTCCATTACATGTTGGAGCTTCACACATGACAGTGTGGGATACTCTTATATGCGGGGGCACAGAAATCCCCTCTATGGAAAAGTGCTCCCACTCTATAACCAGTTTGTCATCACCAAGAAAGCCTTTCTGGGGACAAAAATACCCACTTCTGTAAAAGTGCCACAATGGAGAATTCAGAATTAACCACAAAGGAAAACAGAATCTTCCTCGCAGGAGACAGGATTGTCTTTGCATTGTCTTCTTTGGAGAAATCAGTGTTGCCTAGGTAGAATGACATCTCTTCTGACGTCTTACTCCCAGCCACCTAACCAGCTGGTAGTGGGATCGTAGCATCTTTGGCAACAGACAACTGCCATTTTCAAAACGTTAAATCCTTCCCTTCTGCTGCAATGCATCTGGACACAGAATGTACTGTCAGCTTCGCTCCACATTATCATCTTATTAGAAACTCTTGAAAGAGCATATTTGTCTTATCCTTTCAGCCTTTGTTATTTATTTCTGGTAGCAAGAACCAACAGCCAGTGAGGTATTTTCCAAAGAAAATAGAGGCAGATCCTCTGCCTTGCAGAGCCATCAATTCCTTTAAAATCCCTTGCAGAGTTGTGAAATAAGAGAATCAGAAATCTAAGCCCACCATTGTGAAAATGTAACAGTACTTTTAATATTTCTCTTTTGTCCACATCTGTGTGTGAGAGTGTTAACCTTTATCTCTTTAATAAGGAGGTTGAATTTCTATTGTAAATGGGTAGACTGGGAAAAGAAGTGTTCTACTTGATTTCCCTGCCTTAATCCAGTTCCTGCTCCAAGGTGGAGCATCGCATCAGCTGTGCTATTAACACCTAATGTGCTTTTCCTCCTTGGTGACCCTGGATTAAGTGATTCCTACAGATGCATGAGCAAGGCCTGGAACGGCACTGGCTCAAAGGGATTGAAGAGATTTCAGGAGCACAGTCAG